>CM073772.1:42284299-42881428 GCA_037158775.1 Hetaerina titia | reverse complement strand
ATTTGAGAAAATATACTAACGGATGAAACCGTCAAATATCACGTTCTTTGTAAATTATTTTGTGTATTACTGCGTATGAACATCTATGAGGCAATGCGGTAAAAAAAGCTTTTAAAAATATCAACCGTTCCTCTTCCACTGACGAGTCAAAATTCATATTTTTGATGAATCTTTTACATTTCGCTCAGCCAAACTTGCAGTACGTGTTTCAGAAGAACTAAGAAGTTGAATAAATAAGTATTAGCATCAGAGATGTAACGCACGAGGAAAGAATGAAAGCCTTTCACTTTTTTACGTGCGTTACAAATGAATTTCCACAAGTGTCAGCCTGAACCATATCTCAAATCAGAGATGCCTCCATTCCGCCTAAAAAACAGGAGATTCAATTCGCGTTCCAAATCCAGTACGATATATAGTCTGCCTAGGAGGACTATCTGATATAGATAAGGAGTGTGCACTGATTGAAATAGAATTTCCGACACCAGTCTAGTGTTGGGCCTTGCCGTAACTTCCGATGACAGTTTATGGTAAACAATTCATATCTAGTCACGTTTCAAAAGCAGTCAGACGGAATCGTCATTTTAATACTTTCAAAGATAAATTTTTATTCACAGGATTTATTATCACAGAATGTTTTCGATTTCTCAGCTTCGTTGATGTATTTTTCATCAACTTTTCGCGTCCTATGATGCGGAGATCATCCAAGTGAAGACCTTCACTCTTTCGTCACAGGGGCGGTGTCCACCGGTAGACGTGAGTCAAACTGTGGCACAGTGCAAGTGCAGGTAAAGCACAGTACTGGTGGAGGGATGACTTTCAGCAAGCATGGAATAACACCGAAATCATTCCATTGCCGTCAAGTTACATGCGAGAGGTTGTAATAATGTACGCATGTCACTTTCGTGATTGTACGCTATAAAGTTATCAAAATTAATATTTGATTTATTTTGCATTAGTCCTAAAAAAGGATCATCGGACTTTGAACATTGCAATAACAGTTTGACAAACACATACACCAGGGGAAAACCACCTAGGCGGGAATCGAACCCGCGACCTCTGGGTTGCCGAGCGAGGACGTTACCCCGCCGCCACCGGACCGGCGGTGATAAAAGTAAAGAATATTCTTCTCTGAGAGTCCGGGTCACCACAACGCCAGTGGAATAAAAACTCTGGGAGAGATAAATCTTGTTCGTACGCAAAGGTGATTTAGGAGGATGGAAATATCGTGATGAAGAGTGGGAATACAGGAGGGTTCAAAAGGAAGCATGTGACGCAACATGAGAACATCACATGTTATGTTTAAGAAACGAGCTGTGCTGAAAAAAAACAAAGTGTATCAGAACAGTTGGGGAATGGAGAGGGAGGAGGATATTTTAAATGTGAGCGGGACTCGTTACACGTACAGGTGTCATTTACGTCTCCGACGTGAAAAGCTCGTAAGTAACAATCTAGCAGGATATCGACGTGTTAGCGGTTAGCTTTCGAGTCGCGAAACTTTTGCGAAACAGGCAACTTGTTATCGACTCTCGCGGGGGCTTTGGGGGCAAGGGCAGGAGGAAAACCGGAGCGGCGATCGAGATGGCTTTGCAAAGAGAAAGTGAGAGAGAGAGAGACAGAGGGAGGAAGCGAGAGAGGGGAGGTGGAGAGCGAACGAGAAGGAATAGGGATGGAGGAGGTGAAGAGAAGGCGAAGGAGTGAGGGTAAGGGGACGGGGTGATGAGAGCAGGGAGCCCAAGTACCTGCTCCTTTGAGTCGAGGGAGGAGAGACAATAATAACAGGGCACTTTTTTCTTTACTGAGCGAATTTAGGACCATCAAAGCCCCTTGCAAATAACTCAGATCTCAAAGCACCCAATTATTTGTCGGAATTGGCGTGACAACGCGACCTTTTGGTTAGCAGGCTAATACATTGTCTACAAGGATGCACGCATAAGTAATAACAGTATTTCGTCTTTATTGATGGTGAAATTAAGATCATGAGGTACTCTTTCACATATAGATAAACGCTCACGATATAATGCACAATTTCCCAATGCGGGACTCAAGCCTGCGTCGGTTTACAGGCGTTCACATCGCCCTGCAGTAGTGTAGACTTTTGTCTATCGAATAGTCGCATTACAGATATTTCCTATTGAGTGCCGCATTAGGAAAATTGCTGTAAATATGGACATTTCTTCGTTCAAAAGTAAATAAGAAACACATTGTATCGTTAATTTCAAGTCTTCAGTATAAGGGCTAGTTTTAGGATGGAGACCGACTGAACATCACGACACGACTAAGTCTTGCCTATAAAGATAAAAAATGACAACCTACACTAAAATAAATCCTTCCTCATTTCCGCATACTTTTTATCTCCGTTTATTCCGTCCCACAGGACCACTCTTTTTCCTCATACTACCTTGCTGAAGCAACGTTCTCCTCTCTAGCGATGTCTTCAGCATTCCATCGCCAATGAAACTCTTCTCTGCATCAACATTTCCTCCTACTTTTTTGATTTCCGCCAAAAAAATCTCGATCCCTCCCCACCATGAATTGCAGTTCCTTTCCGCCAGTTTTCCTTTCCGTCCATTTGACCTTTTCCTTCCTTCTCCACACTCACATTTCAAAAACTTCAATCAACTCCTACCGTTTTGCTTCATCGACCATGTTTCCTCGCCGTAAAAAACGACGCTCCGTATAAAAATTTACTCTAATATTTTCTCAATATCCGTACTCATAGTCTCGGGAAATAATTGATAAATTTATTCAGAAAGTTTTTAAATTCATCGGTAAAAATATTGTAAATAAATTAGTTTCGATATTTCCCGAATTTTTTTATATAATTAATTAATTTTTTTTTAAATCGTCATCATAGGTCTGTGGACTCTAGAGCTTTGCTCCACAGGCTAACATGTGGACAGGGATGACAAAGTGGCTTAGAGCCAGGGATTTTAAGTTCAGGCCGGCATTAATAGCAACGTTGCCCAGGTTACGGGAGCACTCAGAAGTCTTCTTTGGTGAAAAATTCGCACGCGATTCTTGAAGCGAGAGATTCCCAGAGGTGGGGAACTCCAGAAGGACGGTGGTGATTAATACGGGCCCCGGTTGGGCCTCCGGATGCTGCGGGGTCGAGAGGCCCGCGGGACGGCGTCAATGGCGAAAAGGGGAGGAAAGCCCCGCGAGAGAGAACGAGGAAAAGCGAAGGGACGAACGGAAGAGAAAGTTGTGGCAGAGACTGCGCCGGGGGCGCGTCCGAAATTTCTAGACGCCCTCTGGGAGAGCGAATTTAGGACCAGTAAAAATAAACAACCAGGAGACAAACCATGGTCACACCTTTAGGCGCGACTCATGGTCGACTGTGCAGCCATCATAATTGGAGCTGTCAACCCGCTGAAATAATTAGACCACATAAAGGATTACAAAGTAACTGTAATCAATTATTATCAAACCAAAGAGAAAACAATGGGAATCGCTAGCGAAAGAAACGTATCATAAACATGGCGACATCCGCAAAGTCGATCGTAATTGTTTTTAGCTTAAGCACGGGAAAACATCCGCCACGTCGCTTGACTGCGTTATGCTCCCAAAAGATAGTCGTGCCATGTTGATTTTAAAATATTGACACTCGCAAGTCATCCAAACTAATTTTTTTGCGAGTAGAAAAACATTCTTATGCGCTGGAGAAAGGAGGAAATAATACAGAATAAGGCCTAAGGTGAACTAAAATCAAAATCAAAAGATGGAATCACCATTAGAACCTTCATGAAATAAGGAAAAGAATGGGAGAATGGAATTTATTAAATTTCAGCCGTGGATCAACCGTAGGATATGCTTCGTGGTTATCCATGAAAGAAAAAATGATCAATATTAAAATCAATTATTTTATGTCATTTTTAATAAAATATTAAAATATATACAGGTGTACGTTGTAGAAATATCTGCACCTTGAATTTATTCACGTACATTCAAGAGTGCAACACAGGAGTACGTATCTAGGTGCAGCGAATAGTTTTCATGGATACGTCACTGAATAAGGCTTATCTCTTTCAAGTTTATTCCTTCCCAAATAAAACATACAGCAAATAAATACTACGAAAAAGGATAGCAAACATCTCAAACTCATAAATTATAAAAAAAACTCCGCCCGTGGGTGGATATACATTGCGAGATCTAGGACGTTCCATTAGTTAGTTCACCCATTTTACAGCCGTACGATCATTTATGAAGTTTCAGTTTTCGGCGGTCCTCGTATGTTGTCGATGTGTATCGCAATTTTTCTCTATGAATTGCGGAGTTGGTTCGAAAAAAAAAATGATTACAAGTGCCGATTTCCGTGTCGACCGTTTAGATACGTACCATAAATTCAAGAGTTAGATTAATTGTCCTCGCCACAGTCCAAGACGAAACAAATTAGGTACAACCAATACAAGTAACATGGAAACGCCACTAAAAAAAATGATCGAACTGCAAACCACACTTTGTACATTCCAATTTATTCTTCAAACATTCGTGGAGTCTTTTGTTCCGAATCCCGCAATCGCCAGTGATTTTTCCGAAACAGTTTTCATTCTGGTTCTGACTGTTTTCTTTGGTTGAAGTAAAACCGTAATTATATCGAAAAAAAAATCGTTGAAGAATAGTGGATTTAAAACAGAAACAGCAGAGATCTGCTTCGAATTCAATGGTTTCAGGCTCTACTTAGTGAAAATTTATGATTACTCAATGAGTAAACTTGGTATTTTTTCATGAAAAAGTAGTCCAATAAGGTTTTGTGAAAAAATAAAAAGTTTACTAATTCAGTCTAAGACCTGCTTCGTTGAAAAAATGTCCCTCTGTATATTGTTTAAACATTCAATAAAAGTCACATGATAGCTCATCTCTCATGTTGAGATCTTGAATTTAAACCCAAAAATTCGTTAAACATATTGAACTTTGAGCAGTGACATCGTGTGAAGTGCATATGAATAATCGCGGAATCATTCCTACACACTTCACATAATGATCATAGAATGAAAACTCGGAACTAGGCTACTACACAAGGCTTGTATACCGCTGTCCAGGCTAACACAATACCACCTTTCTGAAAAAAGCTTTCTAATAAGTCACTTTTATGAAGTGTGGGTCACCCAAAGAAGAATAGAGGTGATTTATCGAAATACTAAGGGAGCTAGCATCAAAACCCACGTCTGAGATGTGCACTGAGATTATGGGGATGGAACAGAACAGAATAAATATTCATTAATCTCCTGGGGCTAGTACGACAGAGCAAACACAAAAGTTACAACATTATACTTGAGATATTACAAACAAAAACAACATAAATGAACCATGAGATTAAAAATGTAATTTATAAATCGATACAGGGAAAATGAAAAATGCTTCAATGTTAACAAAAATGATTCTATAAATAAAAGATCATACAAATTATTTTTTAAAATTTTCCCACAAAACGAGATTTCCTAACATAAATTGGATTATAATTCCAGAGTTGTGAAGCTTCCAAAACAAACGGGTTGTGGGTGATGGTGGTTTGGTGGGTCGGAAATACAAGTTTGGATGCTCGCATCGGTTCTGTTCTAGTAACCATAAAAATATTTGCCATTATTCTAAGAAAATGTCAATTAAGTAGCAAGGTCCATTGTTGGCAAAATTATAAATCTTCCAAACAGGTTTTTCAGACCTATACAGGCACTGAGCAAACCTTAATTTTCATAATAAAGAGTAAGACGCTCATATTTGCAAAGTTTAAAAATGTAGCGAACGCAAGAATGCCGCTGCAACTTAAAGTTATGATCAAACATCAAACCATTTCTGACAGGACAGCAATAACCAACGTTTGGGAAAAAATAATTATATATCAAGCGATTTTCGGATATGTCAAGGCATTAAGCTTTTGTCCACCCTAAGCTGGTGTTAACGGCATATCGATTTTGTTTGAAATCTGAAACCAAGTTGGCTCAGGACGAGTTTGAAAGTGCAATAGGCTTATCCGGACTCGGCCCGAATTCCACCCTCTACGGCACTCGCCACGGGCACGACGAATCGCGCTCTTTCATCCACCCGCCACCCAGATTCATGCCGCGACACGGATTTTACCTCTTCGACGGGAGAGGGAGGTTTGGATGCCGTTAAACAGCGCGAATGTAGCCATTATTTTGTTTCGGAGGTAGACGGAGAGAAGAGGAAATAGTGGATGGAAGGAGGAACTAAGATGGAGATGAGACACAGGAGTCCGGGCGCGTTTGAACCCTGACCTTCCGTTGCGAAAAATTTATTGACCGGACGAATGGAGTCATTCCCTCGGTCTGGTTATACAAATATCTCTTTTTCTACCCTCCCTCTCTCCATCGAGAGTTCCGAGACTCAATCGCTCGTTAATTTCTCGATCGCCTCGTTTTCCTCGCTCGCTCCGAAGGACGGTGGTTTCGCTTTCCATCGGCTCTGACCAAATTAGGCGCGGTTTTCGCAGGGTGACGGGATCTAAGAAGTGATGTCTCTCCCGTCGCCGCAACAAAATGGCCGTCAATGGTTTTCGATGCAATTTGATGGTGGCGCTTCGTACGAAACGACATCGACTTGTGCGGTGCCGGGACTAGCGTTCGCCGCGTTGGAAAAAAATATATATTATATATATATATACTTTTCCACGGCCGTAAAAATGTGAGTCTGTAACCATTCCAAGAGCATGCGTTTCTCAGATACGAAGCTCAAAAGGCAATTACATAAAAGCGTCCGTGTATTTCATCAACGGAAGCAATTGTACGTGTACAAGCAGGATAATTTTTATCGCGAGACTGGTTTGGGCGTGTTACGGTATCGGAAAATTTTGAAAAATGGCCGGCATGACATACGCCGAATTTATATTATATAGTAACTGTAAAATGTTTCAGGCGATTATAATTATTCCGTGGAAAAGTAAAAGTGTTTCTGTCATTAAATATATTCTCGGCTGCAACGGCGTAAAGCTAGAGGTATTTGGGTCATCCAATTAACGCAGGAACCTGATTAGTCCAGTAGGTGGTGGTTGGTTTGACTCGAAAATAGTTTTATTTTTATTCGAAAAGCGGTATGCCGCGGCCTTCTAAAAAGTTATGTGCGCTAGAATTTTCGATGGGGCCAAGGAGGGGATGAGCATTCGGTTTTCGGCCAAACCTTATAACTAAAGCAGCGTGAGAATCACTGCTGGCGTACCGCTAGCTCAAACGGAGGCAAATTTCTTACACATGCCGCGAAAAACCCTGTTACGCACGATCCTGCAATTGGTCCAGGGTGAATTCAACATCATTCTCTGGGATCCTAGATTTGTTCCTATCTCATGTCAGAAGAACATAAGTTTCGCTGAATGAAGGCTGTTCTTATTTCGCTACTAACCTTCCCGCCAGGGGTGCGTTGGGAAACGGCATCAGGGTCACGTGACTCGGGTGGAAAGGGTGTGAGAGTGAATGGTGGGCAAATTTCGTCCGGGTGAGGTAGAGCTCCAGAGCAGCGACTGTGAACGGTAACCTTGGAAACGGTGGAATTATACACTCGGACCGATTTCTGCAATCATTTTGTACAAATGCAATCGAATGATACTTGAATCTTCATTATTTCGAAGATTAATCTTAAAAATAATCTTCATTTAGCATCTGCTTCAATCAGTCCAGGTAAAATCATAGTCCGGAATAATCACAACGCACCGCAAGTAATGCCGAAAGACATAAAATTAAATGTAAAAAAATTATAAATTTATGTTCTCTTCAACACTATCATATTAAATTATTCCTTTAAAATGTACTGAACTTTGGAAGTCTCATATTTGGGACCTCGGGACATGTACAGGTATACTGTATACTCTTTTTCGTTCTCGTATCATAGTGATGCAACATTACTACATTTATTCGCGTCATTTAAGTACACTGAAATCGCTCTCAATACTTAACAGGAAAATTATAATTATTTCTCACGAGCATATCCACCTTAAGAAAAATCAATACCAAATGTTAAGCATTTTGTTAACTTTATCCAACCGAACAATAGCAAATGAGACACCTTCCAGGTCGCCTTGCACCGAACTTCGTCTTAGGATTTCATTCATCGTCAGGTGGATGGCATTGGCAGTGGGTATTCAAGAACCCCTCACGTGGGTGGCCCCGAGAGTTTTTGAATGGCATGTAGGTGTCAAGGATCACGCGATTGAAGTTTCAGAGCTCACCGCTTGGCAAGATAAATGATTTCTCGGCGCCGCCACGACATAGGCTATCGAATTATACCCGGCCGTAACAAGGAAGCTGCTTTTTTATGTTGTCTCGCAGAGGTTAATTCAACGGTGGGAAGGGTATGAAGATGATCTTAAGGGTGCTATACACTTTTGAACGCTCCTTCAAATCCACGCTTGCGTACTTCCATTGATACGGTCTCGTTAGAGGCGGAATTATATCCTCCTTGCTAATCTAGAGGTCGCCGCCCGGTAAAATTTCCATCCACCCACACCCCGGGTGTTTTCAATTGGATTTGTACCATTGCGCATTACATAAAAATACCTTAAAAAGGAAAAAAAATATTATTTCAGATTAGCAAGACCTATCTTCGAATATGTAGGGAAGATCTAGGATGTACACATATATCCAAAATAAAGATCCTATAACTAATAACTACGAGCATAATCTTGAGCAAAGTCTTAAGCCTTAGGACTCGAAGAATCAGTGCTGGATTGGACAGGCTCTAAAAAAAGGCATTAGAGTGATGAAATTAAGGAACTAATCCATATTCTGCATAACATCGGCGGACCAGACAGTAACAAAATTACGACAAACATTCAAACAGATATGTTCAAAGATTCGTTATTTCCTGGCATCATTCAACGAAACATTTGATGAGAGAAGCATTAATCATCAGTGCAAACTCTCGGTTTTCTTCCTCTTCCATGGTTCGTGTTCAGACATGCCCTCCCGCACAGCTCTGAGGCAGCTCGCAGCATGTAATACAAAGGGGCACATAAGGAGATGACACGGTTCTTTTGCCAAAAAGTTTCCCCTCTCCTGCCTGGTTTATGAGATCAATCCTTTGCTCATCTTTTTTTTTCGACCAGTATTTCTGAGATAGAAGAAATTATCTTCTTCAATAGATGAAGAAATTGACGGTTTTGAGTTCCACGGCCCCTCAGCAATTTTTTTTCTGTCCGACACACCGCCCGATAGTGTTTCCAAGTTTTTAAAAAAATCTGACCGAAAGCCAAAGTTTGCACTTTTCATTCATTGGCCAGGAATATTTTACCAATAATCTACTGTAATAAAGCATAAGATAGGGTACTTTATGGGACTGTAAATTTTACCCAAACTTAGGTATGGCTAAAATACTATGTCAGCTGCATCAAACATTTCTCGATGAATATTTTGCTATATATCTTGTAATTTACAGAACGTCACGGACAATGGATTGACTAAAAGTAAATATTAATTGGAAGTTGCCATGTATGACTGTAATAATTAGTGTTTTAATTTCACAAATAAATTACTTTCAATTGAAGTTCTATTTTACCCGTATTTATTTAGCGTGAAATTTGAAGTAAATTTGTCTTAATGAAGATTTTCGTCTCCGCGAGGATTTTTTACATCGAATGATAGGGCAGGTAACAAAATGGAATGGAAAAATCTCACGGAATGGTGACTTTCGTTAATATTCGTTTTTTTTGGCGTCACCGCGGAATCACCTTAGGGTACTCAAAAGTATGCAAGCCAAATGAACTTCAACCTGTACTTAAATATATCAATCCTTTGTCTCAAATACCTTACTTTAATATCACTTTATCATTTCGTAGAACTGATGCTGAAAATAAATACTGGGCTGGGAAAAGCCGATTCCGATAACTTTTAGAGCAGTTTCGGAATTACGTTGTTTTTCCTCGAGTACAAGTTTACATTTATGTATCGAGTATTGTATTGTAATAAAGTATGGTATTAAAGTATTTGTATTGAAGTACTGAGATGAAGGGAGGAAAGAGGTACAGAGAAATGTGGAGGGACCTGGAGTATGTTGCTGGATTGTGTTTTGTTAGGAGTCACAATATATTTATTTGGCTGTTTTGTCCATCCATAAACCTACTTAACCGGTAGGTTACCGGTTATAATTGAATTCTTCGAGGAATTGAAGAGGAAGGGGATTTAATGAAAGACATGGAAAAAATGGAAATTAACTTTTTGGATGGATAATGGAAAATTCCCGGTTAATATCAATTTCATATCAACTAACAACCGTTTAACTTTTGCATGTGATTTTTTTCAAACGAGGACATATTTAACATGTTGGGTTTAACTTCCGCTTTCCTTTATACCTTTGTCCGCATGATGACACGAGATCGCTATAGTTGACATGAAGTGCAAGGGTGTAGGTTTTATTGATCCAATACTTCTTCTACCCAATATCTATGATTTTATTAAAAGCATCTTCCTCTTGTACAAAAAATGAAATAATATAAGCTATTTAAAATAAATGTGCTCAAGTGATGCGCTTGGAAATTATTTGTCGAGGGAAAAAATGCTTCTAACAACCTCGATGGCATTGTGCTTCAGAACATGGAAATTCATTTTGAATTACAGAAGAATACTAGACATTTCCTAAGCACAATTATTCGGCACTACTAGTTACTGATGAGATGACCACTCTACTTTGTACCTCTACCTGTATCCAATTTTCATACTTTCACCTAAAATTTCATCGTGTCAACGATTCTGCCCCATTTCTTCCATAAATTTATGAAAAAAAAACTACCTGTATTTCAGCATGAAAGGCGTCAGATTTTTTTGGTCAACTTGTCTCCATTTAGATGCAATTTCCCGAACAAATAGTCCAGCACACCTCTTTCCTTAAAATTTATCGTCTTTTTCATATTTATCATGAATATTTCATACAGCTCGAAATGCTTAACTTTTTATCATTGCATGATTGCATGTTATTTACTATCGTACATGCATCAAAATTTCAAAAAAGTAACTTTCTCCTTCGGTAATAGCCTGGATGACCTCAATACGTCCAGCAAAAGAAAGATGTGAATTGATCTCAGAAAATTTAGGAAGCTATATTTGAATAGTTTGACAGGCATGCGTATTTTCTTCAACAATGAAGGTATTTTAAATCTTTTGATTACGCACAAAATAATTTAATATTATATAAATACAAAAGCTATATTTAAATATACAAGGAACGTAGCTACGGTCGTGAATCAATGTAAACAAAAAATACCGGGACCGTAAACTTGTTTTAAAGGGTAGGAATAAACAATGCTGGGAGGGGATTTTGTTCTATCGGAAATCAAATATGTCAATTTTTTGGCGAGGGCGAAGGATTTCATGTGATATTTGTGTTGACTAACTAGGCAAGTTTACGGTCCCGGTATTTTTTTGTTTACAATAGCTATATGTCTTGGTCAGTGTTGCTTACGGGCGGAGTCATAGAATCTATAGAATTCCGTCGGGAAACTCACATTTGCAAAAAGTAGCGGGCCGCACCTTTTCCGTCCACTTAAAGTCACCAAATATGAGCAAACGTTTCTATTTTGACAGTATTTGGATCGTGAATGAAGGAAAGCGATTGCGACAATAAATCGGGAGAGTGCGGCCGTTATGGTCGTTTCAATTGTTTCGGCAATCATGCCCGCCGAAACGTTAAAACATATATGTTATCAGTTCTTTAATCAGTTATTTTAGTACCCTGCAAGGCACCGCTAGTGTGTGGCAGTGGGTGAATACACACCAGACAAATATTGACTCGAATATGACCCAACCGCGGCAGGACAATCTTATTTCAATCCCTTATCGTTCAAGGAAAAAATGACATCTTAAATCTATCTGTTCTACACTTAATTTCTCTAATACAATTTTATTGACATGATCTCTTCTAACGTAATAGATTTAATCTGTAATTCAGCCTTCGCTCTGTGAGTGATTCCCAGCCTAGCTGCTATAATATTTTGAATACGCTACTTTATAAGAACAACGTTTTACAAATCTAGCTCCTCTACGCTGCACGCGATCCAATTCGGCAATCAATCCAACTTCTCGAGGAAACCATTTACATACTGAAAGCATATTTTAAACAAGGCCTAACGAGCGAAGTACAATATTTCTCTTTAATCTTTACATCACGTTTACCCAGTACTCTTCTAATAAATCCTAATTTTTTGTTAGCTTATCCACATATTCCCCGCATATGTATCACCCAGGAGAGGTCGGGAGTGAGGTAATTGAGTCTACACATTCAATTTCGGTTTTCCCGATGCAGTAGGCGTTCGGGAGGGAATTGCTCTGTGGATGAATGTATATATACTAGAATTATATAGAAGCACTCACCAGAGCATAAATAATGGCAAAATAGAACACAAAATAAAATAAAAAAGGATAACATGTTAAAGGACACTCGCACTGTGGATTGTTTAAGCTTTCGGCCTACTTCGGGGCCTACTTCAGGTCAGACTCATGTATATATTTATAAGGTAATCTACGGGTTAAGGTAGATTTTTGGATGGACACCACTATCAACTAAATATTTTGTGACCCCTAACAAAACCCAATCCAGCAATCTAATCTACATCAGGTCCCTCTTCATCTCTCTCCCTCTTTCCTCCCTTCACCCCGTCCAACATCCCTATCCTGTTCCTGCCCTTTCTTCGTTTGCATAACATTCTCCCCTCTATTACCTACTTCAACATCCCACTGCCGCTCAATACGCCTTTCATCCATTTTTCCTGCCTCCATAGGATTTCTCTCAACAAACCCCTCTCCTCACCCACCATCTCCAGTACTTCCTCATTTGTTTTCTTTTCGGTCCATTTCACCTTCTCCATTCTTCTCCACACCCATATTTCAAAAGCCTACAATCTACGTCTATCCTCCTGCTTCAGCGACCACGTTTCCGCGCCGTACATAGCTACGCTCCATATCAGAGTTTTTACGAGTCTTTTCTAAACATCCTTACTCAACGTCTCCGTCATCAACTTTCTCTTCCTTGAGAAAGCCTCCTTGCCTAGTGCAATTCTTCTCCTTACGTCCCTACTACTTTGACCGAGTTGGTCAAAAACACTTCCGAAATATGTAAACTGTTCTACCTGCTCTAGTGTTTGCCCTCCTATTTTAATGTTAAGCTTAGCCTTTTTCTTTCTGAAAAATCGAATAACCTTTGTTTTATTTATATTGACTATCATCTAATACCTATTTTACTGATTTTTCAGTGTACTCAGCAGAGTTTTCCACTCCCCTTGATAGGTGAGAGGCGTATATTTGAGGATTTTGAAATGTGAGTGTGGAGAAGGATGGAGAAGGTAAAGCAAACAAGAAAGTGCTGATATGGTGGGAAAGGAAAGGAGATTGTTGGGAGAATTCATGAGGGGACAGGAAAGATGGATGCAGAGCATTTTGATTGGCAATAGGAGATTGAACACTATGTTAAACGGGAGTGCGTTAAACAAACGAGGAAGGAGCAGGATAGGATAGGGATGTTGGACGAAATGAGAGAAGAAAGGAAGTGTGCAGAATTGAAGAGGGGCTCATTGTAGTTTTGGTTGTTGGGTTGTGCTTTATATTGTAAAGGCAAGGACATCGTCACTGTACCGTTTGGTAGCTTATGTCCATCAAAAACCTACCTTAACCTGTGGGTATGGCCGGATATCTAAATGTACAGTATATGTCGGATGAAATATTTGCGTATTTGGTTCCTGAGGAACGTTAATGCTAAACAAAGGAGAATAATGAGAGAAATGAGGAAAGTAGTTTGTGAAAGAATGTTGACTGGATTCACGAGTAGCAGACGGGTTGAAAAGAAGGGTGCTACGCTTTCGTGACCATGATGGTGGAACAGATGACAGTCTATCCATAGATCAGATATGAGAAAGGAGTAAATATTTTGAGAGAGGGAGGAGTAGACCAAAAAAATCGCGGGTAAATGTAAAGCGCTGGTAAAGTCTCATAGGTAAAGAAATAACATAAGGTTCAGTAACAGAAGAGCGTGTATAAATGAGACTGACGGATAAAAAGTACTTAAGGAAGGATAGAAAAAAATAGCAAGAGGAAGCGTGTAACATTTTGTAATCTAAGTCCACGCTGTACTTCGCAGTTACCTACTTCCAAAGGGATTGGCATGAAGAGTATGCTTGTATTTTAAAAGGTAGAAATCCTCTTTCCAAGGCATCCGATAATTCAGGATTCAGTGAAAATTAAAAACCTTTCGCGAGAAAAGGCTAGGCAATCCCACTCGCTTCGCCTTCTCACGCCGAATGTACGCATCTCATTCTTCTGGTGAAATGTGGGGAAAATAGGAGAGGATGATTCTCTTAGACTCCAGTCACCTCGGTTTTGATGAGTGAGGAGCATTTAAAGAGTGGCGTCCCTTAGTTAGGATGCTTAGCTTGTGGACCAATAGCTTGTCACCATTTAATTAAACTCGGCCGCTGATAAGCAGGTGGAACAATGAGTGCCGCCTTTTTGGATAGGGCACTGGATTTAATACAGCCGAGACAAGTTCAACCCCGTAAATTAAAAAGCAATCTTAAAATATGTGCATTAAATTACATCGTCTTCTTCGTCCACTCTCTAGAGTCTCGCTTCGAGAAGTAAGACTCCACATCAGCCAAAATTCCGATACGATATACCGTATCCGATCCCATCCAGGTTGTCGATTCCGCCTATAGCAACCTCAAATGAGTGATACATGATTTATGCCATTTCGTACGTTTTCAGAAATTATTTCAAATATAAACATGTCTAGTTTTTCTATATACAGTATTTTATTCTTAAAATAAAAAAATATATATTTAAATATTTTCAATTGGAAATATTTTCATCGGGGCTAACGAAAAGATTAAAAATGATCTTCCAACATGCCATTGGATCTTTTATCATTCTACAGCATTCGTTTTGATTGCCTTATACTCAATAATTATTCATTGATTCTTGATGATGATGAAAAATAACACGTCGCCTCACAAATGTATTCCTCCACTGCCACGGGAGTGTTCTTTTATTCACGCGATTCGTTAAACATGCAAAAATAATTTCTTCAACTGCGTTTGATCGAACAGCCATTTTTTCCAAAGCGGGCTTTGATCAGGAACAAGGACGAAAGAAGCGTTACAGTGATTAAATCTACTCAAACTATGTCAACGTTTTAAGGCAAGAATTCTATTCCATCAAACACACACAGCATTCATGATTTAACGAATGACTTTGTAGAAAATAAAATAGCAAGATTATACTCGCTTTGTACTGGAGTTGCCAATTTTACCTCGGGCTGTAATGAATGTTTATATAAGGATGACAAGGTTCAAGGAGAAAATTCTAATTTAAAAAAGTAAGGTCGTAACTATGCTCTGAAGAAGAAAATGTAAAGAAATATTACGAGTAGGAAATTGATGCAATGCTACCTAAAAACAACACTAACCTGATGGAGAGGACCATTCGATTATGACGAAAGTTTACTACGCACATGTCTTAGCTGAAATTTCTTCATGTTGAAGAGAAAATAAACACAAAAATATTACATTATAATAAAAGGTAACGGTAGGGAGATTCTTCTGCCGGAGTGTACGAGGAACTTTTCGAATTTATCTTGTCAGCCGATGATGATGTCTAGCTTCGACGCCATGGACTTATTTCAATAAATATTATTGTGGAGATGCTGTTTCTTTGCCCTCAATTATTTTAAACGTACTTGGATGTGAAAACATATAAATCTACCCTATACGTATGCATATATTATAGCGGTCTGTTATTCTCTTTTGGACATCAATTTTAGCTAACGTAGCGACTTCATTCAGGAAACAATTTTCAATTGTAATGAGTCCCAATTGCCAGTCGCTCGTTAAGGATATTCAGCCACTTAAAACTTGGTCTTGAGCTGGATTCTTGCAGCATAACAAGGATACAAAAGAAAATATATACTACCCATGACACCGAAGCAACTGATTCTATTTTTAATCATTTCTCCGACGTCAAGCGAGAGTGAAATTGAATAGTGATTATGTATTCATTTATTCAAACGCGGACACTAAAACCAGTGCTTTCTCTCTGTTTCTTTTTCGTGATTCAATGCACGTCGGTGTAATACCGTAGTCCAAGTTTTTTTTTGCTGTCGATTATTAAATAATTCATCCTCGAGATGAAATTAGACCGGAATTTCCCTAGACACAACCTCTGAGAGTCGTAGGAATATCAAAGCAGACACCACACTCTTCAGTCCGAAGGTCGGTCTATAAGTGGTAAGGATAGGGGTCACCAGGCAATAAACTCTGCGGCGAGTGGAAGTCAGAGGGTCTGGATAAGGGGATGGAGTCCAGTTCTGCCCGATTCCGTTTCTCAGGAAGTTCCTGTGACGAGTTGTAGTTTTAGCCAGGCATTTTCGAGGGCAGATATGAGCCCGGGACGTTCCGGGAAGTTGCCCAACATCCTTATCATTGAGCTCCCACGTGAATTTCTAAGCGTGTGTGTACATAGAATTTTTATTTTGCATGAAGGAGGAAATAAAAGAAAACGATAACGAGAAATTATACTCGTAGGGTAACAGTAAAAACGGCCGAGAAAGGAAACTCATTCGAACCAATCTTTTTCATCCGCGCTCGTCCGCACAATCTCAATTACTTCCTGAATTCGATCTCTTCCTTCCCTCTTCTAATGCAAGATTCATAAGGTCAGTTAGATTTTCTCGTTTGATACTTCAACTTAGCAAATTTTTAGCCCTAGGAGAGTGTCTTCTTTCTCTCATGAGTTCCTCCTTTTAGAATGGCCTGCGGTATATCGTAATTACTGGCACGCACATACAATCGATACATCATGAATGTTAAGGAAACAACTGAAACTTAATAGTAATCCGTGCATGACTTCATCTTTCCAAACTAGAATCTTTTAAGTGGGGATATGAATATTTTTCCAATTCAACTAATTTTCAACGTTGGATTTCGGATTTTCCCAACGTTAGTACCTGCAGATGGCGACGCTTCACAAGATGTTCTCCAGACATCTTAAGGTTACGCTTAAGATAAATATCCCACCTGGATAAGATTTCAGCGTCGCATAAATGACACATGCAGCATAGTATATGAAGCATCGTCATTTGAAGATAGCGACGTAGAGAAATCCCAAACGCCACGGTTTACTGGGTCGCTCAAAAATTAATGACTATGTCTTTTCAACTCAAAAGGCGTTATCCAAAAAGTGTTTGTGCCTCAGCGACAGACTGTAAACAGTAAGTTTAACGTGTAAGTCCTCGAAATTCTGTGGAAAATTGTATAATGAGTCGGGAAGGAGATCTTCTCAAACTGGATGCTGCACGAAAACAAAGTACCGCCTCACAGCGCCTTCCACGGGACCGAGTACCACCTGGCAAAGCCCTACGTAGCATTGCTACCCCAGCTGCCCTGCAACCCCGATGTGGCACCGCCAGACCTCTAATTGTTCCCAAGGATAAAAAGGAGTTTGATAGGCACCATTTTGGAACGCTGGATAACGTCAAAGAGGCAGTGACGAGGTGTCTGAACGAGGTTCCCGTCGACACCTTTCATACCCCGACTGGTGCTTACATCGGTTTGTCGATGCATTATTATTACCGGTTAAGGTAGGTTTTTGGATGGGCACAACTATCAAATAAATATTTTGTAACTCCAAACAAAACCCAATCGAGCAACCTAATCTACATCAGCTCCCACTTCATCTCCGTGTACTTCCTTCCTCCCTTCATCACGTCCAACATCCCTATCCTGTTCCTGCCCTTTCCTCGCTTGCCCAACATTCTCCCCTCTATTACCTTCTTATCCCACAACCCGCCCAATTCCGCCCAACATCCCACTGCCGCTCAATACGCCTTTCATCCATTTTTCCTGCCTCCATAGGATTTCTCTCAACAAACCCCTCTCCTCACCCACCATGTCCAGTACTTCTTCATTTGTTTTCCTTACGGTCCATTTTACCTTCTCCATTCTTCTCCACACCCACATTTGTCGATGTGTACAAGGGTGCTATTTTGAAGATCATTTAGTAATTAGTACTTTGATCTACTATATGTTTTTCCTGGGTTCATTTTACTTATTTTGGGATAGACCATGTGCAAATGGCAAAAAATGAGATGCTATCAATCTATTCATCCATGGACCATAAAAAAACTATGATTCAATTAATAATTATTATTTCCTGCTTTCCCAAATTCATAGGCCCCTTCCCGCCATCCCCGTCATTTCTGAAATTAGTGGCAAGAGGGACCAAACAAGAAGAAATCTCCGCGTCCACGGCCACTGTCATAGATTTCTTATCTGCTCAAAGAGATGTACTCCAAGCACAATATGTACTCCAAATGTCAGCAGAAATGCTTATGTCATGCCAGACTAAAACAGTTTCTCTACGGACTATGAAGTTTCTACATAAAGATAGTCAACGGTATACTATATACGAGCACGTATATGGCCAGAGAGTCTATTAAGCAATGAAAAGGAAATGGGGAATGGGTTTCAGGGGCAATGTATTTGGAGTTAGAATATTTAAGTCTCCGCTTCTCCCAGCTATTTACGAAAGTTTCAAAAACTACCAACCGTTTTTTTCTGTATTTGAAAGCAGATACAAGATACGTACGATTTCAACTACATATAATTTACTAAATTGAGGCGGGAAACCTTATTTACCCAAAAATCCCCCCCCCGAAGGTAGGTTCTGAGTGGCGAGGGTAGGTTTCACCCCAGACTAAGGATCAAGGCCTCTGCAAAGTTCACATATTCATGGTAAGGAGATCAAGTTCTTTCCCTATGCCTAACACTTGGTTTCCTACAAAGTGTAATTAGCCAAAAAATCATTATTCTTGGATATTTTCGGATTTATTTTCAGGGAAACATTGGGAACACCTAGGATTCGAACCGGGGACACTCGTATCTGTGACTGAACGCTCTGATTTCAACCACTAATTTCGTGATATCGTTAAACCTTCATTTATTTCATGATTTTCAACCGGAACCTTCAAGTATCATGAATATACGCTGATTGTTATTTAAAATTTCCTAACCTATTAATATATAAAGAGGTATCTTGATTACATGAATATAAATTTTCGTAGTTGGAACGAAATATTTTACTTCTTATCCCTTCGAACCAATATTTTGTTATTTAATTTGAGTCTATTAAAAGCGAAATAGGAACTTCCAACTTTGCTTAAGTCTTTATCAGGCGATAATATTCTACAGTCCTACGTGGAGGACGGCTGTTGAGCTATTGACAAGCAGAGTTCGATCGATATGCCGTTACTTCGATCAGCTGAGCGCCCATCGTGGGGAAAATGTGTGGAAAGTGTTGTTTGTCACTTATAACACGGGAAAACACGGGTGTCGAAGAAATGATCGTGGTCTTGTCTCCCTCACGTCATTTTGATCTTGGTCTGTGATTCGAAACAGGTGTCTTCTCGCCTTCTAAATGACAAACAACACTTTCCAAGCATCCCCCCGTTGACGGAAACCCATCTGGCCCAACTACCGGAGTAAGAGAGAATACACATTTATTGGGCGCTTAAAAAAAAGCCGTCTGAACATGTTACATATATATATATATATATATATATATATATATATGTAAAGTAATCTACCGATTAAGGTAGGTTTTTGGATGGACAGAACTACCAAATACATTTTCGTTTATTTTGTTTGTGTATATACCTGTGTGTGTGTATATATATATATATATACACACATACATATACATATATATATACATACATATATATATATATATATATATATATATTATTTGGTAATCTACCGTTTAAGGTAGGTTTTTGGATGGACACAACTATCAAATAAACATTTTGTGACTCCCCACCTATCAAACTAATCTATATCAGGTCCCTCTTCATCTCGGTGTACTTCTTTCCTCCCTTCATCCCGTCCAACATCCCTATCCTGTTCCTACCCTTACCTCGCTTGCCCAACTTCCTCCCCTCTATTACCTTCTTCAACATTCCACTACCGCTCAATACGCCTTTCATCCATTTTTTCCTGCCTCCACACGATTTCTCTCAACAAACCCCTCTCCTCACCCACCATCTCAAGTACTTCCTCATTTGTCTTCCTTTCGGTCCATTTCACCTTCTGCATTCTCCTCCACACCCACATTTCAAAAGCCTCCAATCTACGTCTATCCTCCTGCTTCAGCGACCACGTTTCCGCGCCGTACATAGCTACGCTCCATAGCAGAGTTTTTACGAGTCTTGTCTTAACATCCCTACTCAACGTCCCCGTCATCAACTCCCTCCTCCTTGAGAAAGCCTCCTTGCCTAGCGCAATTCTTCTCCTTACGTCCCTACCACTTTGACCGTATTGGTCCAAAACACTTCCGAGATATGTAAACTGCTCTACCTGCTCTATTCTTTCCCCGCCTATTTTAATATTTAGCTTAGCCTTTTTCTTTCTGGAAAATCGCATAACCTTTGTTTTACTAATATTGATTCTCATCCCATATTTATCGCACTGAACCTCCAATTCACTCAACAATGCTTGCAACCCATTACTTAATTTATTATTCATGATTTGCAAGCTACCAAAAATGGCTGCATAAAACAGAATTCATTCAAAAACGTGTGCAAACAATTTTGAATATAACATGAAAGTTGGCAGTTTATTAATATGTGCAAAGTGATTTAACAAAATACACTCCAATTTCTGCTAAAGAAAAAGAAAGTCAACTTAGTCCTACACACGTCGTTAGGGTAGGCGAATACAACATCAACACCAGATTATTGGCAATATGATAAATGTACATTTTTTGTACCAAAGATAAAAAATCATGGAGTATGCGTAGTTTTTCATGACATATACACACTGTGTGTGCTTTCTTCGTCGTAAGAATCTCCTTAACGGCTACGGAATATACCATCGATTGGTCTTGTCAGTACTATGACCTATATCATATGGCATATTTAACTTCCCATTATCAAAAACCACTCGTTTTCGTCGTGACTTTTTCTGTCATGTAAAAATTAGAAAATTGTTCAGCAGAAACTCGATATTAAAGAGTTAGAAGGAGCTCCGATGTTTAAATAGATCTCCCTCTACGAACTCAATATTGCCGAATAATAAAATATTTATCTTGAAACAATTGCCTTACTCAATATCAATTATACTGCTATCAAATAAGATCAAAATATTCAACAAGTTGTCCTTGCACACTAGTCGGTTTTTAAGAATTGAAAGAGTTTCTTTCTCTAAGCGGCAGCTATACAAACCCCGTGCATTGTACGGAGGTTTCATCAATGTATTGATTCCTTTGATAGGGAGTTCCCGCGTAATTTAAGTCCAACTTCATCTTTCTACCCAACCTCAGTTTTGAGTAAAAAAAATTAAATACCTTAAAACTCGATCGCACTTCGTAGATATCAGTCGAAAACCGAATAGTGGCTTGTGAGAAGGAACTCACCTTCCTTCCATAACCACATAAATTTTACTCAACTTTTGTCCGGGGTGTGCTCCACCCTAGCCTATTAATTTTACTGTCCTGGGGAAAACACATACGAGAAATATGCGGTCGTGCTAACAAAAAATTTGGGATTTGTGAAAAGAGTGCTAGGTAAATGCTATGAAAAAGTGAAAGAACGATGTTTCCTTGGCTTGGTCAGGCCCCACCTAGAGTATGCTGCCAGTATATGGGATCCTCATAACATAAATTTGGTTTCGGAATTAGATCGAGTTCAGCGGAGGGGGGCTAGATTTGTCAAACATTGTTATGACCAACTCAGCAGCGTATCCACTTTGCTAGACAATTTAGGTTGGGATTCTCTTACACAGCGGCGTTTCCAATATAGATTAAACTTATTAAAAACATTTAAAGATGGGCCCTTTTCCGATGACATCAAGGATATAATACGAACCCCAACGTATTACGGTCGAAGGGATCACGAATATAAGACTAGAGAGATAGACTGCAAGACTGACAGTTTTAAAATGTCATTTTTTCCAAGAACGATAAGGGACCAGAATGCTTGTAGCCGAAATTCCCCAGGACTTAGTTCATTACAATAAGTATTAACGTACAGGTTAGGGACTTCGCGAGGATGTGTATGTATATATATGTTTGACTATGTACATATATGTTATGCATGTATGTATGTACATATATATTTTTTTTCTTACAGGTTCCCCCCACCTTTCCTTACCTATTTGATAACCCCAACCCCCTCATCCCTTACCCTTCCCTCATGGTGCTACACCCCCTGCCACACACCTTTTTGGTGGCTCGCAGGGTATTATGTAGATGTAGATTAAAATAAACCTTCAGGATGATTACTGTGTTTATAGTTACATTATGTTCGGAAGCAATCGTTGACAGAGGAATGAATTTTTAACGTTGGCGGCTCCTAAAGTTCAACAATAAGGGGACCTATTAAACATCAAGGTGGGGGAGCCCTCTGTCGCGTCCCAAGATTTGTTTTTTTTTATGTTTGTCGTCAGGATTATTAGTCTGTGTTGTAAAATTGGTAGTTCTCTGCGTGACATTCATCGAAGGAGAAAAAAGACTCTTTGACACCTCGGTACAGATTGGCCACCCTAACAGTCGCCCAACGACGAATATTTTATTTGCACGGGGGACTTTCCGTTTATTATGCCGGCTGGCGACATGGGATGAATGTATTTTTTATTTGAATTTTTTGTGAACTTTCGTTTCCATAAAAAAAATTCCACATTGTTGCCACTTTAAAAATGTCCGTGTCAAACGCGTTCATCCCAATTTTTTTTTATCGAGGAATAATTCGTATTCATGAAATACTCTTGACTAAACGATTGTCTTAAATTAAGAAACTTGTATTTTAATTATATTTATATAATTATACGTATTCAACAATTTATTTATATTAATTGAATTGACAAATTTTAAATTAACTCATCTACTCGTGGCACATCGTTGAGGAGTGATGGCGGAAACTAATTAAAAACCGAGCGTACGA
The DNA here is from genome assembly GCA_037158775.1 of Hetaerina titia. Taxonomy (NCBI): domain Eukaryota; kingdom Metazoa; phylum Arthropoda; class Insecta; order Odonata; family Calopterygidae; genus Hetaerina; species Hetaerina titia. The sequence goes on along the minus strand of CM073772.1, from coordinate 42,858,517 downwards.
CTCTTTCAAGTTCTTCGAAGCGCAAATATTCTAAAATGTGAAATTACCAAAGCAATTAGCTTTTCTTTTGTTCTAAAGGAATAATTCTTTGACCCCCGGCCACAGAGCGCTTTTTAACTAGAGACAATGTGATAATGAATAAAAGGAATTTACTGTTCCCGTAGGAGATTTGAATGGGGAATTAGAATTGGAATTAACTAGGAGATTTTAATGTTGTCCAGAACATTATGTCTAATTTGAATGTTTCGGCATGAACTACTCTATAACATACTCGTATATCCTTCAGTGGCTGCAAAGGATTATGGGAAGAGTCATTAGTTTATGGGATAGTGTTACTGATTTTGAGATTAATTCTCCTGTTTTCATTTCAATAAAACCAACCTACTAATTAATGGAGACAATAGAACGCCCCTTGAACAGATCTGAACTAAATGCCGAATCGCGAACAGATCTGAACTAAATGGTAAATCAAATGGCGAATCAAGTGTGAACTAAATGTCGAAATAATTCGAGGCGAATGATTTTTACACCCTGAAATTAATGCATTGCAATTGCATTAACCGAGTCATCCGCTAACATGCATTTCAATGCATGTTAGCGGATGACTCAGTTAAAAGTTACCGTTGCGGCATCTCCCGCAGCTTCTTGAAATTTGTCTAAGGTATAAACAGCCTAAGTGTTTCAAATTGGCTTTATTAACCTCGTGGACTATGACGCGTCGCGCACGACTACGAATGCCTGTGATATTGTATGAACGGTATTTCGTCACAACATCTTGTTCCTTTAAAAGCCCAAAAATTTCAGAGTTTAAGAGGACACCTAGATAGCTAAAAAAAAATAACTAAACTGGCTGAAGCACTCGGCCGAATATCGAGGGATCCGGGTTCAAATCCCGGTCAAGGCGAATGATTTGTACACTCTGAAATTATTTAATTGAAATGTATGTTAGCGGATGAATTCGTTAAAAGTTACTGTTGCGGAATCTCCCGCAGTTTCTTAAAATTTGAAATAGATCTGAACTAATTATTCTCATTTATACTTTCATCTCATGGAGGAAGCACCATTTAGAGCATTTCTTTCACTCAACTCCGCGATTTCAAATCGGCCTAATACTTTGTAATGGGCATTAGGTTCTCCCACGCATGAATAAACTTTCCGAGGAAAATTAAAGCGTTCCGAATGAGGACGATTGGAGATAAAGACATTTTTATGGCTGAATGGATTACAGAATGAATTGAATGGCATCAACAATCATTCGAGGTCGAGATTTTTGGGGTGCATGACTTTTTTTTACCGCTTCTCACCGTTTCAAGTTCCAACGAACCAAATACCAACTATTCTAAAATCAATTCCTATTTGATTCAATAAATTTTCAATTCCAATTGCATAACCAAGTTGAAATTGCGGTTATGATGGTGATATTTGACATAGCTTATATGTCAAATAACATTTTATACGTAATATATAACAGTTTATATCTAATAACATATGATGACTTTGCAGGCCAAAAAATATAAAAAATTGATAAAATATATTAAAACAAATATGTTCATGAAGGGAGGAAAACAAGCGCCTCGAACATTTTCCGTACACCTAAGTTTTTTTTACATAAAATAATAACAAGTATAATATATTTTCCGCAAACTATTTCGTTCCCAAATTATTTAATAAACTCGTTTTCGACAAAATTTTCTAAAAGAAGTTTTTCACCGTCGATTAGTAGGTACACCTTTTGCTTACCATCTATGTTTATTCCACTCCTGTTATGTCAAAAGGAGTGGAATCTCGTTGGGCACGTTTAATTTGTTATTTTTTTTGCTCATTTGATTTTCTCGGGTTAAATTCACGCAGGATATTTAAATATTGCCTACGCACAGCCCTGCCCCATGTGTTTAAAAATTTTAGGAAATCTATCGAAGAGACTGATTTAGCTACACCCACCGTTGAATTAATAATTCTGCAATTCACAATTTAAGTTTACTAAATTTCACCTAGACGGTGTTTTCATGGCATCTACCGACCCAAGATAGATTTTTCCTTGAGATTTGAGAAAGCTATTTGTACAAATATTATTACATATCACTTCATCAACATCTCAAGGGCTGAATATCTTCAGAAGGCTTTTAAAAAAGAAATTGACGATAACAAACTACATTACTAGAGTAGTCATGGACGAGGTGGGAGCGCTACTGTTATCACAAATTAACAAACCACCTTAAAAGTATACTGGTTTTCTAGAGCAGAGCATAAACCATCACTGTCATCATTCCGAAAGGTGAAGCCAGAGCTCACCCAATCCTAAGCCAAACGGCGAATGAAATAACATATAAGGGTAAGGGGGTCAATTCCTTTGCTTCTACAGCCTATGGTTCTCCGGGAAGATCTGGTAAAGAGCATGCAGCTTAGGTTAACCTGGAGGTGCCTAGAGGCGTTGCCGGGAATCGAAACCGGCCCTTCCGGTCAGCATTTCAGCGCTCAAGGAGACACTACCACGCCCCATTTACGAATTACAATAAACCTGCTCCGGCACTTATCACGTGACAGTCAAAAGTAAAAATATATACACATGCACTCATACATAAACGTCGTCATTAGTAGTTTACCGTTTAGGTAGGTTTTCCATGGGCACCGACTACATTACTACATTTCTTATATGTTCGTGTATGTATGCATATAAATATATATATTATTAGGTAATCTACCGGTTAAGGTAGGTTTTTGGATGGACACAACTATCAAATAAATATCTTGCGACTCCTAACAAAACACAACCGAGCAACATAGTGTACATCAGGTCCCTCTTCATCTCTGTGCACTTATTTCCTCCCTTCATCCCGTCCAACATCCCTAAACTGTTCCTGCCCTTTCCTCGCTTGCCCAGCATTCTCCCCTCTATTACCTTCTTCAACATCCCACTGCCGCTCAATACGCCTTTCTTCGATTTTTCCTGCCTCCATAGGATTTCTCTCAACAAACCCTTCTCCTCACCCACCATCTCCAGTACTTCCTCATTTGTTTGTATATATATATATATATATATATATATATATATATATATTATATATAAATATATATATATATTATATATAAATATATATAAATTTATATATATATATATATAAGTTTCACCTAACATGACAAAACCAGACGCCCCAGAGTACAATAAAATGTTCTTCCGGATTAAATCTCCGTTCATTCCTTTCAACATGCCTATCGTATTTCTAGCCCTTACTCGCCTCCCTAACGTTCTCTTCTCCATCAATGTCTTCAACACGTCATCGCTAATCAAAATCCTTCGCGTCCATCTTTCCTACCACCTTCTTTGGATTCCGCCCAACGACGCTCTATCCTCCTCAATCATAACTGCTTTTTCTTCGTTTGATTTCCTATCGTTCATTTTACCTTTTCCATTCTTCTCATTACCCACATCTCAAAATCCTTTAATCTGCGCCCATAAGATTGCTTCAACGGCCAAATTTCCGAATCGTGCAAAAACCATACACCATACCTTAGTTTCTCTAATATTACTTTCACTTTCCTTTCATCAATTCCCTCCTTCTTGTGATAGATAATTGGACTATATGAATTCATTCATTATCTCTACTACTGTAACCACCTTGGTTCAAAACACTTTCAAGATTAGCAAATTGTACAACCTACTCCAGTTTTTTCCCTCCTATTTTGAAGTTTAATTTAGCTTTCCTCTTCCTCAAAAACTTCATAACCACTGTTTGTATAAACATGAGGAATGTCTTTTTATCCACCTTACATTGATTTCAGGAGACTTGTGAATTAAGTTGCAGCCCTCAGATTGGTGTCCCTCGAGGCGGAGACATGCAGTATTGTAAATTTACGACCCGCAGCAAGAGAGCTTTCATCGTTCGTTCGTTACGACTGTAGGCCTTCGGGGGAGGGGCGATGGAAGAGGGCGGGGGCGCTGATCTCCATGCACCGGAGGAGGGTAGAAGGAACACTAGCTCAAACATTAATTCACGTCCCGGGGGCCGAAACTCAGAGAAGAAAGCCTCCCCTTATATCTCGACGCCAATGATCTAAGGGACCACTCGAGTTATCTCGTGTTACATCTCCATGCCTTTAATGCCCACTCCACCACTGTCTCTACCTTTTCGACTCGGAAGATCCGCAGGCAGGTGAGGGCGATTAGTTATTTTCTCCCAACCTCCCGCCCTCCCTCTGCACCTCCACACACGGTTACAAATCCTCTTTTTGGTTTTCTTTCTCCTCCCGCTCGGCACCCCGGGGGGAAACCTCGTGAGACCCCCGCGAAGCAGAAGGGCTGGCGCTTATTTCGGCGCCCAGGGGGTCGTCCCTAGCTCCTTCCTCTCCCTCCGCCGCAGGCACCTCCATCATCTCCGAGGGACCCGAATTATAGGCTGGGAGGAGAGAGAGAGAGAGCTAGAGAGAGGGAAAGAGATCGACGTGGGCACACATTGCATCTACATTTTGACCTACAAGCTTCCTCGAGGGTGTGTGGCAGGGAGTTTTTAGGTTTCAGACATTACTGTGCACAGTAATTATTGGAATTTCGAATTATGATGTTTTGGGTAGTTTTCATTGTCGTGCATGATGTCCCTGTTTTTTTAGTCATGAAGTAAGCTAGAAATAAAATGATTCCTTTATATCGGCAATCAATATACCGTTACCTCCCGTCATACTCTCGCCCCCTTCGAGCGCATTCATGGTTGAAATTATTCCCCATGTTTCAGCATAACTACGCTCCATATAAAAGTTTTTATGAGTATTCTCCTTACTCAATGTCCCTTACAACAACTCCCTCCTCTTTTTAATAATTAAAATTGGCAATTTTCCACAAAATAACTTATTTACGAATTAACAAATTAACTTATTTTGTGGAAAATTGCCAACTTTAATTAATCATGATATTCCACCATATCACGCCTGAAACGTCTCCTTTTATTTTTTAACTCCCTCCTTGTAAAAGCCTCCTTGTCTAGCGCAATTCTTCTCCTTACGTCCCTACTACTTTGACCTTGTTGGTCCAAAACACTTCCGAGATATGTAAACTGTTCTACCTGCTCTACTTTTTCCCCGCCTATTTTAATGTTTAGCTTAGCCTTTTTCTTTCCGGAAAATCGCATAACCTTTGTTTTATTGATATTGATTCTCATCCCATATTTATCGCACTGAATTTTCAATTCACTCAGCAATGGTTGCAACCCCTTGGCTGACTGACAATCTAGAGCTTGGTCATCAGCAAACCTAACTGATTTTACGAATTCCCCTCCGACTGTCATTCCTACCTCCAGTTATTCAGGGATGATAAAACGGATACACTACAGCATTTATCAAAGGGAGTGTTGTGTTCGGAGGCGTGTTTGGGGATTGGGAGCATCCCAAACAGGGAAGAATTCTTGCATCAGTCCCAGTGGTTATTGATTCTAATATTGAGGGGTGTGGTACACTGTCCAATATAGAAGGCAGGGCATAGTTGGTACTTCAGATGATAAACTACATTACTGGAAGTACATGAGGAGTAGGAAATTGGTGGGAGAGAGTTAAAGAGTGGGTGAAAGAGGGATGGGATTCGGGTTTTGAAAATAGGACATGTATTGCATCTAGGCTTATTGCAGGGCTTGGGAATGGTTTTGGGAGGGGGCGGGGATTTAAGGAGTGGATTGGTTGATTTGAGATCTGATAAGTTGGCGGGGCGTTTGAAAGTAACAGAGGGGCATTTGGGAAAAAGGTTGGCGGTGAAATTATGGTTTTTGAGGATAGCGTACAGATCTTTTAGGATTAATCACGGAGATTCTGGGCCAGGAAGTATGTGGTACAAATTTAAAGAGGGTGGGTTTCCGCGGTGGAGGAAGGTTTGGGAGTGTAAGCATGCCTTCGGATCCTTTTGTTAAGGAAGGATTTAGGACAATCTCGTTTGAGGAGGGCTTGGTTTACATTTGAGAGGAAATTATCAAGAGAGTCGGGGTCATTTCCGATTGTGTTGCCTCTTATGGAAAGGGAATAAAGAATGGAGCGTTTGGTGTGATATGGGTGGCAACTGTTATAATGTAAGTATAGTTGTTAGTTGGTCGGCTTTATATATACAGAAGTGTGGAATTTTTGGTCTATTGTACGATACATTATACGTACGATACGGTAATGCTACGTTTGCATCTAGGTAGGTGATTTGGGAGGAGGAAACGGTAGAATTGAAGGAGACAGAGGACGAAGCATTGAGGTCGGTAATGAACGTTTTCAGGGAGTATCATGTGCCCAGAGAAGGAAAATATTATCGATATTATAAATATTATAATATATATATACATATTTATACAGAGGACCGGAGGGCCCAAGTTCGATTCCCGGGCACCCTCTAATTCACATTAGCTGTGTGATTTTTCGGGTACCAGAACTTTCTGGGAAACCATAAGCAGCACAGGGAGAGGATCTGGTCCCCTTACTCTGATGTTGATTACTGTTTATGGTATATACATATACTTCCGATTAATATTTATTAATTATCCTAGGCATGCGCGTTATCTCCGTTCATCCAATGGATTCCAACCCAATATTTCCAATAGTAGTGCGACATATTCTGTTACTTCATGACGATGTTTTGCGAAACGGGTAGCATTCTTCTATACCTTGTTCAATACAGACATTAAGTCCTTCCACTCACGATACCAGCCTATTGCTCGACGACGTCTATTCAAGGTGAGGGGGGTCTCCCACCACGAAACCAAAATGACCTCTCCTCAACTTTGTCGCTCAATATTTCTCCAACACTTTTTCGTCCAAATATTTCCACAATACTCTGGTGATAAAAAATCCTAGCCCACACAAACCCACTAACGCACTAACGGAGCCTATAAGTTCTCTTCCCCTGGCGTTCCCCCCCCCCCCACTTACTCCCCCTCTTCTCCCACCCTCCCACTCTCGTTCCCTCACCTCTTTTTCTCTCTTCTTCCCCCCCTTCCCCGCTTCCAACCCGTAATTTGCTTCTCCTCTCCCCACCCCCTCCCTTCCCCCCCCCCATACACACGTCCCCACCGGCCAACACAGTCATTCAACTCCCGTCCGTGGATACGTATTAGTCCATGCCTATCGTTCCTTTTTCCCGATTTGGGATCATCCAGCCGCGATTCCAAATTGGTCAGAGAGCGCGACAGAAAATCGTGCTTTCTCTCGCGGGGATACGTGCTCGCCTCAAAGCAGAATATAAGCCGCAAGGTGGTTGTGCCCGGTTGATCTGAATTCCGCGTCGTTTCCAAGTGATCGGAGACGTTTTAAATTATCCCTTCGTTTGTATTCATTCCCGTGTGTCGAGTTCCCAAACCCTCTTTAAACCCCCGCCCACCCACCGCCACCGCCCCCTCCGGGGGGGGGGGGGGTCGTCACGCGCTGCGGTAGTTTAGTTAGGAGGGCATCACACAATTGCGGGTTCCCGGAGAGACGGAGCGCGCGGGTTTCCCGCTACCGCCGCCGTTTCCCCCTCACAAACGAAACCACAGGCTTCGACTTGAAGGTCGGCTCCATCGGTGAGGGTGGAGATCAACCGAGAGAGAGAGAGGTTCGTTTGAAATCATTGGAAATAAGTCCTATTAGGTAACCAAGGGATAACGTCAGAACCGGAGAGAGAAGGCATTGTTGGGAGAGCGTTTCGATCGCAAGAAAAAAAAACTCCCGGCACGATCGTAATGGTACCACGTGGTTCCGTAGTTTGCTACCTAAGAGGAATATTTTCGGCCCGCTTCAAACAATCCCTCCCCCCCCCCCCTTCTGTTACTAAACCCATTGTCAGGTAATATGCTCGCATTCAAGGGTATGGAGGCCGATTCCTCCCCCTTAGCTGTTTGCGGTTTACTAGAAGGGTATAAGGAGGTTCGCCCGTTATTGATATTATATGTCAGTTTCACGAAGCTTGATTGATATGCGCTGACACTATTGCCTATCCCTTGAAAAATATAGCTCACTTCCTGCTCCTTTTGTAATATATCCACTTAACTGAAAGCAACTAATTTTACATGGGCACCTATGGAGAAAAGAACTGATACAGAAATGTTTCATCGAACAATAAGTTCATATCATTCTTTCTAATGGAGAACGTAAAGCAAAGCATTCAGATTTGAAATAAGTTTGAATAGCTCTAGGTCATCGCTTTGATCTCTTAAATACAGCACAAATATTGCTTGAATGTTTAAATACTAGGTAGTTTCAAGCTTGTGCCGTTTTTATCGTTATAAGAACTGGCAGATTTCCTCATAGCTCGCGTGTTTAAAAACAAAATCCGCTTACTAGTTAATTTATTAAAATACAATATAAAAATGAATAAAGTTTACGTAAGTAAATGTGCAACAGTATTAAAATTACAGTAAGCATTAAAGAAGGAACTCAAACCCTTAATAAATATGACGCAAAGGGCAACAAACCGAATCAATGACAATCTCAACAGCATGAAATCACGAATCAACAGTCATCAGAACAACAAATGAACATCGTAATCACTACGAAGTTATTACATTTACGAACTGCGTTTTTGTTTCCTGATCGCGGGGTTGACCTGGACGTTTTGTTGAATTGATGCTCATTATTATAATTCATACTCTAACATTTATTAGTTATCTGTAACTAGATACCCCACTCTTTAATGTAATAAAAACAAACAGTATTCAACCCGAAGGTCGGTTCGGTAGGTGATGGTAGAGTTCACCCAGTACCAAGCCCGACGGCGTGTGAATTTCGCACATCAGGGTAGGGGGGCCAGTTCCCTTCCCTGTGCTGGTTATGGTTTCCCAGGAAGATCTGGTACCCAAAGATCACATAGCTTGGGTGGAGCTGCAGGTGTCCAGAGAGGCTTGCCCGGGAATCGAACCCGGACCCTCCGGTCAGCGTTAAGGGGTCCCCCTGAACTACCGCGACCCATTATTTTACTCTTCTTCAATTCCACCTTCATTCATTCCATCCGATATACCTATCCTTTTTACGCCCTACCTGCTTAATGCTCTCCTCTCAATCAGTCTTCAACATACCATATCCAATCAAAATACTCTAAATTTCTATTTATTACTATATCCCTGACTTTTTCTCATAGCCAATACATAAAATTATCTTGTCCCTACTTCTTCCTTACGGAAATATATTTCAAATTTAAATTAAATTCAATACGGAAACACTGTTTGCTCTTCCATTTCCGAACGAGTTTAAAAATTTGATTATTCAATCGATACTAATACAATGAACAAGGTCGATTTATATTTTGAAGTTAAATATCTTTTCCTTTCAGCGAAATGAATTAATATTGTTTAGACTGCGTCTTTACGAAATGCACATGATAGTGTTTTTGTGACTTATCTAGCGACAAATGAACGTCATCAAAGTCCCTCTCTACATATGAACATAACCTGACATATGTGGGCAAAAATGTAATACAACCGTACCAATATAACACAAACCTGTTTGTCTGTTCGTTCCGTTCTTGCGCCAAATATTACATACGATGGACCAGTAGTAGTAGGAGAAGCGACCAACAGTTGAGGTCAGTTGATATTTCTTAGAGGCATAGCTTATGGCCTTTCAACACAAAGGTACGTTATATTCACATTTAAATTTGTAGCCCGGATTCGAACCGAAAACGTTCATGATTTTCTTTAGGAAAAAATGAAAATTGAAAAAAAAATGAATATTATGCGTAGGAAAATTTACATTCACTCTTTGATATGTGAAATAATTGACCTATAAACGTTGGATTTAGGACAGAAATGCAGCTAACACAAATAGTTAAATATTTTAATCTTGTCAAGCCTTTTTCGTATGTCGCTCGGATTTCCGAAAATGATTAATTTAAATGTGGATTTTTGACGATATTCACTCTCTTTTTCGCTATCGATCACTGTGGATACCCGTTGTTTCCTAAAGCGAATTAATCCGCAAAATAATTGGAATGGCGATTTTCGAATACCTTAAAAAGTGATGCTGTTACGAATCATCAAGGTTTCAGGCTTTTGATAATTTTATAAGAAAATAACAGACGGATTTGTAAAAGTGGAGGCCTAGGTAATTTTTTTCCACCAAGTAAAAACGACAGGAATAGTATGCCAGTGTTTTTAATTAGAGTATTTTAATCTCATTCTCAATCCCTTCGAAGTAGTTGTATGTTTTGAGACGGGCTAAAGAACTAAATTAGAAAGATAAAAGTGTATTTTCTTAATCGGGAAAGCAGGGAAAGAACACCTAATATTATATAGGATTGGAACTCTTATTGTGGATGATGGACGAGTGGGAATGGAATGGTGTATTTAAAGGAACAAGATGCTGAAATCGGAAAGACGAAATTCAATGAGCGAAATGAAAGTTGATATAAATAAGAGGAAAGGAATAGAGAGGAATATGGTGATGCAGAAAGGGTGCATGGATTAAAGAATATGTAAAAGAGAATGTAAGTCCGCATGAGTAATATGAGGGAATTAGACAATTGTTTATCAATACACTAAGCCTAGAACGTGACTGGATTCTCGAAGTTGGGTTTGAAAATTATGTATGGACGGAAAAATCATTGGTGGGGTATCCAATTTGAGGAAATGTAATACATGTGGGGGACAAAGAAAATGTAATATAGAGAGGACACGAAGGAAAAAAACAACACCAGTTGTCGGGAAAAAAATAAAACTTAATTAACATAACTTAGATATATTTAGGGAAGGTAGAGTGGATGCGTGGAAAAACTAAATTTCAAAGCCACAGTATAAGAATTTATTTTTGGCATACTTCATCACTGAATATTTGTGGATTAAAAATAATTTTTTCTCGCCACTTAAGTATTATCTGTTTTAAAAGAAGAAAAAAAGTATATATTCATACATAATTAACCGTTGTATCCACACACACGCATATACGTGTTTACATAAATTTATATTTTTCCGAAAGATTGCGTGAGTGTTTTTTTTTGTATCATGTGCCCCTGTGTTTTGAGAGACTCTCCGACAACTTTTGCGACAGGTTAATTCACCATCGCAGGTGGAGATGACTCTTAATATCGAATAACGTGTTCAAATTTTGACCAGACGAGCCGAGACGCCCTCGCAAAATCTGAACAACCTGGAGAGCGGACGAGGGCGTTCCCGAGCAGGATGCCCGAAGAACGGCCCCGAAAATGTGAAAGAGACAGACAGCCATTCAAGACAACATGTTCAAATAATGCCATCCCCATCCCTCCGACCCGCCTCGCAACGCGCCACGATGGAAAATCGCATGCAGCCAGGTTCGCCTGTGGTGGTTTTGTTAACTGTCCAGGAATTCAAAGGGATCCACGGAATCAAGGCGGAAGGCGTTGATTCAATATGAACGTGAAAACAAGTTTACATTTCCGCGTTCTTACATTTGGGACCAAAAAATAATGTGGAAAAACATAATGCAAAGATAGAGTAGAATTATTTCACTTTGGCCAAGCCACATTTGGAATACGTGTCAAGTACTTGGGACCCATGAGAGAAAAATTTAAGGAATTAAAATTTTTTTAAGGAAAAAAATATTAGGAATTAAAAAAGGCTCAGAAAAAATGCGTCTGATTAGTTAAAAAATACTACACGAGGTCTATGTTAGCAATTGAGAGGCCTTGAGTCACGATGAGAACAGGGAATACTACGAGTAAAACGTAAGAAAGTCACAGATCACCCGAGTATACTATATACATATATATATATATATATATATATATATATATATATATATATTCATTCCTGTAGAAATGTTGAAATGGTTAGGGAAAGGTGGGAAAAAGGCCATATATGGACTGATTCGTAGTATCTATGAGGAAGGAACCTGGCCGGAAGATTTTGTGAGATCGGTGTTAGTTCCTATTCCAAAAAAGGCAAAGGCTTCGTCATGTGAGGATTACAGGACAATAAGTTTGATATCCCACGCAGCTAAAGTTATTCTCAGGATCATCAACAAAAGGATAGAGAGTAAGGCAAATGATTACTTAGGGGATGATCAGTTTGGGTTCAGGAAAGGAAGAGGTACGCGTGATGCCATTGCAGTAATGAGATCACTAATCGAGAGGAATATAGAATACAATCAGGACGTTTTTGCCTGTTTTGTAGATTTCGAAAAAGCGTTTGATAGAGTGAATTGGGAAAAACTAATGCGTGTATTGCAGAAAATAGGAATGGATTGGAGGGACAGGAGACTGATCCGCAACCTGTACATGTCCCAGACTGCTCAGGTGCGAGTGGGGAACGGAGAGTCTGGATGGGCAGTGTTAGGAAGAGGTGTAAGGCAGGGTTGCCCATTGTCACCGGTACTGTTCAACGTATATGTAGAGGAAATGATTAAAGAGGCATGGGAAGAACTGGAGGTAGGAATGAAAGTCGGAGGGGAACTCGTAAAATCGGTTAGGTTTGCTGATGACCAAGCATTAGTTGCTCAGTCAGCCAAGGGGTTGCAAGCATTGTTGAGTGAATTGGAGGTTCAGTGCGATAAATATGGGATGAGAATCAATATTAATAAAACAAAGGTTATGCGATTTTCCAGAAAGAAAAAGGCTAAGCTAAATATTAAAATAGGCGGGGAAAGAATAGAGCAAGTAGAGCAGTTTACATATCTCGGAAGTGTTTTGGACCAATACGGTCAAAGTGGTAGGGACGTAAGGAGAAGAATTGCGCTAGGCAAGGAGGCTTTCTCAAGGAGGAGGGAGTTGATGACGGGGACGTTGAGTAGGGATGTTAAGACAAGACTCGTAAAAACTCTGATATGGAGCGTAGCTATGTACGGCGCGGAAACGTGGTCGCTGAAGCAGGAGGATAGACGTAGATTGGAGGCTTTTGAAATGTGGGTGTGGAGAAGAATGGAGAAGGTGAAATGGACCGAAAGGAAAACAAATGAGGAAGTACTGGAAATGGTGGGTGAGGAGAGGGGTTTGTTGAGAGAAATCGTATGGAGGCAGGAAAAATGGATGAAAGGCGTATTGAGCGGTAGTGGAATGTTGAAGAGGGTAATAGATGGGAGAATGTTGGGCAAGCGTGGTAAGGGGAGGAACAGGATAGGGATGTTGGACGGGATGAAGGGAGGAAAGAAGTACACCGAGATGAAGAGGGACCTGATATAGATTAGTTTGCTAGGTGGGGAGTCACAAAATGTATATTTGATAGTTGTGTCCATCCAAAAACCTACCTTAACCGGTAGATTACCTAATAATAAAAAATATATTCATTCAAACATAGAAAATAGGTATAAGGAAAGGGGATAGGAAAACACATAATAGGCGAATATATATTCAAACACGAAATCCCGCCATACGGCGAACAAATATTATTTCACACATAGAAATAGATATATAAGGAAAGGGGATAGGAAAACACATAAAAGACGAACACAGGAAAGAGGGGAAGGCGGATTTGAGCAGATCACAAATATAAAAATATTTCCTTATCCGGGATTTGAACCACGGACCTTGCCGGGTGGATGCTCTACCAGTTAAGCTATATATTGTTATAGTTAAGCTAGATTTTTATAAATATAAATATAAAAACGAGTAGTTCGTTGTTCTTTGCCCTGCCGTCCATTTTAACTTTTTCATTATTCACATCCTCATCTCAAAAGTCTCCAATCTAAACCCATAATTTGTTTATACTTCAACTGTCATAAATTACGCCATTGGTGAAAATCTGTTCTCTGCTTGCTCCCAATTAAGTATTCCTTTTTTTTCACCATAATAACTACCTCCTTCCGAGTCACCTACATAAAAAAAATATTTAACCGTATTCTCTCATCTCCGCTCTATCTTGTTACCAAGTGATTAACCGGAAGATCCCTCTAGGCGCTCTGGAAGAATGATGAAAATAAAATGGATAGACACGGTAACAAATGAAGGATTAGGTCGAAGTATGAGTGAAGAGAGATGCAAATGGATGACACTTACAAGAAGAAGAGAGGAAACTAATTGGACACATCCTGAGACAAGAGAGCTTGCCGAAGACGAAAACTGTAGGAGACACAGTTCGGAAGGATCACAGAGGATGGCCGAGGATGAATCACGTGTGTCAGCTGATTGAAGATGTCGACCCAAGGAACTATGAAGGAACGAAAAGATTGACAGGTAACTGGATAGTTTGAGAGCCGCTATGAACCATTCCTCAAACCGATAACCCATTGTGGTTATACACCTCCCTTAAAATCAACTGACAATATCGTAATCTTTTTGAGTCATCTCGCCGAGCAAGGTGGGGTAGCTCAAGGTAGAGGACTCCTATGTGTATTTCGTTGGTCCTTGTAGAGTGTTGATCTAGGGAATTGAGCATATAGCGACGCTCAAGTGGAGACCAATACGACAGGAGTTTCCCGTAAATCGTGACATCACGACGGGACTCAACTCAAATATAAAATCTGTCTTCCTGTCAAAATCAACTTCGTTCCAACTCATTAAGCATCTTAATATTCCTTTTGATATTATTTTTACACTATGGTACAATGCCATATTGTATTCACCAAAAACACTGAAGAAAGATTACAGTGATGTTCCGACTGCCCGTAACCTAACCAACATTTTAACGTCCTGGAGTCGAGATCCTGATTCACTCATTATTTTATGCTATTGAAGTACCAGAAAAACAAACCAAACGAAATCCGTTTCATTCTAAATAAGAATAAAAAAATATAGAAATGTATCCATGCCACTTCTATTTCATAAGAGGAAAGAGCGATCACTAAAGTTGACCGATGCTTAATTAATACTTTTCAACAGATAACATTTGGGCACTCAACCATACCACCAATCCTTAATTTCATCCTCCGTTCGTTCGTTCTGCGGTAAATGCTCACAACTGGAAGCTTTTCGAAATCATTAGGATGGAGGAACCATCCGTAGAGCGCCTAGTTTCATACGAACGTTTCGTCAACAAATTCTTATGGAAAATGGAGCTCTATAGATCAGAGCCATGAAACATTGGAAAAGTGGACCAGGGAAGAGTAGCCTTTGAGGCATGGTGGTGGAGAAGAATATGAAGATTTAATAGACAAACAAAGTGAGGAGCAAGGAAGTATACCAGTATAGAAGAAGAGAAGACGGCCATATGGAGAACTCTACGTCAAAGAAGAACTAGAAGGGTTTCACACACGTTGAGGCACAATTCTGTGGTTAGAAGCAAAATAGAAGGGAACACAGAAGGCAAAACCCCGTGAAGGAATACCAAGAGACAAGTACAGAGGAAGAATTAGGAAGGACGTAAAACAAAAAAAGTTATCAGGGGGTGAGGGAAACTTAAAAATCAATAAACAAGAATGGATGGCTGCAGTAAAATAATCTGAGAATTGAAATACTGATGATAATACTCTTATACTAAGAGGGAGGACAAGAATTCTTTTATTCCCAGTCTGACGTCAATCAATGGCTACTTTACAGACAATTCTCCGGTGCGATTTCAGGAAAAAATCTAGTCAACAGAATAGTATGCAATATGGATTGTAAACAGAAATCCATGATGCGTACGCAGCTGATTAATAGCATTGTTACATTTCTATTATATAAAATTTTAAAACCTCGTGGAAATCGACAAGTACACTTCCGAGGGGAATGTAGATGTTGCGGTGGCTAGCGTACTGGGTTCCCACCCAGAGGGCCCGGGTTCGACTCCTGGAGAATGCAATATTTTTCAGTGGTATCTCGATCCCTAATTGAGGCGCTTTGTGGAGAGCCATTTCAGTAAGTACGCCGTCCGTCGGATGGGAAGTTAAGCTGGGGGAGAGTAGGCTAATGCCAACGC
This sequence comes from Hetaerina titia, assembly GCA_037158775.1. Classification (NCBI taxonomy): domain Eukaryota; kingdom Metazoa; phylum Arthropoda; class Insecta; order Odonata; family Calopterygidae; genus Hetaerina; species Hetaerina titia. Next base: position 42,842,786 of record CM073772.1, on the reverse strand, counting down.
CGGGTTTTCCTCCACCTTTTCTCCTTTCCTATCCATCGCTAACGGCGGAAATTACCTCATCGATCGGTCGTCTCACCTAAATCTACCACTACTACTGATACTTCCCACGAAACCATAACAATAACGAATTATTTCATGAACAAACCACAAAATATATGTCTACTCATCTTAAATTTAAATGTACCAAAACAGGAGCAGGATACTCTTTGTAGAATACTCCAATTATTAATTACTGTGGCCAATTTAGCAATGCTACTTGAATTTTCGTACTGAATAAGTTTACGTTTATTTTATAAGAATCGGTCAGATATCCAAATAATTACTGCTGTCTGCTAAAAATGTAGCAAATACAGGGTTCGTCCGGAAAATAAGTTTATGATGCTCATTGTCTTTTTTGACAAAAGGGGAATCGTCCACTACGAATTTGTACCTGAACGACAAACTGCAAATGCTGCATTTTACGTCCAAGTGCTCGACAGGCTTCGAAAACGAGTCGCCCGCGTCCGGCTAGCGATCAAAAACATCTGGCGGCTGCATCACGGCAATGCGCCGTCTCACACCGCGCTTGTCGTGTCGGACTTCTTGGCCAAACACGGCACGGCAACGCTGCCGCACGCGCCCTACAGCCCGGACTTGGCACCACCGGACTTCTTTCTGTTCCCGAAGACAAAGAGGAGTTTGAAAGGAACGCGATACGGGACTTTGGACGCCGTCAAAGAGGCCGTGACGACGTGTCTTCGAGAGGTTCCCGATGATGCCTTCGCGGGAGCGTTCCAGGAATGGGAACGCCGCTGGAACAAGTGTATCGACTCACAAGGGTCCTATTTTGAGGAATATTAGCTTAAGATATGTAAAAGTGTACTAAATTTTTTTTCCTGAGCTCAGTACAATTATTTTCCGGACGAACCCTGTATCCTGATAATACTGTGTGAGATGCTCGGGAGAAAAAAAAACCATAAAAGTACATAAAGTAGTCCCTCGCGACTCAAAAGAATCATGTGTACATTCTATTTCGGAATTCTTTCGTAGCGACTTGTTCTTTTTTTTATATCTGAGTTGGAATTTGGCATGATTCCTTTTCATGTTCCAATTGTCTTTCTGCTATGGTTTTTAATTGTACCCATTTTATATTTGTAACTAAGACAAGTGAAATTTAACCGACGGTATTGTGTTCTTCGAAGGTAACCTTAATTTCGGACGATTGCCTTTGGGATCCCTCGGTATTCTTTTTTTTTTACAGTCCTCCCCAATTTATTTTCATTACATTTGCCATTATAATGCGGTCATGAAACTATATTATTGTCCTTATTTTTTTAAATCCACTAAATAGTCAGCATATCACGGAAGTTAAACTAACTTAATGCGTCATATGAGAAGGCAATAGAGAGAATCACACGTCATAGTAGTTCTACTACACCAAACAGGAGATTGTTTCAAACAGATACACAGGCAGCCTATTGAGGATTAAAACATGGTCGGGCACCCTAATTACCCCACATATAGTATGCTACAAAGAGCTTAGAAACATACCACGGAACCAGTGGATAAGGCAGATTATCCTTAGATTTTCAATTTGTAAATTTTATTTGTATGAATCACAAATATTCTTTACCTATTTTAATCTAGTTGTTGGATTCTCTGACATGATTCCTTAGAAGTTCCATTGAGACGTTTTCGGTTTGATGGAGGCGCAGATCCAAAAACTTTTGTGTTATCCCGAGCTACTTGATTGCGCAAAGGCCATGTCCCAAAACCTCCACTCTTTCCTCCCCTCCTCCACCCCGTCTCCTCACCCTCGGGTTTTTATTTCCCCACAAAACAGCAAATTTCTCCCCATCCTCCATCGAGTCGACCAAGCCGGCTCACGTTTTAACGTGGATTTCGTGTATGCGTCTATAACCATAAAGTTGGAAAATTAAAACGTCGACGAATTCGTGACGAGGGGAGTGAGAATGGGAGGAGCCGAAAACTCCCGCTTGCCACGACCCCGCCAGCTTCAGGGACCCGTTTCTCTGTTCAATTCTACAAGTTCCTGAAAAGCAGACCAAAACATAATGTCATACCTTCGGAATCATACTCTCTGAAGTGAAGACGTGTGGTGTTTTCTTGTCGCTACAATTTGTACTGCTATTTCTGAAAACAAGACGAGGAATTTTAAATCAAAGGCATAGAACTGATATTGACATGAAATAAATTTATTGGCTTCGTAATTCCAAACACTTTATTTAAAAAAATACAACCATATGAGGGCGTTCAACGTCGAAAACTGGGTCGTGTTTTAAATAAAGTGTGTGGAATTAAAAATTCAATAATTTCATTTCAATATTTTATGCAAATCCCATACAGTTACGCCGGAAACAATTACTAAGCGCAGCACTGAGGAAAAAAATCCGAGAGAACGAACGCATTCGAAGAAAAGACAAACTTGGGGTAATTCATGCTTTAAGAAACAGGGGGACGAATCCACAAACATCAAAGTCGAACTGTAATTTTGCAGAATTGGTTTTTGAGTGCATCCCATCGTAAATTAATAATTGATCAAACGATAATTCTTAGGAAAATTACCGCAAACAGCGCATCGTAGGACACTCACTCCGACAAATGTCACTCAAATAAAGCAGATGAAGTGGCGGGAGTTGCTTGGGAGGGAGGGGGGCGGGTGCTAAGGGGTCTGTTAAATTTTCTTGAAATGTGCAGCATTAAGAGCATTGAGGTTGACAAAAGAGCCGCAAGTGTTTGGCGTGTCTTGCTTTGAAGTTTGCTTGAAGCAGTCATTCATTTCATTCAAGGTTCTCCACCTATTTAAAGGACGGTCCCTAATAACCACATGCTTCAAAGTATCCCGCGAACTTCCTCATGTTTGCTTTACATTTGATTCCTCATTTCTCTAAATTTCTGCTTGCCTTCAAGCTACATAGAAATCCTATTATCTTCCTCCCTCTATGCCGATCACGTGGAGATTTACATATATATATATATATTATTATTAGGTAATCTACCGGTTAAGGTAGGTTTTTGGATGGACACAACTATCAAATAAACATTTTGTGACTCCCCACCTATCAAACTAATCTATATATATATATATATATATATATATATATATGTATATATATATATATATATATATATATATATATATGTATGTGTGTGTGTGTGTGTGTGTATTATATATATGTATGTATGTATATTATATATATATATATATATATATATATATATATATATATATATATATATATATATATATATATAGATGATTTCTTCGAAGTAACACGGAAGTGTTGAATAAAAAACTTAGACAGCAACACACAGCACGAGAACACATAAAAAGACACAAAAATATCTTGATAATTTCGACGGACTCGAACTCCGTCTACTTCGGAAGAGATAGAACTGACGTATGGGTATGTGGTGCAGAGAGAAAAGGGGACGAGGGAGAGGGGAAAAACAGGTAGTGGGGGAGGGTGAAGGAGGAGGTTATGGAGGGGGAAAGGGAGGCCAGAGGGGAGTGGAGATGGAATAGGGAGGATGCGGAAATAGTAACAAGCGACACAGAAACTTAACAATTCATCCACAGATACCACAACACCCATGACCAAGGCGTCAACTCACAAAGTCATCATAAGGGCTCGACAAGTTAAAATCCAGGACAAGGATGACAAAATGTATGAGGATGAATAAATTGTCCCACCATCTCGCAAGAAACAAATCAACTCCCAACCACCCCAGCCCCCCCATCCATTTAGTGAACGACATTGAGACCCGGATGTTGATAGGCTTTACACAGCCATATAAATGCCGATTCCATTGTTTTTAATTTTATATTATTTAATATATATCCCTTCCCCCATCCAAAAACCCTATAAAATTAAAAACAATGGAATCGGGTTGCAAGAAATGCTGAGTGAATTGGAGGTTCAGTGCGATAAATATGGGATGAGAATCAATATTAATAAAACAAAGGTTATGAGATTTTTCAGAAAGAAAAAGGCTAAGCTAAACATTAAAATAGGAGGGGGAAAAGTAGAGCAGGTAGAACAGTTAACATACTAGTATAGTATATATAATTCACTAAATAGTCATAGCAAACACAGAAATTAGTTTAATTTTGTTTTAGTTTCTGTGTTTGCTATGACGGAATTTAGTTTAATTTTGTTTTAGTTTCTGTGTTTGCTATGACTATTTAGTGAATTTTATTGTGCACGTTCGTGGCTTTTCCAAGAAAGTGACTATATATAGAGAATAAATTCCTGTCACAACAAACCCTGAAACCGCTATTGTGGCTCAGATATATTGACGATATTTTCCTTCTCTGGCCACATGGTCCTGATTCCCTGAAAACTTTCATTTCCAACCTTAATGCTTCGTCCTCTATCTCCATCACGTCTACAGTTTCCTCCTCCCAAATCACCTTCCTAGATGTAAACATATCATTTATAGACCATAAATTTCACACATCCGTTCATATAAAACCCACAAATAAACAACAGTACTTACATTTTAGCAGCTGTCACCCATACCACACCAAACGTTCCATTCCTTATTCCCTTTCCATAAGGGGTCACAGAATTTGCAATGACCCTGACTCCCTAGACAATTTCCTCATAAATTTACACCATTCCCTCCTCAAACGAGGTTATCCTGAATCCCTCCTGAATAAGAGGATCCGTAGGCATACTTACACTCCCAGACCTTCCACCACCGCGAAAAACCACCCTCTTTCAATTTGTACCACGTTTCTCCCTGGCCTAGAATCTCTGCGTTCTATCCTAAAGGACCTCTATCCTATCCCCAAAAACCACAATTCCACCACCAACCTTTTCCCCAAATGCCCCTCTGTCACTTTCAAACGCCCCGCCAATCTATCAGATCTTCTAAAATCTACCACTCCACTTCTTAAATCCTCGCCCCGTTCCAAAATCACTCCCAGACCCTGCAATAAACCTAGATGCAAAACATGTCCTATTTTCCTAACCAGAATCCCATCCCTCTTTCACCCGCTCTTTAACTCTCTCCCACCAATTCCCTACTCCTCGTGTACCTCCAGCAATGTTGTCTACCTACTCAAGTGCCAACTTTGCCCTGCCTTTTACATTGGACAGTGTACCACACCCCTCAATATTAGAATCAATAATCATAGAGCCTCATGCAACAATTCCTCCCTTATTGGTATGCTCCCAATCCCCAAACATGCCTCCGAACACAACACTGCCTTTGACCAATGTTTTAAAGTATCCGTCTTAGCATCCCTCCCACACTCAGACCCTCCACTGAAACTCAAAACATTAGAGCTAGCTTTCATCTGGCTCTTGAATTCCTGGAATCGCCCAGGTATTAATATTAGACATTAATTGCCCCCTTTATGCATATAATTTCATCCCCCTCCGCCCCCAACAACTTCCATATCATCCCCACCTTTTTTAAAATTCCCGCGCCATACACTACCCCTCCAAACTCCTCACCTCGAATGCCTTCCCCCCTTTTTTCCCCCCTTTTCCTTTCTTTTTCCCTCTTTTCCCCCCATTTCCCCTTCTCCTTCCTACCACTGCTCTCGGGCCCTCCTCTGCCTCAGTTCTGTTCCTAATTCCTCTTGAGAAAGGTGGTTGGACCACCGAAAATTCGAGAACCAGTGAGTTTTCCCTCTTTTGTGTGTTTTGGTTTCTGTGTTTGTTATGACTATCAGTGAATTTATATATATATATATATATATATACATATAGATGATGCGGAAGTACTCACGAGAGCAATATAACTTTTGGACGGCACAATAGAACACAGAATAAAACAGATAACACGTAAAAGGACACTCACACTGTAAATTATTTGAGCTTTCGGACTACTCCGAGGCCTTCTTCAGGTCTGACTGATATATATATATGTATATATATATATATATATATATATATATATATATATATATATATACACATATATATATATATATATATATATATATATATATATATATATATATATATATATATGCGGGTCGCAGTGGTCTAGTGGGTAGAGCGTTGGACTACTGACCGGAGGGTCCCGGGTTCGATTCCCAGGCAAGGCACTTTGGGCACCTGCAGCTCCACCCAAGCTAGTTGATTTTTCGGGTACCCGATCTTCCTGGGAAACCATAACCGGCACAGGGAAAGGAACTGGCCCCCCTACCCTGATGTGTGAATATTCACACGCCGTCGGGCTTGGAACATGGGTGAGCTCTACCATAACCTACTAAACCGACCTTTGGGTTGATTACTGTGTTTATGGTTTATATACATATACATATGTATACATACATTCAAACACGAAATCCTGCCATACGGCGAACAAATATTCTTTCACATGGAAATAGATACAAGGAAAGGGGATAGGAAAACACATAAAAGACGAACACAGGAGAGGTGGGGAAAGCGGATTTGAGCGGATCACAAGCGTAAAAATAAGCGTCTTTTATGTGTTTTCCTATCCCCTTTCCTTATATATATATATATATATATATATATATATATATATATATATATATATATATATATATATATATATATATATATATATATGTTTTTTTGTAGGTTCCCCCTACCTTCCGCCACCCATTTGAAAAACCTCAACCCCCTCATCCCGTACCCTTTCCTCTTGGCGTTGCACCCCCTGCCACACACCTTTTTGGTCGCTCGCAGGGTATTTATGTATATCACATTCATAATATCCTCCGTTCTACGCCCCTTCAACATCCCATTACCTTTCGAGATTTACTCTACCCACTTTCTCTACCATTTTTGGATTCCCCCAAGTAACTTCCTCCCTTCTCACACCTTAATTAGTTTTTTTTTTGCCTTTTGAGAAGAAAAAAATCCGCCGGTCTTCGTCTCTGTCTAACTTATTTTCTTCGTTTTCTGCCACGCCCATATCTCGAAAACCTTAAATCTTAACTCTTCCTCCTACGCACTTCAAAGATCAGGTCTCACATCCATAAACATTACGCTCCATATTAAAGTCTTTAATAATCTTTCCTTTACATGTTTACTTAGGGTTTCTCTCGCCCAATTCTCTTTTTCTTTTAAATGCTTTTTTCGCAGGTAAAACGTGTCTTCTCCTTCCTTTGGAAAAATATCACATGCAAGAACCCTACAAACATTCCTCGGTTCGTTCTGAGTCCCCAAATTAAGGAATTCCCAAAGCGTAAATTCATAACGCAGTAAATATTTGTGGATTTGTTGATTCTTTTAATACAAAAAGCATACGTAACCTTTTTTTTTTCAGGAAGGGAATGAGTAATAAGGATATCAGTGCGAAAGCATACGAAAGGTTTACTACACTACAATATGACATCACATAAAAAATCAGATGATTCAGATGGAAATTGTCTTAAAATTAGCATTCTAGTCTCTCGCTAATGTTAGTTTCATTCTCCATCTGGGATATTCTAGGTTTTAATGTAGTAAAAAACACGCCAGGGTTATCTCTCCACTGAATTATTCAAATCAACGCCATATTAAAGCATCTTCTTGCACCACCTGATGATGTCGCCTACGTATGTGTCGAAACCGACAGTATTATACAGTATTTTGTGTGAAAAAATACCAAGTTTATTTATTCAGCCATCTTGTTCCAGTTCAGAGGGCGAGACGCTTGGATGTTGAAGAATGTTCAAATCACCTTCAACTTAGTTGCAAGGAAAATATATTTTTGTACGTCATACTGTATGAAAACTGTAAAAAATCACTAACCTTATTTTGGATACTGTTCGCATTAATACCCAAATGTTAGTTTTGTTGAAGAAAAAAAATTACGTGTAAAAAATTGAAGGAAATGACTTACCATTCTGGAAGATATGAAATGATGTAAGAGCCTTCCTCTAGAAGAAGCTATTATAAGGTTGGTGCTTTCTTTCAATTTTCCGCATATGATCTTTTCTTTTATGTTACTTCTAGTTGATTTCTGAGCCAATCCTTCAACTTGCAGTGGATTACACTTTTCTATCATCATAAACAGCAGCCCTGTGAATAAAAGAATATTTAGAAATAGTAATACAGCCAGTTTAAATCGCTTAAGTTTTCGCACTTATATGCAGTATAAATGATATTATTACACTTCGAATTAGGAATAAATTAATTGAGAATTACCGTCAACTCATTCAAGTGCAACTTTATTCTTCCCTAAATTCACTTGCAATTTGAATGATGGCCAACTCGTCAAAAATGTCAGTGCCAGTCGTCGAATTCTTTAGAGGCAAGTCAAACAACACTTTTTCATAGATTTTTTTTCTATTTTTACCTATGGATTGTTTTTCACAATTTATGTTTACCAAGTATATTTTTTTAATTGAAAAATCGTCCAACGAATTCGTGAACTTAAGCAAAGTCAAGTGAATGAAAGATCGCTAAGACGTTTGCATCATTCCTCCATCAGGTGAGCCCCCACTAATCCCGGGTAACTTTAATAATAATCAAGGTAGCAGGTATAAATCCAATAATTCGCTAAAATAAATGTCATAATGTTAGTCTACATGTCATTTTTATTTGCTTTTTAACCTTTGGGACCACATGCGTTGAATAACATCGCCATTACAGTTCTTCCAAAATGAAAAAGTCGTAAAATCAAGGATACGTAGAATTAACTATAGCAATTTTTATACCGGGCTTAGAGAGAACACTATTATTCAAGACCAACTACCCCATATGACAAAGAAACAGAGTATTCCCATTACCTCATAAGTCCGGACACCAAAACTCCATCACCATCATCCGCTCAATGAAGAAATGCATGAATTTCAAGAGAGACATGTAAAATTGGTCAAAAATGTAACTACTCATTTTTACCATAAGTAAACGTGATAGGGTATAGAGTGATTATAAAAACATTGATTTCCAAAACACACAGCAGTCGTTTTTAGTTACATTTTGAAATTTGCAAAAGTACAGGAGGAAGGAGTTTTTTTTATCCGACTACAACAGAATTATTAAAACCCCATATTGTATTGAACGATTAGTTCAACGGAATAAAAGAAAGGATACAGAGTCTCTGACTGGCCGAGTATTTTCGAGTTGAGTCGGAGACTAGATAATTTCAATGGTAAAATTTCCGCAGTGGTGGACCCAGGATTACGGTAAATAACGGCAGGAATGAAAGGCGAAGAAATATGAAGAGGTTACGTGACAGGAGGGCATTGTGTGGGGAGCTACCTTTGAAAGTCCAGCATTTTGTATGAATGATAATGTATTTATAGGCTTATATTACCTTTTTCCTTCTTAGTATTCAAATGAATGATATGATCATATCAAAATCCAAGCTACACAGATTACCATGGATAGCAATTAACAATAAAACGCCTTTCAATCCTTGCCCTTTGCTAAGGCTTGATTGATCATTTGTTACCTCTAAAATTTGGTTACTAAATTATCTGTGAATGCCACCACATCGCAGCACAAATGGCAATATGTAGAATGTTTTTGGAATTTTAATTCCCACTGATTAGGAAGCCGGGCATTCTACACCAGTAAAATACTCCACAAGCCGCCACAAGGATTGTGGCGGGTGGTGTTAGAGCAATATCCATTCATGCTCAAATATGAGCTGCGTATGAATTTTGACTCATGCATGTATTATTATTAGGTAATCTACCGGTTAAGATAGGTTTTTGAATGGTCACAACTGTCAAATACATATTTTGTAACTCCAAACAAAACCCAATCCAGCAACCTAAACTACATCAGGTCCCTCTTCATCTCTGTGTACTTCTTTCCTCCCTTCATCCCGTCCAACATCCCTATTCTGTTCCTACTCTCTCCTCGCTTGCCCAACTTTCTCCCCTCTATTACCTTCTTCAACATTCCACTACCGCTCAATACGCCTTTCATCCATATTCCCTGCCTCCTTAGGATTTCTCTCAACGAACCCCTCTCCTCACCCACCATCTCCAGTACTTCCTCATTGGTTTTCCTTTCGGTCCATTTCACCCTCTCCATTCTTCTCCACACCCACATTTCAAAAGCCTCCAATCTACGTCTATCCTCCTGCTTCAGTGACCACGTTTCCGCGCCGTACGCCTACGCTCCATGTCAGAGTTTTTACGAGTCTTCTCTTAACATGCCTACTCAACGTCCCCGTCATCAACTCCCTCCTCCTTGAGAAAGCCTCCTTGCCTAGCGCAATTCTTCTCCTTACGTCCCCAATAATACTTTGACCGTATTGGTCCAAAACACTTCCGAGATACGTAAACTGTTTTTACTGCTCTACTTTTTCCCCTCCTATTTTAATGTTTAGCTTAGCCTTTTTCTCTAACCTTGCATAACCTTTGTTTATCTCTATGTTATTTCTACTTTTCGTCGCATAATTAATAAATATCGCAAAGTAAAAAATATTTAGACAAATTCTCGGGTAACCTAATGTAGCCACTTTAGAATGTCAGATACAACGCCACCATCAACTTAAATGTTAAACATAATTTTCACCATTAGTCTCCTCAACATTTTTTTTACAATTGAGCAAACATTTATTATCAACATTTTTATTTACTAAATATCCCAACATTCCAACATAAGCCCAGAAATTTCGAGTCGTCCGTATTTTCCTAATCAATGATGGCACCACTGCTAGAAAACGCCATGGGAGACTAACAATGCGTTCGAATTCTTTTAGGCATTCGGAATAGCGTACGTTTCATTATTCATTTAAAAAGATACTTGATTTTTTAACGACCAAATACTTGAATAATTAGGCCAAATTGCCAATTGGTACTATTCCTTATTTCTGGCTATCCTTTTGTTGATGATCCTGAGAACAACTTAAGCTGCGTGGGATAACAAACTTATTGTTCTGTAATCCTCACATGATGTAGCCTTTGCCTTTTTCGGAATAGGAACTAACACTGATCTCACAAAATCTTCCGGCCAGATTCCTTCCTCACAGATACTACGAATCAGTCCATATAGAGTCATCTTCCCACAGTTTCCTAAACATTTCAGTAGTCCCGTAGGAATTTTTTCTACCCCCACGGCTTTATTTGGTTTCATCTCCCTTAGTGCCATTTCTATCTCATCGTCGAGTATGCCTGGACCTAAGTTATCTTCCTCCACGTCATGTTCCTACTCTGTGTCTAACCTTGTTGACCTAAGTTCTTTACCGTACAAGTGCTTTACCAAGTGCTTCCACATATTCCTTCCATCACCTTTGGATCTTTTCTCTGTCAGCTATTATCTCACCCGACATGTCTCTAACTGTTAGCACAGATCTTCCCTTCTTACTTCCCGATAGTGATTTAACCTTGCTGTGTAGCGCACCAATTTCACCCTTCCTCTGCAAACTTTTCATATCCTCACACATCCTCGCACTGCGTCTTACGTTGTTGGCATTAGCCTACTATAAACAATAGGTCCCCAGGGGTCAACGGTTTGATGTCCCATCCGGCGGACGGTGTACATTACTCAAAGTGCATGGCACCTCAAACGGCACCTGATGCCCCCGAATTATTCTGCCATCGCCGGGATTTGAACCTGGACACCCGGGGTGTGAAGTCGGTGACCGACCCTATCCCCATCATGTCGACGCCATGTCGATATTTCATTTTGCCGCATACCATTCACGTCGTCACCTTGAGTGGGTGTTCGCGCAAATTTGAGGCCTTGTTGGGGTCGGCAGGTACATATTCCGCGGAGGAGGTGAGGCCCGCCCACACTTCTGCCGCCACTTCTCGGCGCCCTCCCTCCCTCCCACGGGCGAGTGATCCTTCCACGAATCCATTGCCAATTCTGGGATCGATTGATTTTTTCCGAGTAGGAACACTCCATCCTTTGGAAGCTCCCGACTTATCCAATTTTCTCGACGTTGGTGCGAATGGGAGGGAGAGAGAGAGAGAGAGAGAGAGAGGGGGGGGGGGAAGGAAAAAAAACCTTTCCGTGGGCACTGACTGCCTTTCGCTTCCTCAAATTGATTTATCCAGCTGCCCACCTACCTTATCACGGGCGGCGTGAGTAGTTTCGCAGAAATCCCCAGAAAAAAAAGGTGGGCTAAGTCTGTAAAGAGGTTTCTCTCACTTCCTATCTCCACCTCGCTCTTTCTCGCCCACTAACACACAAACCTGGAGATAAAATTGAAGTGAAAGCAAATAAGGCGAATGAAGCCAGCATTCAAAAGTTTGACTCTTTCACAATGAAACGCTTCTTAAAACGATTTATCTTCATTCGTTTCGAGTGTAAAGAATAAGTACTTGGTCGGTAAAATATTCGGGGACTTAACAAAATGAGTACTTCACTCAATGGTGGAAATTCTTATGTGGGTCTTTTATGCTCGCAAATTGCCGTATTCGCGTCACAATTCTAGACGATGATTCACATAATTTCGGATTCAGTCTGGAATTTACACCGAACAAAAGAGGAGGCGAGGAACGGCAATTGAACCGTTCCAAGATCCAATAATCCGCAGTCTCTTTACGTAAGAGAACAGGGAAAAATAGTGGGGTGAGATCAACACGATCATGAGCCAGCTATAGGCTGGCGGATTAGCTACATTTTTTAAAAATATCTTTTTTATTGATTAATCCAATTTTCAAGTTGCCTATGACAAATGCAATATCAGTAGTTGATAGTTCAAAACGTAAACTGCAGCCATGGAACATAAAATTAGTTTTTTCCTACTCTAATATTATTTTATTCGTACTTTTACCACTCCCTTCACCAGATATTCCTCTCTGGAAATGCGTCTTTAGCTCACGCAATTATATCCTCCTATGTTGCTACTGTTATTCAATATTTGTCTAAAATACTTCCCCAATAAGTGGAGAGTTTAAGCCTATTTAATTCACGTCTTCATGCTTTGTTATTCAACTTAGTCTTTCAACTTATTGTGAATCCGGAAAATTTCATTTTCTCATGATCTATCTCCATCCCATGCTTCTTACATAGATAATACAATCGTTCAGTAGTGCAATCTCTTGTCTGACTGGTTAACTTCATCTTGTTCAACGCTCGTGCAAACATCTCCCGGGCTGCTGTCAAATCCTTCCATTCAATTTCCCCTTGCCTCCTCTATTTACTCGGCTCAAGCGTTACCCTCAAGGATAAAAAATGATATTTTTTTCTTATTCCCATCCCTATTCAGTGTCCAGGTGTCGTCTAAATCTTGCGTGTACGTTTCGAATTAGCCGAGATGATTTTGCTTTACTTATTACAGAAACTTACGCAAATCAAATTTTAATATTAATTAATCAGTTGGCATAAAAATGTAGATTATTGATAAATACACCCGCAATGACGCTATTATCTCAAATCGTAAGAGTATAAAAATATACCTTCCCATTGAATAATTACATGAAGGACATAGATAAATTACAACTGCCATTTGAACACAAAAATTCTTCGGCGTGTTCGTCGTGAAACTCTCACCCTCGACACGATGGCCATCATCACGGCTCTCACGCATTCATTCCATCCACATAGGCGCTCCAGCTTACATCACTGAGATTAAAATTCTTCCCGAAGTTTCACGCGGTATCGACCGATGCATTCTGGGAGGTGGTTACCCATGGGCACATAATGAAACACTTCGTCTCCGCTATCGCTGCCATCAGCGAGCAGAGGGAAAGATGTTTTTCGCCAATTTATCCACCCGCCCGCGGTATTAAGTGGGCAACCGCCGATGGCTCCGCTCCCCCACCAGGGACCCACCGCGGAGTCTTCGAGACCGGAGGCATTGTAATGGTGGGAGGAGGAGGAGCCCGTGCATCTCACCACGGGGGAGGCCCCCAGAGGGTACGGGTGGACTGGTATTTAAACAAGCATAAAATGATTTACCATAAATGATGCTAACGTGCGATCGGCACTAAGCCCTTGGGCAATCCATTAATTCGGTTTTAAGATTGAGTTGCTGACCCTCATATGGGAAGGGGGGTGCATTCGCTGTCGCTCGCAGAATTTTCCTCAAAATTGGTCAACATAAATCAACAATTACCTACGTAATCTGCCGCCCTTCCGCGTTCGATAAATTTTGAAATGAACTACAACTCTTCGTTTGAAATTTTCTCGATAATATACAGCATTTGCGCGCCTCCGAAAAATCACAAAGTTATAATTTTGTCGTTTAAAAAAAATTTTTTCATTAGTATTTCAGTATAAGAATTAGATGCAGACGACGTGGCATTTGAATGATCAATAAATTAATAAAATCTAGAGCCCAGAATACATTCATCACCCGGCGAAAAAACTTCAATTATATTGCAAAATAAAATAACGTTGTTTAATTTTTTTTATGTTCGCCAGATGGAATTATATACCTAAAATTTTATTTTTGTATCATTTACAACGTACTTCGAGTGATGACCATTATAATAGATTTAACTTTAAGAATGTGGCCAGAAGTGAAATTGGGTATTTTATTTCTTCTTAATTAAGAGTAGATGATGAGTAATATAATTCCATTTATTAAGGAACCTCGAAGCATTCCCTACACTCACTCGCTATATCGATATGAATACATCGATTTGAATGGATGGAACTGAAAATGGAACACAATAAAATATGGAATCATCTACGCCTTCTAAAAACAATAAATAATAAGCATTAAAGTAAAGGTTAATTCAAAGTAAATATTTTCTGATAGTAAACGTTCATACTATATATCCGTAAACATCAGCTTAAAACAGCAATTTTTTTCACGTTATACTCCACAAAACAATTTCCAATTTCTTCTCAATCATTTCCTATTAGGGTTTCAAACTTTTATGGCGCATATCTTCCTTATTTATTCAGATTTTTATCAAATTCTAATATATCCGCGCGAAAACGAAGACGCTATACTTATGACATCACCATTCATAGAGCCGTAAGAATTTAAGAAATATTCGAAATGCATATTCACACTGGTGGATCTATTTGGAGAGAGTGAATCAGTTGAGTTTGTCTACAATTTAGATTGGAACCCACGTCATAAGGTCACTTCAGGCACGTGGAAGGTTAAAGAATCTTAAAATACGAATTTACAGGATAAATTTACGCATCTTAGGCATGAATAGAAACAGATCATCTGAGGGAGACTTTGACAGCTACAGAAGAATTAATACGGGATCCTTAAACTGAAATGTCTCGATACGGATAATGTTCAGAATGAGTGTACGTACGAGTGAGACTATAATTTTTTTCTGTGATGCAAGGGAAGGTCCATCATGGTTTTAATTGAATAAAATCCCAGGTACACTTTCGTCATAAAACCATACATGCCTACCAGAGGCCACGATGACGTGGTAGACCTGCAGGATAGATTCGCGGAAATGAAAAACATTAAATGAATAAAGAGTATAATAATTTTGGACACCGGAATGCAATTTTTGGAGAATTTCAGGTAGTAAACACGACAGAGATATGTGAATCAGGGAAACAATCATAAAATCAATGAGGGAAATGAAATAAAAGAGTAGAAAGGTTATTTTATTGGTGAAAAATTTAGATAAGCAGTGAAAAACACACTCCTGCAAAATCATTTATGAAGGTGACTGGAGTGGGACGTAAGAAAATTCCAAAATTATAAAATCCCCGCAAAAAGAGAATTTGGGGGAGACTATTTGAGAACTGATGTTGAGAACACAGTTTAGTTGGTAATGATGTTACAACCTAAACTCAAGAAGCTAAAGAAATAAATGGGGAACTAATACCATGTAGACATTAGATGGAATGAAAAACAATTTAAGCGAGTTTTAGAAACGGTAAAGACGAGAACTACAGTATAGAGAATGCATTCAAGAAACATAATGAAAGTGAAATACCGAAAGATCCAAAGGAAGCTGCAAACTGAAACGAAACCGTGATAAGTCAACCATTGGTCATGGATAAATGGCCTCAGACAAACAAATTTTATTTATTTTATCTATTAGACGATTTTAATGAGGCGATATTGAGATAATGAGGAGGCAATAATACCTAATTATCAGCAAAAATTATGGCGGACAAAAATTTATGAAATGAAAACAACCGAAAATCAAGAAAAGTCATAACATGATGGGTGCGATTTTGACGAATTGTGCGAATTGAGACGAATTGTGCGAAGAAGTACAAAAAACCACGTAGAAGAAAGGGCTGAAGGATCTCATGAGAAAGAACTTCAATAGACTAAGAGCAGAAATTCGAGGAATTCGAGTTGATATTGGCGCAATTCTTATTACGGATAAAGTTAAATGTGAATAAATGGAAATTGTATCTACTTTACGACGGAAAGAAATTTCATTCAAGGATACTTAAATATGAATAAAGAATACTTAGACATGAATGATGAGGAAGGAGGTATATATAAAAAACCTTCCTTACCTCGGATTTTCTACTAATTACTTCCTCCTCCCAATGTTGCTGATTCAGTTTCTCATTAAAAGAACTACTTCCTGTAGTTTTTAATTCCCCAGTTTAGTTAGTACCTTCTTCTTTTCTTTCACATACCAAAATCTTATGTTTTGTTTATCTTCAGATGTCTAAGTTCAAATGCAACTTTTTCATGTCTCCTCCTCTTATTACAGACACAGTATGTCGTCGGCAAGGCGCAACACGTTGGCACACGCTGATTTTTTTTTAACTGTGGAAACTAACAGCTTGAGCATTCCCATGACATCGTCTATAGCTTATCCGATATAGAAAGAATCGATAGTATGGGCGACAGTTCTTCCCTTACTCTCTTATTTTTGCTTCTTCACCTTTGGGTTTAAAATCGCCTGGTCTTAAAACAGGGTTTGGATCATTCCTCTATCATTTGAACGTACTCCTAAATCCTTCAGAACGAAAAATATTTTAAACGACATTTTCGAAAGTTATACTGTTCAACCTGAGTTTTACCACACCTAAGCCACTCCCGTAAACCCTTTCCCCGGTCAATTTGCATCCAAACCTCTATACGGCCTTTGAAGATGACTGACTCCGGTCACGAACAACGCGTGGAGCGATTTCGCGAGTCCCACCTGGAATGCGTCAAGATCCCGCGCGAGTAGCTTCAGTTTTCCCACGAGAACCTCCCCTGGGAACCCGTTTCCGTCAACAAACCGGCGCCGAGCTTTCCCCACGGCATGACATTGGACCAGAAAAAAAAACACGGTCCAAAATAGAATACGAAAACAAGCCCTCGACACCAGAAAAACATAAACAAATTCCGTCCCCGAGACAATCGGTTTATTTTCTCCGGGGCGGTCGGAAGGCTGAGGAGAGAGAAGACAGGTTGAAGTCTCGGCGAGAGTCTTTCTCCGTTTCTCCCAAGGAGAGAGAAAGAAAGCAGCAGCCTCCCGTCTCCGTTTGCGAAAGCAGGCTGTGCTACGATCCTGTTTCTTCGCAGTGTCTTGACGACACTCGTTATTCGATCATGACAATACCCAGTGCTCTTTGCTCTTATTTTTATTCCCGTTCCAACACTTCGTAATCAATATTGGCGACTGCCCTTAAATTACCTAAGGCCACTTTCTGTTTTTTTTAACTCCTTTATCCTCCATATTTGTGATGACATGTAAGATATGAAACCTACCCCTTACTTGCCTTATGTAATCATCTACGCTTCCACTGACATGCATATATCAACGAGGCACCTCTTCCTAAGCCAAAGCGTTTCTCGATTCGCAGAAAGCGTTTTTCCCTATGATTATCCATTGATCACTCCAAATGTTATTAATGGGAGAACTTCAATGCCATGAAATAAAACCTACATTTATTTGAATGGCTTGAGAATACATAGAGGGAAGTGAAATAACTATCTTATATTCGTGCTGATAAGCTCGATTGACGTCAACCAAGTAAACATGTTTTAAAATATAACTGATACAAATGACATTTTTCCGATTACATCTATTACACATTTTTAGAGTAACGTTACTCACAAGGAGCGCAATTATTTTTTGGGGTGAAATTAGTGCAAAATGGTCTTTACTGTCGATTCGCCCAAAACTCAAACCTACTAACTACTACCTCCATCTTTTGGAAACTCTATAAGAGTTGATAAATGCTTAAATAATTCTGATAATTTACAATATTTTTTTTTAATTTGCGTGACTTTAATTAAAGTGTCAATTGCGTTATTAGTGACAATTTCCACAAATTTTTCCATTCTGATCAGAGATAATTGACAGTTTTTCTTTATGAACCATGGCTGAAATAATTCAATAATAAATCTTACGCAAGATTCCTCCTGCATCCCCGCAAGGTAACATATTGAAGTAGCACGCCCCCTCTCCCCTACCAGGAGCCTTACGTAATTTAAGAACTGGCCCTTACTACTGTCCTGCTTTCGAAAAATAAATTTCAGAAAAGTTTTTTTACATAAAACACCACGGAGACTTTCCGACAACGCCATGACAGCATCCGACTATGGAGAAGTAGAATCTCCGTCCCGATATAAGTTGGGATGTCACAAAAACACCCTATCAATCTCTCTCCGAGCGAAAAAGATGAGTAGTTAGAATGTGAGGGGTTGGCCCCAGACGAATGTGTGTGGAGGTTTTTTTTGTAATACAACATGCAGAGTATATGATCGTCATTTGGATGGGGTTGTGGGAGAGGTTGACACCTATAAGATGACCGACACCTACCATGACATAAGTACAAATGAGGAAACATGCCACATGAAGGAAAATTGGGTTTTCCACATTTAATTCTCTCGTTCTGAAAATAATCAACTGGAATAATACGGTCATTCAAAAGACACCTGTTCCTAAGCGTGACAATTAACAAGAAGTTCTATTTTCTTTCTGCTAACATACACTATGCACTGGTTATTAGATTATTGTATCAGTCAGCTACAAAAATGATAAAATAATGTAGCAGTAGTGAGACAGAAAAAGAACAAGGGGAAAAGAAGCCTCGGAGTTCATATACTGGGAGAGGTCTCTCCCTATCTCTCTCCTATTTTCTCTTTCTTTCGTTGAACTGCAAACAAAGTAGGACCACTTGATTTCTAGTTTGAGTAGCACTAGACTTCTTAACGAGTAGTAAAATAGTGCCAACACTTAAACTACTACTAAACTTATATAGCAAATATGTTCACTTATCGATTGAGCGATTTAAATGTTCGACATTGTATTCACATTCGAATGTTATGTCACATTTGCCTTATGAATTTTTTTTAAATTTTAAACGAAATTCCAATTATATGTTAATTATATCATACTGATATCCTAATATTAAGCAAAATTGGGGTAAAAATGCACAAAGTAACATAGGCCAGATCCGATTTGGGTATATTTCCTGGAATTTTTTTAGATCGAAAAAAATCCATTTTTTGATAAAAAACATTTCCTTCACACACAGATGGCAGCAGATTTTTCACTCATAATTATAATTTCAAGCCATTCACTTACACGAGGAGCGAACTGTAGAATTCTTTTTCAAGTTACTACATATCCATATATGTGGATGTGGAGAAGAATGGAGAAGGTGAAATGGACCGAAAGGAAAACAAATGAGGAAGTACTGGAGATGGTGGGTGAGGAGAGGGGTTTGTTGAGAGAAATCCTATGGAGGCAGGAAAAATGGATGAAAGGCGTATTGAGCGGTAGTGGAATGTTGAAGAAGGTAATAGAGGGGAGAATGTTGGGCAAGCGAGGAAAGGGCAGGAACAAAATAGGGATGTTGGACGGTATGAAGGGAGGAAAGAAGTACACAGAGATGAAGAGGGACCTGATATAGATTAGTTTTCTAGGTGGGGAGTCACAAAATGTTTATTTGATAGTTGTGTCCATCCAAAAACCTACCTTAAACGGTAGATTACCTAATAATAATAATGTTATGATTAATGTAGGCAGCTGAGCAGACGTTCGGTATATTTTAAATAGCTACTGGGAAATTATATGGTCTCGAATTATTTCTTTGAGAGTTACATTTTAAAATGGCATCAGTTCGTTTTTTTAATTCAGTGTTCATCATGCCTGGCCAAATGAAATCGCATTTGTCCAGACCATTTGCAAAATCGCGTACTCACAGACGACACTTTGATTAAGAAACTTCGCCAAATAGCCTAATATACGGATTAAATTCAGTTACAACCTTCACGGGTGAATTGGTCGTATATTCTCCCATATAAACCTTGATTGATATTTGTTTATTACACGATTTATCGATTGGTATAATCGCTCTAGATTACCACCTCCCCGATAGCTTTGATATTAATTGTCATTTGCTAATAGAGTACATTACACCTTATATTTAGGTCGCAATGCAAGGCGATCAATTCTTCGGAGAATCAATACAGCGAGCACTAATCCGTAGGGTTGTGCTCTCAGCATTTTGACCTTATTTTGATTTCAAGCCCCTTTCCTCATAACCGACTCGATATGGACCATCCCCATGTTGCAACTACCTTAACACTACCCGTTTTATGTCGTCATCGAAGTTATACAAATGGAAGATATGGATTAGATAATTTACATCAAAACTCATATTTCATTGATGTATTTGACTTTTGGTCGGATTAGTTCCAATCCTCTTCCGAACTAGGGCTCAACGATTACATAAAGGGTGACACAAAATATGTTGGCATCGCAACAAAGATAATGAGGAACACCCATGGTCACTGAGTGAAATGAACTATAGCACTCGTGTGAAATATCCCTCTCCAGTCTCCTCTCGACGGAGAAGG
Source organism: Hetaerina titia (assembly GCA_037158775.1). Taxonomy (NCBI): domain Eukaryota; kingdom Metazoa; phylum Arthropoda; class Insecta; order Odonata; family Calopterygidae; genus Hetaerina; species Hetaerina titia. The sequence goes on along the minus strand of CM073772.1, from coordinate 42,822,206 downwards.
CATTCGTGCCGCCGCCTACGGACAAATTTACTTCGAAAGTATCGAATATAGTATACGCTGTCTCCCCCTTTGCGAAACGACGTCGCGAAAGCGAGACTGCATGCTGCGCATCGCAGTCGGTCGATCGCAATATCGCACGATCAACCATTATCGAGCAGTTATTCCGACGGCGCCGTTCGACATGATCTTTTCCCGAGATGGAGACCCATCAGGGATTCCCGTCCGGCCGTCCATTTCGAATTCCCCTGGAGTAGCGGGCAGGCTGCGGAAAGGGAGAGGAGGAGCTGGAGGAAAAAAGGGAGCGGGAGCAAGAGAGAGAAGGAGAGATCGAGAGGCAATTAATCTGCCACTCGGGAATGGACGGATAGTCGTCATCGGCGGAAAAGGGGCGTGGATTGGGGTGGGGTGATAAAACCACAGCGCCACGAAAACACCTTGAGACATCTACTCCGTTTACCTCTCTTTTCTCTCGCGAAATGAGACTTGAGATTTCTTTAGAAAAACTTCTCTCGGCATGTGACGAGGAGGGAAGGGAAAAATTCAGGACGGATTCAGAAACTTCCTCAACATGGATCGCTGGAATTGAAGATTTTTCCCTCCCTTTTCTCCTCCTCGCCATTCCACTGTCCCATTGGTGTTGTTGTGACATCGGACCAATGGACATTTTCACTGATGCACGTCGAGCCAACTGGGCACCAATATGTATTTTTTTTTAATCTCCGAAAAGTAGGTACACACTTCATGGCCACGTCAACTTTTCCTTGTCTTGCAATTTTTCCCATCACTCAATCGATCAGGCGTGAATTTTTTTATCTGAAAAAATAAACACTTATCGCAATTGACCCTTCAAATTTTCAACGCCCGCAGCTTTATATTCAAGATCGACGAAGACGCTAAAAAATAACTCACCCGGTGCTAGAAATAAAGTCTGTGAAAAATTACGAAATTTTTCACGCCAATGAATATAATCTGAAAAATCACGCCAGGGACTATTAAACACTTTGTTTTTAGATTAAAAAGATTGAAGGCGTTGTCATATTGCACGCAGACTTATTAAGACAGACCGGTTTCGACGGGTCCGAGTCATTTTTAATGTTCACGCTAGTGAACCACTCCGGGTGGCGTATTTATCATGGCTAGAGGCAAGGGAGTGGGAATTTCCTCGGGGAACGGAGCTAAGGGAAGAATTTACGGATAATGAGTACGCTAAAGGGACTAGGAATTATAGATGGGAACGGATGAAAAATAGGTGGTTGAGGAAGTTATGGTCAATAAATATTAACACGCCATCATGACTCATTAATTAGTATTCCAAACCAAAGGTAAGCCTTTCCTTCTTCCCCATACAATGATGATGCACACCTTAATTTTTATACCAAATGGTCTTTCTGTATTTCAATTTTCCATGGAATTACGACGCCTACCAATTCTTCTTGATTTCTTCAATGAAAATCGAAGGTTCGTCGTACTATTATGCCACGCATATTTTTTCCGTTAAAATTTATCATACGTTTAATCTCGAAAGTCAAAATTAATAGCTGGATAAAGACATATGGAAATGTTCTTGGCCTCCACGGTGAATCAGTAGATTAACCACGCTTTCCCAAGGCACGGTCAACACCCCGTTGGCATTCTCCAGCACGCTGAAAGATAAGAGCTCCGCTCTTGATATGCCTCGAGGACGCAAGGAAAAGATTCGAGTGAGTTTTCTCGGGAGGACAAAACATGATGGGACCTCAAATGGGGAGAGGGATATCCATTGATTTGATCAAGTCGAGGCACGGGTTACATTTTAAATCACGTCCGTTTCCCATCGGGAATGTTCGATTTTTCATTCCCTTCGGCAAACGACACCTGGACCGGAAAATGAAGGGAAATTTCTTTCGCTTATCGAACAAATGGAAATAACAGCGGATTTGTCCAGTTCTCTCAGTCTGTACCGATCCGAATGGAGCTTATACTTATATTGTTGAGCTGGCGCATTGGTTGATCCATGCATTATGACTTTCAAATTGGATGCAATATGTGCACTACGGGTCGTGGTAATTCAGTGGGTAGAGCGTGACTATTGGCCGGAGGGTCCCGGGTTCGATTCCCGGGCGAGGCGACTCTGGGCACCTGCAGCTCCACCCAAGCTAGTTGATTTTTCGGGTACCAGATCTTCCTGGGAAACCATAACCGGCACGGGGAAAGGAACTGGCCCCCCTAACCTGATGTGTGAATTTCACACGCCGTCGGACTTGGTACATGGGTGTGCTCTACCATCACCTACTAAATTGACCTTCGGGTTGATTACTGTGTTTATGGTTTATGTATTCACTACATGGTAGTTTTCTTCCACAAGCTAGAGCTCAATTCTCACTTGGGGTGGCATATGAAGTCCCAAAGATGCCATTAAACATTTTATCGAATAGAAAACGAACACTAAATCGAGTGGAGGAACACAAGGATGAAAAACAATACACAATATAGCCAATGCAAGGAAACAAACGCACTATGAAAATAAATTTTCTTTCTTTGAAAAGAAGGAAATACATTATAATTAAATAGATGTAGAAGGGTTGGAAGATGAATTCATCACAGCGGCCGGTTCCCATACTGTTTACTTTCACGCCTGATTTGAGAATATCATAATGTCCTTCACCTCCCAATGTACTTAAATATACCTATCACCGAAACTAAGGGCACCTTTTAACAGCTGGGAGGTGCCTCACGAATCCAACCCATACCTTTCTCTAGCTCTCCAGATGTTTAAGAACTTCTCCATTAGGATAAGAATTGAAAACGTGCCAGTTATTCCGCTTTGATTTATGCAGATACGCCTACTGCCTCGTAAATTTGAATTTTTTACCCATTCCGATCACTGTATATGTGACAAATGCGACACGTTAAACTTATTTCCTAATAATATGAATTTATATGCGAGACACTAAGATGTCTTGCTCGGACATTGACGTATGACATCTTCGTGTTCTCCAAAGAATTAGTGAAACAACTTTTATACGGACTGTCAATGCAATAACTGTAAATACACATTACCATGCAAGCCACCGTTGGAGAGTGTGGCAGGGGATGTATTTCATCAGCCATTCGGGTAAAATTTTATTTACGATAGGACAGTATATTTCCATTTCTACGGTATGAAGGATGCTTGATTGGGGCGTTTCGAAAATCTTTTTCCCTTACTTCTCACTGTGATCTCGCCCGTCAGTTTGACGTAACTTACTACCTTATGCCTGCATTGAACTCCCGAGATTGCCATTTCGGATTTATATAATCCAAAATCAACAGTTTCAGGTTCAACTCCGTGAGATCTCTCCTTAAAGGCTGAACAAAAAAACTTGGCGGATTTCAGGAAAATTATTGGCGGCACGACCGGTTTCATAGCATCACCCTAATATTCAGAAAATGTTTCGCTTCCAATGCCAGGTACTGCGCCTAACCCGCATCTTTTCAGGCCTTGGAGAATATTTGACCTGCATTTTTACATTCGACGAAGAGAAAATATCTGAGCTCGAAGAAGATGGAGAGAGAGGAAAAATAAAGGTAAATTTAGAGGGGATGATTGGAAAGAGGTATGAGAGTAAAATTCAGTGCGGCTTTATTTATTCTATTCACTACTGGGCGTAGTGGGCAGAGGTGTCAGACGTCGACCGGGAGTTAATCCAAGTAAACCCGGATAATGTGGTTTTCTGTGCACCAGACTTTTCAGATACCACAAGAAGCATAGGGTAAGAAACTGGTACTTTTTCCCTCAAATGTGTGCATTTCGCAGGCCGCTGACTCCACCATCAGGTTAGTTTCCTCCCCACCCCCTCCTCCTCCCTAGTCTATCAAACCAATTTATGGACTCAAGACTGGTGATTTAGTTTCAGGTCTAATTTAATAAGTTCCTCTATGCACAGCGCACACTTTAACTCAAAGTGATCCTTGCATGCCATCGCTAGGAAGTGTGGCAGGGGGATTTTTCAAATCAAGACATGCAAAGTCAAAGTTAACTTCTGTTTAGTTATTAATTTACCAACACATTTGTGAAATGTTGGACAAACAATGGACATATTATAATAATGCTCAAATATTTTAAAATTCTTTCGCAAACAAGGCTCGTGTTTCGACGCATCAACGCCATCATCATATGGCGTATCCATCACCCCATTCCACGGATACGAAGGGTGTCACCCTATCCATCGTCCGATTATGTCACAACGTCACAATCATTACCCTAGATTATGATGTTGATGCACCGAAACACGTTTCGTTTTCATAAATAAATTGTGACGTTATTACAAAGTATTTTTATTTTCGTCCATATGAAGGTGAACTTTCACAATGTTAACGATTCTGCAGTCAAGTTTAAATGGAGATAATGTTGACTACAGATATAGACACTACTGTATCTAAGTCAAAAATTATCATACGATACGAATGACTAGTTTCAAGAAGAATAAGGCGTATTCTCATAACGGGCTAGGTAAAATATTGACAATATACTAGTCTACATAGGTTTTTTTTTAAACGTACACTATGTCGGGGACAAATTTCTTCCCCCAGAGAATTCATCATTCTGCTCAATAAAACTCGTAACCCCAAACGAATCTTTCTAACCGATGACAAAAAGAAATAATCGCTCTCGTTACCATGACCACAGTAATTAAATCGTCAAGTGGCTGATAAAGTTGCAATGGAGAGTTCCAAGGATATGTTAAGACATCCGATTCTCGACCACGGCAGACTATGCAAAGTGGAATGGCAAGTAGTTTACATAAGAATACCTTCGTCTTAAGTCGCGCCGAGCTTATGCCATCTGCTCCAAAAGCGGAGCTCATTGTCAACGTATTTTGGATGGGCCATTAAATTCAAGCATAATCGCGTTTTTACGACGTCTTATCTCTCCCGAAAAAACATGGGTGTTTTCATTTGAATACCATTAAAGTTGAATCCCATTGACGTTTCGACTGTCGCGGTGAAGGCAGTAACATGTTTTTTTAAGTCCTGCCACAGAAAAGGAGACTGCAAAGGTCATTCGATTGCCCAATTCGGACAACAATGTCCCCCGCGCAGACTTTGACCCGCTTTGAAATGCAAATGCGAAGGCACATTCGGACAAAAGTATGCACAGATAAGTGGATTCCGTCGATATGAGTGCTGTTGAATAACTACTCTCCCTAGTGGGTGGAAAATGGACAAATGACACCTGCGGACGTACTGTCACGCTCGGCGAAGGTCCCTTTGAAGGACGCTCGTCAATATATTTGTGTACAGTAATGCACCTGCGGAAAGATAATCTAGGTTATTCGCTTTCGCATTCATGAAAAATATGCAAAGGCATGATGATTTACGCTTTTTTAAACTGAATTTCACCGCTACGAATGAGGAATAGAGTTCATGGTTCAACTTCATCTGGACATTTTTTTCTGGCACGAGTGGTTATTGAGCTAGTACCTAAGCACGGGCGTCTTTTATGTTTTTCGGTCGCAAAAAGGAAAAATGTGGGTCGCGGTGGTCCAGCGGGTAGAGCGTTTGACTACTGACCGGAGGATCCCGGGCTCGATTCCCGGGGAAGGCACTCTGGACACCTGCAGCTCCACCCAAGCTATGTGATTTTTCAGGTACCAGATCTTCCTGGGAAATCATAACTGGCACAGGGAAAGGAACTGGCCCCACTACCCTGATGTGTGAATTTCACACGCCGTCGGGCTTAGTACATGGGTGAACTCTACCATCACCTACCAAACTGACCTTCGGGTTGAATACTGTGTTCACGGTTTTTTATGGGAAAAATGTTTGCGTCGATCGCCTGTTTGGCGGCGGACTCAACAGATCTCCGTACTCGTCTCCACATTAGGGGAAAGTCGAATGATCACTCGGCGAAAACTCCTTCGGCTGAGGTCGAACGCTATTATTGGATGATGGAAAGAAAAACACACAAGTCCACCCAATGGCAAGATAAAAATAGCCATGAATCTAACAATGAAGTGCGTGTCAATGCTCCCATTCGTACGGAAATGACCTTCTAATTTGCAAGATAGGGGCATTTATCTTCGCGGTCTCATAACGCGTCATTGCTCGTTTCGACTTGAGTCATAGTCCTTTCGTGTCTTCATATTTCTCTCCGTAAACGAGTGGCGGTAATTTTGTTTGACAGTAAAGCAGTCTCGTAACGACGGTGTAAGCATAATTTAAAAAAAAATTAAGATGACTGTTTCAGACTTTACCTTGCGGAAAATCCTTCACGAATGAGGGCATGCAGACAGCGATTGACAAAAATATTTTTTGAAACGTGACCATTATTTCCATTCTTGTTATCGTCTAGAGGTGACAAAATACATCCGTTGGGATAATTATACCGCACCTGTCAGCTAACCACCTCAACCTACTCGTTCTTATTTTGGGGAATTCCGGATGAATTTCCCGTTGACGATGTCTATCAACGAAACCAAGGGCGTTTCTCAATAAATATTATTGTACCATCGCCGCATTCCCTTGCCCTCCATCATAATAAAAACAATGACCAAGGGCTATTAACGTTCTCCAACCAACGTCGCTTTCATTCTGGGGCACACTAATCTGTATAATGAATAGGTATAGGGTACAATATAGTATTGTCAAAATATCCTCGTGAGAGTCGTCGGAAAAGGAATAATTCCCTGTGGAGGGAGGGCGAGGTGAAATTGATCTCGATATGACCGAAAAATAAATATTTCGCATAATCTTTCCTTCCGCAAGTTTCATCAATGGAATCTTTATCGATCATATCGTTAGAATTAACTTTCGCTTCAACTTGGAACAGAGCTCGCACGAGAATTTGAGAACAATTCAAGACGAATTCCATTCATATTTCTCGGGTAAACCGACTATATTTTCGCGTGAACGCCTCTGAATCCAAATCGGTGCCTCGGAAATGGATTGTGCCAACACGCTCCTTGTGGAGTCAGCATTCCTGCGCACTCCTTGTGAGCACAAGAAGTGTGTTGACATGACGACTCAACAACCTCACCGCATTCTAAATAGGGTTCGCTCTAAAATGTTAAGGCCGACGTCATGTGGAGCGTGGCCGCTTCGGATCGTCGCTATAAGAACTGGATCCAACGTTTTTCATCGAGGGGCTCTATACGACAGACACGCCGGGGCGGGTGGCGATTGCGACCCGCCTTTGACGAGTCCGGCCGGCCTCGATCGTCATTTCTGGAATCGCGACAGGGTCACGTCTTTTGTATCGCGTCGATTAAGTCGCGGTGACCGGGATATATGGTCTCGTCGGCGAGTGTGGGTGGTGATAGAGTTAGCAAACGCATTCTAGGCGTTGGCAAGTGAAGTTTTCGAAAGCATTTACGATAATGCCTATAAGCCCTTAAGTAAGCGAACGGGACTTTTATCGAACACCTCAAAGAGTAAGCAAAAATAAACGACGAAGGCAGCGCCGGATTAAGACGCGGATTTCAGGGACTGCACTCTGGGGATTCCCGCATATCCAGATGTGCAAGTTTATTTTTTCCAGGGCCTGACCCTGAGGGGATACTTGATGGTATATCAAGTATACTCTCCGGGATCCCGGCCTCCACACCTACTGCAGAAAGATTTTAATAAGGGCTCTGTCGTCAAATTAAGTAATAAAGTTTATTGAGAGAAGGCCACTGAGTTATCGAAAGTTAGTTAGAAAGTTAGAAAGCGTTATCAGAGTAAGAATCTAGCGCCGCTGAGTGTAGCATGAAACGAGGACTAATATGATAAAAAAAATTAGAAATGACTCAGGAATCCTTTCATTAATATTTTTGTTGTAGTATGCAAGAAGACTAGAATTAACGCTCCACTGAAGTGAACTTGTTTCGTACTGTATATAGCATTATTACTATTATTGCCTTTCATTCATCAAAGGTATTCCGCCGAGTAACGTGGTTGGGGGAGGGGGTTAGGACGATATTTAACCCCCATTTTCCTCTACAGGGTGCAGCAACATAACTTTCTTTTTTAAAACGCAAAGAGCATTCAAAATAGGAAATTATGTTACCGCACCCTGTACGTATCCATCTATATTCTTATGCGAGAATTTTGTTTGTGTATCCTACAAGTTTTCCGTCTTCATTTCTTCTTAGCTTCAGCCAGCCTTCATACATACTGTCTAAAATTTCTGCCCACTTCCCTCCTCTACCCCACTTACCTAACACTTTCCCTTCTACCACCGCTTTCAACATCACACAACCCTTCAACATTTCCTCCATCCACTTTCCCTGCCTTTTTCGGATTTCCCCTACCAACTTCCTCTCTTCTTCCACACCATTCTTTAAACTTCAGCATTGTCTCCCTCTCTGCCCTACTTATTTCCTCCATTCTTTGCGATGCTCACATCTCATTTTCCTCCATATTGAGTGTAAATTAAATGTAACGAATAAATACAAAACTATAATCAGCCAAAGCTGATAAAAATAACATTAAATCCAAAAACTTGATGAGATTATGCAGCGACTGGCTTTTAGGAACTTTTCAGGACAAGAAGGCAGCCCAAAAAAATGATAAAGTGGCCGAAACTATGTTAAAGAGTATGTATGCAAATATATAAATACTATTAATGCAGAGCATGATTAAGCTAGAGATTCCTCATGCGCTTTTTGTTCATGACATTGTTATTTCGGGAGAAAGCAATGTTCCAGTGGACGCAATTTTTCTATATTTTAAGAGAACCTTCGACAAAGTAAGTCATAGTAAAGTACTCACAAAGCTGGAAGCATATGGCATAGATAAAAATATCCTGGGTTAGATTAAAGACTTTTTGAACGGTCGGGTACAAAGTGTAGTGATAGATGGAGTTACCTCAAATTCAGTAGAAGTTACTTCTGGTGTTCCCCAGGGAAGTGTCATCGGACCTCTTTTATTCCTACTTTACGTTAACTACATTGACTACCTAGTCACTAGTAAGATCCGTTTATTTAATAAAAAGAGACGATTCAGGCGTGATATGGTGGAATATCATGTTTAATTAAAATTGGCAATTTTCCACAAAATAAAATTTTAATACGACCGGTTTCGATGTAACCAGAACACCTGTGGTGTAGCTGCACACCAGAAGATGATGTAGTTACATCGAAACCGGTCGTATTAAAATTTTATTTTGTGGAAAATTGCCAATTTTAATTAATCCGTTTATTTGCCGACGATGCAGTGGTTTACCGTGATATCCGTGATCCCGAGGACACAGCAGCTTTTTTCAGATGACCTAAATGCTATACCACGCTGGTGTCGCACTTGGCAATTAGAATTAAACTTTAAAAAGTGGGAAGTGATGAATGTTTGGAAAAAGAGCAATTCCCCCCCGAACGCCTACTGCATCGAAAACACCAAAATTGAATGTGTAGACTCGATTAAAAACCTAGGCGTTTACCTCACTAACGAACTCTCCCGGGTGAAACACATACGGGGCATATATGTGGACAAGCTAACAAAAAAAATTAGAAGTTATCAGAAGAACACTGGGTAAATGTGATGACAAGGTCAAGGAGAAATGTTATCTTTCGCTGGTTTGGCCTCATTCAGAATATGCCGCTAGTATATGGTATCCTCACGAAGTTGGATTGGCTGCCGAATTGGATCGCGTGCAGCATAGAGGAGATTTGCAAAACGTTGTTATGATATACTTAGTAGCGTATTCAAAATATTAGAGCAGCTACGCTGGGAATCACTGACGGAGCGCAGGTTGAATAACAGATTAAATCTCTCGAATAATTTGGAAGGATGTCTCTTTAGCAGAAATGTTGAAAATATATTAACGGTAGGCGAGATCACGTCAAAAATGAGAGAGATTAAGTGCAGAAGAGTTAGATTTAAGATGCAATTTTCTCCAAGAAAAATAAGGGATTCGTATAATCTTCTCCGACCGCGGTAGGATCATATTCGGGTCAAAATTAGTATTGTGTGAATTCACCCCCTGCTACACATACTAGCGGCAGCTTTCAGCGTATTAATTATCAAATAACTCTGAATGCATTCAAGACCATGCATCGTAAATTTATTTTCTCCATTCCGTTTCATCATTTTATCGATTTACCAATGCTATATAAACTTTATTACTACCTTTATGAATAGTTTCGTAAAATGAAAAGAAGAGGTTTTCCCTTTCAAGCGACTACATTTCAGAGAATGATGCATGTTAGAGAGTAGTTTTATCAGTATTAATGCATGAACAATAAGGGAAAACGTACCGACAGGCGTTCATTAGAGGAGAATAAAAAAATGATGCAGGGAAACCTTTTCCCCATAGTAACAATTTCATTTAAAAATATTTCAAATGCAGGCTTCTCATCGATACCATTCCACATTGATATTTAAAATTCTTCTAAACTATTATTATTAAGTAATCTATGGGTAGGTTTTTGGATGGACACAACTCTCAAATAAATATTTTGTGACTCCTAACAAAACACAATCTAGCAACATTCTCTACATCAGGTCCCTCTTCATCTCTGTGTACTTCTTTCCTGCCTTCATCCCGTCCAACATCCCTATCCTGTTCCTGCCCTTTCCTCGCTTGTTCAACGTTCTCCCCTCTATTACCTTCTTCAACATTCCACTACCGCTCAATACGCCTTTCATCCATTTTTTCTGCCTCCATAGGATTTCTCTCAACAAACCTCTCTCCTCACCCACCATCTCCATTACTTCCTCATTTGTTTTCCTTTCGGCCCATTTCACCTTCTCCATTCTTCTCCACACCCACATTTCAAAAGCCTCCAATCTACGTCTATCCTCCTGCTTCAATGGCCACGTTTCCGCGCCGTACGCTCCATATCAAAGTTTCCAACGAGTCTTTTCTTTACATCCCTACTCAACGTCCCCGTCATCAACTCCCTCCTCCTTGAGAAAGCCTCCTTACCTAGCGCAATTCTTCTCCTTACGTCCCTACTACTTTGACCATGTTGACCCAAAATACTTTCGAGATATGCGAACAGTTCTACCTGCTCTAGTTTTTTCCCTCCTATTTTAATGTTTAGCTTAGTCTTTTTCTTTCTGGAAAATCACATAAGCTTTGATTTATTTATATTGATTCTCATCCCGTATCTATCGTACTGAATTTCCAATTCACTCAACAATACTTTCTAAACGACACCGAAGTAAATTAAATAGCGTGCAGCTTTAACGGCAATAACCCTGGCCGGTGCTCTGAGTCAAAAAACAGAACTCTTACCATTTATGAAGCTTTTAAATATCATAAGCATAGCTATTTCACAAGGGACCGTGACGTTAGACTGATTATTGAAAGCGATTATTTGGAATCACAATCGACGCCATTGAATATCACCATGATCAACTCTTCTTCATTAGATAATAAAGAACAATATATTACAGAGTCTTAATCCTCGGTACAAACATCACCTCTCGTTATTGCCTCTTATGGACACATATTTTCTACTAAAGCATTGCAAAAACATCACACACAGTGAAATTACTTAATTGTTCAGCTTCATTATAAAAACAATCGTCTTGATAAGTTTTTTTCTGGCTGTTTAACTATAATATTTCCCTGCTAAAATCCACAAAACCATTCCACCTTCGACAGTTATTGAGCGGTGGCCCCGAATGATTTCTACACGTCTCTGCAGTAGCAGAAAGTGTGCCCACTGTTAGTGGAGCGTTACCGGGGTCCCCGTGCGATACTCCCGTCGTCATACGGACGATGAATCGTCGCCCGCGAATTTCCCCATACCGCTCGTAATAACCCTCGATCGACAACACAGACCTCTCTCCATCTCCAATTATTCCCCCTGTCCCCTATTCTCTTTATTAACTGGCTCCCGTAATACCTGCAATATTTCTTTCTCGCCAGATTAATCAGCATTTATGTGGCAACGCGATCCAGCGCCGTGGGCGAATCACCGAGAATCCCTCGCCGATATTCGAGAGATAAGCGTTTAATTAAAGAGAGTCGTGTGGTGAGGAGGAATTCGTCCGGGTGTCTGCGACATTGGCGGCGGTTCAGAGAGGGAGGCCCGAGGGGGAGGGGATGGGAGTTTGTTTGCGGGGCGACAGATGGTGGCACGTTAAAAACAAATGGTCTTCAGTTTTTGTCTCGCTCATAGTCATACGTACACACTGCACGTATGATGAAACCTGATTGCAGACAATGAAATGGAGCAAGGCTTTCTTTCTTTCATTTCGATTTTTCTGGATTAGCTGAAATTATTCGGACCATAATCATTCTACGCCATAGTAGAGAAACACTGGTGTAGTAATTTTATTTGAATGGGTGAGAGCACGTTCGCGTGCATGAAATTGTCTGGTTTTATAAGGTCCAACGTTTTGCGTGGGAGGAAAGAAGAAAAAATTCCCGTTTCATTATCACGACAAAGACCAATAACGAAGTTGAACGGTGTAAATGGCTAAACATAAACATTCCTAAATACAGAGTAACCGCGTAACAGTTAACTTGGTCAGAAATGTATTACTCACGTATTGCGAGTTGAAGTCGGTACCTGGTACCCTACAACCCATCGCCTGAGCGTGTGGCAGGGGAATTCCGCGTCAAAAATTGCTCTTAACACATACCACATATTGACTTGGAATTTGGTTGGTGCGGTGTATAGTGTTCTGGTATTCTATCTCGATGAGCCGAAGTCAATTCTCGGAAATTTGTCTGGGGCATCCCCATTCCTGCTTGAAATTCGTGTGGGATACATTCAATAGCGTAAATCTGTCTGTTGGAAGTTACATCATACAGGGTTCGTCCGGAAGATAAGTGTACTGATTTTTTCCGGATTTTTGACAAAGGGGGAGTCGTCCACTACGAATTTGTACCTGAACGACAAACTGTAAATGCTGCATTTTACGTCCAAGTGCTCGACAGGCTTCGAAAACGAGTCGCCCGCGCCCGGCCAGCGATCAACCGTATGACTGACAATCTGAGCGACAATGCGCCGTCTCACACCGCGCTTGTCGTGTCGGACTTCTTGGCCAAGCACGGCGTGGCAACGCTGCCGCACCCGCCCTACAGCCCGGACTTGGCACCACCGGACTTCTTTCTGTTCCCGAAGATAAAGAGGAGTTTGAAAGGAACGCGATACGGGACTTTGGACGCCGTCAAAGAGGCCGTGACGACGTGTCTTCGAGAGGTTCCCGATGATGCTTTCGCGGGAGCGTTCCAGGAATGAGAACGCCGCTGGAACAAGTGTATCGACTCACAAGGGTCCTATTTTGAGGAATATTAGCTTAAGATATGTAAAAGTGTAATAAATTTTTTTCCTGAGCTCAGTACACTTATTTTCCGGACGAACCCTGTACTACATGACCCCACTATTACCAACAACAATGCGTCCATCTCCGCACCCCCCCCCACGCCCTCCACTTCCTAAAAAGATCCCATTAATGGCATGTCGCCCTACTCTTTCCAATGGCTCAAATAACCTCAACCTCAATATTTGCAACCGGAGACAAGGAGGAACCGTGCAATTACAGACTTATTTCCCAATCAACAATCTTATGCAAGTTCATGTGAACATATAGTATAGCTCTTTAGCAGTGATGTTTAAAATGTATTATTACCCCCATTCTACTACGGTAGGAGAACTTATGTCAATAAAATTAGGTAGATTTAAGTGTAGAACAGAAAGATTAAAGATCTCATTTTTTGCACGAATAATAAGGGATCAGAATAACATTGTCCCATCGCGGTAGGGTCATATTAGGGTCAAAATTAGCCGAGTGTGTATTCGCCCACTGCCACACACCCTAGCGGTGGCTTTTCAGGGTACTAAACTATGAACTGCTATTATATTTTACAGCATTAAACCGTCACCAAAACTTTTTTCCGGATTTTTTAAGTTTAAATATGAGGAAGCTAAGGTGGAGTTTACATAATTAATTAATAACATTTTTATTATTGAAACAAATCACATTTCAGAGGTCAATGCTAGTCAAAGTTCAATTTTCCTTCCAGAAAATTTGTGAAAACTCAGATTCGATGTTTTCCTTGGAGATGCTTTTGGACCTATGCATAAATACAAGGATGTACTCGATAAAGGAAAGTAGTGAGGTTTGGGAAATAGTCCGAGTTGGAAGCGAGGAACTTATTTCGCTCATAACGTTCGCATTTGATTTTTTGCTATTAAACCATTTAAATAACGAGAAAAAACTTCAAAGTATTCGCTCTGGAAATTATTCCAATGAGCCGTGGTCCGATCGGCAAATAAAAGATTAGTTCAAATGAGAATACTTTGCCATATTTCCCAAAGTCTTGATATTTAACGTTCAACATTATTTCGATATTCACGATAAAAATTATCAAAAAAAAACCCAATACCATGATACAAGCACCGAGAAAAAAATTTATTTGAACAGCTGTAGTTAGTTAAAGCACATTAAGCGACAATCGGAAGTTTCGGGTTGGCATTTAGGTCAAGTTTTTTTAAAACTATGATTTCCGACATATATGTGTCTTTCTCTTCACTTCAATTTACTTATTTTTCTTGTAATTCCTGATAGCAACACAGTGACACTTTATTTTATTTCATATTTATAGTATAATAAATGGAAGAACGGACCATTAGGTCTCAATTTCGCCCAAATAAAGTCCTTTATCTGTCTATCTATCTATAATGGATTGCTGAAGTTGATTGGAATAGGTTCCATAACCGGGAAAATATATGTCCAACGGAGTCAATTAATGGAGCCACCTCTGGGTGGTGGCTATTTCAGGATGGAATTTGGCAGAGTCTTAACTGTTTTCCTCGTCATCTATTTATTTAGTCAAAAGGAATACCAGACGGAGACTTAGGGAATACAAGTACCATATATAGAACTACCAACTACGATATCGCAAACATAGACATTTACGTTTGTGAGTGTGGAAACATATGCTGATTGTCGAATGGAGTAAATATGTCAATCAATTGCCACATTTCAGTTACTATGAGCCTGAGAGCTGATATCGATCACAGAATATATCAAACATCGACAACAGACAGGCGATGATTTGGCATTACTGCTTCACTATCCATGTTCTTATGAAAAAAATGTAACGACCATTTCTGTCGAACTGAAGTTTAATTTTTGGCGAAAATTTTAATTATAGATACTGAAATGTAAACAACTACGATTTTATTAAAGTCGCTTACGGAAAAATTGAAATCGTGGCAGGAGAAGAGCTTAGAGACGTGATGAAAATATTTTGAAAGGTTAAATATGGAATGAATTGTCGCATTGCTCGTACATTTGGATTCAGATTCTAGGTCATCATGCTATAAACATCAGTCCTATTCATTATTTCATCTGAACAGCATATGTACCTTCTTACGGTGTTGTTGGGTGCAACGTAGAACCCCTGCGATGGGGGCATCGTCTACACGAAAATCGTAAGAAGAGTAATATGCTGAAAATTACGCTTGGAGTGTAAGTAAAGGTCGATGTGACCAATAAGAACAAGGAGGAGTCGTAAGTCTTTGAAAAGAGATGATTAATGGCGATTTTAAACTTTTGTGGTGTGGGTGTGGACAAGGATGTAATGATGGAAACTGAATCTCGATATTGAGGATAAAACACGATGAATTATTGCACAGGATGGAGAAAAGAGTTGGATAAAATTAGATAATGACAGAAAAAGTGGCGATAAAAATACATAAGAGGGGTGGAAGGGAATTGAAGGTTATGAGAAAAGAGGTAATGTTACGCAAACTGGGAAATAAAAAGAGACTGAAGGGTTTGTATAGCATGAAGAAGACCACGAGCTAAGAAAGTTGAGAAGTCAAAATTCAGGCAAATATATGAGGGTCAAAAAAACTTAAAGGAGCAAGCTTTCATTAAATGGGTTGCAGGAAAAGGTAACGAAAAAGAAAGAGAGAAGTGTCAGTAGGCTTCGGTTAGATGCATATGGAAGACGCGGTAGGTATTTGGGATCCATCTGAGAAAATGATAATTATCGAATTAGAATAATTTCAGAGAAAATCTGCGATATTTTTTTCGAAATTGCTTCATGAAAAGAGAAAGCATAACTTGTATTCCAGAGCAATTAGGAGGGGAGACTTGCGGAGGAGGCCGCAAAGAGAACAGGTACAAGTAGAAGATTTTCAGAAAGGTACAGAACATCTGAGTTTATTAGTGGCTTCGAGGGATTCGCTATGACCCCATATTACATGGGACTGCCAGGGTCAAATAAGAGAGATGCGAGTTCAAATACTCGTTACGCCCACGATAGACGTGTAGTTGTAGACCCACGATAGACGTGTAGTGGTAGACCCACGATAGACGTGTAGTTGTAGACCCACGATAGACGTGTAGTTGTAGACCCACGATAGACGTGAGGCGTGTAAAATGGTAGGATGTTTCCATGAATGCATGCACTACTGTGGATTTGGGTTTGCATGCATCTCTTAGTTTTGAAGCGGTTTTTCTTTTTTCCTTTTTTTTGGGTGGTGACCTAACACCCCCCGCCACACGCCCTTGCGGGGTATTATGTAGATGTAGACAACCAAAACAAAATAGTACACAAGCACCCCGAAATTTTTTTGTTGAAAAATATATATAAAAAAAATATATAAAGTAGCCAATCAACCATTGTTTCAAAATATAGCCGTGTATGTGCGTAAGTTTCTGTTTATGTACGAAAGCATTTCTGTATTTATGCATTAGTTCATATTTGTGCGCGAATGGCTGGAGCCCTAATATCCCACGCCACACGAACTTGGCTGATGGGTTTATTCCTTAGATGTAAATGGGAATCGCAAGCTACAAAGTGGCACAGAGCTGTATAGGTAAGTCCAATACAATGTGAAAGAGTTTGCAGGACATCCCAAACCCTACCTCAACGCGGTACACTCCATATAGTATAATCATACAATATGGTGACATTTCGAAGTCGAAGCGAAATTCGCGTACCCGGGGGCATGGTCGTGGAACTTCATAACGCTGACGCTATCGTTATTTACACAGTCGATAACGAGCATTCTGCCACCATTGCTAATATTTTTCACTCTGAGGAAACCCGACAGAACGCACTCCCTTGCACTAACACTGATGATCGTAGCCACATCACTTTGCGGATAAATAGAATCGGGAATTACTCTACAAAAAATTAGACCCACGACCGCGCCCCTGAAATACGCGCGAAAACAAAATGGCGCGTCTATTCGTGAGCTAATGCCCGGAAATTTCCGCGCGTGATCCCTCGGAGGTGAAATGATAGAAGCGAGAATCACGACGCCGAATGAATTACCTACGTGTGTACGTAACGGATGGAACCCACTCGATGGAAATTGAGGTGGGAGCGATAAAGCGGGCAATTTTCGACGTATTAAACCATCGAAGTGGACGCCCCGAGAAAATAAAATTAAAAAAAAACTCTTTCAATAACACCAGGAAAGAGGTTACCTGTGGCCAACGTCAATTTCGGTACCATGAAGGATTTCGCCATCCCTGGGGGGAAAATTGCCTCCCATCCAGGTTTCGGGGGTATTGAACGAGGACTTTGGGGAACGCGGACACTTTGGTTTGGAATGGCTGGAAGCTTGGATATTCGTCGGAGCTCTTAAATATAAGTAACTGTACTCATGAAGAGTTACACACCGTTTCTCCATTAAGTTTAATCAAATGCGCCGTCGTTTCATTGCGGAGCAACGACACAAAACGAAGAGCGACATCGTTAGCTGACACTGTTCCGCAGAAAAATCTGGGTGGAGTTACATGTTATTTCGTGCAAAAGAGCCGCGTTAACTTTCCAAGTCCTTAAACAGAAAACATTGCCACCAAAAGATACCTGTAACACCATCCTTCGCTAATATGTACTTATAGTCTGAAAAAAATTCGGAGCAAGACCATAACTTAATTAGGTTAGATGCCATCGCGGGAGGTGACCTTTGCTGGTAATAAACGCCATTAAGGATGGGTGGATAATTACAGGTAGAACGTTAGAGAGGGGTGAAAGGAGAGCAACGACATTAGCTTTCATTAAACAAAAGGGCTCCTATATCTAAAAGTCCTATAACAAAAAGTCCTATATCTACCATTTAGGCTCAAAGGAGTGACAGGGTCATACAAGGCCAGGTCCACATGGGGCAGGGGTGTAAGGAGACCAGTCATTTACGACATATGCGAATGATGATTAAGCTTAGTAGACAATTAGGCATGAATTTCGTTTGAGACTATTTTTAATAGTTTCTCCTATACTTTCTGCCGTTTAAGATCGCTTACAGTACGCGGAAAAGAGTATTCCTAATACATGATTAGGTTCGATTGTTGAATTCCCGTCTTATTTTTTGTCTATTCCACAAATAAGACGTATGGTTAGACTTATTCTCTGAATAACTGCACTAAATTAGAATCATTTTGAGTTTTTAACTCACGCAGTTAAAGTTTTGCATAAGTTCTTCGTTAAATCAGTGGGTCTCATCCTTGATTGTTCAGTAGTCGCAGTGACGCTTTCCGTTTTGCTACCTCATATTGTTTTCGCGAGGGATTTCCTTGTATCTTCTTTAATTTGAGAAATACAGTTTTCATTTCAAATATATACTCAAACCAAATATATACTCATGAAGTATTCAAGATGAGGCCGAAATAACGAGAAGTATCACACCTATCTCCTTATATGTTACGTCGAAACGTTCCCCCGCTTTTGTTATGAAAAGACCTATGAAAAAAATACACATTCGCGGGTAATTCTAATGCAAAACTCTAGTCCATCACTCCGCTAGTCATCCTCATCTTGATGTCCGGCTGATGAAGTGAAAGGACGTGACTCAGCAACCTCTCGCAGGAACCTCTTTCTACGCTCCTCGGTAAAACCTAGACAAGATGCCAGGACTAGTTGCATACCGTAGTGCAGCTTCCAGTAGTAATACGAAGTCTCTTTTATTTTATTTTATCAGTTGGGATACGTTTAGCTCCTCCTTTTAAATAGCTCATTCGTTTAAATATGTTGGTGTTACGGACAGTGTGGTCAGTACATAAGTTATTAAGTGCCTTTCCGTTAATTAATCATCGATATATTCCTTTTATCATAAATATTGCTAGTAAATTTATATTCGTTTCCCCTTTATTTTGCTCTCTCAGTAAATTTTCATATTGCACCACCAGGATAAAATAAGAGAGATAGACGACACCGCCAAATGACTTAAGTTCTCGTTTTTTCCTAGCACGACACATATTACTATAAGGCAATCTACCGGTTAAGTTAGATTTTTGGATGGACACAACTAATAAATAAATATTTTGTAACTCCAAACAAAACCCAATCCAGCAACCTACTCTACATCAGGTCCCTATTCATCTCTGTGTACTTCCTTCCTCCCGTCCAACATCCATATCCTGTTCCTGCCGTTTCCTCATTTGTCTAACATTCTCCCCTCTATTACCTTCCTCAACATTCCACTACCGCTCAATACGCCTTTCATCCATTTTTCCAACCTCCATAGGATCTCTCTCAACAAACCCCTCTCCTCACCCACCATCTCCAGTACTTCCTCATTTGTTTTCCTTTCGGTCCATTTCACCTTCTCCATTCTTCTCTACACCCACATTTCAAAAGCCTCCAATCTACGTCTATCCTCCTGCTTCAGTGACCACGTTTTCGCGCCGTACATTGTTGCGCTCCATAACAAAGTTTTTACGAGTCTCACGATACATAATCACAACAACATCAATCATTACCACTTACTATATTCTTAACCTGAGAAGCCAAATATAAGCCTCGTACAAACGCACTTATTCTTGCTTAGTGTAAACAGGTTAGTCTGCCAATGTGCTTATGTTCAAGTGTGGTTGCAAATAATATTTATATTTATGTATGAGTACTTCTTTACCCATAAAAGGCTGGTTCGCTAGCACCTCCCGCCACACTCCATCGCGGGGTATTGTTTCTTTGTACATATCTAATGGGGTTTGTTTAATGGCATTTCTTTTACCCAATATTGCAATGTCACACATTTTTTTTAGACCCGACCGAAGGCTCATTTCATGAAACTAAGACTAAAAATACTGACGAGATAGCTGGGATGAGCCTTAACGTACAATCCGGCTCATTAGTAAATGCCCGGCAGATGGTCGTGTCTACTCGACATCTGTGCCGACAGTTTTCATTACCTGCTTCTCATATTACATAAGTGATCTCCCTCTGCAATTCTCCCCCCCCCCCCCACGTTTCCTTCAATTACGGTGCTCAGCAAAACAATCGTGCCTTAGGATGTGCCCAATCAACTTCCCTCTTCTCATCGCAAGTGTCCTCCGTAGGCTACTCTCATCACCCCCTCCCTCCTCGAAGTAGTTCTTCATTTCATTCTCCCACCTGTTTTATTTTAATCATTCTTTCTTCGATAGCACCGCATTTCCATCGCCTCGATCTCCTCTTCTCTGCTTCCCCTTTCGTCCATGTCTAACATCCGCAAAATCGTAGATTACATAGATAACTTTTGATGAATCGCTTCCTTATATCAACTCTAGTACCTTTTGTCGTTAGCAGTCGCTTCCTCTTATAGGAAGTCTTCTTCCCCTATCCTATATCGCTTACTATATATATATGTATATATATATATATATATATATATATTTCGCTTCTCCCATTTGATACGAACACTTAAGTGTTTGAAACACGAAAGAATATATCTACGGCTTCGTGATTTAAAATGCAGGGAGATTTTAGTGGGTATTCCGTTGAGATCCTCTCCTGTCCGACCACCAAAGATTGATTAAATTTTGAAAGGCCGTCTCGGTGAGTCTGCTGAAAGTTCAACACGTCACTCGCCATTGAGACCCACATCCGCCGAACTGCAATGAATCAAACCTTCCATGCATGACATCAAGCGATTTAAGCGCCCGGGCGGGCGTGAGAGTGAAGCAGTGGGGAGCAGGACGACCTCACTCACGCCACACCGCCGAGCCACAATTGACTATTTGGCTCGGTTGTTGGTTGATAGGTGAGGGTAGTGCTCTCACCTCGAACCAGCAATAAGCCCTAGGGCGTTTGATGTTCAAGCATTAGGGAATGGGATCCAGTTCCTCTCCCAGCGCCGATTGATGATCCCAGATAGATTTGGTACTCGAAATCTTGCGTTCATGTTGTTTTTGTTTGGAGAGATATTAACGTCCCAGTGGACTAGGAGTTTCTAGATTTTTAAAAAAATGTGTCGACAAAGTACCTCATTGTGAACTACTCTTAAAACCAGAAGCCAGTGGCATGGGTAAAAATATCCTGGGTTGCCATAAAGACTTTTTGAATGGTGGCGTACAAAAGGTAGTCATAAGAAAATGAAGATAGTGTTGGCTTGAATGCAGTAGAAGTAATTTAAAGTTTTCGCCATTGTAATATCAGCTTGCCAGCCCCAGCCATTGTGATACTAGCCAGATGAGTTCCATTTCGACGGAAAGAGTACCCACTCCGCGTCTTTTGTGCACGGAAGCACAGGATCAAAACGGCAACGAAAAAATACGTACAACCGATTGGTGAATCGAGAGTGACGTTACACTGGAGTTTTCTCTTTGTTGCCAAATTTCCTGAAACTCTCGACCTTTTCTCTCGCTGGAGGAATAGCGTGACATCGTCATCAAAATCGATGACGTCGTTTTGTAAACTTAAAAAAACGTAAGAGAGATGAAAATCCTCCCGTCTTTGGGGTTTCCATGCGGCTATACTTGCACAATGACCAAGTGGATGATAACAAGGTAGAAAATGATGGGCATTAAGGACTGCATCCTAGCCTTCCCTTCCCCACCACCCGGCCACAAATTCTGGCGTGTACCCGGCAGGTAGAAGAATGAATAAACACACCGAGGGATGCTGATGGCGCAGTAGAGAGAGAGAGCGTTGAGCCCGAGTTATAAATTTTCCGCATTCAGAGAGGTGCGGTGACCGGTGTAATTTGTTGGCGCCATATATCGCGCGGAGTGTCACGTTCACGTGGAGTCCCGCGTCGAAAAACAAAGGCTATTCACATTTTCCTTAAATTTAGCCCAGTGAAAACACCTAGTCATCAACCCCCCGAAAGCTCGAATCCTCGCGGCGTGTGTTTGAGAATTTGCGAAGACGTAAGGTCCATTTTTTTCCCTGCCTTTCGCTAAGCTGTGGCCTTTTACGAAACGATTCTTTTTCGCGAAGATTCACGTCACCCTTAACTCTGGGACAGAAACAAAATCATGAGACGTGAAGTCCAAATTTGGAAGACTCTATGGATCAACCGAGGAAGAAAAAAATGAAGATTAATAATCAGTAAAACTTATTTGTGGTTTATTCTCCAGGATGACCCATTACTACGCATGTGGCATGCAAGTAATAATAATGCATATGATGGAAAAAATTACCAATCTTTTATTTCAAGCAGACATCTGAACCCACTTGAAAATCTGGTGAAACTAGATTTATTGACTGGTATGGAGACCTCGCGCAGATTTTAATCAATGTGAACGATGAGTACAAAACTAAACTAAAAGTAGACCGCCCGTATATCCCTGTGGCTGCGGGCGGTCAAAAGGTTTCTCGGGAATCCAAATACTCCGTTCACTGTGTTACACACCCGAGAATTTACATTGCCCTATTTAGCATTGCATACGAAATGTTCCGTTTTGGTCCAGTGGGTAGAGCGTTGGACTAATGACCGGAAGGTCCCAGACCCGAATCGCGGGTGATGTTTATGCACGGCCTCATAAAAAAAATCCACATGATTCAACTTTCTGATATCCCAACCCTCCTGAAAAAAAGAGTGGTGTCTCATGGAAGAGAAGCGATCTCCAAATTTTAAATTGGATGCATGGGCGAATGCCGCCATTAAGCATACTTATGGATGGACTCACCTCTCAAAGATCAATCTCAATATTGATTACCGTGTGCACATTGACCTGGATAAACGATTTACTGATTCGTCTACATGGAATGCCCAAAAAGTAACCTCCGTTCTCGTGTGGCGTGAGAACTGGTGGTGTGAGCCGAATGGTCGTTATGCTTGTCGTTTGTCTACAGTTGCGAGCCAAAATGAACAATACAATTAAGTTCCCGCCAAATGTAAAGTTCGTTCAGCGATTTGGTTTTTAGTGATATAAAACTTCAAATCTGCTGACGTTTACCCTTGGGAAATTCGTGCTCTGTATGGACCAAATGTGATGATTGACAAGAGTTGTGCGCCAGTGTTGTCGTTCGTTTAAGAGTTAACACAAAGGTCCATGATGATGATGACAGAAGTGGCCACCCGTCCGAGGAAAAACAATAAAATTGCACCTGAGAATTGACGAAAAGTTCGTGAAAACCGACGTTTTACGATACCTGAAATCTTTAGAAAGTTTTCAACAGAGTTTTTGCGACTCTGTTGTGTGGAAGCACGACTGAAAAGTTAGGCTCTCACATGTTTTGTGATCGTCTCGACGATGAACTTCAAGATGCCGTCATTAGTTGAACTGCAATTTCAGGTGGCAGAATTTTATGCTGAAGGAATTTGAAAACGAGTTCCGAGACATGAAAAATGTCTTAATATGTTTGACGAATATGCACAAAATAGTAGAAACTTGAAGTTTCGAGATTAAAATAATGAATTTTCTGTTTCTATCAAAGTGTATTTTTTGTATTGGTTAATGGAGGTTACTTCATGGACAGCCCTCGTATTTTAGAAAAATACAAGAAACTAGAATCATACATTTTTCATCAATTGCGCGTCATATCTTCCTTATTAAGTCATTTAGATTTCTCCATGATACAAATATAATAAAGCACTCAGAAATGGGATCAAAGACTCATTCAAAAATAACAAAATCGACACACGAGGTGTCTGGAATTAAGATGACCATAAAAAAAAGCGAAAGTATAAAGAAGTAAGCAGTTTCGCATTCCGTAGAAGTGCATAAGATAAGTGCAGGTGGAGTAATTCACACGCATCGCATCTGCTCTGTATTTTGAACGAAAATGAGGATAACTACCGGTGAGTGAGGTCATAAGGAGAATGAGTGCATTAGTAAAAGAAGTGTTTACGGAAATAAGAGGATTGATGACCCGAACTCGAAGAGTAGGGACGCGAGGAAAATATAAGAGGTCTTAAACATGGAGCGTAGCAGCGTTTTATGGTTCCCTAACCAGTGTTGAGACCATGGATATTTCTCAGCGCGTTAACGCAATTCCTACCCGCTACGCGTTTTTCCTCTCTGGCAGAATTTGTGATCATGGGTCTTGCGACCAGACTCCAGTAATTTGTGGGAGCGCGAGGAATCCGGTTATGTCAGACTCCAAAGCGCGAAATTCAAAGGAGTGATGGCGTTCTCGTTATCCATTATCAGCGATACCGATAAGACGAGCTCGTTATGAAGATCTATGATTGCGTCCATGATCTTTGATGAAAAAATATGAGTTGGTGACTTCTGATATCTAGGGAAAAAGCAGGGGGAAAATATCCCGGATCGAGAGAGAGAGAGAGAGCAAATGAAAAAAAAAATCTGATGGGGTTTGATCGGTGGGGAAAATTCTAATAAAGGAGAAGTAGTGGATGCCGGATATCTAGACAGATGGTACGGTGTTTACGGCTGATAGACTGAAGAAATAACTTGAGATAAGCGTGTAAGATAGACATTCTGTAGGGTATGAAGTAGGATCAAAACTACGTAAAAGGAAATGAAGATGGAATGGTTCAGGATCGCAGGCAAAAGTGTGGTCCAGAGCGATTCGAAAGTAAACAGCAATGGCAACAGGGACTTCCCAAACCCTTCTCCTCCAAAGTCGACTGCATATAATAAATAATAATATGCTCCTGAGGCGAACAGGTTGGAATCTAACATATATTTTTTTAACGTAAGCTGATTCACCATAAAATCAGCAGTAACAGATACGCTTTTTGCACAATAAAGTGAAATATTAAGATCGATGGACCAACAACTCGAGTATAGATACGATTTCCTATGGTCCATTATTCATAAGTTCGTCTGCTTGAAATGAAAACAATGGATCAATAAGAGAAAACGTGAAAAAAATTGTCTTGTAATCGTTCGCTTACTTGAGATTTTGCTCTAAGCGTCATGCCTACCTTTTTCTCTCTGCTTCGACAGAAAACTTGAACGTAACAGGCAAAGAATACACAATAACCACAATCCTTTGCGCAATTGTGTTACGCAGTAGTAGAAAATTACGCGAGATTCTCGTGAAAACTTTAACTTGTGTGAATGGTATCATTATTATTTCATAAATTAACACCTAAATTTGTCTAAAATTTTCTTTCATTTGCACCTGTCCAAAACGTATGATAGCTATAACTGAAACAAGAATACGTAAACACTGTTAACTGCATGTACGCAGCCATCTTGGTCATTTCCATTTATACATCCATTTGCATCTGCCCTACCTGACAGCACCTACCGATGCACATATCTTTTGAATTTCATGTCATAGGACACGCGTTTAGTCGGAAATTAATGTTACTCGGGCCTTAGAAATTAACCACCCACGAATAGGCTGCTGTGAGTACGCCAATGTTCAGAGCCAAGAGGGCACGATTAATTTCCACCTTTATAAATCACATTAGAATGCTAGCGTCCGGCACACAGCGAAAACGATATGGATGAGACTAATAATTACCAACCCCCAAAGTTAAATAATGTCCGCAACACGTACGTTAAGTGTATTAATACAGTTTTGATGTATCATTCGCGTCGGTAATAGTTAAAAGCATCGCCAAAACAGCAGGATTCAATTAAAACTGTGCCTACAACAGCCAAAAATATTAATTTGACGACGCCATAATCATACGTTTTTCAATAGGTTATTAAAAATACGATCACTCGACCAGGGTTCCCACCTCCCTCACTGCGTGCTACTCCACTAGCGCATGCGCATTTGCATTTTAATTGTGAAAATAAGCCCATCAAAACGCGATAAACTTAATCACCTGTCCCGAAGTTATTATTTCGCAACAATTTATTAGCGAGTATTTATTCACGAGAATTTATTAACAGGGATTAAAACGAGCTATAGAAATCAACCGGGGCATTAGTGTTGAAATATGCAATTACTCCGTTTTCACCCAGCCCTTTTAAAACGCCTGGGAAGCTGAGAGAAGCTATTCCCGGGATACCTACCTCTTCGCCGAGCTGCACTTTTAAAAAAAAAAACACTGATAGAGAATCGCAAGCGCGGCAAAAGAGGGCCGGGCGAGTGATATCTATAACCGGTTCCCTTCCCCACTCCCCCTTCAAGTTTGTTGAGAAAAAAAAACCGTTCGAAAGGGGGGAGAGAAGAAGCCGCGGGGACGAAAACGAAAGTTTGCGCATATATAAGGAAAAAAAAGGACTTGCAGTGAAAAAGGATCTTTGCTGAATATGTGACGGGTAAATGATGGCCATAATTTTACATGTCATTCATCACGTGACGCTCAAGGGGAGGGCAGAGGAAAATGAAATGATCGGTCGGGGTTCATCCCCTCCGCCCCTTCAATCCTCCCGCCCGCCGCCCCTCTCCTCCCGCTCTTCCCCAATCCTCGCTCCGCTGAACATCTTTATGACACGCAGTTTGCGGGATCGCACCCCGAGCAGAGGAGCTATGCGCTTGCGTGTTAGCGCGACCCGTAATATATTTTCACCATTTTCGGCTAACTCATGTCACTACACCTCTCATTAATCATGAGACGTAATTCGGGTATTTTCCTGATCTTCTTATGTTTGATGCTCGCGTAGAAGTGGCTGCGCAACCACTCGATCAAAGCGACGGGAAAATCTTTTTTTTTTTTGAGATGGAGAACGGTTATAAGATTCTAGCTCACACACTACCCATCTCTTCTTGCCCATAAAATATAGATCTTCATCTTCTTCGGATATGATGAAGCCGCGCAATAGCATTCCGTTTTCCTCCATAAAATGATTTTCGTTTTTGATGATGATGTGTTCAAATGAGCTAATGTTCGCGAACTCACAAGCTTTAATCGAGCATTTTTTTTTGTTACGGCTTCATTCTCGTGCATTGTGACTTTAACTGTTCCGCCTGATTGACTGTACAGCAACTATCATAATATTTTTTTATCTTTTATTAAAGCTTCTCTCATCACTTTCGCTAGGTAGATGAAAGCAATATCCATTCTTCCAACGTTCGCCAACGGATTGAATCATTTGATTCATATTATTAAGTACTCAAAAACACTAATCTCCGTTAGGTGTAATCATCACGGTAAATAACGTGATTTTATTTTATACGTTTTGCATTTTTTTTCCTTCCAAATATCCGTGATGTGCGCGAACCTTCATATTGTGATGGTTGACCATTAGGAATAATACCTTACTTTATGTTTCCGTTTTAAATAACCTTTCTTTTTTGCGGATACAAATATTTCTACTGTTAACACTCATTGCTTCCCAGCACTATTATTTAAAGCTATATTTGCATTTTTCTGGTACGTATACCATGAACTTACTCTATGATACTTCGTAGAGCTCCCAGTACAGGACCAACGGAAGAAACACTCTGATATATTTTTCGCATACTTCCGCGAATATATACAGCTCTGCGGATGGTATACTATAACCTTTTTACGTTTAGATCCTCAGTGTGGATTTCCTCTCCAGTTTTCCTTTAGAGACGGCATTCAAACGTGATAATTATATGTTAAAGATAGCAAATGCGAGGCATTGCATTTTGTCGAGTGTTGAGTTGGTTTGCAGAAGGTCTCCATGTATACTACTTTATGGACCTCTTTGGATGCCTGGTTGTTTGATAAAAGCGGTTATTTAATTTACGTTAAGATCTAAATCTTCCGGAATTGACTCCGAGTTGATTCATATTTCTGGGACAACAATTTCGTCGGCGTTGAAGTCGGCGTCTTCAGGTCAGATGAGTCTCCCAGAAATATGGACCAATGCGGAGTAAATCCCGGAAGACTTAGATCTTCAATATCTCCACTGCGGAAGCCTTTAGAAAGAAATCGGTTATTTGATTATGAGATAACATTTTAGCCTTTGGGTGTCTGATTGTAATTATGATACTATTATTCTTGCTGCTGGGTGTCTGTGTCTGGACAATTTGATTTTGTGCATTAATCCCGTTCGAGGGTAGGATTAATACTGTAGGACTTGGCTAATGGAGTCGGTGTTAGGATATCGAATAGATGAGTCAAACGCTAGATATAAATCTTTCAAGAATCATTTTATTTTTTTGCAAGAGAATTTGCAATAGAGGAATCAATAATTTTGTTCGCCAGAGCATATTTTTCGGAAATAACAAGCGTCCATTATTTTTATAATTATAATTATCATTTGCAAAATGTTAACCTGCATTTCCTGCATTTCGCAAAATGTTAACTAACCATTTGAAGGAATCACTCTGTACGATCGGGGAATCCAGTATCGCATGAACTCGGCAATTGAAAACTCCCCAAGTTCGTACACTTTTCATGATTATACAGTTATCACAACGCATTGATGGTCCCCAAAGAATCGGTTGAGTTAGACTGTTCGTGGGTATTTTCTATCAGTAAAAAGTTAATTTTCACTTATCTATCCCTCCCTCCCTCGTAAAAACTCTGATATGGAGCGTAGCTATGTACGGCGCGGAAACGTGGTCGCTGAAGCAGGAGGATAGACGTAGATTGGAGGCTTTTGAAATGTGGGCGTGGAGGAGAATGGAGAAGGTGAAATGGACCGAAAGGAAAACAAATGAGGAAGTACTGGAGATGGTGGGGGAGGAGAGGGGTTTGTTGAGAGAAATCCTATGGAGGCAGGAAAAATGGATGAAAGGCGTATTGAGCGGTAGTGGAATGTTGTAGAAGGTAATAGAGGGGAGAATGTTGGGCAAGCGAGGTAAGGGTAGGAACAGGATAGGGTTGTTGGACGGGATGAAGGGAGGAAAGAAGTACACCGAGATGAAAAGGGACCTGATATAGATTAGTTTGCTAGGTGGGGAGTCACAAAATGTTTATTTGATAGCTGTGTCCATCCAAAAACCTACCTTAGCCGGTAGATTACCTAAAAAAAAATCCCTCCCTCCATTTCTTTCATCTTCCCCGCCTTCACCGCGCCTCGAACCAATCGTGACATCTGGCGGCCGAAATATATAGTATGTGCACTCGAGAGACGAATGCTACCCGCTACCCTGAGAACGACAATTTTGAGTCACGGTGGAGCAGCTTTTCCGATAGTTGTTATGAATGAGAGTTTTCCTGAAAACGTGTATACATTTATTCCGGAATGTGTTGCGATCTTACTAGTGCACTCTGGTGATGAATGCATACCTTTACTGCACATTGACAGTGAGGATTTATTTTTCTTTAAATTCCGAACGGGTTCTTCGGTCACCACGGGAATCGTAAAGATGGCGGGAGACGCCACGGGGAAGAGTGGGTACATAATTGCGCCATGTTGTAAATACCAACAATTTTCAATCTCTTTTACTTTCTCCCGAGAGGCAGAAGTGCACCGTAGCAAACAAAATATAATTCACATCGACATTCCAAAGTGTAAGAATTTCATTCACCATAGTCCATATGAAAAAAACATGAATTATTTTATGAATGGTTTTCTGAGAATCCGAACATTTATCTACCGCCCAAAGTTAATGATCATATGCAATCTCATATGTATCAAGATGAAACACTTCGTAAAACTGGCTTTTATCAGGCTATTTATGTAACAGAACCGGTTTTATTTCCATAAAATTGTTTTGTAATATAACCAATGGGAGACTTACATGCAATAATTCCATTAGCTAGTGAATACATTTTGAAGAAAAACAGTAAACACTAGAACGACGGGAAGTGCGTGAGGCAAGTAAGCGAATTATATTTGGAGAAATGCATGGCCAGTTGGGGAAACATCAGAAGTAAGTGTTCTAAGTGTACATAAATTTAGAGGTAATTATTTTTACTAATGGCGAAAGCTTTATCATATGTGAATGGCACGTTTGCCGTAAATTTTTACTAAATAGCATGTAAAAATGCACACAGTATATGCGTAAGTGTGCGCTTTAACGCATTACGGTGCGTGTTTGCGTACGCCTGTGTGTGCCTAGGTGTGTACCCTGAATCAAGTATAATAGATGCACATTTACGGCTGTTGTCTCCTCTTCTTACCACTCCAAAAGATAAAAGACCGAGCTAAGGTTTACATCTAAACTCTCATTCTGAGAATATTTTCTCAATCATAATAATGCATTCTCTTCAATGCACTTCGTCAATTAACTCAGTCGCCGAGGAACCTAATAATTAAATTACTACTACTACCATTCAATTACTGAAATAAACTAGGGTTTAGCCGCGATTCTTAATGCTAGAATCAGTCATGACGCGCCCTCCATCTTATCCTACGTTATCAAACATTGAATATTAGGCGCTCCGACGAGTGGATGCCAGAAAAAGCGGCAGATTTGTTGGCAAATTATTATTAGGTAATCTACCGGTTAAGGTAGGTTTTTGGATGGACATAACTACCAAACAAATATTTTGTGACCCCTAACAAAACCCAATCCAGCAACCTAAACTACATCAGGTCCCTCTTCATCTCTGTGTACTTCCTTCCTCCCTTCATCCCGTCCAACATCCCTATCCTGTTCCTGCCCTTTCCTCGCTTGCCCAACATTCTCCCCTCTATTACCCTCTTCAACATTCCACTACCGCTCAATACGCCTTTCATCCATATTTCTTGCCTCCATAGGATTTCCCTCAACAAACCCCTCTCCTCACCCACCATCTCCAGCACTTCCTCATTTGTTTTCCCTTCGGTCCATTTCACTTTCTCCATTCTTCTTCACACGCACATTTCAAAAGACTTCAATCTACGTCTATGCTCCTGCTTCAGTGTCCACGTTTCCATACATACATAGCTACGCTATTTGGTCTTGGGAATGATAATTGAGGTGGCTTCCCGTTGCCTTCCTTAATAGTGTTTTTAACGTGAGACTATCACTCACTGGCCGCCTCACTAAGGAACAGACGCTGCGTCTGACTACCCTTCGTCTGGCTCCTAAACTTCGACCTATCTGGCTTGGGTGACCCTACCAGGAGCAATTATTATTACTCCCGCCAGCACAGATCTAGTGGTCATCGGAACGCACAAGCCCTTTTGTTGGCAAAGTTGCCCTACAATTCACATTTATGCCTGTTTTTTCCACACCTACCAGGAATTCTCCATTGCATCAAAACCGAAAATATACCTCCCAATTCCTCATACACTTATAAATTTTGCCTTAATGCACCACTATTTTTATTACTTACAAAATCGAAGCATTCCGAAACGGGTGACATTTAATCGGGATTTACTAGCCTACTACTTGGCATAGCATGCCTGTGAATAAATAGCTAAGGTTTGTCCTTTTCCTCTACACATTTATTGCGATAATACTGTGATAAAAGTACAGTGAAAAAGTACGTACATACCTAATTTATTCATTCAAAATGAATGTCCTCAAATTAGAGTCTGACGCAATATCCGAGATTCTCTCTGTGGGTGTTCAGAATTTTGAACAATCACGAATTTCCCAAGAACTATGAACTTTGTCATATCTTCAATTACCCCTCCGCTTGGAAAAGCCTTCTTTGTTCGTGTTGAAAGGAAGTTTGACGACAGTCGACGATTGTGTTACCTCACTGTCTCGGCCTAATAGGCACCGGCAATGAAATCGATTTCCCATGAATGTGGAGGCAATTGTTTTACTCAACCTTTTGTATATCATTGGAGAGGCACGATGCTTTCTTTCGCAACTTCAGGGACTTCAAAAAGGGTCTTATACCATCTGCAGGTGGCGAAAGCAATGGCGAAGGGATGCGGAGGGTATGAGTGGAATTCATCCCACCTCGTCGTCCTTAAAGTATTTATTTCGTGCAATTTAGAGGAGTAAAAAGGCTGTCGTTTTATGTGTGAGATAAAAACTTAATGATTCTACGTAATTGTAGATAAGAGGTGAAGGTGTTACTCCAGAAACAATCTTCATTATAAATATTTTTTGGATCCCTTTGGTTCATATGAGAGTTAGAAAGCTTAACTATTTATTCGTTTTAAAAAATTCAGTTTTCGTAACAAAATTTTAAAATAAAAATTTAAGTTGTCACCACATTAAAAAAAATAAGGAAAACGCATCTGATCTTGTAGATTTAGCGTTCATTAAAAAGCGATTAAGCGGAAATTTTTCACAGTAAGAGTCGCTCATTTCTACTTTTGTACATTTCATTTATATGCATCGCTACTACGGTAGTAGACGAGTTTTATTGTTATTGATTTAAATGTGTAAGTTGGGTGAACATTGTAATGCTGCAACAAATTACAGCTAATGCATTTCTGCCGTATATTCCCCTGAAGAATATTTCGTATCTACCCCACAGGTAGGTAGATGGATTTATAAGAGCTGACTTCCGCAGTCCATAAAAGATTAAACTGGGAATGACTTAAGTCGACAGCTTAATAATGAAATTCACGAAAAAAATCCTCGTTAAAAAATTTAAAGTGACTCGACGAAAAAAATTAATGAAACAGAGCTTCCCCTCGAAAGGCAAGTCGCAACCAATCTCTCTTTACTCTTCGGGGATTCCTTAAAGAGCCTGCCACTCTGTGAAAGGAATGTTTAGTGTGAGCTTAAAACAAATTCAATTAATTTAAACGTCTCAAAGATCCCATCCGTGTGTACGTTTCCTTCCTGATTCTTGACTTATCCGACGGCTGGTTTAAGATACTTGGGCATATGACTTAGGCCAAAATAATTCTTGCAACATTTACTCGATTCGCGTACCATATGAAGACCGGGAAGAGTCTTGGCAATGATAACACAGGCCTACAAAAAAAATTTTTTTTTGGTGCCGGGAATCTTTGTGATGATTTTAACTATATTTGTAGAGCTGAATCCAAATATGAAATCCGTTTTTATTTAACAGCTCTACTTTTTTAGATATGGCATATCATACGATTAGTTGTTTTAATATTTGATATATTCCGGAAAATAATTTTCAAAGTTAAATAAATCTATAAGTATACTAATTTATAACAACTCTGCGGTGTGCCTTTTATTTTCAATATACTGTCAATAAGTTTTATGTATATTTCTATATTGTAGGCCAATGAGATAATTATTAATATAATATTCCCATATCATCATGTAGAAGATTTTTTTACGTGAGTAACAACATATATATATCTTGAAAACTATAGCTGATAGGAAAAAACTAGTGTCATAATTGGATTCAGCACCCCAATTTTTCTTTAAATCAGCATTAAAAACTCCGGCACCAAAACCACTGATGGCCTGTTATTAATTTAATGTTCCCATATCATCATGTAGAAGATATTTTTACGTAAGTAACAGCATATCTATATCTTGAAAACTATAGCTGATAGGAAAAAACTAGTGTCATAATTGGATTCAGCACCCCAATTGTTCTTTAAATCAGCATTAAAAGCTCCGGCACCAAAACCACTGTTGGCCTGTGTTATTAATATAATATTCCCATATCATCATGTAGAAGATTTTTTTACGTAAGTAACAACATATCTATACCTTGAAAACTATAGCTGATAGGAAAAAACTAGTGTCATAATTGGATTCAGCACCCCAATTGTTCTTTAAATCAACATTAAAAGCTCCGGCACCAAAACCACTGTTGGCCTGTGTAATCAATAATTATAATCCTGAATCTACCAAATAAAATTACACCTTCGGATGGTCACTGAAAAACAATACACACCTATTTTCGGACTCTCGAAACACATCCGCACAATAAAAAACCTTTTCCAACAATATCTACAAATGTCTTCTGTAGTCCTTCATATGCTTTTTTATCTTTCATGAGCTTCGAAATATTCACTCCCTTTGCCTTTCGTTATAACGTCATCCCTTCAATAACAACTCTCATTATCCAACTACCGATTAGCATTTCATAAATACACCGCTGTACCTATTCTCCAATTGCCTCCACCAGATTCTTTAATGCTTCCAACATTTCTAACCTCCCCTTCCTTCTTTTCCTTTCCATTCCATTTTCCAATGTACTTTACCATCCTTCTCGATGCCCAGGTCATCAAAAATTCCAGTAAATGCTTTTACTATTCTCGGATACCAGGTTTCGGAGCGATAGAATGCCACGTTTCATGCAATTACTTTACACCCCTGTTGATCTTACAATCTTACAATTTCCTTCCTCTGGAAATGCAATTATTTTCATGTTTTGTTTAAGTATACACGATATATTGTAAAGACAAACAGCAAGAAAACACTGTCCATTTTGAATTCGATGGTTTGAGGCTCTACTTTGCCAAAGTTTATGACCACTGAATAAATAAACTTAGTAATTTTTGAATTTCAACAAATTTTTCGGAAAAAAATACCAAGTCTATTTATGCAGTGAGTGTGCATGTAAACAATACGCTTCGTTTTTAGTTTCAAGATTGTCTAGTGCATGCTCGGCAGAGGTGCAACCGAAGCGAATATTAGATCAATCAAATATTAAATCAAGAATAGTATATGATAGATCATTAGCTACCCCTTGAGATGCATTTACGATCATTTAACTACTATAAATAGCATCTACAATCAGTGTTACTTGCGTGACATAGTTACCCAACAGGTATTGGAAATCACATGATGCTAAATTGTACATATTTTTTTTTATTTGCCGTCGGGACAGAATAAAAGGTTGACGTGACTTTTGAAGTAACCATCGCAAAAGTGAATGGCTGTGACGCAAATTTCTACACGGAATTTCTTTCCATTAATATTGTTCGAGGCAGACTCAAACTAATGAATAATGGACCATAGGAAATCGTGCCTATACTCAAATTGTTGGCTCATCGATCTTAATATTTCACATTATTAAGTGAGGAGCATATCTGTTACTAATGCTTTTGTGCCTAGATCAGCTTCCGTTGATTAATGAGATATTAACTCAACGCCTTGGTAGTAGCAATATTATTATTTATTATTGTGAGTCAACCTAGCATAAAAAAGGATGTGGACGATCCTTGAGAACTATTACACACCTCTCTGTACATTCGAGTTGTCCGGGACACCATGGCCACCCTGTGCCCTAGACTACTTCCTTTTTCAGCTACTCACAGTTCAAACCATCCATCATGCCGTTCGAAAAGCCTGTTTTTCCTCTCTCTCTCTCTATCTCTCTTTCTTCTCTAGCATTCTTTCTCCAGCCGTTCAACCTTCAACATCCAGCTGCCAATATCCTCGTGCATACACTTCACACTGGAGGTTTGTTTGAGCCATTTCCATCCATTTTTAGGAGTTTTAAGAATAAGCGCAAAGCAGCCACTGGATGATGAACTTCATTGATCAGTGATGATTATACTATTGTACCTATTAAAATATTGATTGTATGTGATGTGGACGGCATAACAAGTTGTATTTCAAAAGTGAATGATGTGTTAACGGGACGCGATTTTGAACGGTATATGAAATTGAAGAGTACGTGATTATGGACGGAGTGTGACGATGGACGATGCGTAGTGTGTTCCTGAATGGTGTAAACCTAGCTCACGGGTGATGGCAAATGTAATAATGTAGTCGTTAATCCTTTAAGTGTCATTTTATATAAGAGTTTTGTCTATCTGTTCTTCTTGTGATGCATATATGTACATGTCATTCAAGATATTATTATTATGTTTTGTGCGATTGTGTATTATATAGGTGTGCATGTAGATGTCATGAGTGACAGCTGACCAGACTTGACCGTTGCCACCAGGACAATTGCCTAATTGCAACGATAAATTCTTAGATAAAAAAATGAATTTTATTTGAATTCCCTCGAACGACTTTATCCCTATCCCGATTATACCACTTACGCCTTTGACTTTTTCTCTAACCAGCCCAATCTCACACTTACTCTACCGCTCATCTGAAAATCTACGCTCATCTTCTTTTCCCGAAACCAAGGTTCTAAATCATTCATCGCCGCACATTATCTCAACAACCCAATTCTACTATAGTATTTATTTCTAATCTAATATGAGTATTTTATTATATCACTTATAATTATTCATATTTTATCCACGCCACTAATTTAAAACGCTGTAATTAGTCTTCTCCGAATTCCAGGTGCTTATTTGCGTATTTTGCATGCAGTCGTATATATCGTCACATTCTCTTATTCAAATTGAAAGTTGGTATCATCGTAACACAATATTTTTCTCATATTCTATGCATTACCAAAATCTTTCCGATTGATATCACATCCAAATGTGGAGTATTTTAATATTGAATTTATGATATAAGAAGTGACGTAGACATGTTTTTTTTCAGATTCAAGGTTCTAATTCAAGTTGAGTGGCAAAAATAAATTTCAAAGATAAATTAATAAACACATTAAAAGAATTATTTGAAAAAGCCAATGAACTGGGTGAAAGTTTACGAATCTTATGAAAGGAAAAAAATGTGCATAAGGTGACGAAGCATTACGAAGGAGGAAAAAGTAGACAATAGGGAACTTAGGATGTAAAGACATGCCTGAGGAAAACTTTAGTGTGAAGCGTTGTTTTATTTGACTCGTAAAATTATTCGCTGAGGCAAGGAGTCGGGTTTGAAGAAGAATGGAAAGAGTGAAAAGAAAAACAAAAGAAGTTTTCAGATGAGGAAAGAAGGTTGTTGGTAGATCTTCAAAGAAGCAGTAACAGTGGACATAAGGCATATTGAGAGGTGCCTGAGAGAAATTGAGGTTTACAGAGGGGAAATGTTTGAGCAATTAATTGAGTGAGGAGGAAAAAAATTGACGAGCTGGATAGAATGAAGGGAGGAGGAACTAGTATGCGGAATTGAAGAGTTTTTTGTTGTTATGCTGGATTTGAGAGCATTCCTTGTGTCGTGTTTGGTGGGCCTCAGAAGTTAGGCTTTGCTTAGTTCATAGATCGATCCAAAAATACTTTGTCCGTGAAACTAATATCACGAATAACTTTACTGAACTACGAATGCGAACTTGACGCGTTACGACGTCTGACAGCATTACAATATGATTCTTTTTAACCTCATGTTATCAGTTGTGATTTCTAGGAAAAATTATATTCAATTTGAAGGGAACGCTTCCCTGACTAAACGCTAAATCGGGTGTTATCAATGATTGAATTTGATTTCGAGATGTGAAACACGTCATAACGAAGTTGATTGTTTCGATTACCGGCAAGCAAATTCAGAGACTCGTTCCTACGCATCAACCTCAGAACTGGGTAGACATTATGCATATCATTTGCTAATTTTCATCAATTTCTATTTTTTAGTGAGGACCTTCAAGACATTAAGCTGTTGATAAAAATTGGTGCCCGAAATCTTAGATGTTTTCCCTGCTTAGGTCCCCAATGCAATCGATAAACGTGATAAATTAGTTTGGAAACGCATTATGTCCAAATGACAGCATTCTGGATTGTTCGTATCATTTGTAGGATCTCACAGAAAGCGAAAATTATTTCTAACTATCAACGATGTGACCACTAATAAAAAAACTTTTCAATGCATGAAATGCATGCCGTGGCCTAATGAAATGGACAATGAGACTCAAAATGCATGTCGCTCAAGTTTTCATGTATCGTTAGACGTTTCATGTAGACGTTAACGTGACCCGTGTTTTGACTGTAGTGGCCAATTTTCAAAACTATAATCTATTGCTAGAGGCAGTAATCGAACTGTTAAGGTAGTTTTCCGACGGACTCATCCACACTTTTAAATGAGTTCCATTTATCACAAATATAAGTTCCTAACCTCAAAATCCACATTTACATTATTTTTTAACTCGACATATTTGTTACCTCCAAGCCAAAATGCCTGTTTTATTCCTCCGATTTTCTTATCTTTCTTTTCCCAATATTCACCTCGCTATCACCGTATTCACCATTCCCTTCGCAGTATATCCTGCTTCCACTTTACCTGCATTCATCTCCCACAAAATTTGTCTCTTCGCCTAACACGCATAAGGCTTCTTTGTCCGTTTTTCCTTTCCCTCCATTTCACTTTTTCTATCCTAATCCATACCCAAATCTCCAAAGCTTCCAATCCAACCTTACACTCTAGTCACGACGACCAAGTTCCCGCGCCGTACAAAAATGCCCTCCACACAAAGTTTAAAAATTTATATTTTATTTATGTCTATACTCATGAACCTGGTCATCAACATCCTCCTATTGCGAAATCTTAATTTTAAGGATAACAAGTTAAAGTCCAGATTTAATGTAATGTGCACAATATGTGCACAATGCACACACTTTACGTTTGGTTCTTTTATGTTAATGACAAATTGAAGATGCAACAGTTTTAACATCGTCTGCTTGGTTGAAATCACGGAAGAAACAGAAAAGAAGGGGCAATCTACAATTCAAGGCACTATTCCTCCGGTTTAATTTCATGATGAAAGCTATAAATTAAATCATGAAGAACATCACAGAGTATGTCGGTTTTTTACCAGAACTATTGGTTAGCGAATTAACATGCGACCAGTTCTTTTATAAATTTACCAACTCCCAAATACTTCAATATGACGTTAGTAAAACATCTATTCACTGTGGCGAAAATAGTGTTCGGGATTTGTGATGTCTCAGCAGCTGATGACTCAGTTGAGGCCATCAGCTGCTGCTTCACTTGAGACATTATATTTTGAACACGCCATGTCATACTGGCAACACCGGAGATTGTGCTTGTCATTTATATGTTCTCGCAAACAGTGAATAATAGTCTCATCAGCCTACACTATAATACATTTGCGTAATTATGATTGCCTTTGCAATATATTAAGCTCCCGCATCACACCTTATCAAATCGAATAAATGGGATTTGACGCGCTGGATTTCCAGGTAGAGACAAAGCATTATATACGTGTGTGGGTGTGTGTATGCGTATATGTGTGTGTGTATACATATATATAAAAAAACCATAAACACAGTAATCAACCCGAAGGTCGGTTTAGTAGGTGATGATAGAGCTCACCCATGTACCAAGCCCGACGGCGTATGAATATTCACACATCAGGGTAGGGGGGCCAGTTCCTTTCCCTGTGCCGGTTTCCCAGGAAGATCTGGTACCCGAAAAATCAACTAGCTTGGGTGGAGCTGCAGGTGCCCA
This sequence comes from Hetaerina titia, assembly GCA_037158775.1. Lineage (NCBI taxonomy): Eukaryota > Metazoa > Arthropoda > Insecta > Odonata > Calopterygidae > Hetaerina > Hetaerina titia. The sequence goes on along the minus strand of CM073772.1, from coordinate 42,783,268 downwards.
AAGTGCCTTGCCCGGGAATCGAACCCGGGACCCTCCGGTCAGCAGTCCAACGCTCTACCCACTAGACCATCGCGACCCGCATACATATATATATATATATATTTTACATTCGTGGTCTGCTTGATTCCGCTTTCCCCACCTCTCTTGTGTTCGTCCTTTATGTGTGTTCCTATCCCCTTTACTTATATATATTTCTATGTGAATGAATATATATATTTCTATATATGTGTTTGTGTGTGTGTATGCATGGATATGCTTTCAAATACGAAGTCTCGCCATACGGCGAACAAATATTAATTCACATGGAAATAGATATACGGAAAATGGATAGGAATAAAGGACTAACACACCCACTAAAGGACGAACACAGGAGAGGTGGGGAAGGCGGAATCCGGCAGAATCACGAACGTAAAAATATTTCCTACACCGGGATTTGAACACCGGATCTTCCACTTGCCGGGCATGTATATGTGTGTGTGTGTGCGCGCGTTTGTATATTTTCCTATATTCTTGCGATTGGAAGGTGTAACTGGAAGAAAAAATCCAGTAAAATTGAATAAATATGGGCATTAAAAGATTAAATTACTTAACTACGAACATTCTCTTGAATGAATGCAATAAAGCTCGATATTTCTCTATATCATTATTTTTTTAAGTAGATATAAATGCCTAGCCTTAGACATCACATCAACTCTGCAACGGAGAAAAGGAAGTGACGACAAATTTCCATATTAGGAGTAATTGAATTTCACATCTTCCGGCGTCTTAATTTTTGTTACATTTTCGCTGACTGGTGAGGAAGCCGAAGGATGGCAAACTTTGTAATAGTCATTCAAGCAAGAAAACATGATTTGCGTTTGCCTCTTTTGAGCTCACCGCTGTTCATTATTGCAGATGAAAGTAAAGGAAAAACCATTCAAATTTCTTGAGAACTAATTTTAGCAACTCTTACGTTAGTAAAAACCGAGTAGTTACTGCTAAATAAATTACCTTTTTGCTCACTCATTCTTCCTATTCTAACCACATTTTTAAAGCCAAAATTACGTACTATAATCCAATTCTGACAATTCCATAATACTCTTATCGAAAAGACAGCATGCTAGACTTGATGATGGAAATGGTATATTTTAATTTCGAACTGAAAAATATTTCTGTTTCCGAAATCACCAATTTCATTTCTCCACAATGGAGCACAATTGCTAAGCTAGCTAATAAAATGAAGAAATTGAATATAAATTCATTTTCCAGCTGCAAAATGAGCCTCGAGCAAGTACTTGGACTCTTGGAGCAATAACACCCTCACCTATTGCATAGATTAGTGAAAGAGAACCGTTCAAATTTTACTTTAATACTCCTAACACTTTAAATACTATATGATTACGGGCTTTGGGTCATCAGTCGCACTCAATGTTCACACTTAGAATAAACCAGCACAACATCTTTCAAAAGCGAAACTCAGTTGAAATCGAAAACATTTTACCGCGCGATGTGAACGCGATTCCCCAATGGTGCAGGAGGCGATGAGTTTTCACCATCCCACTCGGCTAAGCCTTGGAGCTCATTTCCTAACCGGCCCACGGCATAATTCGACCCGAAGACACGCCAAACATTTACCAATGGTCGACCCTCACTATAACTGTTCACTTTGCCTTTTTTGGAGAATTCCACGCATTTTTTATCCCCCGCGCACCTCCCATGACCCCGTCAGCACTGCAACCGCCGATGGCTAATGAGAGTCATTATTTACTTGTCATTATCTTCGCGGGTCTTTTTTTCGGCAGTGACTCACCGAGTTAGCCCGTTCGGGTCGCGGGCTCGATGAGTGAGCTTATTTCCCTCGAAGCGTGAGGAATTACTCAAGACTTCTCTTTATGGCCTATCGCCGCCCGGTGATGCGGTTTCTGGTGGCTTGAAAGTGAGCGAACATATAAAAGGTGTGCCCGGCTATTACAAAAATCAACGGATTGAAAACAAATATATACTTATATATCTCAATATGTGTGTGTGTGTAAATAAATATTATATACACACATATTTCTACACACACACACACACACACACACACACACACACACATATATATATATATATATATATATATATATATATATATATATATATATATATATATATATATATATATGCTTTAAATCCGTTGATTTTGTGTATGAATGTATGTACATATATGTGTGTGTGTATATATATATTTCTATATAAAAATGGAAAAAGGGCAAAAAACAAGATAGAAATATATCTATCTTTGAAATGGAACGCTCTTTGACCACGCACAAATATAAAAACACACAGATGTACGACGGTTGTGCCGTCGAAACGTCAAAACTACATATGTGAGTGTCCTTTCTTTCCGTTTCCGTTTAGGAAAACACATAAAAGACGAACACAAGAAAGGTGGGGAAGGCGGATTTGATCAGATCACAAATGTAAAAATATTTCCTCATCCGGGATTTAAACGCCGGACCTTCCACTTGCCGGGCGGATACTCTACCACTTAAGCTAATAAGGCAAACCAATTTACACTGAGATCTGCGATCTTATAAAGCGCCCAAATGCTCCGATTGTTTTGTGTCCAGAAATGGCGTTAGAGAGCTGTTTCACCCACCAAAGGAGAAATAGACGACACACAAGAAGGGGAAAGGATAGTAGAAAAGCATTGATACGATATTATAAAGGTTAGGAACGGTGCGTTTCATGGCACGCATAGCCAGAAGAAGAGACGAGCCATATTGGCCAAATACACATTCAAACACGAAATCCCGCCATACGTCGAACAAATATTATTTCACATATAGAAATAGGTATAAGGAAAGGGGATAGGAAAACATATAAGAGACGAACACAGGAAAGGTGGGTGTGTAAGTATATATATATATATATAGTATACGTATATATCCCTACATACACATATATTTATGATGTCTTTGCAAATAACCGCTTCTATCTCGCAATTTTACGGAATCTCGACTCGTTTCCAATTTCGTGGCAATAATTTTTTTTTTGGCCGCTGGTATGTGGAATTTGATCAAATCTATTTTTTGGACCCAATGGTTCGCATTCGTTTGAACACTTATTTCCTATACTCAATTTCGAAAACCGTCGTGACACACCATGTAATGACGGCATAAACGATGATAAAAGATAAGAAAGTTGCAAGGAATAAAAAAAGAAATGGCTACTTTATTACGTTAAGGAGAGGGCGAAGGTAGAGAGAAATTCCCAAAAATATTCTGCAAGTTTTTTTTCAGTCGCTCCTCTATCCCATATTACTGACTTTTTCTAGTAAATATATCGATAAAAATGGTGCACGTGATATTAGTATACATAGACATTACTTAAACACTAATCTTGACCCCATATACGTGTGTATGTGCCTATGCACGTATATACGTACTCGCACAAATTCGATTGTACGGTAGGAGTATATTGGAACGTACACGTATTTTCCTTTCGAATCACACGCTCGAAGATTTCAAATCTCGTACTTTCAGGATAATGAACTTATTGATTCGTTCAATATAGCCTAATAGAATATGAAATTTAGTTATGGAAATCAACAAGATTGCAACACAAAATTTATGACTAATCGAGGGAGAGAAATTAGACTGAGAAACATTAGGAAAACTCTGTAAATGTTACATTGTGAGAAGGTATCCGACATCCAGTACTGAATATTAGCAAATGCGTACGCGATACATAATGATATATAATTTGGATAAACCATTTATAAACTGAAGTGCATTGTTTTCAACCACCCTGAGCATACATTTTAAGGTGGCAGGTTAATTTTTTCTTAAAATGAGGGCAAATGAGGTCAAAAGACACCGAGGATATAATTTTAAGAGTGTTTTCAAAATACCACTATAATATAATTCCAGCCAGTTTTCTTCATTGAGAGGCGATTTTTTTTTGTTTCCGTGATAGTTTTTTCTCAGTCGTATTGGCATTACGACAATTACCCAGCAACTAAAACATCATAGGAGTGTACCATGAACTGTTGCGGTTTTTTCTAGCTTACCATCAAACTGGTAATTAATGGGATCCATTGCTGGTGATCGAGTGAAAGTACATCTCTTGTCCGTAACGATCACTTTTTAATTTTAACTTAAATAAATACCGTTAAAAAAAGTGCAACTGGACACGTAAACTATTCCTGAATCATAGGGATCTACCCATTTAAGGAATCGTTTAAACTTCGATCCATTATCCCTTTTTCGGCACTACCTCGCCTTTCCTCGATCCTCACTCATTTAATTTCATTCGAGAAAACACTAAACCTCTTTGCCAATTGATTTGCGAAGTCCGTACCGATGAAATACACTCTTCGAATTTTTACTTTTTGGTTGCGACGCTTCACCGTAGAGAATGTACATATTATCAATTTCTGCAGACTATAATACAACATGAAATAAAGCAACTAAAATATGGAACACTACATTCAGCAGGAATTTAATTTCTCTTAGTGATTGTAGAAGTAATATTTTACTTGATAATAGGTTCGTCAATGAATGAAATGGAAACTTCAATCCATTTGTCTAAAATATACTTCCACAGTCACATCACTTAGGTTGGCTGACCACAAATGAGTTAAGATTCAATACGATAGGTTACTCCTAAAAAAAACTCTAAAAACTAAGATATAAATAGGGCAACCAAAGCCAACGAAATGTTATTCATAAGCAAATTAAAGCGTAATCACTGAACTGTGAGAATTTCTATAAATTCTCACAGTTTAATTTATTCTCAGGGTCTACATTAAAGGAACCGCCAGAACTATAAACAAATTAAAACTTTAATTTCAATCAATATAAATTATTCGCTCAATGAATTTTAGCAAATTATACTTTATCACCAAAAGAGCCAGCATACTCCTAACGCAGAATGTAAATTTAATTAAATATTCAAATATTCATTCATATATACAATCAAACACGAAATTCCGCCAAACGGCCGAATTTCTTGTTTGATTGTGTTTTTGGTCGATGTGGTTCGTTTCTTTCTTCTGGTTATGCGTGCCACAAAATGCACTATTCCTATCATTTATTACACCGTATGATTGCCCACCTACTGTCCTTCCCTCTTGTGTGTTGTCTATTTCTCCTTTGGTGGGTGAAACAGCTCTCTAACGCCATCTCTTAGCCAAAGAATTGGGGCACTTGGTTTCTTAAAAGACCCTTAGATCTCCGTGTACATTTCGATAGCTCAAGCGGTTAGAGCATCCGCCCGGCACAAGTGGAAAGATCCGATATTTAAGTCGTGGTCACGGAAATATTTTTGCGCTTGTGATCTGCTTGATTCCGCCTCGTTCTTTATTTGTATGCATATATTTCGTTCTTTATGTGTGTTCCTATCCCTTTTCCTTATTTCCATGTATATATGAAAAATATACATACACATATAAAAAATGCATATACCTATATATGCATATACTATATATATATATATATATATATATATATATATATATATATATATATATATATATATATATATATATATATATTGTTTGGACCAATACGGTCAAAGTGGTAGGGACGTAAGGAGAAGAATTGCGCTAGGCAAGGAGGCTTTCTCAAGGAGGAGGGAGTTGATGACGGGGACGTTGAGTAGGGATGTTAAGACAAGACTCGTAAAAATTCTGATATGGAGCGTAGCTATGTACGGCGCGGAAACGTGGTCACTGAAGCAGGAGGATAGACGTAGATTGGAGGCTTCTGAAATGTGGGTGTGGAGAAGAATGGAGAAGGTAAAATGGACTGAAAGGAAAACAAATGAGGAAGTACTAGAGATGGTGGGTGAGGAGAGGGGTTTGTTGAGAGAAATCGTATGGAGGCAGGAAAAATGGATGAAGGGCGTATTGAGCGGTAGTGGAATGTTGAAGAAGGTAATAGAGGGGAGAATGTTGGGCAAGCGAGGTAAGGGCAGGAACAGGATAGGGATGTTGGACGGGATGAAGGGAGGAAAGAAGTACACAGAGATGAAGAGGGACCTGATATAGATTAGTTTGATAGGTGGGGAGTCACAAAATGTTTATTTGATAGCTGTGTCCATCCAAAAACCTACCTTAAACAGTAGATTACCACATAATAATAATATATATATACACACATATACATTTATATATATACCCAATCCAGCAACCTAATCTACATCAGGTCTCTCTTCATCTCTGTGTACTTATATGTATATATATATATATTTTTTTTAATCAAATTTTATATGTGGAAGTGCTGAGACTTACCGACTTATCCAAAAACGAATATCGCTGGGTCATAGAATGTGAAAAATTCAAGTATACAGAAAATGTATTTCTGCGAATGAAAAATGGCATTTTTTCCTAAGATTAATGTTACTAAAACTATCCACCTGGCGATTCTTTCCTTGATTTAACAGTAAAGTCGTCAGTTTTTGCCGGTTGGCCCGGCCTCGGGTGGTATTTATACACACGCGGGCAATGTACGTTAGGAAACACCGAGAAAGATGATTTTTTTGCATTTAATTACAAAATACGTAAGAGGATAAAAAAATTTCTCATGCGTTAATGTCGACCGTTTTGTCAATGCCCACACAGTAATTAGTCATCAAACTTTCTAGATTCAAAAAAACACGTACACTTTTATATATAGGTATATAGATCGACGCTTCCATATCCAACGTGTGACTAAGAGCATGAGATATGAGCATGCCATAATGTCGCTCGGCTCGGCTAAGTTCGTTAACTCTACTTTCGTTTCGCTCGGCTTTCACGCCATATTCCATTTATAGCTTTCGAGTCCGACGAGGGAAAAGCAAAAATCAAGCTCCTCCTTTATTAGCATTTAAAAACTCCGGCTCTCGAGCTATGAGATTTAATGGACTCCGATCGAAACTCCCTCGCATACCGCGATAACTTAATTGAAATCTGATGGAAAAGATACCATGAATCTTAATTTGCAAAAAAAAAGAATAACTCTCGGGGGAAAGGAGCGAGAGGGGTAAAAAAAATCATGCGCGACCACTTTTTGAGGATGCTGAAAAAAAAATTCCCAAGAGTTTGAAGGTCGGAGAGATCAAGGCGGGAACGGGCGGGGAGTGACTCTCATACCCGGAGGGACAAAAGGGACATTCCCTATCCCTGACATTCGCGCATCCACCCGTGCGCTGCTTGATCATTGCCTCCCCGTCATTAGTTTTCATTAGCGCCCCATTTCTTCCTTTCAACCCCACAGGGCCCCACTGCCCTGCTCTCTTTTCCACTCGCCGTTAGTTTTCATTAAGCTCCAATTTCTCGTTTTCGGCAATAAAACATCAACAGTCAAATGAGCGACTGTGAATTCTGGGAAGCTACTGATACCACCTGACCCTTTGCATTCGGACTGATTAAGTGCGGTGACCTCCGGTCTCTCCGAACCCTCACAACCCCCCCTTCCTCCCCTCCCCCCGCTCTCTTCTCACCCACTCACTCGCCTCGCTCGCCGTGAGCCCGGTATGTTTGTTTTCTTTTCCTCTCCCGCACTGCTGAACTCGGAGAGCCATTCGGACGGAGGTCTCATGAGGGGGGAGAGGGGATTGGGCGAGGTGAGAGGTGACGTGTGTGCCCCTGAAAGAGACCCCCCGCGATTCTCCCAATCTACTCCTCCACCGTCGGTTTTATTATCCCGAGGCGCGGGATCCGCTCGACTGCTCGAATACCAATGCGGTAGTGGGGAGTCGAAGGGAAAAGGACGGGTAAAGTGGTCCAAACGACAGGGTTTTATCGTCTTCCCCCTCGACACACACAATCCCCTTCTTCCCTCCCCCCCCCCTCCTTCCGTCCCACCCCCTACCGTCCTCGCCTTAAAATCCAAATGATGAAAACCCTACCGGATTTTGGGATAAATCGGGTGGCTTATGGGCGGTTTCTGGACTCTCCGAGAACTTCACCAATCGGAATTGAGACTTCGTTCAATTTCATCCACGGAGAACGACACTGAGGTGAGCAAAACAACCGCTGCCTTTCCATTCAATATATTATTCCGTTGCTCGATTTGAAAACATAAATATGGTGGCAGAAGAGTGGAAAACGTTTGGCGAAATTTGAAAACGAGAGAAAATGTGGGTGAAGGAGAAATTGAGGGATCATGATAGGAGAAGGTTTGGGCAAGTAGGGTAAGAGAATAGTAAGAGGCTTTTCGAGAGTATGAATACGGATATAATTTATGAAGAACTGAAGAAGGAACCACTATATCGAAAGCAAGAGAAAATCCATCCATCCATCATGTAATCAAGTAGCTTGAAGGCTCGGAGAAGCACGCAGAAAATAAGATTAACGGAAAAGAAATCAAGCGCCGAGATTCTAGGCATGGTAGAGGAAAAGAGGGAGCTGTTGGGAGGATTTCGAGGAAGTCGGGACAAGTGAATACAGAAGACAATCGCAGGCAATAGGATGCTGGAGACAATAATAGAGGGGAGGATGTTGGGAAAACTATGTTAAGGGAAGAAAAGGATAGACTTTTTGGACGGAATTTAAGGAGACACGTGTAGAGAGTGCGTAGAGCGAAAGAACGAGTTATTGTAGCATATAGTTTGGGATTTTAGAGTATTTTGTACCTTGTTAGGGCTGGGTAGTATAATACTGTTCAATGCTCTGGTCCATCGACAACCTTCCATAGCCCTGACGGCTATTTCTAATAAACTTGGAAGCCTCCGTAACCTGCCCTTGTTGTGTATATTAAGTACAGGGTTCGTCTGGAAAATAAGTGTCTTGACAAATAAGTCTTTTTTGACAAAAGGGGAGTCGTCCACTACGAATTTGTATCTGAACGATAAACTGTAAATGCTGCATTTTACGTCCAAGTGCTCGACAGGCTTCGAAAACGAGTCGCCCGCGTCCGGCCAGCGATCAAAAACACCTGGAGGATGCATCACGACAATGCGCCGTCTCACACCGCGCTTGCCGTGTCGGACAGGAATAGATGGGTGAATAATTAGGAGCAGGTGTGGGATTTTAGGGAGTGAAGAAGGAGGAAAAAAATCAGCCAGGTCGTCAAGTAGCATGGAACAGTTTTAGCATCCCATCCGACGAACAGAGATCAAGTCTGTGGAATAGTATAACGGCAGAATCAGGATATTTTATGGTAGCCTACCGTTTATGGATGAACACTGACTAAGACAGCTACATTTCTAAGCCTCGACTAGAAAAATACTAACTGGCACCCTACGCTAAAATATTATTATTGATATTCTACCGTTTAAGGTGGATTTAGGATGGGCATAGACTATACAACGGTATCACGATACATTTCCTAGCCTCTCCTAAAAAATGACAAACGGACATCCGACACTACAATTAGCCCCTCTTCAATTTCGCGAACTTCATTTTGTTCAACATGCCTATCCTATTCCAAGAAGCTGCGGGAGATGCCCCCAAAATTTCAGAGCTTAAGGATGCCTCGAGAGCTCAACTGGCTAAAGCAATCTGCCGGGCATCTAGGGATTCGGATTCGAATCCCGGTCAAGGTGAATAATTTTTACACACTGAAATTGTTGCATTAAAATGCCTATCCTATTGCTACCCCATCCCCACTTGACTAATGTTCTCCCCTCTATCACAGTCTTCCACATCTCCTTACCAATCAAAATGTCCTGCACCTACCTATCCTACCTCATTTAGATTTCTCCAAATATTCTCCTCCCTTTCCCCACCACGCCTAAAACTTCCTCTTCTGTTTCCCTATCTGTCTCTTTCACCTTTTCCATCGTTCTCTGCACCCATATTTCAAAAGCCTCCAACCTACACCGATCATCTTACCTCAACATCCATGTTTCCGCGCAGTACAATACGTACCACGCTCCAAAACAAAGCTTTCACTTATCTTTTCTCAACATTCTTCCTCAACGTTCCTGTCATAAATTCTTTCCTTGCGAATGCATCTTTGCCTAGAGCAATTCTCCTTAAGTACGAGTACTTTGACCATCCTCATTCCAAGATAGGTAAACTGTTCTACCTGCCTTACTTTTTATTAGGTAATCTACCGCTTAAGGTAGGTTTTTGGATGGACACAACTATCAAATAAATATTTTCTAACTCCAAACAAAACCCAATCCAGCAACCTACTCTAAATCAGGCTGCCTTACGCTTTATGTACGCTAATTTCAATGTTTAACTTAGTCTTCCAATTTCTAGGAAATCTATTAACCTTTGTTTTGTTTACATTGATTCTCATCCCATGCATATCACAAATGATAGGTCACCCAATGATGAATCAGGCTGATGCGCTCACCAACGATTGTAATCATTTGGCAGACTAACCAAATAAATCTTCATTAACCGCAAATCTAAATAGTTTTATGAATTCCCCAGAATCAGTATAACAACGGAAAATCCACCAAAAGTTGGTACGAATCCATTACCTCAAGAGAGGAAGCAAGCATGATACGGAATATGCTTTCTATTGTTTTAAGTTCAATTTTGTGGAAGTTCATGTTCATTAAATTAAGAAACATAATGTATACATACACTGTTCTTTATTTACGTACTACTAGTTTCAACGCTTAGGCGTCATCATCAGGTACAAAACTTTTGCACCTGATGATGACGCCTAAGCGAGTACCATAAATACTGTAGCTGTAGCTGTGGCATAAATAAGTACTGTACCATATTGTACCATAAATAAAACAGTTTCTGGCGTAACTTGGTGGAAAATCTTCATACTGACTTTTAATAATCAAACCACTTTACTTTTCCACATAAACTTTATTTATGTGGAAAAGTATTTAGTTTATGTGGAAAAGTAAAGTGGTTTGATTATTAAAAGTCAGTAGTTGTACCATAATACAGAAGAGTGGATGTATGCATTGTGTTTCTTAATTTAATGAACAATACGGAATATTTTAAATGGCGACGAAGTAGCACTACAATTTCGCTATTCTGTATCCGAAGAAGAGAACCTGCTTCACACGGATGTATTTAAGCTGATCAAAAATAAAGAACTTAAATGGTTGAAATGAATATATTAAAATTAATGCTGACTCATTTTTTTTGAGAGACCAAATCAAAAGTTTCAGTTGCGCAGTTATATACAAGTACATACATGTACATGCAGGTAATGTGAGAGAGAACTCTGAATCCTCCTCAATTCCAAATCCATCTCCGGAATAATTACGCTTTTCGACTTGCTCCGTTTCTCTCAAATAAACGAAAAAATATTTCTCTTTGTGGATGACTAAGAGTGGATATTCTTTTTTCGTAATAATTTTCCGCGGAAAATGGATGAACATTTGCCGCTTTATATAGCATAAATTTAAATGATTAGCAAGCCGGGGTGGGAAGGAGAGACGGTGAGTGGAGAGAAGGGGCGAGGAGGTATGCATGATCTTTTTAAAGAGCACACTGGGATGGACTACCTTCATTATCAGTGCCTGGATGCGGTGCGCATTCCATTATTTTATTTTTTACCCCTCTGCTTTTAGTTTTCCACGAGTAATTTCATGACGAACGCTCTCGAGTTTTCATCATTAGCATTCATAATGCAATCGCTGAGCAAAGACACGCACCCAGCATCGAATATCTCTCTTTCTCTCTCTCTCTCTCTCTCCGAAGTGGTGTTTATTCCGTGAGTTTGAAAGTACACCGGGAGGAGGATGTTTCAAAATTATGGGACTTTTAATGGGGGGGAGAAAGAAGATCGCGTTCCGAAAATGAGTACCGTAATTGAAGGAAAACATTTCATCCGAGAAAAACGAAGACAAAGAGTCGTTTCGGAGTCTCCGATCATCGCGAGCTACCGAGGAGCGCTACTTTTTGAGCTTCTACGGGAAAATTGGCCGCCAACTGGCGTGATTGAAAGCCTGGATCGAGGACATGTGCGCGGGGGGGGGGGGGGGCTACAGATCCAAGTTTTCATGAAAAGCTACAACAACTCTGCACCAAGCAAACGCATGTGGAACTTTGATGTTTTCATTCTCTACAGCAAATAGTTGAGACTTAACCTCTCCAGGGTGGGTCAAAAAGTAAGGGAAGATAACATCAGAGACAACAACGAAACCTGTGATGGTACCACTGTATTTTTCATCCCCATCCCGGAGGACCATTAACGATATCTTTAGTTGGGCAGCATTTCACTCGTCGGAAATGGTGAAATCTTAAAGTGAATCGGTAAAAAAATCTTCACCCAGAATGTGGTTAGCTCGTGCAATCACTTGTAATATTGACCAATTGCACGTATTCAACTTCCTTGGAAGAGCATCAATAGCTTGAACGCTTTCTAATACAGGGTCATACACGAGGGGGTATCGTCAATTTTTAATTATTACTAAAAAATAATCGAGATAAAAACTTACTATTTATTTGTTATTCTTATGACTCCTCTACATGGTCGCCATTCAGATTTATATATTTCTCCCAGCGATTCCTGGCCTATCGAAGGTCGTCATTGTAGAACTCACGCCAATTGCGCCGAAAACCACGGTCCACCTCTTGAATTATTACGTCATTTGTGTTGTCAAATCTCCGATCCCGCAATGGATTTTTGAATTCTGAGAAGAAGTCTCTGGGAGCAAAATTGGGAGAATAGGACGGATGTGGCAAAATTTCAAAAGCCACAAAATGTCGAATAAAACTATGTCCCTAACGCATATCATTCTTGATGGGAGAATATCAAAGTAAATTTAAGTACATGTATTCGTTTTCGGTCAATATTGTGCTGCAAGACCTTGTTTCTCGGATCTCGCGAGAAATTGGTAATTTAATCAGGGAAAGCGTTCAAATATTGGAAAAGATAAAAGTAAAAACTATAAATAGAGATGTCTAATCTTACAACTGTTTTAATTGCCACACTTATACAGGATAGAGCTACAATCGATTATTTTTCATTCGCAAATTCGTTAAATCACTGGATTAAACTAGTTTTTGTGGTTTTCTATCCTTATTTAGACAGTTATCATGTAATTTAAAAATACGTTCATGTTCTTAAGACTTCAATATGCTTAGCAATTCATTCCATTTCTTTTTCTAAGTGCCAACCTGGCGAGGCGTTTTAACTTTTTTTTATGTTTAATCCATACGCCAATTAAAAAAAGAAAAGAACTGCTTTAAAATGTCATGTGCTAAAGCAGTTCTTCCGGTTAAAGCAACCAGGTGGCCTAATATTTGTTGTCCACCAGCTCTTTGATACAGATAGCATGTGGCGAATGAAATTTAAATTTGCCACACCAAGTCAAAGTTTTCGCGCCGCGCAACGTTTTATTGTTTTGGCACCATCGCGAAATTCGTCACACTTTCATGGTCAGCTCGCCATTTGTGGTGAAATCTCAAATTTAATACATTAAATTCTGATAGTTCCCGATTTTATTTTACTGAGGTTATCGTCTAACGCGAAATCGGTTCGCAGACATCATCGGTTAATTCGGCACGACAGTCTTGACTTTTTTTTGTCCATCTATGTTTTGCACTTTTTCGCCTAACGTGCTCTTCTCTAAAGAGCGAAAAAATATCCCAGGAGAAGAAAATAAATCCATGTTAAAATCTGAGGATGGCACGAAGTTATAGGAAGGGCAAACACTGATAATCCTATTTCCCATGCTACTGAGTGGCATTTTGCTTTCTCCCTTTCCTTTCTTTGCACCACCTTTCCCAGTCCATGGCTGACCTTCGGCAAGGGATTCGGTTAGAGAGAAATTCGATTAACGTGAAAAGGTTGAGCCGGTCCCAAACATATGGCCTGGACAGTTAGCCACTTAATCGGTTTTTTTTCTGCTTCCAAAATTCGTACAGTGCCGTCACCTGCATCGCTTTCCTGCGCAAAAACTTGTGTTTTCGGTCGAGGTTTCCCAGATACACACACCAAGCCATAGTAAGATTTTTCCTTCCGTTTTCTAGCTGGAAAACAAAAAGTCACGTATGTCCAATTTCGTTTCGTTTCCCCCAAACATTAAGTAAGATAACAGCGGACATTGTTTTCGGCCAGATTTTTTTTACGTGTTCGACTCGGCTATCCACGTGGCAAAAGAATCAAAAAGTTGAGTGCTGGAAAGAGCGCAAGATAATGAAGGAGCAGGCATACGTATGTACCATTCACGCAGTTCTATTTCGGCGTTGACAAAGCCAAAAATAAAACCTGACATGAACTCATTTTAGAAAACATCCATTTCCTAATTCTTTCTGTCCCCTATTATCCTAGAATACTCGTCCATAGTATGGGTATAGTATCCATATGAGGAGGGACACATTAAAAAGATAGAAAAAGTACCAAGAAAGGCAGCAAGATATGTACTCGGAAAGTACAAAAGAGCAGAGAGTGTCACGGATATGTTGAATGTATTGAAATGGGAAAGTTTAAAAAATGCAAGAAAAAGAAGTAGGTTAGGCGCGATGCACAGAATTTTAAAAAAAATGACGAAGCGTGGGAAGATCTATGGAAAGAGATAGAAAAACCATACTTTAAGGGGAAAAACGACCACAGTTTTAAAATAAAAATAAGAACGCAAAAAAAAACAAATAAGAAAAAATACTCTTTTTTAAACAGAACTATTATTGAATGGAACCAGCTGCCTGGAGGTTTGTTTTAGCCCTTTCCTTCCAAATTTAGGAGTTTTAAGAAGAAGTGTAAAGCAGCCAGTGGGTGATAAACCTTTGATCAGTGATTTGTATACTATTGTAACTGTCTAATAATTGTAACTGTCTAATCGTACTATTGTACAGAATAACTGTTAAAATATTGTTTGTACGTTATGTGACCGTTGCCACCAGGAAAATTGCCTAATTTCAACGAATATCATCAAATAAATAAATAAATAAAATCCTTCCGTGCTCTTCTATTCTGGAAACTTCTCTTATTCCTCTCTCATGAGTGTCTCCTACCACGTACACCTACGATTTATCGAACTACCCCTTCCTCTCCATTTACCCTTTCTTCACGTATCGGTTTCGCGATTGAACTCGCGTACATTCTCTCATCGAGACCGAACCAGTAGAGCACACTTCTCTCGTACATTTCTATCACCGGCTCGTCCAATCCACATGCTTTCGTGACCCACCCCTCCTCCACCCTCTCTTCTATCTTTATCGCAATCACTCCCCATGTATCCATAGTATTTAATCCACATGCAAGAGGAATAATAAACAATTCTGAGTTAAATTTAGGAATTGTGGAATGCATTCCAGGATTTATAATCATTTAACATCCGTACTTGAATTGGAAAAAAAATTAATACGAGGAGCTTCGAACGAAATAGTACCAACGCGAAAGTAAAATAAGATTCTAAAGAGATTTTAGCAGTATCATACCTGGTTAGAATAGATTTTCAAAGGACCCTGAAACTTCTCAGTACTGTACGCCTATTATCTGAATAATATGACACAAAATATACTTCAACCCCATACTAAATACTGCAATAATTTGTTCTTTGGCTCGACATACTCTCTTCCTCCTTACTCTACTCTTATACAAGGTCTGTCCTAAAAGTAGTGCGACTTATTTTTTCAGGACAGACGGACGGTGGATTCTCTGGCTGGGTTCGAGAGAGAGGAGTCTCAGGAAAAGCTAGATGCCAGTGGTAGTTGCTTCCAAACTTTCCAGAGTGCGGATCGTTCGTTTGGAGAACCTCTATAACGTGATCTCTTCACTCTCTGTCATGAAACTGTTATTGGAACAGCGCTACGCCATCAAATTTTGCGTGAAACTGGGCAACACCAGGAAAGAGACTCATATGCTCAAGGCAGCTTATGGTGATAACGCCATGGGTAAATCGCGTGTTTTTGAGTGGCACAAGTTGTTTCGGTAGGTTTGAGAAGATTTTGAAGACGGCGAACGTTCAGGACGCCCTTCGACCTCAAAAAGTAACGAAAATCTTGCCAATAGTGAAGGCTTTGTTGGACAGGGATCGTAAATTAGATGCTCGCATGATTTATGGTGAATTTGTCATCCCTAAAACTAGTCTGCATCGACATGTGACCAAAAACATTGGCATGAGAAAGGTCTGAGCCAAGTCGGTGACGCGAGTTCTCTTGGACGAACGAAAGGAAACTCGCACGCGGATCTACCAAGAGCTTCTCTTGAGGTGTGTGAGGATTCAAATTTTTTAGACAATGTCGTTACTGGGAACGAGACTTCTCCCTCTTCCCCCGCCTCAAATCCGTGCTGAAAGGACGTCACCACGGCTCAGTGGAAGCGTTACAACAGGTCGTGACGCCGGAGCTTAGCAGCATTCAGGGCGCCGCCTTCCAGAGGGCTTACGAGGTGTGGAAAACCCTCTGGCAACGGTGTGTGAACGCACAAGGGTGCTACTGGGAAAACTTTGGAATGAATATATCAATCCTGGCAATAATATTTTTTAATCGACTCAGTCCTACTACTTCTGGGATAGATCTGGTATTAGATGCAAAACAAAAAAATTACCGGGACCGTAAACTTATGAGTTTACGGTCCCGGTAATTTTTTGTTTACATTGATTCAAGACCGTAGCTATTCGTTCCTTGTATATTTAACTTGTATTCGATGCGCTAATTCTCAAGAAGTAAATCCACTTAATTTAAACATTAAAATGGCACATTAGGTGGAGCAGATGGAGCATTTCAAATGCGAAAGTTTGATATTAGGAGAACGATTGCGCTTAAAAAAGAAGCAATGGGGGAAGGGGAACAGAAACAAGGGCAAGGGAACAGGCGATGACAGAGACAGGGAGAAAAGAATATAAAAAGCTAGCGAGCACTTCAATGTGGAGTGGAGGGCTTTGCGGTGGCCAAACCTCGGGCGCGACCGACGATCTTTTTTGTTCGGCGCTATCGCCGTCGCTGCCCGTGACGCGATTTTCCTCCGTATCACAGTTTGCGATCACGGATCTCTCGATTCAGCGCCACTGACTCGCGGTAGTGTCAGGAATCACGTACGTACATAATATTGGGTTCTGCAGAGCTGTGTGGCTGATTTGAAGGACGGTGATACAACCTTCTTTATCCGCAGTTAGCGATAACGACGTGTTATTAAGACCGACCCCACCCTGGTCTCCGAGGGTAGAGGAATTTTCAGGTGTTCTTTAGGGAGAAGGATGCAGAAAATAAGCTGAGGAAAAAGGATGGCTAGTGAAAAAGTTAGATGTGGTAGTGGAGCGATCCGATGTTCAAGCCCCGGTCGAAGAAATATTTTTACTCTTGTGATCTGCTCGATTCCGCCTTCCCCACCTCTCCTGAGTTCGTCCTTTATGTGTGTTCCTATCCCCTTTCTTTATATTTATTTCCATGTGAATGAATATATTTCTATATATATATACATATAAATATAAGGTAATCTACCGGTTAAGGTAGGTTTTTGGATGGACACAACTATCAAATAAATATTTTGTGACTCCAAACAAAACACAATTCAGCAACCTACTCTACATCAATATTTCTATATACATACACACACACACTAAATAAATATAAAACCATAGACAAAGTAATCAACCCGAAGGTCGGTTTAATAGGTGATGGCAGAGTTCACCCAGTACTAAGCCCGGCGGCTTGTGAAATTCACACATCCGGGTTGGGGGGCCAGTTCCTTTCCCTGTGCCGGTTATGGTTTCCCAGGAAGATCTGGTTCCCGAAAAATCACATAGCTTGGGTGGAGCTGCAGGTGCCCAGGACCCTCCGGTCAGTAGTCCAACGCTCTACCCCCTGGACTACCACGGCCCACATATATATACATACATATATTTATATATCACATCCGCCTTCCCCATCTCTCCTGTGTTCGTCCTTTATATGTGTTCCTTTACCATTTTCCTTATCTCTATTTCAATGTGAATGAATATTTATTCGCCATATGGCGGTATTTCGTGTTTGAATGTGTGTGTGTATATATATATATATATATATCGATGATGCGGAAGTACTCACGAGAGCAATATAACTTTTGGATGGCACAATAGAACACAGAATAAAACAGATAACACGTAAAAGGACACTCACACTGTAGATGATTTAAGCTTTAAGCGTTTTATTCTGTGTTCTATTGTGCCGTCCAAAAGTTATATATATATATATATATATATAGTCACTTTCTTGGAAAACCCACGAACGTGTACAATAATGTAAATTCACTAATAGTCATAACAAACACAGAAACCAAAACACACAAAAGAGAGACTCACTGGTTCTCGAATTTTCGGTGGTCCAACCACCTTTCTCAAGAGGAATTAGGAACAGAACTGTTCCTAATTCCTCTTGAGAAGGGTGGTTGGACCACCGAAAATTCGAGAACCAGTGAGTCTCTCTTTTGTGTGTTTTGGTTTCTGTGTTTGTTATGACTATTAGTGAATTTACATTATATATATATTAATGGGTGTGTAATGTGGGGGATAGTGAGAGATAACGGAATTTGAAGGTGAGGAGAGCAAACTATCGATCAACATCGTCTCCCTTTGTCAATTTGTCGTGGTTTTATCGAGTCTCCATTTTCACAATGCTAAATTTTGAAATTGTTGAAATCGATTGAAGAAATGATTGAATGGAAACATTCAGTCGCATTTCATATAATTGTACGGCGACATTGAGGGAAATGAATTTAACAAATGTATTTTATGTATAGTGTTACGTTCATACTTTTTCTTTTTTTTTTCATTCACAATAATCCATTACTCCATGCAATCTCCGAACTCTTAGTTCCACAATCGATTTTAAACTGTAGATTTAAAAATGTATTGAAATCCGATTTAAAGATTTCTACAAAGATATAATCGAATTTGAATCAAATATCTATCCAAATTCTGACACTACACGTTTGCTCTGATTCCAATCCGTGCCCCAGACAGCTTTCGGCGAAAGAAATAACGTTAAGGCATTAAAAATGTATTTTCTTCATATCGCTTACACATTTTTCCTTTCTTCACTGAATCGAAATCAGTGCCACATGTAAAGAAAATTCCAATTTACGATTTGCGGGTGACCCCCTATAATAATTCGGTAATTTTCATTCCGTCCAACTTGAAAAGCCTCCGTTTGGACATTCCTTTGTGAGATTCGAAAACAATGTTACTATTAAAATGACATTTTCCCGGTTTTTCCAAGAAAAGGAGTAATGTGAACTGTTAACACTCGCCTGAACAGAAGTTCGAGGATCTGAATTCACCACCAAGAGTGCTATATATTTTTAGATGTGACGACCAACGATTGACACGCAGTAAAACATCTGACAAAACAACACCATCCTAGCATTCCTAGTAACCGGAGCAACGCAATGCAAACCCCAGCAATGCGGTGAACGCGAGAGAACACTTTATCGAAAAGGTCTCCCTGTTGATACATTTCATACCTATATACTTTTTTTTAAAACATTTACAAGATTTTAATGGGTGAACACATTTACTTATTAGGTAATTAGGGCAGTTATACCTTTTTTTTCACGCAGCAGCCCGCGCGGAGAAAATCAAAAAAGTTCTGAGCAGCTTCGAAAGGGGAAGAGAAAGAGAGAGAGAGAGAGAATGTTTCGCAACATATCTCTTTTGGAGATTCGGGTGAGAGAGTGGGAGTGGGAAGGCAGGAATAAAGTTCCGCACCAATTGGGGCATTAAAATTCAAGCATTTCAAATCTTGCACTCTCAATCAGAAGGTGCGAAAGAAACTGAAGTATTCATGTGGTTTTTAATACCTAGCCTTCTAAGTCAGAGACGACGCGAAGGGTAGATTTATGAATATTCAATGGAATAATGGATCCCCCCATAATTATCATAGAGTGAGGTCCTCGGTTTCGGCTTACTTTTTAAAGATTGAGTGATAGGGTATTATTATTAGGTAATCTACCGGTTAAGGTAGGTTTTTGGATGGACACAACTATCAAATAAACATTTTGTGACTCCCCACCTAGCAAACTAATCTATATCAGGTCCCTCTTTATCTCGGTGTACTTCTTTCCTCCCTTCATCCCGTCCAACATCCCTATCCTGTTCCTACCCTTACCTCGCTTGCCCAACATTCTCCCCTCTATTACCTTCTACAACATTCCACTACCGCTCAATACGCCTTTCATCCATTTTTCCTGCCTCCATAGGATTTCTCTCAACAAACCCCTCTCCTCCCCCACCATTTCTAGTACTTCCTCATTTGTTTTCCTTTCGGTCCATTTCACCTTCTCCATTCTTCTCCACACCCACATTTCAAAAGCCTCCAATCTACGTCTATCCTCCTGCTTCAGCGACCACGTTTCTGCGCCGTACATAGCTACGCTCCATATCAGAGTTTTTACGAGTCTTGTCTTAACATCCCTACTCAACGTCCCCGTCATCAACTCCCTCCTCCTTGAGAAAGCCTCCTTGCCTAGCGCAATTCTATAGTGCCCATCATTATATTCTTGGGAATCATAATTGAGGTGGTTTCTGATAGGGTATGCTATTAAATATTTTTTTGTCGAAAAAAAATTGCAACTAATGTGTTGAGTAATCTTTCCGGCGCTTTGCCACCTTGGTATCAACGGCTCAACATCCCGTCCAGAGGGCGACGCGGTGGAAATGTTTACTAGGTACACTGGAGTCATGCCTACACCACGTTCAAAATTCAGTCACCCACCAGAGCCAAAGCCTCAGATTGCGGGAAGTCAGCTCAAAAGTCAATGTCACAAATCGATCTCGCCTCACACCTCGAATCCGCAGCACTTCAAAAACCTTCCGAATCTACCCGAGCTTTTGAGCACGTTTTAATTCACCCAAAGGCACTTGGTTACATGGACGTGTCGCAATTCGCCTACTTGGCGAGTGGAAGAGATCACCTCTCCATCTCCGCACCTCCCCAAATGAAAAAAAAATTATAACAGAATCATTTATATAATAGGAGGAACCACAGGGGGAAAAGGATGGGAGGGGGGTAGAAAAAGACGATTGGTTTAAATAATTCCTCGGGAAGTACATGAGGACAGACGGCAATCGATTCCACCCCGTCGGATTCGGCCGTCGCTTGACGCAGCAATATTTTTTAGCGTTCGGTTTCTTTTTCTTTTTCGAAATCTCCCCGGCCTTCGCCCCATCAAGTCGGCATTGCCCCCGAGGCGTCCCGCCCCCGCCTACCAACCTACCCGCCCACCCAGGCCCACTCCTCCCAACAAATCCTTCTGCTCTCCCTTTCCCAGATTCCCCCTGAAAACTTTTTTCTGATTTTTCCACGCCCGCCTTATTTAGCTTCCCTTTGGACACGGAAGGTAAAGAAAAAAAATCGAGATAAACCACGCGGAAAAAGGACGTTTCGTCGTCTCCGCAAATGAAAGCAGAAAACCCATTTGTTGCGGGTCCACGACCTTCTGTTGCCAAAAGGAGGCGATTAGATGGAATGCGAACCTCCGACAGGGTTTAGGGCATTCAGGGCATTCTTCCGAAGCGAAGGGAGACTCTTCAAGGGAGGAGTGGGGGGAGGGTGGGGAATAGAAGAAAAGGAAACATATGAAATGCACGTAATATGGGATAACGTTCTTGAGCGGGATCACAAGAGATTGCTCCGGGTTATATGGATAGAATGATGTTGGATCCGATACGGATAGAATCACCTCAATAAAGAAAAGTCTCTCGGGAAAGAGTTTGTGAAGATATGTCTAGGAAAAATTTCGTTGGGTAGAACGGTGAAATTGGGCTTATTTCTGAAAATGGGAAAAATCCATTGGTAACGTTCCGAGGAAGGAAATTAAACGGAGGGAACATGGATGAAGACATGAAAAGAGGAAGTAAACTAATTGACCTACTGAAACTGGTGATAAATGTCGAAGAAATGAGGATTCACGTTAGACTTCAGATGGAAAATTGGGAGAGGTAAACGCAACCAGTCCTCGCAACGTCCATTCCCTTTCTCATTTCCTTCGGGCAGTAAAAATTTACCTGTGGCTATCGCTCCATTCCCCGAACACCAAGGAAATATCTATTATGTCTCGACAAAACAGTTTTTTCAAAGCTTCCGTTCGGTCAATCAGAACGATCCAACAGGAGATTAGGTGGCAATTAACAACTTATTATTTTATACCTCAATTTGACGGCATACAAACGCACCTTTTTCCAAAAATTATGGTTCAAAAGATCAACCGCGTCCTATAAAGCTATGTGAAGGCTTGAACTCCATAGGTCGACTTTCAATACTGAACGTTACTTTTACCCCAGATGGTCAGAACTGCCTACTTTGTCTCCGTTGTGCATACATCATTATATTTACTAATATGCAACATTTATCATTTAATTGCATGATGCCATAGTTGGGATTGTTATCAGTAAACTCATCGCCATTATGTGACGCGAAATTCGTGTTGCTCCCTACGACGATGTCGAAATAAGTGCGAGCGAAATCCTAATTTGTGGAAATTAATAATTTTGAGAAATTAAAAAAAATGTTATTTTCTACAACTATTTATTTTGAATTTCAATGTAATTTTCAATGCAAATGCATCATCGAAGAATTAGTAGAATTGTACCTGAGAATGATGCATAAGTGTTGATTAGCGTTGTACGAAATAAATCTGTTAGAAAAATAGTATTTTTTTTCTTTCCCAAACTTGATATTCATTTTGTCGAGGTTCGAAATACGGCCATCGAGTAACAACATTCGATAATTTGGGTAAGCCAATTTCCAACAATATAATTCAAGATTTTTCGGGCTAAATTTTCTAGTTTTCCTTAGCCTTTTTTTCGCAGGATGGCCCCTACTTGCAATCCAGAAGCCTGGATATATCAAGCTGAATGAGCGAATTCTCTCCGCCAAATTTGAAATCGGAAAAATTTAATTTAGAGAGATGAATAATAATAATGTATACTTGTATAAACTCCCAAATCCCACGTGGTGTTACAGCCACTACCTCTGTAATCCTTAATAATTTTCCCTCGCGCTACTCTTTAGAAATGAAAACATTTTTCATGCCACCTGGAGTGCATATTTAGTTAATTGGGAGGAATGATTAATGACAAATCGCACCTCACTGTTTTCAGGATCATTTCAAAAAGCGTTACACAATTTACATCTTAATTTCGTAAGTTCGTCGGTCCCGGTGGCGGTGGGGTAACTTCCTCGTCTGCCAACCCAAAGGCAAATTCAGTTTCCGAGTAAGATATCGAGTTATCTGTACCAACAATAAAAACGTTGTCCCTCAAAGAGCAGTTACGTTATGAAACTGCCCACTATGATAGTGCTCAAGAGTAATTGATAATTGGTGAACAAAGTGATGCTGCAAATTCATTTCTCATGAATAAGCCCATTTACAGATATCACATAATAATCTTTTCTTTGTGAAAAACTACTGAAAGTGAAATTATGCAAATGCCTTCATTCTTTATTGAAGCAATAACTGCATTTCAATATTCATTTGATGGGTTTCAGATTTGCGGCATCCACAAATACATGTTTTCAAACCAGATTCAGTTTCATACGTAGTACAGGATTTTATTCCATCCGTTTGGATTGATTTAAAAACTCAAAAACCAAAAATCTACACTCAGCTCATTGCCAAAAATGGATACACTAGACTGTATTTAATGTACAACTTCTGAAATCATTAATTAATACAGATATATACAGAAAGGGTATATAGCATGTGCCTATTGCCATATTACACCTATTACTGCCTTGGTTACACTAACATTTCTGCTATCATTACCTAAATATCACTTCCTAATGGAAGTTTAATGGAAGATTGTAATCTTAATTTTTTTCCTAAGGGATAGACTTTTAATAATCAAGCCACTTTACTTTTCCACATAAACTCGTTTATTTGGAAAAGTAAAGCAGAGTTTATGTGGAAAAGTAAAGTGGTTTGATTATTAAAAGTCAGTAGGCAGATTTTCCACCAAGTTACGCCAGAAACTGTTTTATTTACTAAGGGATAGATATTTAACTACACAAGAAACATAACTATCCAAACTACTTTTATGAAAGGTCTGTCATTTTTATTAGGTATCAAATTCTGATATTTTGTGTTAATACTCGAAAACTTTTTCAACTATCATGAGCTGCATTAACACTATTTTATAAATGCAAAACCCTTTTGCCATTCACACACAATTATTACAACGGGTCAGGTTCAATTCTATTTCATGCTATCTGCAAGACTTTTTTTTAAATTTCCACTGCTTATTATCTGTCTCTGTAAACAAATTATGTAGTTTTTCAAAAAATAAGAGGTAACTTTTAGATCACGTGAAGGGGTCAAAGTTGAGAAGAGTATATTAGTGAAGAACTCTCTTTCTCTTGTGCCACCAACATGAGTTTCCAATTCCATGAGGAAAATTCAAAGATTAGTCTTAAAGTGAGTAATTTTGCATTGTGTGTAAATTTAACTCATGTGTGGAACATATGCTGTTGCCTCATATGGCAGTCTATAAATGGTGTTTAAGTGCATTGCTTGAATAAAAAATGGTTCATTTGGTAGCTCAGTGTATAGAGTGTTGGTCTAGAGTCAAAAGTGGGAAATGCTTATGGACCCCCTGCTAAACCTAAATTTGTTATTTTTATGGGTACCAGATTTACAGGAGAACTACATGGACAGAGTAACAAGGCAAGCGTTTCTACCCTTAACTATCAAATTAACTCCAATGAGGTTGTGAAATATGAACAAAACTAAGAGGTCTCAAAATGTATTCCATAGATCACGATACAACTCGAAATACAATGCTGAATGTTTTTGATGTTGATAATGTTGACACAAGTGAATATTTTTGCTGACATTTAACTTTAAAAGCAGGTTTACATCAAATTGCTTGCTTTATCCTCATATTATTCATCATCATCAGTATTTCAATCCTAAGATTGGTTCACTCTAGCCCTACATTCTTCCCTATTTAGTGTTAATTCCCTCACCCTCTTATAGGCTCCCTGTTTTACGTCCTTCTTAATTTGCCGAATGTACTTAATGTACTTGCCTCTTGACCTTCCTCGTGGGATCTTTCCTACAATTTTTCCTTGTATTATTTTTCTAACTAATCCATTGTGCCTCAAGGTATGTCTAATGTATCTAGTTCTTCTTTGCCGTAGAGTTCTCCATATGGTCCTTTTCTCTTCTGCTCTTCTATACTTCATCGTTCCTCACTTTGTCTGTCCATCTAATTTTCAGCATTCTCCTCCAGCACTATGTTTCAAATACTTCTGTTCTTCATTGGTCCATTTTTCCAATATTCCATGTCTCCGATCCATAGAGTGCCATTCTCCACATGAACTGCTTTCTTGTTTGCAATCTTATGTTCTTTGAACATAGGTTGCCCTTTCTTAATGAATGCCTTCTTTGCTTGGGCTAATCTTCACTTGATGTTGGGCGAGCTTCTTCCATCCCAAGTTATACTGCTGCCCAAGTAGATGAAGGATTCCACTTGCTCTTGTTTCACTCTTCAAATTGTGGTATCTGATTTCAGCTTCTCTTTTACACAGTACATATTTTGCATACATGCTATTTTCAACATAAAAGCATACACCTACACCTTTCATTGAGAAATTCAATTTATCCACTGAGAAAACTCACTTTTTTCAAAAGCAAGTATTAAACAACTAGCAGAGTCTAAAAGGAGTATCCCTATAATTTCCTACAGAAAACTTTGCATCACATGGAATATCAGGTGTTAAATACATGTGTATGTAAATACGCTGGTGACTTTAATAACAAGACAGTAATTTAAAGTCTAAAAATTCTTCAAAAAAGCACTTAATATTTATCACTTGATTCTTATAGTTCACTAATTTGATTGATGTTTAGTTTAATGGCCATCATGTTTATCCTTATATATGCAACATTATAGAACAAATGCAAAAGGTGTGATGAATAGCTTGTACAACTTGTACTTGATTTTTGGCAATGAGCTGAGTGTTGATTTGTTAAACTTTTTAAATCTACTCAGACTAATAAGATGCAATATTTTCTCGCAACATTATCATAGAGTATTTTCAGAAAATTTTGAGAGTGTTCAAAAATCGGGGTTATGTTCAGAATGTGAATATTTTAACACACAGTGAATGAAACATAAGTGTACTAGGTGAGACTGAGGTGTGATGTATGTATCAACCAATGGGGCATCAAAGGTTTTCCCCACTAACCCATCAAATCACTTCATTTAAGGGATCCATCTTAGAATCAGAAATTATATTTTACTTTATTTTTTTAGGGTAAATAAAATGACATAAGTAAAATATTGTGATCAGAAGTAGCTGAAGTCACATTTGAATCTTTGAAGAAGAATTACCAGTTCAATCACTGATGTAATAAAGTTTCCCTACAATTTATCAAACATATTTTCCTTCTTTTCCAATATGTAAAACCAAGTAAATACTGGATATTAAGTGTATATCTTTACAATTAGTAACCAAAGAAAATAATTCAAAATTAATTGGTCATTTTTTATCACTATCAAATGAAAGTGTGTTAACTATATCATACTATACACACGTTTCTCTTTTTCCTTAACTACACATTATTTTTGTCAATATCAGCACAGTATTTTTTCCAATAATGTGCAAAAAAAATGTGAGCTATTGTTTAGATATTCAAGAAAAAAGTGCTGGGTTTTTTTGAAATGCAATATATTTATGGGTCTTATAATGGTTTCTGATTTGCAAATAATATGTGCACTCTGTGGATGCATCCTTCTTGGATTATCACTTTTATTTTCACAGATGCTATCATTAACTCAGACTATCTCAAGCAAAAATGACTGATCTTCCCCACAAGTTTTACACATGTACTTTGAAAGCAAAGGTTAAAAAAAACACTCTAATTCTACCATTTACAATTTATTGACCTAAGGCCATGGTTTTTCTGCAATGTACCCTCATCATATGATGCTGCAGTGAAGCATAAACAAGGTCGTTTGTTAACATATTGTGATTTTTGGATTTTGCAACATTTTTTACCATTCATTGCCATATGAAGAATGTCTATATAATTCAAATAGAGGATGTGGAGCTATTGGCTGTTGACAAGTTGTCACCAGGAAAGAAGAAAATCCTATAGCCAATAAAAAATGCAGAAGAACTCTGATACCGGTATTTTGGTCAGCAGGTGACCATCTACTGGGAGATAAATCAAAAGGGAATTTGGCAATTGAAAGAAGACATGCACCAGGCACTGTCCAAAGTCAAGTGACTTTGGATGGATGAACTTAAGGATCTCAAGAAAGAGTAGAGATGTAAGTTGCATGGGGATTAGAAAAAGTCACATTACTTGAGCACATACTGAAGAAATACATTTGGCATTATATTTGAAGAATTTTGTGATGTCACCAGAAAATATATATTTCTTAACTGACTGTAATTATGCAACATAAATCGAAACTGAACTTATGATATTAAACAATAAACTTGGTCATTGCTCAGTTCTACATGCCATCAAGCAATCATAGGGAGGAAGAAGTCAATAGGGCATATAATCAGCTGGAGGAGACAATTGTGGGAAGCCTGGAGGAAAATATGATTGTGATAGGGGATCAGAATGTGATGGTAGGCATAGCAAGACATGGTAGTGAGGTACAGGATTGGCAGTGATATGCTGAAGACTGTGATAGAGGGTTGGGCAAATGAGGAAGGGGTAGGAATAGGATAGGATATGCATATTGGATGGATTGAAGGGAGGAAGGAAATATGCAGAATTGAAGAGGGGCTTATATTAGTGTTATATACCAGGTTGTATTATGTTAGGAAAGGCAAGGGAATTATTGTTGTACTATGGTGTAGCCTGTGTCCATTCAAAATCTACCTTAACCGGTAGAATTTCAAATAATGATTTATCATATGCCAACTCTAAGATAAATGCAGGTTAGTTTTATCATAATATGTGTCCATTCGTTTGGTAAGGCCTATTTTCTGTGATCCTCTTCCAATTGTTTATCTTAATTATGTACATGTGTTTTGCAACCCATAAATCACATAAAGAAGTCGGCAAAAAAAAAAGAAACACTTTAGTAAGGAATGATGAGAACTATTAAAAATTCAAGGATGTATTTTCATACATCCTTGTTGAGAATATGTCACAATTTTACCAGTAACATAGGCAATATCAGTTTATTTACATCCATTGTCTTTCAACAATTCTGTCCCAGTTTATTTGTCTCCAACAGTACGAAAATTTCCAACCTGATTTTGAGAAAATTTATGTAACTGAACACGCTCGTGTAAGAAAACCATAAAATATTTCCCTGACATCAGCCAATTGCACAATAAGTTAATAGATTCAATATATTTTTGACTTGATCAAAAAATGAACTACAATTCTACTTTAGGGTTTAAAACTAAAACAATTAGCATTAAAATTTAGTCACTCATCCAATTGCAATTACTAATAATTAATCCATTTTTCCTAGAAAATTTTCTCCCTCCAGGTATAAAAATTATTAACTGTATTGCACTCAAAAGTTTGAAAATACCTGAGCCTTTACATGCATGCAAACCTCAGCCTCACTTCAGCATTAGAATAAATATAAAAAATTGTTTCCGAGGAACAAACCAATAATGTGCTCCAATAGTATGTGGGCCATTCAATAATTCCTTAAAAATCCTACAGACGGTGCTCAGAGTAACGGAAAAGGGTTAAATTCAGTAAACCTCATCTCTCACAAGACTGGTGCTTAAATTTCAGCCATGTTTATCACCTGGTTTAATTTTTATAATCGATTGAAACAACAAATGTCGTTCATTAGGAAATATGGAAAAAGTAATAAATTACTGAGCAATCTAAGCATTTAATCCCTGATATTCAATAATTTTCACCTGTGATCATTTATCAAGCAATATTAAGTCACAGGTGGGTCACGTTAGTCCAGGGGGTAGAGCGTTGGACTACTGACTGAAGGGGCCAGGTTCAATTCCTAGGCAAGCCACTCTGGGCACCTGCAGCTCCACCCAAGCTATGTGATTTCTTGGGTACCAGATCTTCCTGATAAACCATAACGGCACAGGGAAAGGAATTGGCCCCCTACCCTGATGTGTGAATTTCACACACTGTCAGGCTTAGTACAGGGTGAACTCTTTCATTACCTACCAAACCGACCTTCGTGTTGATTACTGTGTTTATGGTTTTTATTAAGTTACAGAGTGAGAAAGTTAAGAGAGTGAGAAAAATATAAAGGATTTAAGTCCAATTATTATCAACAACAGTCATCTACCTTAAGACTGACTTGATTTCCTATGTTCTTTTGTTTGAATATAAATTTATCTCATCACATTTCCTCACTTTAATATCTCCCATTAGCAGAGACATTTGTTTCAAATCACTGTTTCTCTGTATTGTTCATTTCATTGTTTATCTACAGTCACTCTCATTCATATTATAGTGAGCATTACCTTTAGGGAGCTGTGGTTACACGAAATATGCCTGATGAGTTTATCCTTCCTCCTTTCCACTGCTTTTCTTGGCCATTTTTCTTCATTCACCATGTCCTCGTCAATGTCTTAGTTACTGGCTCCATCCATTCCATTTTCTCAATCCTATTGCGGCACTGAATTTCCATCGTTTATAATTGCACCTTCTTTGTGGAACCCTGTTGAGGTGAGCAAAAACCCTTTTTATTGCATGTGTATTTGGTGACCCAACTGCGCATGAGACCCTTAAAAGCCATTCTTGGCAAGTTATCTGGTGCCCCAGGGGTTGAACCATCAGAATTGGCATAATGTCAATGCCCAAGGTGAATTATAATTCACAACCTTTAGGTTACCTGAAGGTTGTGGTTTCCACCTCACTGGCAGTCCGTCACCTAATGGGGTCAGAGTTTTCAGGAAATGGGAGAAATGTGCGAGAGAAACCCATCATCAACATTAGCCTACTATTAAGGAAATGTGCCAAAGGGTGCAAAGCTTACATCTCATCAGATGGATGACACAACTTCTGATAACTTCTTTTCCACATAGCTCCCTAGTATGGATTGGGATACCACAAAAAATGCTGCCACCAATGGGACTCAAACCTGGGTCCTCAGGGTAGAAAGCCAGCACACAAGGCAATGCATCAACTTAACTCCCTTGAACCCTTATCCAAGGTGTCTTAACACTAAGGCTGGCCCTAGTTGATGTTTATGCTAGTTTTACCAATTTCTCCCACTAAGTGGTAAGATCTCTTGGCAGTCTATGTAGATTGAAAATTTACCTTCAAAACAGTATGATACAAAAAAAACAACCATGTTTTCATCTGCTATACTCATGGAAAATATGGGAGGTGTATATCTGAGTGTACTTACAAAAGCATTAATATCACCAGATGAGATATGCAAAAATATATTTTTGACTTGCAATAATGGGTGAAAGAGGTCTAATTTAACAGTTTATGGAAAGATGGCCCCCATCTGCTCCAAATTTGGAATCCACACACATCAATTAAAAGATCATTAGAGGACATGCAAGTTTTGTTATAAGTATCTTGATAAATAAAAGTCAATCGTTGCTTGAAAATAATCTCATTGGAAATGAAGCATAAATCGTATCAGAAGAAAAAAATCAGGGGTGTTTCTCAAAGCTACTTGTTAATTTAAAATTCCTCCAGGATCAGTCCTAAATATATAATATACGAGGCGTGTTCATAAAGTAAAGCCTGTTTGGTCACAGGAAAAAATATACTCATATGAAACACATTTTATTGGCACTTTTAGTTAGCTACAAACCTACTTCACTTATCTACACAATCGCCGTTCACTTCTAAGCATTTTCCGTACCGCTGCACCAGCTTCTTTAACCCCTCTGCATAGAAACTCGCCGCCTGAGGGTTGAACCAATCGACAACGCCATTCTTGAGTTCCTCTTCGGTTTCGAATCGTTGTCCACCGAACCACTGTTTCAAGTGCAAGAAGAGGAAGTAGTCGCTGGTTGTAAGGTCAGGACTGTACGGTGGGTGGTTTAAAGAGTTTCCAACGACCCAAAAACTCTCGTCCACTGGACATTCTTTGCTCTTTGTGGTGGTCGGTGAGCATTTTCGGTACCCACCTTGCACGCAATGTGTGGTATCCGAGGTTTTCCGTAACAATATTGTAGACAGTAGTGCGTCCAAGTTGAGGAAATTGTTCAGCCAGGCCATTAATTGTCAATCGACGATCACATCGCAGTTTTTGTTCCACTTGCGAAACAATTTCATCGGTCAGAATACTGGACCTACCACTTCGCTCTTCGTCATGGACATTCGTTTGTCCATTTTTAAAATCACAGCACCATTGTCTAACCTTTCCTTCACTCATAACTGTAGGTTTATAAACTAGGCGTAATTCACGATGAATTTCAGCAGCCGACAATCCTTTTGCATACAAGAATCGTATGACAGAACGCACTTCACAGCTGGCGGGATCAACGATTGTCGCGGACATTGTTGTTTGCATGCACGGACAAGCAAACGTCTTCTGAAACTAAACAAATGCTGCTATAGCTTCTAAATGAATCAGTAGATGGCGCTGCAGGAGCAAAACTGTGTTCTGAAGCGCCAATATTTAAATAGAAGCAAACGGTACTTACTTTAAGAATACTCCTCGTAGTTTTCGAATTTGCAGGTTTTGTAGAGTATGCAAGTATCAAGTGTTGTATACATGCATAAAGTGTTACTACATCATTTGATATCCCCAACAGACTCTGTATGGGAAAATTATGAGAACCTGAAAACTGAGTGTTAGCTTTGAGAATCAGGCCTGAGGTTGATTCAGAGACTAAACAGATTCTCACACTGACATTCCAAACCTGATTCCATAAGGCAGTAGAAATACCATTCCAGCATAATACACCATGTCGGAGCTATGCATGCGGCAGCTATCGACTATGACTAGCTGCATGTGAAGGCGCTTCAGTTTACCTGCAGATTCCATGTTTCCATACTACACTTTTCCTTTCCTCCTAGACTCCTGCACATACCTAAACTAATAGCCCATGGTCTCGACCCTAGCAGTCATTCCCCCTATACCATAAACACTAGTAGGGACACCAAAATAAAATATTTTTTCTGTTAAATCCGTGCACTATTAATTTGCAATGATTATATGTATATGACATGAGACTTCTCCTATACTACCATTGAAAGTGTAACAATGATGAAGTCAAAATTAGCGAAGCCCAAATATTATTGTGCGTGTAAACTATCATGTTAACTATCGGGAATTTGCATCGAGATGAGCCAAACATACAACCGTGATCGAATCGACAGAAAAGCGAGCGACAGGCGGGCGTGTAAAGAAGAGGAGAAAACGGGCATTTTGGACGAAAAAATGTGAGAGGACCAGAAGAAGGAGAGACGTGAAGTCGGGCAAAAGACTATGCGGAAGTGATTTAGAAGTCAAAGCCAATGTACAGTATTTTTCATGGTCAGCCGAAGAGTCAGCAGCTAATTATTATTCTACAATTACGCCTATATCCTACCCTGCACGCCTCCATTAAGGCTTGTGGAAGAGGGTGTCATTGATAAGAGCCACCAATAAATTTGAAAAATAAAAGCCTTAATTTTAACGTAAATCCGAGATTAATTATTCCACAGCCCGATGGAAATATTCGGCGGTAAAATTGGTGTTTCAAAAAATTTAAACTATCAAGAGAAAAAGTATAAAAAATGTCAATCAAATTCGAAAAGTTTAAAAAGTTACGCGTATGGGTGAGATTCATCGTAAAATTCTTGGCAGAACCGGTATTTACAAAAGCAAAAAATGTACTATCCTCGAAGGGACGCACACAGTAAGGAAAATGATTTGGATATCTCAGTACTGGAAAATAGTGAAGTTATGTACTTAACGAGCAATAGTTAACCTTCCTTTAGTGTTGTGCCCGTAGCCGAAATAAAAAAAATCGCTCGAAAAAGTCTCCCGGAGGAAATACAGGTGAGTCAAAAGACAATAACTGGAAAAGGTTTCCGAGGAATTCTGCGTGGAGTGGACGAAGAAGATTACGAAAATGCCTATACTCTGTCAAAGTTGAATGGCTCTTACCGTAACACAACAGATAGAAAGGGAAAAAAATCATTTTTAGAATGATGGCTGGATAGAAAGAGTAGAGAAGCTGAGACAGACGAGACTAAAAAAAGCAAATATCAGAAAATATGAATGTAGGCAATACTGGACACAAAAATTTCCAGGAATTTAGATTTCATTTTTTTTATTGTAAAATTTAAAAAAAAGTTATGCAAACTTTATAGATTTTTTCGATCTATTTAAGATTCTGTTGGAATATTTCAACGGCAACTGATATCTAAGAGTTTGGGGATAAGAAAAAATATTCTTTATCTACAATAGACAGAATAGAAAGCGCCAGCAAAAAAGCAAAATAACCCACTACGTTTTAATT
The DNA here is from genome assembly GCA_037158775.1 of Hetaerina titia. Classification (NCBI taxonomy): domain Eukaryota; kingdom Metazoa; phylum Arthropoda; class Insecta; order Odonata; family Calopterygidae; genus Hetaerina; species Hetaerina titia. The sequence continues at coordinate 42,750,090 of CM073772.1, read as the reverse complement.
TATAAGGAAGATTTTGGCCTAATGTCGTCTGGAATTTCTTAAAAATTAAAATTGTGCACTGAATATTGAGAGTACGACGGGAGTGAAAGAACGATTAAGCGTTTAATTCCAAAAGCAAGCCTTCAAAAATTAAATGATCGAATAACAGTGCACAAGAAATATTTCCACCAGGTCGGAAAGAATTCAAGTCGGACGAAATCCCGTCGAGATAGCTATTTTCACTTCGAGAATTGACGTCATATCGTAAACAATGTTGGAAAAACTCATTCATTTCAATGCAACAATTACAATGTCTAAAAATCATTCGCCTTGATGAGTGCTTTAGCCAGTTAAGCTACAGGGGGGCGCCCTCTTGAACTCCGAAATTTTGATGGTTTTAAAGGAACGAGATGTGACGAAATGCCTTAAAATTCACATGCATTCGTGCAGGTTAAAGCTAACTTTAAACACCATGTTGTTTTACCTTCGAGAAATTCCTAGGAACCGAGAGAGCTGCTGCGACAGTAACTTTCAGTGGAGTCATCCGCTGAATATGAATTACATTGCAAAATGCTACAGTGCAAAAATCATTCGCCTTGACCGGGTTCGTATCCCGGTCAAGGCGAGCACTCTGCTGGATCCTTCGATATCCAGCATAGCGCTTTAGCCAGTTAATCATTGATTGATTTTTACATTCTTTAGTTTAAAAACCAAAAATAATGCGTCATGTTAAATGTTTCCATTATCAAATAGTTAATTGAAATTGCCTATAAGAAATAACATTCGATCCTTCCTTCAAAGTAAATCTGTCAGAAAGGTCGTCGAATACAATGAAGATTCAAATCAAATTTCCAGTTACTAAGAATTTAAATGTATGCATTGATTCTGAAAGCTTAACGCGTGCAGAAATAATTATGAAATACATTTTACCTAGTACTTTACCCATGGAAGGTTATATCGGTACTATCTCACTGTTTCCTCCTGGTCCCTAAACTAATCATCCATGCCACTGAATTAAAAAATAAAAAATGGAATTAAAATATGGAATGAAATTATTAGACATTTATATCATGAATCATCTATCCACCCTTCTCCACGTCCACATTTTAAAAGTCTCCAAACTACGCCTAATATCCTGCTTCACACCATGTTTCCACGGCGTAAAAAACCACGCTACATATTAAAGTCTTAAGGAGCCGTTTTTAACATCCTTACACATCGTCCTTGGTATCGATTCCCCCTCCATGTGAAAGCTTGTTTGCCTAAAGCCATTCTTCTCCCTATTTCCCTTTGAATTTGGCCTTTGTCGTCCAGAACACTTCCGAGCATTTTGCCTACCTCGGAAGTGTTATGGTTTTGTACGACGCGGAAACATGGTCGTTGAAGCAATATGATAACCGCAGATTGGAGGATTTTGAAACGTGAGTGTGAACAGGGATGGAACATGTGAATTGGATAGAAAGGAAAACAAACGAGGAAGTGCAGGGTATTATGGGGAGGACGGGATTGTTCGGAGAAAAACAAATGAGGCATGAAAGATAGATGCAGAGCGTTCTGATTCGCAGTGGGGCGTTGAAGACTGTGATAGAGGGAAGAACGTTGGGCAAGCGCGAAAGAGGCAGGAGTAGGATATGAGTGTTTGACGGAATGAAGGGAGGAAGGAGATACTCGGAGATAAAGTAATGCTTTTTGTAATATTGGATGCCAGGTTGTGTTTTAATAAGAGAGGCTAGGGAAATATCGCCGAACCGTTTGGTAGCTCAGGTCCATTGAAAACATACCTTATCCGGTATATTACCGATTATACTTATCAAACACTAAACCAACATGATTGCGCTATTCTTTGGGTAGAAGAATCTATTGGAAGTCAGAGTAAAGATTAGATCCTTAATTTGTCCTTTGTATCTTAGTTTTTCCCTCGGGATATGTCCTTCTGTTATGATTCTAACTAATCAATTGTGCCCCCAGGTGTGTTCAATCCATCTAGTCCACATTTGCCGTAGAGTTTTTCTTGTTGTCCTTTCCTCTTCTGCTCTTCAGCATACTTCCTCGTTCCTCACGTTGTTTGTCCATTTAATCTTCAGCATTCTCCTCCTAAGCACCATGCTTCAAGGGGTTTCAAATCTTCAATGATCCGCTTTTTCAATGCGCCGGGCCTCTGACCTATGAGCGCTATGCGCCAAACGAACGATTTGACCAATTGTTTCCTTGTTCACAACCTCAGGTCTTTTGAAAATAGTAGTTACCTATCCATCATGAACGCCCGTTTAGTTTGAGCTAATCTTCGCTTATGTCGGTCGAACTCCTTCCATCGCAAGTTGGCTAGGCTGCTGCCAATGTACGTGGATGAAGGATTCCACTTGCTCTAGTTTCACTCCACTAATCGTGGTATCTGCCTTCAGCTTTTCTGAACACAAGGATTTTAGTTTTCTTCTTGCTGACACTCATATGATATTCCCGAAGTACTTGGAATTCAGAGTCCCCTGTTCCTGCAACTACAGCGATGTGACCTGCGAAATGGAGCACGTTTGTTTCTTCGCAATTCACCTTGATTCCTTTGATGCCCACCTTCGCTTTTTTTTGGCTTCTATTTTCCTTCCATTTTTCCCCTACATGGCTGTTCCCTGATTCTTTTAGAGGTGATGGACTGTTCCTCTATCATTGTAGTTCATTCCAAGCGCTTCTAGTATCTTGAACACCTTGTTCAATTCAGTGTTGTTAAGTGTCCTCTTTCATCTCCTTTAATGCCCTTTCTATTTCATCGTCGAGTATGCCTGGACCTAGGCTATCTTCTTCTACGTCATGTTCCTTTTCTATGTCTAACCTTGTCGGCCTAAGTTCTCTACCATACTGTGTTTCTATATATTCCTTCCATCTCTCTTGGATTTTTTCTGGTTCAACTATTAAGCAAATAAGGCCGTGGGGGTAGACAACATCCCTGTGGAACTGTTGAAATGTTTAGGAAAATGTGGGAAGGAGACTCTATATGGACTGATTCGTAGCATCTATGAGGAAGGAATGTGGCCGGAAGATTTTGTGAGATCAGTGTTAGTTCCTATTCCGAAAAAGGTAAAGGCTAGATCATGTGAGGATTACAGAACAATAAGTTTGATATCCCACGCAGCTAAAGTTATTCTCAGGATCATCAGCAAAAGGATAGAGAGTAAGGCAAATGATTACTTAGGGGACGATCAGTTTGGGTTTAGGAAAGGAAGTTTTGTTTGGAGTTACAAAATATTTATTTGATAATTGTGTCCATCCAAAAACCTACCTTTACCGGTAAATTACCTAATCATAATAATTGTCCTCTACAAGTCCACGAATACCACAAATAATGGCTTGTTTACGTGAATCATTATTTCAGCCAGTAATGTCAACCTGAGTCTTGCTTCTCGGTTTTTCCTGAATCTGAATTGGTTTTCTTTTAGGTTTAGTCATATCTTTCCTTCTGTTCTCTAGTTAGTTGTCTGAGTAAGTATTTTTGATGCATAAGGTACACATGCGTTCTACGCATTTATTGGTTCTTGATTTTTTTTACTACTGCAATCCTCATATTCATCTCTAAGTCCTCAGGTAGCCATTCACTGTCATAACTATCTATAATTATTCCAAAGAGGGTATCCTTAGCTTTGACTCCGAGTGCCTTGATTATTTTTCCGTTCATATGGTCAACTACTGGTGCCTCGTTGTTCTTCAGGTCTCTGACGGCTCTGTCAAATCCGCTTCTCAGAATCTCCGGTCCCCGTCGTCTTCTTCTATCATGATTACTTCATTAACTAAGTCACGTTCAAGAGATTTTGGCCCTTGGTAGATTTATTCAATATTTTCCTTCTATCTCTTTCTACCTTCATCTTCTATTTGTATCTTCCCATTAGCATCTCGGACATTGTGGAGTTTTGTTTTTCTTTCACCGGCTTTCCTCTTCATCAGCTTTTAAGTCGTTTCGCCGTTTCCCTTATTAACATTATCATTGATTTCCTCATCGCACGTTTCTATCCACTCTTCCTTGCACTCTCGTATGAATTGGTTCCGCAACTTCTTATGAAGGTCTTCCACAGTTCCATTTTTTTTAGATTCTTGTATTTTCCTTTTGCATCTATGATAAGGTCTCTTATTTGAGCGGTAATCCATTGCCACTTAGATTTGGCCGTCTTACACACGAGTTACTAATCTGTTACTTCGATTCTGGTATTCTTTATTTTCTTTGATTATTCGTGCGATGGCCTCGGTGAATTTTTCTCTTGCTCGCTGTTCCTCAGGTGCCTTTTGGTTCTATTTGGGTTCCCATGCCAATTTATTCATCTTCTTGCATCGCAGTCAACTGTTCGTGATCACTATATCTGCGCCAGCGTAGCTCTTACATCGCTTAGAGTGGTTCTTGACTCTTTCTGACAATGTATAAGTCAATTTGGCAATTCATTAAATTTATGATGATATTAAAACTTATGATTCAAAGGTGTGCGATTGGTGTGTGATTGAGTGATCCCTTAGCGTGAGATTTTATGCTCAATGGCACGGATAATCAAGGTTCAAATTTCAAATTATTCAGAACACGTATGTAAACAGATCTATGTTTCAACAAATCTTGTCAAGAGATTTGCAAGGAGGTCATGAGCATGATTGGTACAACTCGAAATATTATAGTCCCCCTGAAAGCGTTGGCACAAATTTTCGACCTTTTACCGTAGATGTTGGTCATTAATTGTAAAACTATCGTCGCTAACAGTTTGAAACATTGGAATTCATTTTAATAGGCTGTTTCAATATATAAGACAAATTTAAACTACATTCTAAAATCGAAAAGTATATTTTTCGCAAAATCCGTTCTCTTCCACTTTGACTTGAAAAGTCTTCGTCAAATAACTCGGATTGGGAGGGGAGGCCATCAACATCCTGGGCGAGATTGAGCAACAACATGACGGAAATTTTTCTCCAACGCTGTCTCCTTCGACGGAAAAAAAATCATTATACTGTGCTCACAATTCCTCACACTCGAGTCCTTCAGCACCAACCCTGGATCACCCCAAGCTCAGGTATCGATAAACTTTCTTCGGATATTAGCCAAAATCCAGGTATGATGAAGGGTATAATTCACAGGCTTAAAAACTAATTCATTCCTCTTGAAACGAAGAATAAATCTTCTCCGAGGTCAATAATTCATAATAATTTTAAAACACCATTTACAATAGCGCACAATGAATACGTACTGATACGTGCAGGAATAAAAGACCTGAGATATTCATTAAAAAATTTAAAGTTCTGGGGAATTAGTACCGTTTAGCTTGTGAGAAAACAACGTCGAACATGCTAAAATTGCTTATTAAAACAAATACAAGTGAACTTATAGAAAACAATTTCTGTGCGTGCATCAGTCAACGATGTATTAAATGAACTTTTATTGGGCATTAACAGACATTATTCATAATATACGTTCAAGTGCTGCCATAAATGAAACTATTCAGGAAGTTCTCTCGGGTTTCCCACCGGGTCAGCGTAGTGTGCACCGACGTTTCGACGGCTAACTCTGCCATCGTCTTCAGGGTGAACCCTGAAGACGATGGCAGAGTTAGCCGTCGAAACGTCGGTGCACACCACGCTGACCCGGTGGGAAACCCGAGAGAACTTCCTGAATACAATACGCCGGGAAAAACTGAGATCCTTCATAAATGAAACTGTTTTAGAGGCAATCAGTGAACAAGATATAATATGTAGTATATTCAAATCGTAATAGCCAGTTTAAATATACAAGGAACGTAGCTACGGTCGTGAATCAATGTAAACAAAAAAATTGCCGAGACCGTAAACTTGATAGCCAGTGTCATGCTCTTTTGCACTTGATGCACAAGGTGTTGGAAAATACACACTGCATGACCGATTATGTGCATCCATTTGGCTGTATACAGGCGGAAACGGAACCGTGTCATTTATTTTTCCATAGCTGATTGAGCCGAAATGCTCGTCGTAGTGAAGTTTTTTAATAAATTAAATAGAAAAGTCTAATTTTATTTATAGTTCAATTGGGATTATTGTAATTGCGTCATTCTGGAAGAAGTGAAAATAATGAGAGAACATAATGGGTATTACGTAAGGATTTTAAATAGTTTCAATGAAGTAAATATTTAAAATAACTTCTATTTTTATAAATTCGTTGTACTTTACTTGTAGTGAGCCGCCATAAAAAATGTATACCCCTTTATGTAGCAGAAGCCATCAAAAAGATCGCTAGAGAATGTCATACAGTGAAGAAGGGAAGAAGACTCAGTTTGGAATAATTAGTATAGAACAGACTATTAGAAAACAGCGCAAGTTGGGCATACAGCATAAAAATATTATTTACAGTAGGCAAGCAGCAGTAGAAAATACTATTATTAACAATAATGATAAAAATTGATCCAACGTATGTAAGTGGAACTGACATGTAGATACGCGAGTAAGGGAGAATGCGTCAATGGGAGAAAGGAGTTGATAGTGCACATAATTAACCAGAGGAAATGACTGGAGACGGCTGGAAGAAAACATGTGATATTCATAGAGCATTAGTAGGTCGTGGTGAGCAGAGGGAAGGAGGAAAAGAAACGTGTTTCAGGTAAATATTGAGTGACCACGGTGACAACATAACGTACATTTGCCGGAATAAACATAACAAAATATTTCACAATTAGTACTACTTCGAACAGAATTGCCATAAAGATGATGAACACCATGAGGATACCAGCAGATATTAATTAGATTATATCACAGACTTATATTTGGGAACAGCCTCAATGATTCACAACATTCGTCACAACTTCATATGGATGGATGCAAAATCGGTTTATAACTTATTTATTGAGAGGATCTGAAATCTTATAATATAGATCTGAATGAAATAAAAATGGGAAAGAGAATGAGAGTGAGAGGGTACAAATATTTGAACAGGATTGAAAATGAAGAACTATCAAGAAACTCAGATAAAATGTGATGCATAAAAGGGTGGAACAAGAGGGGATAGGAAAGAAAAAAAGGGTTAACAAAAGGTCCACAGAAAAGCTTACGTAAGAGCAAAGAGGGAAAGAACTAGAAAACCATGGTTTTAGAGGAGAGGTATATCGGCAAACGAACATGAGAAAAGCGTGAATGGGGAGAAGAATGTATGCACAATGGATTAAGCAACAAACTAAAGTAAGAGCGAAGAAAACGTGGAGAGAGTAGTATAGGGATAAAGAGAAGTTAAAAAAAACACCCAAAAGTGAAGAAATGAATGTCGCCAAAAGGGTGGTTTTCTTGATAACAATGCATACGAGAGACTGGTAAAGGGGGAGTAATTCTTTTTCAAACCTTTTTTTTTAGTTTCATGAAGAAATTTGAAAAATTTTGTTCAATTTCAACATAATAAATGCAGTCGTAATCATTGATCAATAAATTATGAACACTGTTCAAGATGCCGATGGCTAATTCATCTGAAGCAACATAGAGAAAGTGGGAGAGAGACAAGGAGGGGAATACACCCTGGCTGATGGACTAGTTAGGCTAATGTATGAATAAAAAGGTAGTTGTGTAAAAATTGAAATGGGAAGTCGTACTGAAGAATAGCACTTGCGATAGATGAGAGCATACATGTAAGCCTCCTTTCCCACCCAAAATCTTACTTGTCGGTGTTACAATTCAGTACACTTACACTGTACTTACATAATATTATATTAAAGCATGACTATCCCTGAGGATAGTAGAGAGAATAGGACGCAGGAAGTCTTGAAATAGGTCAAGATATCGCAGGAGATTAAACTATTTCTAGACTAACCTTAATGATCTTAGTCATTTTAGGAACTTTTGTAGATTTTTTTGTAAAACCAAAGTAGTACACCCAAAGGTTGGTTTGTTGGATGAGGGTAAAGCTTATTGTACTAGGGCGACGGCGTGTGACATCCACACATCAGGGTAAGGAGGCAGTTCCTTTACTTTTGCCGCCTGTCCTTTCCCAGGAAAATATGGCATCCGAAAAATTACACAGCTTATGGGAAAGCTGAGGGTGCCCAGTGGCATCATCTGAAATCGATCCAGCGTTTCAGATTTCCAAAACACAACTGTACATACTAAAAAAAAACTGCCATTTTTATTCTGATCCATATTTGAATGCCCTGAGGAGCTCATGTGAAGTTCAGTACTCCGCCCGTTTAATGGAAAGTTAAACCGTGGACTCCTTTCCGCTTTCCTCTTAAAGTACACCAACGCAGACGCCTCTTCCATATGGTACTTTATTTTCATTCTTACTTTTGATAAGTGCAAAGGACAGCTGTCGGTCACCTCTACCGAATATCCCTGCAACTTCTTTTCGCCACCGACCACGAACCGATCCCGTCTATCTCCGGTGAAATGACCTATCGATTCTGGAATCGAATGTAGTTTTAGTTTTTTAGTTCTATTTAGCACCCTGCTAGCCACCACTAGGGTGTGCGGCAGGGGGTGACCACACACCAGACTATACCTCTGACTCAAAACACTCCTTCCTCCTGGCGCGGTTGGACAAACGTTATTTCATTCTGATCCCTTGTCGTCCGTGGGAAAAATGACATCTTAAACCTAACAAAAGGCTGGTCACAAAGAAGCGTTCCCGCTCACATCAATTATCTGTATCGGTGATCACCACCCATGAATCGAGTTAATCTTTATGGTAAAAAAAATCACGCATATCCGGAAACTTCCAGTATATTTCCACGGGCACAAAAACTACTATTTTGTTGACTGGTTTCAAATGGAGAGATAGAGGAGGATCATCACTGTAAGATGGCTATCTAACTTTTCCAATTCAAATGTAACGTGTGTTTTCTTCGAGCCACCCAAAGCCAGGAGTCCAGAACAGTTCCACAGATGATTGATCAATTCTTCCGTAAATAAATATCGGGGTAATCGATCGATCAAGAGCAATCCATTATCCGTTTCTTTCCTTTCAGTGTATTTCGCTCTATGTAATCAACCGAGTAAATTTCCTCCGGTTAGTGAAATGTTAGCTCCAAAAAAACTTTTAAATACAATCTTAATCAAAAGAACATATCGCTACGGTTCAATTCGTTTTCTGCATCTCCATTTATTATATTCCGAGTATTTACAAGTACATCAAACTCCTCACTAGGTCAAAGGAATCCACCGGACTGTTAGGAAACTGTAATGAAGTATGGGGTAGCGTAAGTAGCTTTTAATGGAGCGCCCCTGACTTTTTTAATTATCTGATTTAACTGAATTATTAACTGAAAACCGGGAAAAACAACTATTAACATCAAGAAAATCCAAAACACAATCGAATAAATAAATATGAAATGTAAACTAAATATATTATAATAAAATTCGTTTAATTGACGAAAAATGTTAATACGGCTGTACAATGTGTGTACATGGTAAATTTATTAGAGAATTTACAATATATGGACACGGTATGAAAATTGGTTGAAGATGTAAACATACGCGGTCTGCTACGTGATGGCGACGATTATCTATTGTTGAGAATCCGAAAATATACAGGAAACCCGTGATGGTTGCTGCAAGTTAACAGAGGGAACGAAGGATAAATTCACCGTTCAAAACGAAAGTAGTTTTGCTAGATTGGTAGAATGATGGCACTGTGGGTATAAACGGCAAAATCGAACAAAATGGATACTTTTGTATTTTTTGGCGGAATGCCTGTGAAAGATGTTTGGATAGCTGAAGAGATCACAAGGCGCGTGAATGCCAACAGAACGGTAGTTTGGCGGGACGTCGTGTCAATTAACTAATATCAGACCTTGGAGGATCCCAAGAGACTAAATATGAATATGCAGTGGATTCGTCCGTGGCCATTTACAATTTAAAATGATAAGAGGAGAGTGAAAAAATGGATGCTTGACTAAGGTGGCAAAAACAGTGGCGTATTTAAATTTAATCCATGGTATGTGTGTTGTATGTGAGACTTGGGCATATCGAGAATGAATGTTGACTAAATGGGGGGGTGGGCATGGGGTGTTTGAGGAGTGATTTGCAGTAGAAAATAGGCAAAAGGGTGAGGAAGGAGTGGGTCACGACTGGTTTCACGAGAGAAGTATGAATGCTAAGTTAATTTGTGTGTCGAGAGAATGGATGAGAGTTGACCCTAAGCAGTTATACGAGAGGAAACAAAATGCTTCACGGGGAAAGAATAAATTATGAAATTCATGGGTGAATATGGTGGAAAAGTTACTCAAGTCAGGGAGTATCGCAGGTCTCAGGAACAACAGCATTCATGAAACAATGTGTTGCGTACGTGGCAGAAGAGAGTGAATTATTCAAGGATTCGGAAGTGTGGAATGGAATAGTGAAAGGGAATAAGTTTTATCTAACGTAAACTAAAATCATGTTTTTACTGCATCTTCCAGCGGTACGTCATGGCTGTATGTTTAGTAACGCAAAACCTTAACGCTAATGGCAAGAGGAGAGCCTAGGAACTAGGGCAAGAGAGCACCTTGTCTCTGTGATCGACCTCCATTCTGAATGCATTTGATTTATTGAAATATTACAGAATTTTTCCTTACTTCACTAATCCGGTTTATCTTGTGAAATAAAATGAAATCCATTCAACAACATACCTTTTATTTTTACCCCTCTTCCATAATTTACGGCAACCTAATCCAACATTTTAACCAAATATTTTAATGCTAATGTTAACAATATTTTTTTTTAACTTACAAGATTCGATGAGTTCAAATTGATTTACTTTCGCAAAAGTAATTTGAATACTATAAATTGGCAAGACTCAGCCGTAGCATGTATTCGTAAACTCACCTTCAAAAACACTCATCATTGGATAAGTTTGAAACCCATATCTTAAATAATGAGCACCAATTTTTAATGATCAATCATATTAGCAGCTTAAAGCTAAAATTATCAATAAAAGAATGTTTACTTGTACTATGGAGCTTCTTTAAAGCTCTGTGGAGAAAATTTTACGCTGACTGCATTGCAATGGGAAAAGCCCGCATTCTAGTACTTAAAAATTCGCAATTAATATCAGTAGAGATTACAAATATTGTGCGGTTTTCGAGAGAGAGAAAAGATAACTTAAATATTAAAACAGGAGTTCATTAATTAGAGTATGGGGAAAAGTTTGCCCATCTTGGAAGTTTTATGGACCAAAATGGTCAAAAACAGTAGAAGCATAAAGAGAAGAATTGCGTTAGACGAAGAAGCTTTCACAAGGAGGAGAGAATTCATAATGCTGAGCAAGGATTCTAAGAAAAGGCTCGTGGTCTTGTATGGCACGGAAAAATAGTCCCTGAAGCAGAATGATAAGGATTGTTGGCAGAACTCGAAAGGAAGTAGGAAATATGGATGCAGAGCACCTTGATTGGTAATGTGATGTTGAAGACTGTTATAGAGGGTATTTGGTAAGTGAGGAAGAGAAGAATAGGATAGGAATGTTGGATGAAATGATTGGAGGAAGGAAGTATGCGGAACTGAAGAGGAGTTTATAGTAGTGTCGGATGTCAGGTTGTGTTTTGTTAGGAGAGGATAGAAATTATATCGTTGTATCGCCTTGTGTCCATCCTGAACCTACCTTAACCGGTAGAATAATAATAATCAGTGTAAAACACGCCTTTAGAGAATGTTAGTCACTAAACTCTTTTTGACAAACTGAAAACACCAGTTATTAAATGAAAGGATGAATAATTTTTCTATCCAACGAATCCTGTCTTTGTTATATTTTAAATTAATTCAATGATGTCATTAATTGCCTTTGAATCGCAGAGGCTATAACTTAATATTAACGATAAAAAAATTGAATTCAAGTGCCTTGATCTTCTGTTTTCCTGGTGCAAACTCTCTGCCTGATAGGTTAAGACACTCGGAGTACTTCAGGTTCGCATTTCCAAGCTGATACCCTCATTTTTATAGTTACATCAGCCAAAATGGGCCATGGAATATTTTTTTCGAAAGAGATTAGTCGTGATTCATCCGATTTCCGACAAAGAAAACTTCTTATCAAAACTGAACTCATCTGGATATATCTAGCCTCATTTAAAATTACTTTTTTTTCCATAGCTGCACCGATGACGTTTGCAGTTGATTTCAAAAGGTTTAACGGTTATATCTTCCCAGGGATATACGATTCCAAATAAACTGAATTAGGGGAGTTCACAAATGATAAAATTATGTCATAGATAACGAATACCACCATCTCTAGCCGTAGTCGTCGTCTTTCAAGCATCACTTTTATATACGTTTAAATTCATACAATGTTTCGAATGTTTCACGGAAAAATTTACTTTCAAATATTATTTATACAAAATAAATAATGTTTATTTAATAAGTATCTATTTTTCGCATCATACATGAGGTGCATTAATCTCAACATACAGTGCCGATAAAAAGCTAAGAATGATTTTATATTCATCGATCATTATGTTACTTAGAATTTTTAGAATGGCGGAAAAGCAGTTAGGTCAACAGGATACATATTATTATTATTATTGGTAATACATCGGTTATAGTAGGTTTTGAAAAGACGCAGCGTGTATTATTGAACAACAATACCTTCACTTGTCTCTTCTAATCAAAATAAAACCTGACACCCGACATTACAATAATTCCATCTCCAATTCCACGTAGTCCCTTTCTCCTTTCATTCCGTCCAAAATGCCGATCCTTATCCTATAGCTCTGCCTCGCTTGCATAACTCTATCCCATCACAGTCTTCAACATCCCATTGCCAATCAAAATACTTTGCCAACTTTGGATTTCTCACAACAATCTTCTCTTCTCCCCCACCTTGATTAGCACTTCCTCATTAGTTGTCCTTTCTGTCCGTTTCACCTTTTCCATCATTCTCCACATCCACATTTCAAAATACTTCAATCTACAAGAACCGTTTTGCTTAAATGACCATGTTTCCGTTACTCACATAAACGCGATTAATAATTAAGGATTTAGGAGAGAAATGCAATTAGCCTTATCAACTACAGCAGATAAAAACTCGGCGTTAATATGTTTATAATACTTTTAGATTAATTTGGTGATAACATTTTTTGTTGCGTGTTTTTACGTGAAATACGAGGCGTCTTCTTAAAGTAAGTACCGTTTGCCTATATTTAAATATTGGCGCTTCAGAACACAGTTTTGCTCCTGCAGCGCCATCTACTGATTCATTTAGAAGCTATAGCAGCATTTGTTTTGTTTCAGAAGACGTTTGCTTGTCCGTGCATGCAAACAACAATGTCCGCGACAATCGTTGATCCCACCAGCTGTGAAGTGCTTCGCAAGTGGAACAAAAACTGCGATGTGATCGTTGATTGACAATTAATGGCCTGGCTGAACAATTTCCTCAACTTGGACGCACTACTGTCTACAATATTGTTACGGAAAACCTCGGATACCACACATTGCGTGCAAGGTGGGTACCGAAAATGCTCACCGACCACCACAAAGAGCAAAGAATGTCCAGTGAACGAGTGTTTTTGGGTCGTTGGGAACTCTTTAAACCACCCACCGTACAGTCCTGACCTTACACCCAGCGACTACTTCCTCTTCTTGCAGTTGAAACAGTGGTTCGGTGGACAACGTTTCGAAACCGAAGAGGAACTCAAGAATGGCGTTGTCGATTGGTTCAACCCTCAGGCGGCGAGTTTCTATGCAGAGGGGTTAAAGAAGCTGGTGCAGCGGTACGGAAAATGCTTAGAAGTGAACGGCGATTATGTAGATAAGTGAAGTAGGTTTGTAGCTAACTAAAAGTGCCAATAAAATGTGTTTCATATGAGTATATTTTTTCCTGTGACCAAACGGGCCTTACTTTATGAACACGTCTCGTACATAGTGAATTTTTCATTAACCATTTCCAATAATCGCCATTCGTAACCAAACATTTATTTATTTTATTTTTCGACTTAATTGGGCGAAATTGAGGTTAACAGTCCCTTTTTCATTAGAAGAATCACAAATATAAAGCAATATAAGTTACTAAATTTCTATGTTTTAATTACAATTTACGTTTTTACACATTTACCCTCTACATCTGATTATTTTTGTACATCTTTTACGTAATATCATGATTTTTTTAGTTCATTAGCCATTACAGCTGATACTGATAGGCAATGAATCGTCGTGCCTAGTGTTTACTCATGAACATACTGATCACCTTTCTTTATTAATGTATTCATATCCAGGCACTCAAAAGATTCTTAAAGATTTGACGAATTATTTCGGCGAGAGAGGTATATCGGTCATTCCACCATCACGCTACCCAAACACTTCCAGCGCTTAAACTAAACGTTCATCAAATCAAACAGTCCCAGTTTCCCGCGTCCATCCCATTAATAAACATCCCCTCCTATTCCTTCTTCAGCTTGCTCTCGTGCTGGGAGCCCATTTGAGGTCACCGAACCTCCTTATCAAAACACACGTGAGGATTCGTCTTTTTTTGTCCCTTTTCTCTTCACTCTTCCCCTGGGAGCCTTCTTGTGTGCCCCACGCCCAAACTACCCTCCCCCTCGCCCTTCCTAAGATATAATGTAATCTGGTACCACCGCTCACACACCTCAACCTCCCCCCCCCCTTCTCACCCCCGCGGTGAACGCGGCCATCACTATCGGTATATATCTGCGGGGGGGCTGCGAGGAGAGATTTTAGCGGACGTGCACCAGTCTCCCGTGGGCCAACACACTCCGGGAACCCTTCGTAGTCGTCTCTCAGCCCTCTACAGAGCTCCAAGCAAGGAACCGACACCTGTCCAGCTCCGTCCGGCTCCCGTTTGGCGCGGTCCACGAGGCAGACTGGGAAAAGGGGTGTGTTCGCTGTAGAGAGAGGAGGGGAGCCAAAAAATCTGCTTGCTTGGAGCCGAAGGATTTCGAAGTGAGTACGGTCGCGTTGCGATTTCCCACGCGTTTCCATAGAGAAAACAGGTGATTCTTAAGGTAGTAGGTCAGTTGGTAAGGTTATACGCGGTGATGTAGTTATACTGAAGACGGGTGACCTAAGCATACCACATACAATTTTTCAAATTATTTGAGGAGGTAATTTAATTGACCTACCCTATTCCTCAAACATAAAATTTGATTCGAATTATCCTCGATTCCATTTTTTACTCATCAAACCAAAGCCAGCGGCGGCGTGAGTAGTCTAGTTGACTCGCGCTCAAGGCTATTGGCCAGAGAATGCAGTTTCGAATAGTGATGATGCATCTGGGCAAGTACAAATTAACTCAAGCTAAATACCAGATTTTTGTTGGCGACCACAGGTTAGGCAAGGCACAGGCTAGGCAATTAGCTACACAAGGATGGTAATTCCAATGATTCTGTCGTAATACACAACTTTTATCGCGGAAAATAAATGGAAGCGATTCAATTAATGGAATCAGTTTTTTCCATTTAAAGTTCATCTTTGAATAATAGATATCGGCACCGGTTATGCCTGAGCGAAAATTGGCGCTCAATTTCAGGGATAAAATACACAGGAACGATGTGCAATATCTCATTATTTTAAAGTACTACATGATAGCTCGTTTCTCAGTTCAGATATTACTCGTAGAATAAGAAAAAATGCACAATAATGCACTGAATATACTATTAGACACCTTAGTTCGTCGTTGAACTCTTTATCTATCAAACAGGTCTTCAAATTGACGGCTAGTTTTTTTTATGAACTGGGCTTTTTCAGAAAAAAACTGTACAGAATTCCATATTATGAATTACTCCATGCCAAATTATGGTAAATTTCCATTTCCGACACTGCATCTTTCTTGAAAACAGTATCTCGTACATAATCCATTGCGCCTATTACGTAGACCGCGTCCGATGATGAGACTGTCTCTAAATGGGCCTAGTAAATGTCCCTAGGGGAATAACTTCAAGTTTTTTTCAACTAAATACCGCAAGCGTCAAAAAGAATTCAATATTACAACATGGATTTCTAAATGTACCGACCTCATCGGTGTGTTTGCCATTCGTTAAAGTTCAACCCGAAATCTGCCCTGTAGAAGTTCGACCACGAGAAAGGAGTAAAGGTCTCCAATATACAAGGTATACAATATTCAGGAACCTAAGTGGAAAATTGCAAGAGTTTTCGTCTTTGTTATTATGGAACAGTTCTGCCACATCACACCTAAATCTGTAATTTGTATTAGAATAATTAGATTTATTGACATTCTTTCGATGGGTTAAAATTCAAAGACGTTTCAAAGAAGAATCAAGGAAGGACCGTAAATACATGTCACCAATTAATTATTGAATTATTAACGATGGTTGCAATGGATAGAGCGAAAAAAATCTCTAACATTGCTGAGAGATGTACACGTCCATCGGTACTTACCTAAAATGCACGATTTATTCCGGCAAGGGTTGGGTGCTCTCCTTGAAATTCACCGTGAAACGGCATTCAGATTTGAGAAATTGTTCGCCTGCATTGAGGTGCTGTCCGCTGTGGAGAGGAGAAATATCAAGTCAATAAAATTTCAATATGTCCCAGGGAAAAAAATGGTCATGCTTGTAAAATTTCTAAAGGCGAAGTGGTAGTGACGTGCTCTGCGTGGAAAACTTTGCGAATTTCAAAACCCCAGATGTCCCGGTTAAACAATCCCCATCGGTGGAGTTTCTCACTGAGTTTATTCATAAAGAGTTCGCATAATGAATTTTTACACGCACTATCATTTGCAAATGGCACCGGAAATTATTATGCATCCCCACGTGCGATATGGAATACGATTATCGCATAGGGACGTGAGGACCGGTAGTTCAGCAAGGCTTCCGCCGTGAAGTAAACCATAAATTTCTAAGCAGTAACCACGTCACGTGAAAATAATTCTCATAATTATATTCAGGTACGATAAAAAATATTCCGGCACCTCGTTTCGCGGGCAACACATGAACATCGCTGTTCTGAATAAACGAATCTGGTGTTTAGTAAACCTTTTTTTATAAAACAATGTAACCAATCGTTCATTGTTTTGTATGCATTGACTGACGCGTACCAATTATGAATTTAGTTTTTTCCACAATATACGTTTGAGCCTATCAGGAGGATTAAGTGGCACACAGAGCGAGGCGAGAGTGGACAGAGAGATAATTTAAGAGTCTACCCATTTAAATTGGAAGGATGTCCCTTTAGCAGTGATGTTGAAAATGTATTATCACCCCCATTGTACTTACGGTAGGAGAATAAAATGAGAGAGATTAAGTGTAGAACAGAGAGATTTAAGATGCCATTTTTTCCAAGAACGATAAGTGATCAGACTAACATTGTCTGACCACGGTAGGGTCATATTTGGGTCAAAATTAGTCTAGTGTGCCTTAACCCCCTGCCACACACCCTAGTAGTGGCTTGCAGGGTACTAAAAATATCAATATCTAAAATTTATTTGTAAATTGTTTTCCCCTTTCCCATCAATTGTTTAGTAATAAGGGATTTTTATAACCTTCTAAACTCTATGACCTAAATTCATTTTTTTACTCTGTATGTTAATTTGTATACTAGGTCAATATGAGCTAGTTAAAGGATGGAGTTCACTCTGGAGATAACACAAGTTCAGTCCACTGGTAACCAAACAATAATAGCATTTGGCCACAGAGCAGAAGACCTCAAGTACAAATTTGGGCAAGTCCTCTGGACATTTTCAGCTTCACCAAAATTGAGTAGTGGCCAGTAGTCAGATCTTCCTGGGAAGCTCAAGGTGACACAGAGGAAAAGGACTGGCACTCATACACTTATGTTTGGATTTGACGCAACATGTCTTTCATAGAAACACAAACCACAAAACACTGAAAGTCACCCTTAAAAATACATATCTGCATAATCTACAACACAAGCTGGTAATAGAGGGGAAAACCTCAGGAAAACAAGTTAGAGGGAGGAAAATAATAGGCATCTAGGATATAATTAAGGAAAGTTAGGTAATTTCCTATAACCAATAATGAGAAAACTTTAGATAGTACCAATAACCTTATTTCAGTCAGCCAGTAACCATTAAGGGGAGAGGTAAGGGCTTGACAGTGAGATGTCAGTACCATAGTACTGTTCAATGTCAAGTGAGTAATGAAGTTGGCAGGGGAGGGAAGAGGGGAGGTGTAGCAATGTGGGGGTAAAGACTTAAGGGAAATAGAAAGTACTCAGAGAAAAAGAATGAGTCATTGTAATATGCACAAGTATTGTGGGTATTAGGGGTGTCTGTTAAGGGTAAAGAGTGCAGTACTGTGTACTAAGGCCCATCAAAACCAATCTTAAGCTAGTAGACCAATACTACTACTTATGATAATAATCTATGATATATTTATGACCAACAATTGGAAAAACAAGTGGAGGAAGGGAGAAACAAATCCTGGAGAAAGCGATATTTGTCTTATCAAGAGGTTTTGGACCAGAATTATTGATTCCTTTATGAAGCAGATGACGTCAATTCAATATCATTCATCAACCCTGAGAAATTAGATGAATCAATTTTTATCCATACTATTTTGCTTTTAATCCATATATCCAAGTATATATTTATATATTGATTGTTGGAAAGTCAAAGACAATTGCCTCTGGCTTTTCTTTGCAATTTTAATGTTGAATATATCTGTTGACAGCCCAAGTATAGCTGATAGAATGAGGTAAGATATAGTCTGAATCTACGCATTGCCAATTTAAGACATATCACACATTCTCCCTATTTAAGAGGCTAAGTTTCAAAGGGAAAGTCAAAACTGGACAATTTGCATAGGATATCCTGATATCATCTTCTGTCAAACAATCCACCAACAACTTTTTCCCCTCAAGTGGCCTGCTGGTAAATTAAACCTTCCAAAACATATTAGCTCACAAGTTACTAAATAAATGGTGTCAATCAATGTAACATTGTCCCTTGAAAGTTATATGAAATTTATCGTGCATGTCTGAATTTTGTATACATCAACTGAAAACATATTAATCAAATGAGATTCTCATGTAATTAAGGTCAAAGTTCAGGTAATTATATAAAACTACATGGAGAAAATGCCTGTTACTTATTTGTCTAGCAACCAGAATGAACTAGGACTTTAAAATCTTGGTAATCACAAAATCTTCTCAAGGATTTAGGCTCATTTCCAAGCTCACAGCCCTCACATTACAACCAAAAATCAAAGTAAGATTCAAACCACCATAATTCCTACTCCAAACAAGGCAACATTAGTTTTCAACATACATGTTCGGTAAACAAACTTGTTGCTTTGGTATATTCCTCTTTTTTTCAGCAGGTAATCTCTATTAATATAAGATTTGTTTTTCAGATACTCGACTTATTGCATGTAATTGTTATGTTTTTTGTCAAATGAGGACAATTGTATAAACATTTTATAAGTTATGTGGTAGCTTAGCAATTCTGATTATCATTGATAAAAAATAATTTTCTTCAATGCAGCTTTTAATGGAAATTTTTGAATTCTGAAATTCTTGCATTAAACTCGCATTCCCTTTTCTTTGCTGTGACACAGGTTTCACATCTAAATATTAAATGAACTAGAATATCTGAAGTTAGTATCCCATGTAAGTCCACTTTGGCTATGAAATCAACAATTTTCATTTAGATGGCACTCACATCTCATTTTTCATACTTTCCATCCCATCCACGCCTAAATATCTGATATCTTATTTTTTACTAGCAATCCTGGTATCATTGAACAAGTACCCTACAACCAGAAACCATGCATTCCAAATTGACTTCTGTGCTGACCCTGCTACTGTTTTTTCACGTTATTGCTTCAGTGACATCACAGGTAAATGTTTTACAGTAATTAATATCATAAGATAAAATGCCTGAATACAATGCTTGAATCAAATGCAATTATTATTCATTCTACTTCATTACCTGTTATAAATTATGTGTGGGCTCGCATGAACCACCCTGAAGAGGCACTCAATCTAACCAATTTCATTTATTAAATTCATAAATATGGTCTTCTAACAACTCCTAAATGTTGCATACCATCCCAAGGACAATGTTTCATTGTAATTAGTGATGACAATTGATCTTTTTCCAGATGAGAATAATTTTTTCCCCACATTGAATTTTCTTCAAATTACACATGCATTTTTTTCTTGTCAGAGTCACTTTTAATTGCAGATCCTCAATGTAAGATTTATCCTCAATTTACAGAAAGATGACTACATTTCCCCTTATCCTAAGACGCTCAGCCGGTTTGATGTTAAATCCAGGAAAAAATATCTTTTTTACGTTTTTGCAAATATTAGAAGAAAAAAAATAAAATGTGCATTACAATTTTTCCATGTCATGATAAAACTGGTTAATATTACCACCAATATTGCTGATTACTTGAATGCTTCCCAAAATCAAACTAATGCATAACAAAATTCTTTTAAGGTCATTGAGGCACAAGAGTACAATAGTATCCCAAGTAATAACAAGAAGTCTCATTCAATGCAAATGCTCATAGGTTGGATTCAAATGTGACTTTTATTGTGTCTAAATTTTTCATTTTTACTTGATAAGTATACAGTCCTCAGTTTAATTTTGAAAATGTGAAATTATACTCGTAAAATATAAGTTTTAACAGTGCTATAACCATTTATGTGTGTTTGTCATGGACATATATAAGTCCTAGAACAATAAATTCTATTCCAGTCCTCTCTCCATAATAATGTAAATTGAAATCTTGATCCCCTTCCACTCTCAATCTCATTTGCCAGACAGTACTCACTCCTATAGTTTCCTCAAGTTTGAGGGATATCCACAAAATCAGTTTTGCTTTAAGATAAGTTATTGCCCCCACAGCCATGCAGTCATGTTGGGGTACATATGCAAAAAGTTAGCATGCATTTTTAATGCCTATGGAGAGTCAGCATGCAAATTTGTGAGATTTATGGAGCATGTAGAATAGTTTACGTATCTCAGAAGTGTTTTGGACCAACATGGTCAAAGTGGTAAGGATGTAAGGAGAGGAATAGCACTAGGCAAGGAGGCTTTCTCAAGGAGGAGGGAGTTGATGATGGGGATGTTGAGTAGGGAGGTTAAGACAAGACTCGTAAAAACTTTAATATGAAGTGTAGCTATGTACGGAGCGGAAACATGGTTGCTGAAGCAGGACAACAGACATAGATTGGAGGCTTTTGAAATGTGGGTGTGGATAAGAATGGATTAGGTGAAATGGACCGACTTCTTGGGAGATATCCTATGGGGGCAGGAAAAATGGATGAAAGGCGTATTGAGCGGTAGTGGAATGTTGAAGAAGGTAATAGAGGGGAGAATGTTAGGCAAACGAAGAAAGGACAGGAACAGGATAGGGATGTTGGACGGGATGAAGGGAGGAAAGAAGTACACAGAGATGAAGAGGGACCTGATGTAGAGTAGGTTGCTGAATTGGGTTTTGTTTGGAGTTACAAAATATTTATTTGATAGTTGTGTCCATCCAAAAACCTACCTTAACCGGTAGATTACCTAATAATAATAATGGAGAAAATGCAAAGAGTGATTAAATGGTATGGAGATGGTTGGACTGTTTCATAAAGGATGCAAAAATGTTGTATCATCATATATGATAAAAGAGGATACAAGAGGATTCTGGTCTCCAGCAACAAAATTCTAAATACCCACAAAATGTTCTTTTAACATGAACGGAATATCATTTTTTAATGTTCATATAAAGTTATCCAATGGTTCAAAACAGCCACCTTTGCACATCTATACAATGTTCAAAAAGCTACCCTTGAATATTTTTATGAATAGATATTCAAAATGTTCAAATTTAATATGGTAAGAATGTTAGACAGTTGTTACTTTCCACAAGATCAAATGGAACAATGCACATTTCCACAGAGTTTTTATTGGTACAACATTACACTGTAGTATAGAATCTGGTATCAAGATAGAAGGGTATTGGGGAATATTTATTTGCAATACCCAGATCAGGGGCAGGATTAGTCATTTTGTGTCACAATAGCCAAAAGGTGGGCTGGAAGGTGACTGTTTAGAGGTGGCTTGGGAGTGGGGAATGTAACTTAGGGGAGTAGGGTGAGTAAAGCCATGCAGATGTGGGGCCTTAGTGACTGTCTCATTAAGGAAGAATTGGAGGATAGTGGTTGGAGAACGGTGTTTTCAGAGTCAGTTGGGCTGAGAGCAATGGGGTGGGGTGTGAGAAAATATTTGGCCACTGAATAGGCCTACACTTGAATCCACTGATTGTCTTAATACCTGTAACAGTTCGAGTGTATCCATTTTTAATCCCTTTGAAATCACACACATTACCCTGAGCACAAGTTACTTTTGTGGTTGCGGTCCTTTAAAATCCTTGTCAGAAGGAAAAGTAACAAGAAGATGAATTTTTAAAATATCTGAAATGTCATCGGTAATCTTTTTCAACATTTCTGCTAAGTTACCCATTGTACACTGCACTGATTATATTTTCTTTTGCAGATGCTTGGCTCACATATTTTGCCTACTTGGTCTTTTCTGTTGAGAATAAGCTTACAGAGCATCAAATGCTGATTTTAAGGGATATTTTTTATGAAATACCTTGAAGAAATGAAAGTAGACACTATCTTAAAAAGGTGATTTTTTCACCTGTACATGATGATGCCATATGATGGTGAAAAGTCTTGTACTTCTGAAAATTGTGTGGAAAGTGCATTGTTCTTTCAGATTTTATGAATACATACAACTTCCGCCTCAATCTTGGTTTCCCAAAGGAACTAACATCTCTAAACTACTTAACTGACTCTCCATTTGAAAGTTCAACAGAGTTCCATTGTTTACCTGTCATTTCTGATTAAAGTCTAGCCATTCATTCATTGGTCTCATAGTTTATCCAGCCATTCCCTTCTTATCCTTGTAAATTCTCGTTTTGCTTTCATTACTATTATATTATAAATCATATATGATTTAAATTCTATCATAATTGTTAAACTATTTATCTGTCATTTTTCACAAATTTGAAAATTGATTACCAACTTATCTTCATTTTAAATGTTCAATCATTGTCATAAAATATATATATGATAAATTTAAAAGTATGCAAGTATTCTGACAACTCTTTTTATGGTTTTTAATTGCCCTTTGGTTGCCTTGATATATAGTTCCTAACGTAGGATGTGAGTCTTCAACAAATAATTTCAACTCCTTAGCTCACTGACTAGGCCCAATATGTGTGAATATTTAACAGTCATCAGGAAGTGGCTGGAAATGGGAAAAAATATTTTCACAACCTTCTCCTTTTGAGATAATATTAAACTATTCAAACATTTTCAAATGGCTGTTTTTCTCTCCAAATGACTAACTAAATCTAAAGTTGACAACCTTACAAGTGATCTCTGACAAGCTGACAAAATAAATGAGATGGTCAGCCACATAATCTAGGTTGAGGGGCACACTTTATGGACCTGTGTTGTTGGTATTCCTAATGGACAAAAATTGAAAGATTTTCCCTGGAATTTCTACCATCATCTAATTTTTTTGGTTGTTATGTCATGGTTTAATCTTCAAATTGCCTCTCTCTAGGGCTCTAGGATTGGTGCATTTGGAGAAAGAGCCCGTGGAAAGGGGGGGGATTTCAATAAACCTAAAGAGACCTCCATGGTTCTGCCAGCAGTGCTTCAAGTTTTGCAGTCCATGGCTGATCAAGTGGAGGATCTCAGGGGGCCCAAGAAGGAGGGATCACCCAAAGGCGGGATCTCTGGGAACCGTATCCCTCCCTATCTCCTGAGAGTCATAGTGCTGAGGAACTCCCTCATTACAGCTGCCAAGAAAAGGAAGATGTCAAGCTTCAGCGTAAGGACTTTGTAGACTATTTTTGCATTCTCATAAATTCATTTCACCAGCATTACCTAATCATTTGCACTTGCTATTAAGTAACTCTTCCCCCTGATTTATTAAACAGCTTAATACCCAATTGCATGATGCATCACTATTTTCAGTAAAGGTTTCATTATATACATAAGGGTTTAACCTTCCTCTATTAAGTAAATTGAGTAGTTTCCAGTGTGATGTGGTGGAATTCGAATGTAATAAAGAATGGATGGTAGCAATTTTCCACAAGATAAGATTTATTGTACAAATGGGTTTCGATGTATTATATCATCTTCAGGCACCTAAATGAAGTTGAATGCCATCTTATATGCATTTTTACATCCTGGGAGAAGGATGTGGATGCAGCAAGAAAGGAGGGAGGGGAGAGTGGCACAGGATTTGCACCCCCTGCTGGAAGGGACGTTAAACTATGAATCCCCAGGCAATGACCTTCAAGAGCAGGCTTATGCAAACACAGTTTCTTTTTGTCCCTCCACCTCATTACCTCATTGTAGATGTAGATTCAATTACTGATCACTTCTAATTACTCAGACTGACCCAAGCTGAGAAAATCACTTTGGTGATACAATGATGACCGTGTCACAATAATTACATGCAGCATTTTTATGGATTAAGATAATAAACCTTAATAACCAGAAATATTTTTTGGAAAATGGGTTATCATATAGTCATTTCTTTTGGCTAAATGCTGAATGGAACTAACACAACCATAAAATACTATAATAAATTCAAAAATTTAATATATAATCCATGTAAAAATTGAGAAAAAAATTAAATAATACGATTTTAAAACACAGCTAAATTCATCATGTGAGTAGGGTGTGCTCAACAAATCTGTTGATGATACTCAACCACATATTATATAAGCCTTTGGCCAATGCAAAAATTTTAACCACCGACCTAAATAGGGCTTTTAGCAATGAATCATGTTGTTGGTAGATTATTAATGATCGTGAACACACTCTAGATATGTTGTTAATGTTATCAATGGCAAAAATTATTTTAGAATAAACCTAATTGTTTTATTAACTTTTTAAAGGCAGCAGAAAAGATTATTATCAGAAATAACTTTTTACAACGACTACAATTTGAGATTCAATATCACAATATGTAGCTGTATTTTGACCAAGGAGAAATTATTTTATTTATTTCCAGGTTTTGCCTAATAAGTATCCAGATAAGAGGTATGTCTTTGAGGAAATTTCTAATGCTGGGATAAAATACTTTGTCCAGCAATTTTGAGGCAAATATGATATCTTTATTCTAGTCAACAAAATAGGGAGGAACTTAAAATTCCTTTAGCTGTCAGAACACTTTATTTGGTGAATTTTATAATTATTTAAATCAAAGTTACCATTCATTTTGTTTTCTGAGGTCCATATATATATATATATATATATATATATATATATATATATATATATATATATATATATATATTTATTTATTATTAGGTAATCTACCATTTAAGGTAGGTTTTTGGATGGACACAACTATCAAATAAACATTTTGTGACTCCTCACCTAGCAAACTAATCTATATCAGGTCCCTCTTCATCTCGGTGTACTTCTTTCCTCCCTTCATCCCGTCCAACATCCCTATCCTGTTCCTACCCTTACCTCGCTTGCCCAACATTCTCCCCTCTATTACCCTCTTCAACATTCCACTACCGCTCAATACGCCTTTCATCCATTTTTCCTGCCTTCATAGGATTTCTCTCAACAAACCCCTTTCCTCACTCACCATCTCTAGTACTTCCTCATTTGTTTTCCTTTTTGTCCATTTCACCTTCTCCATTCTTCTCCACACCCACATTTCAAAAGCCTCCAATCTACGTCTATCCTCCTGCTTCAGCGACCACGTTTCCGCGCCGTACATAGCTACGCTCCATATCAGAGTTTTTACGAGTCTTGTCTTAACATCCCTACTCAACGTCCCCGTCATCAACTATATATATATATATATATATATCGATGATGCGGAAGTACTCACGAGAGCAATATAACTTTTGGACGGCACAATAGAACACAGAATAAAACAGATAACACGTAAAAGGACACTCACACTGTAGATGATTTAAGCTTTCGGCCTACTCCGAGGCCTTCTTCAGGTCAGACTGAGAGGTTTTGAGGGAAGAGTGCCTGGGGAGGGGAGGGGGGCGGAAGGTTTAGGGACTGTTGGGAAAGAAATTAAAGATGGCAGTTAAGGGTGGGAATTTTAAAGGATCAGAAATATAGGATGTATGCGGATTCGCGAGTTCTCACCTCTATGTTGGTGGCTGAATCCGGTAGGGATTCTAGAACTGTTAGGGAAAAGCATTCGTCAAATGATAGGTTTTGTGAACTTGCATGTAAAGGGATAGGAAGAGAAGAGAGTGAAGCAGAATTACATGAGTAGCGGTGATTGTTCATTCGGATGGATAAGGGGGTAATGCATTCGCCTATGTAGAATGAGGTGCATTGTTTGCACGACAAAAGATAGATAATATTTTTTGAGAGGAAATTAGCGTGGGAACGGGGTGAAGGGACAATGATTGTCTATATATATATATATATATTGTATATATATATATATATATATATGTGTGTGTGTGTGTGTATGTATATATATTTATGTTTTTTTATGTCATGTATATATATATATATATATATATATATATATATATATATATATATATTATATATGACTTTTGGACGGCACAACAGAACACAGAATAAAATACATAACACGTAAAAGAACACTCACATTGTAGATTATTTGAGCTTTTGGCCTACTCCGAGGCCTTCTTATATTTGTATGTATATACATATGTAGTAAACAAATATGGAATTGGAGTTGCACAAGCAGTGGGCTAGAGAGGTGTTAATGAATTATTACAGAATGACCACAATTGGTTAAACAAAAGAGTTGTTCTGGCAAGGATTTGAAACAAATGGTGTAAGAAAGATTATCGTTATCCATTTCTACAAAAAGTATTTACCTTATTTTCAAGACCTAGGTCTCCACATTTTTCAATTATCAACTGTTACTGAACATTAAAATCCAGTTTGATATTGGTATGGAGAACCAGGAGTAAAGGTGAGGAGTTCCAATGCTAGTGGTAGGTGATGCAGGAAGGTTTATCAATGGCAATGCAAAATAGTAGATGTGATAACTCCCAGGTTTTCTGAAAGCGAGGGAGAGTAATATTGTTCAGGTCAGGCAATGTGTCTTTTATCCCATCTTCCAGACAGTATATAAAGATAAAAAAACCATAAACACAGTAATCAACCCGAAGGTCGGTTTAGTAGGTGATGGTAGAGCTCACCCGTGTACCAAGCCTGACGGCGTGTGAATATTCACACATCAGGGTAGGGGGGCCAGTTCCTTTCCCTGTGCTGGTTATGGTTTCCCAGGAAGATCTGGTACCCGAAAAATCAACTAGCTTGGGTGGAGCTGCAGGTGCCCAAAGTGCCTTGCCTGGGAATCGAACCCAGGACCCTCCAGTCAGTAGTCCAACGCTCTACCCACTAGACCACTGTGACCCGCTATATAAAGATATATATACCCAAAAGCATTTTTAATATTTGTTCTTAATAATACATATTATATAGTTTCATTTATTAATGATGGTTTTTCATCTAAGTAAATTTTTTGGTTAAATGAAGCATTTGGTGAAAAATGACAGACAACAATTTTAACAAAACAAATAATAAGTAATTTACTTTTGCTTGCTTATGTTAATGAATTTTGGTAGCATACATGGCA
This sequence comes from Hetaerina titia, assembly GCA_037158775.1. Taxonomy (NCBI): domain Eukaryota; kingdom Metazoa; phylum Arthropoda; class Insecta; order Odonata; family Calopterygidae; genus Hetaerina; species Hetaerina titia. Next base: position 42,722,621 of record CM073772.1, on the reverse strand, counting down.
ACATCCCCATATTGAAAATTAAATTTCATATTTTGATGATTTGCGTAATTGCATTGAAACAGTAGGCAAAATGTCAGAATAGCCTTTTAAACGAATGTAAAACTATCTTTCAGCATACTTAATCATTTCCCAAGAAAGTTGAGTACCTTAAATACTACGCAATTTCGTTCCATCCATCGAATTGAATTGGATTCAAAATAGAGGTGAGCTAAGTCCAGGTGATTTACGTCCCACTGACATTTGGAGGGTCCAGAGAGTCATAACTGAACACAATAACAAAGTAATTTTACTTGTCATGTTTAGGTGCTCTGTTGTTCTAGTTTTGACCTCAACTACCACATTCCTATAAAAAAAATGGCCTCATAAAGCAAAATCCACACAAGATGGGTTGCAAAACCATAACCTAAGAAAGTAAGTGTGCTACTCCCTAGAATAACCAGGAGTGTATTTTTAAAAGCTATATTCCTCCATAAAAAAGCAATCATAAATGCAATATGTAAGCAACATCCTAAACTACAAGTCCTATGAAAAATAATGATAAGTGTAAGAACAAGTTTAGTACCATTAAAATGATTCTGTATCAACAAACTATCACACAGCAGTTAAGTACTTTTAAAATATCCTCTAGTACCAGAAAGAGATACTAAATTACTGATAAATCAACGAAATTTCCACCTCTGCATAGGGATTTGGTCATATTTAAGTCAAAATTTCATTTTTTTATAACACAAACAAAAAACTAAAGTAATAACCCATAAGTTTGGTAGGTGAGTATAGAGCTCACCTCATATGAGATATAAACTCTAGTTTATGGAAATCACACGTTTGTGTTAGGGTGGCTTGTAACTTTCATGATCATTCAGAAGTCTCCCTAGAAGTTTAAATAACCATACAATTATTAAGCTTGGATTTATCGGTTGATCTTCACCTGATCAACTACCAAATGCCATACACTACTAATGTAACTTGATTTTTAGCCAAAGCTGGTCATACATTACTAAGATTATCCTGTGAACAGTACTGGAAAAAGTCATGCTCAGTTTTCAATAGGTGCATAAAATGTAGATATTCATGTTTTTCTGTACTTTTTATTAAAATTGTGGTAGTTTTCCGCTTGGCTCTGAGGATAAAATGTAAGAATTGAAAATTCACATATCCATAAGCTTTCCCAGAGCATTAATGCATGTATTAGTCAAGTAAAAGTGGCCATACTTGTCACACTGGCCAAAAAAATACTTAAATTCATATATCTTCTCTAGACTTGGTCATCACACTTTTGAAAAGGGCTTAATCAGGGTTTTAATAGACTTGATTCCATTGCTTTGGAAAAATGAAGTGGCAGAATGAGACATTGAAAATTTGATATTCCACACCCAACTCATACTCACTTTTGTCTAAGACTTTAAATTTTTATTTTTTAAGGTCAACATAATATCCCATTCAAACATACAATTAAAGCTTCAGTGTAGTCATCTGCAACTTATTTTGCATGAACCACAGAATAGATAAATGGTTAATTAAAATTGGCAATTTTCCACAAAATAAATTGCCATTTTTTGCAAATTTTAATTAATCATGATATTCCACCATATCACCATGTCTTTTTTTATGGAAAAATGGTTTATAACCAGCCAATGTTTGATATTTATTTCATAAAATGTGATTATATAGCCGTAATTGGAAAATATTGGTGAAAAAACTAGTATATGTATCAAAAGACTTCAAACTAAACAGCCTACGTGATCTTTAGAGAGCTCACATGCAGTCAAGCTATCAGATACATTAATGAAGACTTTCATTAAATTAAAAGAAAACACTTTGCTACATAATTCCTATTGTACTGTAAAATTCTCACTGTTACTACTTGCTGGACACCCTCTCTTTTGGACTATGTGGAATTTTCTTTCACCTTAAGTCTGGCATAAGTGCATTCAGCTTGACACATTGCCAAAATATAATGCAAGTGTTTTAAATTCCAGGAAATGAATGAAAAAATTTTAATTAATTAATTTCATATGTTTCTCCAACTTTTTGTACTTCAGGGCTATTCAGAGGACCTCATGCCACTGCTTGTCCAATCCTCTGAGGGTACAGCTGGGGAGCAGCTGAAGATGCTATTAGGAGCTATGCTCGATCGCAAGGAGTTAGACTCCACAGGGGATGAGAATGCAGTGAGAGAGCTGGCTAGGACAGTCATGAAGGACTTGCAGAATGAGAATAGTGACTTAAACAAGATCATGAAGCAGATAGAGCCTGTCAAGTACTCAATGGACTAGAATGTTGATCTGTATGAAGAATGGATTGAACGAACAAGGTGGTGGTGGATAGGTGATATTTTACAAGAGATCCGTTCTGATTTTATTTACCCTATAATTTAAATGACCAAAATGTCTCGGAGATGGTAGAGCTAGGAATAAAATCGCAATGTAAATAATTAATCTTTACCCACAAATTCTCATCACAAGTTCCGTTAAATGCCATTTCTGTTAAAATGCACCAAAGGAAAATGTGTGAAAATCATTATTTTTTTATAAAATAGCTATCACTATTTTTAACTGAATTATTGTGGACAATATAATATCCACAAGTTGAATGTGCATGCTTTGAATATACATATTTGCAATAAATAATGGTGTGCTCATTGTGGTTAATGAGGCACTACACAAAGATGCCTGGATTTTTTATGAACAAGTCCTGAGAGAGAGCAGACACCCATGGAAATGTATAAATGCATTTTGATTGAGATATTTGTGGTTGAGGCAAGATTTTTGAGCAAGACAAAATAATATTCCTGATTAGATAATGTATACAATGAGGGACAGAACTACAGGTAAAACTGTACAATATAGGGGAATGAATAAATTCAGGGAAAAATGAAAAGGCAATACACACTTCATAGATTGAATGATATCAGAATATCTAAGCTAACAACGATATATAAACCTAATGGAAAAAAAGATGCTTGAAGGCCCAAGAATAGATGGGAGTAGCTCTAAATGTAAAAAACAAACAGGAACCTAACCAGTACCATGAAGTGCTTGAGAAGAAAGCAACATTCTTGTTCAAATGTCAACTGCAAATAGGATGACGATAGAGATATAAAATATCTTCATTTTTACAATTTAAAGAATAATCTGATGTTCTTAGGTCTATTTCTAATAACTTATATGGTTTAGTAATAGTATTCTGCAATATAAAAATAAATGAAAGCTTGCACCAATAATCATATTACGGAAGCCAATGAGTGACCAAGGAGTGAGTTCTGAGATATAAGGGGTACGTCAATAGTCGAGTCAATGCTTTATTGTTCATTATTATGAAGTTGAAAATAACTAATATCAGCAATTGCTCACAATGGCCTGGTAAGCATTCAGTAGCCTACTGCACCTGTGTGTTTAGGACATCTTAGATCAGGGGCAGTAATACTTACTCAGAGGTGAAACATGCACAAACTGCAATCCAGAGGAGAAAGCATAAAAGGGAAGAATATTGGAAGTCAAATTTACCTCTGACAATCAAGTTGACAAGCCTGCTTATATTTACCTATATGATTGTGAAATGTAACTTAGTTGTTCAATATATCAACTAGGCTTGTGATTGGTAAATTTTTTGTTCCCACTTGAATACAAAGTCTACGAGAGGATAAGGTTTAAAAGAGATCCTTGTTTTTTTAAAAGACCCTGGATAAATTAACAAAAAATATGTTTCACAAAATTTGATATTATAATGGAGGGATACATATTATGCAATATTTTATGCCTATCTCACTCGGCCCATATCAGACACTCTACATCACTGAACCATACAAAAGCTTCTATGCTATGGTTAACACATTCTTCTTGCATCTGTGTCACCAACTTCTGAACATCCATACAAACATTCATCCACACCAATTTCACCACACTTTTCTTCCCATTTTATAGCATTAATTTTAAACATGGTATTCCTAATCAATAGAAAATACTATATTTGAAAATATCAACAATTATTTGAAACAAAAATATCATCAACTATTTTTGAAAATAACATTAATGACTACATATAAAGCTATGAAAATGAGGCCATAAGCATAAATAAACAAAGCAGTAAAAATCTTAGAGAATGAGATGAAATGAGGAGGTATTTGCTGTAGAATACTGGTAGGTTAGGCACTAAAGAAAAAAAGCCCTTCCCCTTTATGTACAGTATTCTAAACCTTAAGCCACCTGAACCAAATGAATCACTATGTATGGCATTTGGTTTTTCCTTACTTCTAAAAGGGAATAGCTAGTGAAACACCAAGTACATATTCCTAAATCGACTTTCTCATTTGAATTTACTTGAATTCTTTGCTACAGAGTTTTTTGAGTAGTGAACATTTTTTAAACCATTAAAAGTGGTAAATACTTTTTCTTTTTAAACACATGGACAATTCTGCAATTTACTTATTTTTTCACATTATTTTCATGTCATTAACTCAAGCCTCAAAATTCACCCTTGGTAACTACATGCCTGTTTATGCAAATTATCACATTATCTCTAATACTGTCCAGTAACAAAAAAGTCTCTGGATTTCCTGTACAAAATTAGACATGATTTACTTATTATATTTGAACTACATAGAAAGGTGGTCACCAATAAAGTTAAGGCTGACCTGGGGAAATATCAGTGAGAATATTTTGAAATAAGATGCTTTGAACATAAGAGCAAGCATTGATTGTCATTTTTGTAAGTGAATCTTGGGATGAGGCATGACTAAAAATACTTTAGATGACAAAATGGATGCATTTCATGACGAATTCAACTTTTACTTTGAAACACATTTTCCAGTTAAGAAATGCAAAATCCCAAATATATGTAACAAAAAGTGTACCTGGCTAACAAGTAAAATAATCAACCATAGCAAGAAAAAAAAGTTATTCACATCAGCTTGCCAAAACGACTGAAAACAAAACTTAAACGAGAATATAAACAATCCAGTAAATACCTTAAGGAAATTGTTGCAAAAGCAAAATTATCTCATAATGATATTTTTATCACAAATTTAAAAAATAAAACCAAGACTTCTCGGCAAATTGTACATATGGAAACACATGAAATTAGTCCTCACTGAAACTTTTAACTCATGTTAGTCATGTGCAATCAAATCCTACTCTCATTGCAAATACTTTTACTGAGACTCCAGGAAAAATTGTTTCAAATTGCATGAATCAAATTTCTATTTCTGAATCTGATACCCACTCCACAAAAAGTTCCACATTCCATATATATTGATAACCTGTGATGAGAGATGAGATTATCAGCATAGGCCATACCCTTAGAAATAAGCTTTGTTCGGGGAGAGAAGATATGCCTGACAAAGTAATTAAGTTTTCTATCCCTTATTTCTAAGCCTCTTGAGTTTCTCTGCAACCTGTCTCTGTCAGGTTTTTTCCCATCACACACGAAATTGAGCTAAGTTATACCAATTCACAAATTGGGTGATGTGAACACTGTAGGAAACTACAGACCAAGTTTGATCTCAGTTTTTCTAAAATTTCTGAAAAGGTTATGTTAAAATATAATGTTAACTTCCTAGAAAAACACTTTTTCAAACCAATGACATGGTTTTAGGAAAGGTAAATCAACATCTAGAGAACTCCATGAATTCATTACAAATTTACCACATGCTATGGACAATAAGTATCTATCCCTGGGGATATGCCTTAATCTCATAAAGGCTTTTGACACTATAAATCATGAAATTTTATTAAGAAAATTAAAAAACGTGGTACTTTGGGAATCTCAAATAAATAGTTCAGATTATATCTCCAGGAAAGACATCAAATAGCTGAAATATGCCATCTTGATGAATCTACAAATCACAAAGTGAACTGTCAATCAGTTGAAAGAGAGGTTAAAAAAGGTGTTTCTCAGGGGAACTCCCCTGGGTCCTTTTCTATTTCTACTCTCCATAATTGATTTGCCAGATTGTATTTTCGATGCAAAATTCATTCTTTTCGCTGATGAAACTACCATTCTAATAAATCCCAAAACCAGTCCTGTGCTACAACAAAAAGTAGACTCTACAGTAATATACCTTCAAAATTGGTTTCAAAACAACTTATTGTCAATAAATGTAAAAAGAGCAGTACGCATAAATTTTGGCGAAAATCCATGACTGCTGGTTTAACTCTCTGATAAGAATCTAAATTTTGCTGACAGAGTAAATTACTTGAGTGCTCAGATTGAATCATACCTAAAATGTCCCTTTTATATTGACAATATAAATTTAATAAAACTCTCTATCAGCTGAGATATTTGTTTTTTTAGTAGTAGCTTAAATATCCTAAACTGTCTTAATTATTCAAATTTTCAATCTCGATTATCATATGGCATTATATTCTGAGGTGGCGCAAGCCTTAGCCAAAAGATTTTTAAAGTTTAGAAATTAGCCATAAGACCTACCTTAAACTAAGCTTTCAGACACTCTAGCCTCCTGAAGGCCTCATTTTCATGAGCTGCAAATTATGCTACTGGCTGCTCTTTGTGTATAAATCAAATATTATTTGTTAAGAATAACATCCACATATACAAACAAAACCTAAATATCCATCATCATGATACACGTACTAAGTCATTACAACTTATATACACATTGAGACAAGATCATCTAATTTGTGTGGTGAGGGACCATACCACAGAGGAGCTATATTTTATACCTGCTTCCTCCAGATTTGAAAGAATCTTCTTCAAATAATTTAAAGCATAATCTTAAAGCATTGAAGCATTTGAAGAAATTTAAGCAAGCACGGATAAACGGCAGGAGTAATTATGACTTTCTAGTTGGTAGCCAAATGCCTTATCATCCAATTAGTGATGTGCATGAAGGGATTAATGAGGCTCATTAAACTTTTGTACTCTGTGGATGAACTTTGTGCATCATGAAAAGATAAGTCTAAAATGTTGTTTGATAAATATCCCTATGTAATGTAAATAAACTTGTTTCATGTGACGTATACTAACAAAATGTATGTACATTATTTTGTTTTATGACAAAACCATGCTGAATCGACCTTTAGTGAATCAAGCAATAAATAAGTTATTATATTGTCATTTAAGAAATTAAGTCCATCAGACAAACAATAGGCTGGCTCTTAAATGATATGCCCTTGCTTTCCTGGTAATATTTGGCTTAAAGAAGTTAAAAACTTTCAAGGCCTCTGCACAGCCAACCTCCTGTTACATTGGCTATGAATAAGAAATTATACACATCAGAAGGCTGAAAATTTCATAGTGGAGAATGTCAAACTTTTAATTCTGCCCAAAATATCCTTTTTTAACAGGGTAGCAGATTGTGGTTCGGCAAAATAAGGTTATTGAACAAGAGTAGGAAATAAAATGAAAGATGAAAATGCACTTTGAGATACAAAAATAAATATTTAAGAAAATATTAAAATGGTAGGTGAACAGATATCTTCAAGTACTATATTTCAAAGTTAAATGATGCCAAATTGTTCCCACTTTATAAATTTCAGATTCTAATCCATCTGAAACCTTTCTTATTGATGTAAGGTAACGGCAAGATAACAGGCCTCAATAAGCATAAATTTGAGCAATAGCTTTACGACTTTCAGTTTGAAAGAAATATAGATGTGATTACGATTGTGAGCATTCTGAAACTAATTGTCTAAAAATAGAGACTTAATGCCTTGAAAAGGAACATTCAAAAGAATTATTCATAACCAAGTCAATGCTGCCAGAGCAGTTTAGTCTTTTCATAACTGCAAGAGAGTAAGCTACCAAAATAGACTAATAAAACCAAACATCCTTACATCAAGTAATACCACTGAAGACAGTAGAGTTAAGGATGGCCATGATGAAACAGCATTTAGTGTGTAGAAAAATGGCCAAAGGTGTAAAGAATCCACGAGTACAAGCCAGATTGCCCAAAAAAAAGTACTTTAAAGGATGTAAGCTTAATAATTACGCTGAGAAGAACTTAGTTTCTAAAAACAATCCCGTAAGATCAGTTACGAGAATATTCATTAAGAAGGTGGATTTAAATTCAAACCTATTCCTGTTTCTACCTCGCATTCACTAATATACCGCGGAAAGGCAGCCCTCCATGAATTCGTTTCAAGGCGGAGAGTACAAAGCCTTATGCGTCTGTTGATACATGCAATGCACGGTGCCGTAAGTCTTCGAAAACCATCAAAATAGTTGATATTATATTCGTTTTATTTCTACGAAACGTACCACAAAGCAAAGTTTAGCAGTCTTTTTGTGAAATTATTGAACCATACCAAGTGAGGAGCAACTAATTCCTGTTACAAAAACAGATGGGTTCAACGAATGTCTGTAAAAACGTACCGATGGTTGCTTTTGAAACTCTTTCATCGGAAAAAATAAATTATTAATATGCAATAATTTCAGAGTGTAAAATCATTCGCCTTGACCGGGATTTTTAATGATTTTTACACTCTGAAATTATTGCATTGAAATGCATGTTAGCGGATGACTCCGTTAAAAGTTACTGTAGCGGCATCTCCCGCAGTTTCTTGAAAATTATTAATAATTATGTTAAACTTTGCTGCATGATGGAAATTGCGAAATATCTTCAAGATCATTAAAATATCGCATATACCTTAATCCTATGCTTGACGTAGATAGTAACATCATGGAAAAAGGAGGAATCCAACTCCTTTAAATGATGAAACACTAAAACAGAGAAAATTTAGCATGAGCTGCACTAATTGGCGCCAAATTTTCCTTGTAATTATGATCAAATTCTTTAAACTGCTTCAAATCTGGAGTCTTCATGCAAGTAATCAAATTTTAAAATGCTTGTTTCACAGTAGTACAATCTAAATTTCGCTCTTCGAGGTTGACCCAGTATCACCTACAACATAAGTGTTAAAAATCAAAATTATGAATTCCATTCCACCTATTAATGAATTCTATCATAACTTAGGAGGAAATAAACTCTATTTAAATCTAAATAAGTATGAATAATTAAAGTGATCACCTAAATGAGCTCTAAAAAATAATTTTCAAATTTTGTAATGGTGGCCAACCACCCGTTCCAACCACTGGATTTAGGTTAAGAGCGGCAACAGCGTGCCCACATATCGCTGTTGTTCTGTTTTTGCCAGACATTTCTGGTTTTGGTAGGTGTTAGTAGGCGTACTGTTAGGGGGAAGGGTTAAGCTGTCGTCAAAACACTAGAAATGACAGGCATATATGATCATATCAGACAACTCTTCGATCAGAATCTTCATTCCAATGTTGTGTCTCTGGTAAGTAGAAATATATCATGATTTTAGCTTTCAGTTGATAGGACTCTTTCTCTTGAAAGAAATTTTCTCTTTCAGGCAAATTTTGCACTATCAGCTAGTGACCACAATCCAGAAATGCTTTCGGCCACAAATAAGCTAAAAACGTATGTCCATTATGCCGATTCTCTGTTCGCTCTTGGGCAAAACAGGAAAGCAGAAAGTACGTATCGTAAAGCGCTACTGTTTAAAAAAACTCTTATGAAGTGTAAAGGTGCCAAACCACAACAAGATAGTCAAAAGGAAACTATATCTGATATAGGTAAGAGTCATTCATCGCCCGTAAATACAATCGAATTGGCAGCAGCTACAGCGAACCCTGTCAAATTGTTACATTTTGGATGATATGCGAGATGATATTGGGATAAACGCGTTACCCTGAAAATCTTAAATTATTTCTTAGCTAAATTTTCTCAACAATTGGTTGATATGATCATATTTGTTTCAGACATCAAATATCAGATTCATCTCTGTCTTTTAAACTTGAAATTGACTCACCAAGCTATAGGAGTGTTACAGACTATCCCTGGGAAACAGAGGACTGCAAAAATCAACATGGCCCTTGCAAAACTGTATCACCAAGGAGGTTTGGAAAGATCTGCTATAACAGCTTATAAAGAAGTCTTAAGGGTATGTTATAATTTTATTTGTATTCTCATTTGCTTAATTTCGTTTTTTTGAATTCTCCTTTGGGTGGCTTATTGAGGTGTACATGGGAATTACGCAGGAATATTATTAGAGAATAACGCGGGCATAAAATACTCATTTTTTCGGGAGATCTTTTTGCAAAGATATTTTTTCGAAGCTTGCTAGTAAAAATTAAAAAAAATACGTATGCCTAACCAAAATTTCTTCATTATTTCTGTGGGCATCAATTCAACCATTGCCTTGACCCAGCTCTTTATTTTCTAGCATATTAGCTAAACATGTCGTTTTTACATTTATTCTCGTTCGTACTATTTCTTTTTTATTCATGCATGCAAGTGAAATTTTTCTACACCTGTATACGCTTAATATTTTCAAATAATATCTCCGCGTTTGCATTACATACTGCAGTAATAATGTTGGCAGCTTAGTGGTTATAGTGACCAGCTGCTGACCAGAAGATCCGAGTTTGATTCATGGTGACTTAAGACTTCCGCGACTTAACTGGAGTTGTGTTATTTTTTTGGTAGTAGGTATTCCTGTAAACCATTGGTGACTAAGTGAAAAATTGTCCCCTTAACCTACTGTGTGAATTTCATAAGTAATAGGACTATGAGTTGAGCTCTACCCTTACCTGGCCAACCATTTTTCAAGGTTGAGTAGTATGGTTTTTTGTCTTATACTCGTGGTTTTTTTAATGGATGGAAAGCAAGTCACTCACCTCATTGACCCAGTAAACAGTGATATTCTATACAAATTGCAATAGATAACTCCATGACCATCTAATTAACTTTTAAGTGAATTAGAATCAGGAAAATAATAAAATATAATGGGTAGTATATACATGGTCGCAAGTGAGTGCATCTGGTCGCAAGTGAGTGCATCTCTGCAGGATGAGTCCCAGTTTCAAAGGGCACATCAGACCAAGTAGAAACATTAGACCAAACAGAAAAGGGAAAGAGAAAAGTAATAGAGAGTCACCCACGCCCTCCCACTCAGATTTGTGTGGCACAGTGGCATTGGCATGCCACTGCCATAGAAGCTCTCTTTGTAAACCCTGGATGCATGTGTGATTTTGACTCATGAAAGTCACTGAATACTACAAATCTGAGTGAGAGAGTGTGCGCAATTATTGTCTGTGATTGTGTGTTGTACTGGGGATCGAGATGATGCGGTGGCTATCGTACTGACTTCCCACCCAGAGGGCCTGGGTTCAACTCCCGGCGGCGTCGAATTTTTTTCAGTGTTATCTCAATCCCTACTTGAGGTGCTTTGTGGAGGGTACTTTGAGTATCCATCGGATGGGAAGTTAAGCTGCGGATTTCATGGTGCCTTTTGTTGAGAGTAGGCTAATGTTGACACCAGGTTTCTCTCCACCCTTCATCCGTTCCTGTCCGTCCCTAATGGGGCAAATAACCTTAGTTGTCAGTCGCCTTCCCTAAATACTTTTATTTGTGTGTTCTTCCATAGTAATATTATAATCTTATATGAATGAAAGTGGTGTATGCAACTTGATACATTTATAATTTGGAAAAATCCAACTGATTACTTGAAAGCATGCTAGTCACATTTAAATGTTGTTCTAGTTATCAGAAATACTGTAAATCCATTATTGACTATTTTGATATAATAGACACCGTAGACTTTTTTAGAAGTTCATTCCATATTCTAGCATGCATTATGACTACATTATTCTTTAAGGAGTCCAATGAATATATGTGTCCAAGTCCCACAAAATTTTCAGCGCCATACATTTGCCAAAATAATTCATTTGGTTCAGTATGGGTTGAATATCAATCAATAGATTAAATTTGAATGAAATCACATGTAGGGTTTCCAGAATATTTGTTGAGTTGGTTTGGAAGGAGCCAGGTGTGTATATGGAAATGATTTTAAATTTTGGTTGATTGCATGCTATCTTCAGATCAAAACCATGTATTCTTTGTTATTTTATCTGATGTAGGAATGTCCACTAGCCATGGAAGCAGTCGAGGGACTCCTCAGTCTTGGTGTCAAAGGTGCCGAAGTGGGCTCCTTTATGCTTGATGGAACGTCTACATTACCCAACATGGATTGGTAAGCAGAGCAAAGCACTTATGAATACTCAACTTAAATAAGGATGGGGCAGATTCCTGAGATATAAATAAGGCTGGCCATTATTTATCACTGTGGTACAATGACAAGGGGACAATTATCTAAAATATTATGCCTCCTTAATCAATTTACTTTCTCTCTCTGAAAGGAGGAAACCAAAGCAGACACCCTGAAACTGAAACATTATTTGAAACTCAATTATTTGGATAACACAATAATAATGAAATCCAAGGTTTGCTATAATGCAGAAAACATCCATCCACCATAAAAATCTCTTTCAGTAAAACACACAGTTTCATATTCCTATTAGATCCCTTTCAGTTAAGTTTAATTTGAAAGCCCTCAATCAGATTCATTGTGCTTCAACTCTTGCTGAATTTAAATCAAGTGATTGGAAGTTGTCATTCTATGTCAATTGACGTAAAAAATTATTATAATGCATATTAACTCAGTTCTGATGAAATTTGATGTACAATAAACCTTTGATTATCCAATTTGCAGATAATCTGTGCTGCTCACTTCCCAGTATTACAAATTCAAAATATAAACAAAATTACAATTGTATAGATGATTAAATGCTTTGAAACTTTGATATACTTAAAAAAAATACAATACTAAATAGTTTTTGATTTCACCAAATCAAAAGTTGTTAATAGTATTGAATGTTTTAATTTAAACATGTTTTTTTTTGTTGCCTCTGTCATAACTTTATGGAATTTGCATAACATAATGAAATGAAATTATTGACTTTGTAATTCCACACACTTTATTTAAAAACGTGACCCAAGTTTCGATGTTGAACATCATCATCAGGTGGTCCTCATAGAAGCAAACTTGGTATATACACCTTCTGATCGAGGGAGGGGGGTTGGCCAGAGAGGGAAGGTAAGATTAAGGTTTCAATGTAAGGGAGGGTGGAGGGGTAAAAAGGTTACAATGTAGCTAGGAGGGAAAGAGAATTACATCTTTAGATGTCAATTGTTGACTCGGAAGAGTGGTTTATCTAGGAGTGGGAGGAATACAAAATTAAACATTTTTGTCCTATCCATACTTTCCCATTATCTTTTCCCACATATTCATTAGCCCTAAGGATTCCATTTACTCCTTTAATGCAACCAAATACACAGTGCGGCAACATGACTTCCTTTTTTCAATTCAATTATCGTAGGAAAAGGAAGTTTATGTTGTTGCACCCAGTACATATGTAGTTTTACTATTCAAAAATATTCATTAACTATCAATTTTTATTAATCATGATATTCCGCCATATCATGCCGAAACGTCTCTTTTTATTAACTATCTACCCTACATTATTTTAATCAGTATCATATAAAGAATATTAATCTGTATCAGCAATCCTTTGTCAATATTCAGCCTTCCCTTTTCATTAGTTGAACTGATGTGGTATGATTGAGTTATAATGTAGAGAGCATAGGGTAATAAAACTGCATTTTTTTGTTTTAATTAATACTTTGACTCTCTGTAGAAAGCAAAGATAATATTAATTTCTTAAGTTAATCATGGAGATTTAGGTAATCTTTCTTTAATGATGGAAATGTGGAAGCTTAAATATAGTTTCTGTCTTCGATTTCAGTTTTTGGTTATGTTAACTTATGGTTGCAGGTTAACAATGTGGGTAAGGGCGCGTGCTCACTTCTACGCTCGAGAGTACACCCAGGCAAGCTCTTTGTTGAGGCAGTTAGATGACCGCTCAGCTCTAAGGGACAATCCTGTTCTCCTGGTGGCATTGGGAGAATGTCTTCATCATGCTGGGGATCACTCGGCTGCCCTTAGTGTACTTCTTAGGGTAAGCTATCACTTTCACGGCTCTGATTACTCAGCATATCTACCCCAGTGATTCTGAGCCTGAGCAAACCAAATTGTCCATTCATAATATAGTTTTACTAATTGTATGCATTTTTGAAAGTACTCCTTCACAAGGCCCGAATGAAATGCAGCTTTTTTAGAGTGAAAGGTTTATGCAACATTTGACCATTGCTATGATAAAATATGTCATCATCATCATAAGTATTTCAATCCTAGGATTGGTTTATTGCAGCCCTCCATTCGGCTCTATTTAATGTCAATTCCCTCAATCCCTGATACCTTTTCTGTTTCACGTCTTTCTTAATTTGTCCTATGTACATGTCTCTTGGTCTTTCTCGTGTGATCTTTCCTTGTATTATATTCCTAATCAATCCATTTTGCCTCATTGTGTGTCCAATCCATCTGTTTCTTCTTTGCCGTAGAGTTCTCCATATGGTACTATCCTCTTCTGCTCTTCTATATACTTCCTCGTTCCTCACTTGGTCTGTCCATTTAATATTCAGTATTCTCCTCCAGCACCATGTTTCAAAAGCTTCTACTCTTTGCTGGTCCGCTTTTCCAATGTTCCAAGTCTCGAAACCATAAGAGTGCCATGCTCCACACAAAAGTCTTGACGAATTGTTTCCTTGTTTCCAGCCTTAGGTTCTTTGAACATATTAATTGCCTCTTCTTCAAGAATGCATTCTTAGCTTGGGCTATTCTTCGCTTGATGTCGATCGAACTTCTTCCATCCCATGTTATGCTGCTGCCCAGGTAGATGAAGGATTTCACTTGTACTAGTTTCACCCCTTGAGTTGTGATATCTGCATTCAGCTTCTCTCTTCCACACACAAGGATTTTAGTTTTCTTCTTGTTGATGTTCATATTATATTCCCCCAGCACTTGATCCATAGCACTTAGTTGCTTGCTGGTCCTCTCACGTTTCCACCACTACTGCAATGTCATCTGCAAACCGAAGCATGTTAATTTCTTCTCCATTTACCTTGACTCCTTTGATACCCAATTCTTGTGTTTCTTTTATTGAGGATATTTTTTTATATGTACACACATTGCTTATTAAGGAACAGATTATTGATGGATAATTTCTCAGCTGTATAGAATCTCAAGAATAAAAGTATTGAAATAATTATTCTCCTGATTGTTAAGAAAAAATCTCCCATATTTTTAAATTGGAAGATAACTTATTTTATTCCATAATAATGGGTGGATTTATGGCATCCAGCATGATTCAATGAGTTTTACGTATTTTCAATCCTTTGTGCTTTTTGGAGAACATTAAACATATTCCAAACTATTTTTAATTGTTTTTAACATCAAGGCAAGAGTGTATATAAATTGTAAATGTGTGTTTGTGTAAATAGATGTTACATATTTTCTTTAAACTTTCATAAATTAAGAGAGAGCTGTGACAACTCTGAAATGCTAATATAAGATTTTTCTGAATTTTTGTAATTCAAATGTGTTTTGGTGGTGTAAAAGATAGCATATTATATAAAACATTTGAATTTGTCTGTCAGGAGATACAGTAGCAGCGTTTTTACCACTCTTGACCCAGTCTCAGTCTTGACCCACTTTATTCATTGAATGAATTCTTTTGGGACAATCTTCTTTACATTTAAGAACTAATGTAAATATATTAAGTAACATTAATATTGACGACATTTAATATGGTTGTACCATTTTTCAAATGAATTAAGTATTATTATTATTATTATTACTTTATATTTTTTCAATGGAAGACAGTGAATGTCCAATAGTATCTTAATTTGTCTATACTTATATCTGTATAAGTTTATCGCTTAAAATCTGTTATTCACCACCCAATGCTGAAAAGCAACACTGAGGGTTCATTTTGTAAGGATTGTTTTTGAGCATTAAGCTTGTCACATGACGTTCCTTGTAGCATTGTCATTTAATTCCAAAATCAGGTTAACAGTGGATTACCAAAACAAATTTCTGTTTTAATTTTCTTTATGACTTTCATTTACCTTGCAGGCGAATTCCCTGGAGCCTCACCTTCATCGGGGTCTAGACATACTTGCCGCATTGCTTGCAGGGGAGCGGAGGCTAAGGGAATTAGAGCGTTGCATTTCACCTCTTGTGGCCATATCTGAATACGGCCCGGAAACATGGGTTGCCATGGGATATTATGCTCATGCAGTCAGGAAAAATGCCAAAGCCGTTTATTTTGCACATAAGGTAAAGTGCTCATCTAGATTCCTCCTGGTGAGACCAAAATAAGTTCCTTGGCCCAGACCATGCTCTGATTGTTTCATTCCTTTCAGGCATGTTTAATTGACCCACGAAATGTTGAAGCATTGATCTTAAAAGGGTTGGTCCTACTTGAGATGAAAAAGTGGCAAGAGGCAGGGCTCCATTTTCGAGAGGCAATGCTGCTGGCTCCCCATCGTTATGAGCCACATTGTGGCCTTGCTGACTGCTACATTGCAATGCACCGAACACGAGAGGCACTGACAGTTGCATCCAGTGCATGCAAGCAGTTAGGGCAAACCCCACGTGCCCTCACGGTAAGCCCTGTTAACAAATGCAATATATGCAGTCAGTTAATTTAGACTTAGCATTTCCACACAAATTTTATTCCTTCACAACCTGGGTTTCAATGTAAAATGTCATCATCAGTTCAGTGTGAATGTATCGCACATAGTTCTGCTTGAAACAATAGACTTTTTCATTAATGATGTATGTATTAATTTATCAGTCATCCTCAACAAATTGCACTTATCTTATAAGTAATCTTCAAGCATTCTAACCAAAACAAGCAGAGATATTTTAAATAACAGTATATTTGGCCTAATTGTTTTTTTCTTTGGTTTATGATAAAGAGAAATCTTCCTCACAGGTTTCATGAAAGAAATAATTTGTATCAATATGATACTTAATAGCCCAAGATATCTCTTAAACATGGTTATTTAACAGTTATAATTGATAACCCATGAAGTTATTGACCAAATTTTTCCAAAGAACAAATTAAAAATCTAGAATTTCTCTGGTTGACAGCATATGTGAAGATAAATGTTATTTCAATCTGTTGAATGTTAAGTTGCTAGCTAAAAAGCAGAAGAATGTTCTTTCTTTTTATCTGAGTTCTTGGGATTTATCAGTTAATCACCCATTCAAGTTTGCATAGTTAAGAAGATAGTCTCATCTCTGTGTCATATTTGTTGGTGATTTGATATCTACATAAGAATATAATTCTTTTTTGGACAGCTCTATGCCTCTGTGCTAATGAAAGATCCCGTTGGATCAGCTCGTGCCAAAGGACTTCTTGAGAAAGCACTGCAGCAAGATCGAACACATTTGCCTGCTGTTTATCTTCTTGCAGAAATTTATGAACAGGTAAGGACTCTGCATCCCTATGGACTGCAACCTTGATGATACAGTAGAAGTGGTCTCGCATAATTCAATGACTCCTATTGTATTAAAAAAATAGCACATTACGTAGTGGATACAAAGGCACTCCAATATGAAGTTATAATGCCATGTTAAAAACATAGTTGAAGAAGGAAACTGGAAAACATCTCAATTATTTTGGCTATTACAGTGAAGTGGTTGTTGAAAAAAGTCTAATAAATTATGACAACTACAAGATGCTGCCTCCTTTAAGTGGGTTTCTTGCCTACCATTGTGAAGGTAAGGCATCCACAGTCATCCTCTCACAAAATCTTTGCTTAGCTGAATTGGCAGCTATAGAAAAGAAGATACGAAAGAGGAATGCAACAGCTGGAATAGGGATGTGGAGTATTTGGATGGTGTTGAGGATAGATCTAAAGGCCAAAAAGTGCTGTTTTCAGACTAAGGCAAAAAAAAATAAATAAATCTTCTCCTGAAGTTAATTTTGGCGAGATGGAAAGGGGGTTTCTTAAGCAATAGTTATGGTGTCATTTCCAGTGGAGGATTGTGGCTTGGAGAGTCAGTGTGGAGTAGCCATGGCACTGAACAGGAAATTGGAGAGAAGAGTAGTGATTTTCTAGTAGATGAGTGATGTAATTCTAATGGGTTAGATTTAAGCAGATCTGGTCAATTATTGAGTAATCCATGCGTACATGCCAACTAGTAATCACTGGGAGTAATAAGCCGATATTGCGCATGCTCAATTAGAACTTGGAATTGGGAACTTGCCTGTAAGGAAACTCCTGATAGTGATTAAGTGCCAGGCAAAGGGAGAGATTGGAGAGGTGGCAGAGTATCCTTTCAAAATAAAAATGGCCATGGGGAGAAAACAGTTACATTTTGCTAGAAAAAGATATAACAAAAAAGATATTAAATAACTACTAGTATGTGAATCGAGTATCATCACAAGCATTCATGAACATGGAAAAAGCAGGGATAAACATGAAGGTAACAGTAAGTTTACCCTGAGTTAAGTGTGGAATATGAGCAACACTATCAATTTGCAGTCTCCTGAGGACAGTTGCAGGGTCCTACTATAATTTAGTAACTATGAAATTCCAATGAATTAAATATAACTTGAAAATAGCATCCTGATGTGTTAATACACTTCAAATACCTTCTTGTGATAGAGTTGAGGCAATAGTGTGTTGGTTAACAAGATTGTCCTTTCAGAAGAGTTACTAACTTGTTCAAAATAGTGAAATCAGGTCTGGAATATTACTAGACTTTGGTTTGACTTCTAGCATGCAGACAAAAATGTATCTGAACTGGGCAGGAGTGTATTGCAACCATTAGGAGAGAATTCTGCAAAACCTGGAAGACTGCAAAGGCTGGATATCTTGTGTGTACTAAATGTTAGTCCTTAGAAAAGTAAAGTAGCCATGAATGAAAAGCGTCATCATGGGAGGTGTAGGTTGTCTTTAAGATTGCAGACATGCCAACTCTCCCGATTTAAGCGGGAGACTCCCGATTTTTCCTTCTTACGTTCTTGATGAACTGTTCAAATTGTGTACTTAGCTTAACATGTTAATAAAGTGTGACATTCATTAAAAATTGGCAAAGTGTCATAAAGGGATTAAGGTGCCATGCAAATATTGTGGTAATTAAAAGTGATTACTTCGTGATACACTTCTAAAAATCTCCCGATTTTTCATTTTTGAAAGTTGGCATGTCCTCCCGATTTTTCATTTTTGAAAGTTGGCATGTCTGAGATTGGCCCATCAACAGAAACGTGGCAATATTGCATGGAATATTGTTACCGAGAATGTGAGAGTTATTCATGGCAAGGGACAAGAGTTGTTGAATGAAATTGAGTTGATGTCTGTCTTTTGTGTGAAACAAAATGGAAGGGTTATCATGTTGAAAATTATGTGAATGGTCAGGCCTTCTGGTCAGGAGTTGATGATAGTGTACACAGTAGCTGGAGTTAAGACTTTGGATGAGAGGGCTAAGAAGTGTGTTGAGGATGATTTCAAAAGTTGATCTGGGAAGGAATCAGGCAGCAAAGAAATGTACATATAGATCTGAAGCAAATTAAATTAAAAGTCAGGAAATGTTATGATAGGAAAATCATTGTGAATGGAATATAGTCGAAATTGGCCAGTTAGCAAGAAGAGATGATGTTATTTATCTTATGGGGATTCGACATGAGGCTGATACTACCTTGTTTGGAGTAATAGGGAAATATTATTGTCAATTTATTGTTTCTTTTTTTCATCATTTATAGTTAATAATCCCACAGTTATTAGCCAAATGTTTCTTTGATAGGAGAGGAAAGAGCTTCCATAGTACTAAATTTAGTATAGCATATTAAATTAACATATCAGAGTATGGGGGGGGGTGTTTACCCTGTGCTGCCTATTGTTTCTCAGGAAGATCAGATACCTGAAAAATCACGTAGCGTGGGTAAAGCTGAAGGAACCTAGAGGCATCCCGGGAATTGAACCCTGGCTCTCTGGTCAGTAGCCAAGTGCTGTATCCACTTGAGTTATCAGATCCCTTCTACTATTGCATAAGTTTCATCTAATGGTAGTTCTAAAATAGGGATATCATTAGCATTTAGAAATTAATATGTTGGCGATATAAATTAGTAAATGTATTGCCAGTGAATTAATCCTAGAGTATAGAAATAAGATAATATCATTAACAGAATCATTTCTTATGTAATTCTTTTAGAGTTAAGTAGCCCTAACCACACTTTTCATCTGTAATGTAACTAAGTCTTGCACTTACATTTAATTAGCTCCATCTAATAATACATACATTTTATGACCTCCCTGGACAAGCAGAATTGTATAGCCAAAATTTTATGGCAAGCCCATGTAAGCAGAATGGAAATATATGCACACATCCATAAAATTCTTCCACAGTTAGAGATTAGCGCTGAATTAGTACAAATGAGGTTACAAATGAGTGATGAGTCATGCTATGTGGTGTAATTATGTATGGTACCCTAGTCTCTGAGTACAGTGAGTGGAATTCTCATTTTTTTGTTTGCAAATTGACAAATTTTATAGTATTACTTGCAGTTTTGCATCCTGTACATTGAATATGGATTACTGTTAAACATGAGGTTGTTGAAAAACTATTTTCTGAAGAATATTTTTGCTAGACACCCTTCCTAGACTCCCTGCTGATTTGATTGCTGACAATTAGTGAAGTATTTGACCATTTCAATTAGCATTCAGCATTTTCTAAAGGGTAGTATTCACATCTTATGCATAAAGTGTACTTCATAATATGCATTGTGTTTGTAGGAAATGTTGCTGGAGAATGCTGTTGCATTGCTTAAGGAACAGGTGGATATACAGCCAACATGTAAGCTGCATCAAATGCTTGGAGACCTCTATTCACGAATGCACGATGCAGATAAAGCTCTGGATCACTACAACATGTCACTGAGGTAAACATATCCATTAGGAAATAATTAGTGGTGTTTATTTATTCATTTTGGCTACATTATTTCAGTAGTGAAAAAACGAGGGTAGTTTGAAAGGTTCTCGGAATCACCACCAGATTTCAGCACTCGAGCAATGAGTTTCCCACCGGTTCTCTGGGAAGAGATCTGTGGTACGGATACATCTCCATTGTTGATCATTACATAAATGTTCACCATGCATAGCCTGTCTTATTAGGGTTATGCTTCTAAATGTACAATGAGACAGAAAATTATAATCTTCATCTCTTCCTCTATGGCAGAATGAACCAACCTGGAATACAAATCAGATTTGTAGAAAAAAATTTAGAATTTATGATGAATACCTAATTTTTTTTAATTAGAAAACTGTTGAGGTAGATTTGTTTTTGCCAACTCATCAAAATGTTGTGTAAATGGGACACAGCATTATCATCATTTGAATTCATAGCATGCATAGCTACTGGCGTATTAGGGCGATGCTTCTTAACGTACAGTGCAAGTTTCCCATGCTTTCATTATTTCTCTTATTGTGCTAGATGATTGTTGTATTGCTGTGACCTCATCCTCCTCAGACAAACCCTCCTCCACAACTACATCCTTGTTCTTGAAGATAGTACAAATCATTGATGTCAACCAATTTTAAGTGCATGATAGATCAGCTACCCTGACACGTCGTTTTACTTTTGAAGATTAAACTTTTCATTTCTACGGTTAATTTTAATCTCTTATGACTGTCTTCTTGCAGCTTTTTCTTTGGGCACATTTTTAAAACTATTCGTAAAATATTATTAAACTGTGCGCGAAAAGTCACAAATAGCTTACCTGAATTTCAAGTTTTGACAAATGTGTGATCACTTGCAACACGATGATGCTAGTGGAACTTGTTCTAAACACAAATGTAAACAGTTGGTGGAATCACTCCAGGCATCCCCCTATCCTTGCCTCTCATTATGTAAAATGTCTCTGACCAAACGAGTTATTCTTGGACAGAATGTTTTTGCTCATTATATGAATTACTTGCTATTCAAGGTACATGTTAAACGAGGTCCCACTGTATTCCTATACTCTCAAATCTTATCCTCGATATATTTTTTTCAACGGTCCTTTTGATTTTAATTGTCGAGACTATGCGGCTTGCATGATAAGGAACCTTTGCTAATGGGAATTTTCATAACTGCTTGGTATAGCGTAAGATTTTTTTGCAGCCTTTCAGTAGATTACTCTTGAGTAATCTACTGAAAGACTCTTATGATTGAAAAGTACAGTGTCTTTGAGACATTTAATAATCTTGGGAGACAAGCATATTATGGGTGTAATGTAGAGTGAGGGATCTTGAATCGTCCTACAATGGGCCAATCTTTCCCATGAGGGGACTTTGCTTTCTGCCAAAATTTGAAGTGCTGTAGTCCTGTTTTCCAGTGTCGAAATCATGGAGTGCCCTTGAAACATTTATACTCCTGATGTGGAGGAATAAGTACCTGACATACTCTGACAATGAGTCAGACTTTCCAAATAAGGGAGATCTTGTTTACTGCAGAAATTTTGAGGGCTGCATGGGCTCTGTGGTTATTGCCCTTGTGGAATGTAAACACAAAGAAAATTAGTCTCTCTCTGCATCGGCGCAGTAAAATAAATTTACTGCAACAAGTTTTTTGTTGAAATGCTTCAAGGCATAATGGTACAGAAGTAATGCAACCATTTCAGAGAGTAAAAATCATTCGCCTTGACCGGGATTCGAACCCGGATCCCTCGATATCCGGCCGAGTGCTTTAACCACTTAAGCTACCGAGACGTCCTCTTACACTCTAAGGCGAATGATTTTTACTCTCTGAAATGGTTGCATTATAATGCACACATAGCGGTGACTCCGTTAAAGTTACTATTACAGTTTCTTGAAAAATGGTACAGAAGGATAGGATATTTACTATGGCATGTAAAATTTTCAGCAAATTCTTAAAAATATTAATGATTGTACAGGCATTTTTCATTAATATAGCCAGGTAATTATTATGCAAAATTAAGCACTTACGCATGGCACCCAAAGGGTTAAGGTTTTCTTGGAGAAAACCTGCTGAGTTATTCTAGCTTTTGTATTTTTTTGAGCATAATGTAATGATTAATTAGCTGGTGTGTCATTAGAGATTCCAAAATTTCATAATTATTCTAAAATATGGTTGGAACTTTCATAGTTTACATTTTGGCAATTGCAGTTTATTCTTTCAATTTAAAATCTTAAGTAAATAGTGAGAATATTTTTTTCCTGATCATCCAAATTTATGAGCCATTGTCGAAGCTTACTCATGTGCATTGTTTTCCTCGGCACTCTTTGTGTAATTAGGTGATTAGCTAGAGTTCAGATACAAAAGATATAACATTTTGTCCACAAAAATAAATTTCACTGGGAGAGGTGAGGGTCACCATTGAAATAAGTGAGTGATTTCTGGAATTCGGAGAAATACAGTCGGTAAATAATGCAATGGCAATGACAATATTCAGGTGTGGCTTGTACAAATGAACATTGTTTCCATAATATTTCCACCTATTACCTCTGTCAATGCAACCACAGCATGTTAGTGTGTCCAATTAAACTGGTCATGGACAGATCCTATGTAGGCAACTACTTCGTGTCCATTCATTTCATCATCAAATGCCTTGAAGTGATGTAGCTATTTGCTGTTATGCTTTGTTTAAATAATTGATATATCATTCAAAGTATATGGAACTAAAAAGGGGCAGCTTATTTACAAGGATTCTTCATTCTGGTCTGCTCTAAAATGTTAGCTCATGATCTTCTGCGCTGATTATTTACTCCACACCACAAGAGCTCCCAGTTGAATTGATGGTAAATAGAATATAAAGCATCGAAATTATTGAGTGTGAATGCATGAATGAATGTGACATTCTGTCATGGGTACATGGGTAATATGCAACTTTATCCCACTCTTCATGGAGATATGAAATATGTTGGTAAAGATGCATTTAGAGGTATTTGTCGGGAGAATTAAAGCCAAATAAAATGCAAGATGCCCATAAAGGGTGATAAATTTGGATGAGTTGGGGAGACCTGAATTAATTCCTCCTATATTCATTGGTGGGAGCCACTTTGATTAAATGTTACAACAAAAGTTACGTCCATGCTTGCTTCCATTGCTTAAGTATTAAATAAATGAAGATTTTTGTGTTTGTAGGCAGGCAAAATGCATGGAGGGAATAAAGTTTTTCATACAAAATTGTAATAAAAGACATATTTCATGAGGCATTAATATGCCCTCTTATTCGCGAAGTGCATTTGGGCAGAGATTGTTAATATTACGACTGGTGAAGTATGCTGTTGGTACTTCCACGAAATACTTATCATCATATGTTTCTTCTAGTTCTTATCTGTCCATTGTAGTTTCCATATGTTGCTTTTGCCTCCTACAGCTCTCCCTCGTTCACATTGCCTCCCCCTTCAAACAAATCCATAGTAATAAAACCTTATCTTACATTGGTCCTCATAATTGAGGTAGTTTTGGTAGATAAGAGAGGTTTTATTAACCTTATCTCATATGCCAGATGCGAGGAAGGAAGTGTTTCCTCACAGTGAAAATTAATATCAAGTGCACTACACAGATTTCATTATCTAACTGGCTTTTTTTCAGTCATGATAATATCAATTCCTCAGTTTTGTTGATTGTAGATTAGACCTTTTTGAAGCTTTCTTGGACCTTATTTTTATGTGACAATTTTAAATTAGCAAAGGATATTGTTTGTCTAATTATGGACATCTGGACAGTATTTGATCAATTTATCAGCCTTAGTATGAACATATTAAATTTGAACTTTGATTTCTACCAGTAATTTGTAAAAATACTAATTAATTTTAGCTTATTATTAGGTAGCATATGGTCTTTATCATTAGTCATGAAATGTCATATTTCCAAATTTTTTGTATTTCTTTCCTTCGTTGGTGGGACATTTTTGTTATATCATATGTTTAATGTTGATACCATGATTCAGAAAAGGTCACTTGGTATTTTATGTCCGGTTCAACGCATAATAACAGTGAGACAAGGTGGTCGTTTAGGTAATTGCATTTGGGAGTATGCATCCACTGTGGCAATTGGACAAGTTCTCAATCTTTCTCCATATGTGCCACGTGCCATCTTGAAGTGCCTAGAGGGAGTATTCAAAAATCTTAGCATACCAGCATATGAGGACACCATTCTTTCAGATCAATGTCGATTGTTACATGGGGGAATCCTCTCACATTGCAAGACCCCAAGGGCGGAACTCAGTGCTCAATATGTCTCTCCATGGGATTATCTCTGTAACACTCTCAAGAAAGGTAAAGCTATCAATGTCAAAACTTCTCGATACCCCATATCAGTGCTGAAGAAAATGTATGATGATGGCGAGTTGAGTGATGTTCTCATCCTCCCTAAGTGGATAGCACACACTGAGGGTATCGTCAGAGTAGGTGTGGAAAAATTCCGGCAGCTCTTTCACTTTCAGAGTGACGTGTTGGATCTAGTTAGGGAAACGATCACTGGGGTGCTAAAAGCCATCCAGGTCAAAGGTAAAGTGTCACTGGTTGGTGTTCATGTGAGGCAAACAGATTACAAAGCATACCTGATGAACCAATTTGGGAAAAGTGTCGTGGGTGTGAATCCTGATTACTACAAGCGGGCCATGGAGAAAATGCGTGCACTCAGGTCCGACACCACTGTGATATTTGTGATTGTTAGTGATGATCGGCAATGGTGCCTGAGGAAATTGGTGAATGAAACCAATGGAGTGTTCTGGGGAGGAATGGAAGGAAGTCCTTATCACTCTGGGAGGAAGAAACTGAACTCCATCAATGGAAGATCCCACGATTTGGCCCTGTTAGCATCACTAAATGACAGTATCATCAGTTATGGAACTTATGGTGTGACTGGTGCTCTATTAGCTGGTGGGCATACTATAGCTTTCAATCTCCAAACAAATGTAAGTGGCGTGACACCAACAAGTGTCTCTTTAGCTAACTTCTTGGTGAACTGGGAATTGATGACTTAAATTGTGTTTCTTTGTTAAATATTGTGTCCAATTATATTTCAGCAATTTTGAAATGTGATTTGTTTGCTATGCTTTGATTGTGTATTAGGTCTCTAATAAAATTGTTTTAGCACAATTTTTGAAATGTTTGTGAATGTGTTCCTATGAAGCAGATCTCCACAGTGGTGCCAGGTGAAGTGGATAGCCTTTACCAAATTTTTTGTAGCCATAATACCACTGAAATTTGGTACAGGTGGATATGTTGTTTTATTAAAAACTGGTGCCTGTGATCTAATGAAATACTGCTTCCCATATAATAATCATGAAGTTTCATAAAATTGAGGCGAATTCTATAGATTTTGACATGTTGTTCAGTTTTGGTAATGGCATTAGTCAAGTTTTGTGGTTTTAATGATCATTAGAAATTTATCAGTGATTTACAGCTGTAGGTATGCTTGATTAGTTGGTGTATGAAAAGGTTTTAAACATGTTTCTTTTGGAGGTGTAAATTTCAAAGGAAAGAAAAAAAATGTTTCCCCCATTTTCTGTAAATAACCCTCTGGTTGATGTACCGTAGCAGTGGGGAAACACCAGTTCAAAGCATTGAGTAAGAATAAGTTTATTCTTATTCTGAAGTTAAAATACAGTCACTTACATATTGCACAAATCAAAGACCATGAAAATTTAAAAAAATACATTTGGCAAATTAAGGATATCTGAATTGAAAATATAATAGAAACATATAATAAAAATGTTAGTCAATTAAATGAAAACATGGCTGTAAAACCTTCTGGTTGTCACTTTCATGCCTATGGTGAATGAAGCTGGAATAATTTTATGATTCAAAGGCAAATTTAATGCACAGGACAGGTGAGGCAGTAAGAAAAACTAATTAATCCTCTTGCAAACATTTGTAATTCCTTCAATATTTGTTACTAGTTGGGGTAGCATAGTAGTCCAGTGAGCAGTGTTTGGCAGCTTACCAAAAGGTAATACCTCTGACCATCCTTAGCTTCTCACAGGCCAAGTGATTTCTCACAAATCATATCTTCCTGGGAAGATGCAGGTGGCATAGAGAAAGGACTGACCCAATTTCTTCCCTGATGTGTAAACGCTGAACTCTAAGGCACTTGTGCATGATGATCTTTTCCCTCATCTATCAAAACAGCCTTTGGGTTGATTACCATATTGGGTTTTGTTTTTCTAGGGACTTGGTGGATCCTAGTAATCAAAATTTAAATGTAATGAATCACTTCAGTTTATGAAATTGTTCCATGGTGAATAATGTCAAAATAAAACTTTTTTAATCAGGTCTAGTAGTAGGCCTGATGATGCTGCAGCGCAGTGAAACCTGGGGCACATCAAAGTTTATTTTTCATGTGGATTTACAAAGTTTATTTAAACATTATTCAAAATTTAGATGCTTCTGTTCAATCTAATGATCACTGTACGTGGAACTCTCCTGGAGCATGTTTCAGGTTTGAACATTTTTTGCCATGGTACTTAGAGGTCCAAACATTTTATCATATTTACCAGGACGTTTATCATAGATTGGAGGCTTTTGAAATGTGGGTGTGGAGAGGAATGGAGAAGGTGAAATGGACCAAAAGGAAAACAAATGAGGAAGTACTGGAGATGGTGGGTGAGGTGAGGGGTTTGTTGAGAGAAATCCTATGGAGGCAGGAAAAATGGATGAAAGGTGTATTGAGCGCTAGTGGAATGTTGAAGAAGGTAATAGAGGGGAGAATGTTGGGCAAGCGAGGAAAGGGCAGGAACAGGATAGGGATGTTGGACGGGATAAAGGGAGGAAATAAGTATACAGAGATGAAGAGGGACCTGATGTAGGTTGCTGGATTGGGTTTTATTTGATAGTTGTGTCCATCCAAAAACCTACCTTAACAGGTAGATTACCTAATAATAATATAAAATCAGGACGTTATGGATATAGTATAGTAAGTGATGCATCAGAAAATGCACATTACCAAAAATTTGGTAATTTTTCATCGATTTGGATGCCCAAGAAACAGAAATACTTGTTTCGGTCATGTAATGTTCCTCCTACATTGATAAAAGTATATCCACACTCCTAGAAGTGTGATTTGTATAAGTTCGAATCATTTATTATGAATAACAATGATTTTTTGGTGTGGTAAGAACTTGGCAAGGGAATTGACCTGAGGGGTGTTGGTTTCTCCTTCCAGTCTTGATCCAAATAATCGACGGGCCCTTGACGGAATGCAACGCCTGGATGTGGCTGGCAGCGGCACCGCTGGCACATCCGGTGCACCTCCATCTTCTTCAAAGCTTGATTCTTCCTCCTCGTACTATATGTCTGCCGTTGGGAGCACAGTGGGTGGTGCCGGGGGCAGGGGTGGAGGGAGAAATGGTGGTGGATCAGGGGGAGGAGGGGTGGGCAGTGGCAATGTTGGTGGGAGTACTGGGCGGGGGGTGGGAGAGCCCATGGAGGAAGAGGGAGGAGGTGGGGAGAGGCCCCCTGCATACGTAGGCGGGGGCGGGAGTGGTGGGGGTGGGGGAAGGGGTGAGGAGGAGGAAGATGAGGAGGAAGAGGAAGAAGAGGAGGAAATACCAGACTCAGAGGTGAGTGCTTGCCACAACCTCCAATCAGTGTATTGTTTGTTGATTTTTGTGGTCTTTCTTGGGTGGGGCATGCCATCAATGAAGCTGTTTGCTCAATTTTGAGATTGCTGGACAAGTATTTTAAGTGCTGCATTGTTCTATGTTCAAGGTTCCTTGATCATATATGACAGCCCATGTTTTTCCTGGTTATTATTCTCCATTGCATGTATACAGGGTCGCACCCAAAACTGGTAGGACTGATTTTTTTTACAAGAATTTTATTGACGATATACTTACATCGACTTAATAATTTTCAAAGTATGCTCCTTGAGCTGCTACACACTTAGTATAACGTTGCTCCCATTCCCCATACGCCCTCTTGAAATTTTCTTTGGGGATGCCATTGATGGCCCTCGTCGAAGCCTCTTGAACGGCCTTAATCGAGTCAAAACGTCATCCCTTGAGCTGTCTTTTCATCAGTGGGAAGAAGAAGAACCGGTGGTGCTGCCAGATCGGGAGAATAGGGCGGGTGCGGCAACGTGGCAACGCCGTATTTGGCCAGGAGCTGTCTGACGACGAGCTCGCCTTAGCATGAATTTTTGGCACCATCTTGGCGCACACCTTGCGCATGGCCAAATCCTGTGAAATAATGCGTTGGACGTTGGATGCAGACAGACCCAACTGGTCTGCAATTTCTTCACTGGTTAAGCGTTGGTCTGTGTTCAGCAGTGTCCTCACTCTGTCCACATTCGTGTCGGTTCTTGCCGTCGACGGCCGTCCAGAGCGATGGTCGTCTTCAACGAGCTCCCTACCCTCTTTAAACAACTTGTGCCACTGTGGAACGGCTTAAGGCAGTGTCCCCATAAGCCTGCTTGATCATATCGAGGGTCTCAGTTGCAGTCTTCCCAAGTTTTGCACAAAACTTCACGGAATAACGTTGCTCTAAATTCAGATTCATTTTGTTTTTCGACGCGGACAAAAACCTTGCTTCACTAAAAACGGTGTCCTCACTCAACGACAGCCCGCAGGTGACTGAGGTTGGTGTCAGTCTGTTGCTAAGAGCCCCCTCCACCTTACCCTGCCAGGCAGACCCCCCTCCACCGCTCTGTTCGCGCCAGAGAAAATAAGTTTTACTACTTTAGGGTGCGACCCTGTAAGTTTTCAACCATGTAGATCAGTGTTACCATAATAGTTCAGACATGTTACATTACACTTCTGTTACACTCTACATGTCTCAGATTTTGTAACCTCCAAAAAGGTATAATGTTGCTGAAAATTTAAATGGAATCTATATGAAAACTTTGATAAGTATCTAATAAATTAGCATGAGACTATTAAAAGCAAAGAGAACCAACAGAAAAGGAAAATGCAGTTAAGGAATTCAGCATCATTCAATGAATTTTTTCTGTGTTAATCTTTGCATGAATTGTTGGAAGTCAACCTGGTTGTTAATTTATTGCATTCATTCATGATATCTGTTATTACTAGAATAATCCAGCTAATTATCACTCTTATGATCCTGTTTTCCGAAAAGATTGTGTTTTGAAACATCTTTGGATATTCATTCACTCTAATACCTAATGATGGAGGTTATAAAGATTCTGGTTAGAAGAAAACCTGGCACTGATTAGTGGAGACTTAATAAAAATGCATGGATATCAAATGAATGGATATAGTGAAAAATAAAGAAGAATACAGAAAAGAATGGCAAAGGCAATGCATTATAATAAACAGCGGGTGACAATAAGTGACACTATTTCTTCAAGATGGCTGCCATGTTGGGTACACATTGTTTTACCTCCCTGCTTCTTGTGTACTTTTTGCTGGTGCAACTTTGTTTTTCCACGAGTTTTCTTTCTCTGTTTAATAGTGTGACCTTTCCCATGAAAACCATATTCATGATACTCATGATTTGGTGTTTTTCCTGTGTTCCAAAGAAAGATTTGTGTTTCTCTGTGCTCTGCTTCTTGGCCTCACTCCCGTTCGCTCTCTTCCCCGGAGATCCCGCGTGAATTCTGCGGATAAGTCATCTCCCACCCCCAACGGCTTGGATATTGGCATGGTATTTTCTTTTCTTTATTCCGAAGCTTTCTCATCTCTCTCGCAAACAGCGTGTTTGTATTGATGACATTTCCTCCACTCTTCTTTCTGTACCATCTGGGGTACCACTGGGCATTGTCCTTGGCTACTCTCCTCTTTTCCAAAAATTATTGACTATGTCATTTGCCTTGGATGCAATATTTTGCTTTATGCAGATGATTGCAAAATTTTCAAACAGATTGATTGTCCATCTGATGCCGTTTCCCTAAAATTTGCTCTTAATTCCACCACTGCTTGGTGCTCCGCTTGGCAGTTATGCATTAATCCCTCAAAATCAGCTATTATGACCTTCTCTTTAAAGCGCAAACCACTTTTGCTTTCATGCACTGTTTCAACAACCCTATCCCATCTGTCAGTTCTCACTGTGATTTAGGTGTAATTTTTGACACAAAGCTCACCTTTCACAAGCACGTGCAAAAGATTCTTGGGAAAGCGATGGCAATAGTAGAACTACTTTATCGTCACACTGATGCTTGTGATCCTCTTGTTTTTAGGATGTTGTTTTTTGGTTGTGTCCTCCCAATTTTAGAATACTGTTTACCAATCTCGTTGACCACCTCCCCAACTACTTTAGAGTTACTCTACAGACCTCTTTATTTCTTTAGTGCTATTTCCCATCGTCGCATCCCTTCCCTCAAAAATACAACTCGGGACTTTACTCTCTCATCCCTTGGTATTTCCTTCCTCTACCGCCGTCGATTGCTATGCGAAATGAAATTCTTATAAATCATCTTCAACGGAACTCTCTGTACCAACAACCTTCTTCCTCTCTTCTCAATTCATGTTCCCACTCGACCAACACGTAACTTGAGTCTGATGCAGATTCTAAATTTCCATCTCTTGATCTCTCCATGTTACCTATTCCATCGAATCTCCGCTACATTTAATTCCCTAACAATTCAGTATCCTTCCCTGGGCCTCTCTTCCTCACTCACCGCTTTCACCTCCTTCCTTAAATGCCAGATAGTAACTTAGCCCTCTCTGCTTGCATATATGCTCTTCTGCTATCTTATAGCTGTTCTTGACATTTATTTTGTTAAAAAAACCATAAACACACTAATCCTAATGTCGATTTGGTAGGTGATGATGGAGTTTACCCAGTACTAAGCCCAACGGCGTTTGAAATTCACACATCAGGGTAGGGGGGCCAGTTCCTTTCCCTGTGCCGGTTATGGTTTCTCCAGGAAGGTCTGGTACCCGAAAAATCATATAGCTGGGGTGGAGCTGAGGGTGCCCAGAAAGACATGCCTGGGAATTGAACCAGGGTATAACCAGTTAATAATTTTTCATTATTGTTTATTGCTCCTATTCTTTCTTTTTCTTTATGTATATTACACATATTGCTTGTCAGCCAATGTAAAAGTGTTAGTGCCATTTTTGACTGCTTTGTTAAATAAATAAAGATGGGTCAGGCATGCTTTTATACATAGTATATAAGGATTGAACCTGCCCCTCCTGATTTTCTTCTCCATATCATCTTAATGACAGAATAGCTTCCCATGTGCCTCTCTCTTCTGCATCCAAATTGGTCATCCGACAATACTCATATCTTGCCCTCATTTCTCTAGAAGAGGATTTTCAAGTATACATGTCAGGATTTTAGATGCATAAGATATTAAACTGAGTATTTGGTAATACTTGCCCTTTGAAGCACTGCTTTATTGGGTATGGGGACTATGAAAGATTTGTGAAATCTTTAGGTTTTTTCCCGGTCTTTGCAGACAATCCTGTTATTAATAAAGAGAATATTATGCTGTGTATGCATTGTCATCATACATAAAGTGTTTTTGCCATCACAATCTCAAAGCTTTCTCTAACATTCTCCAGAATTTATTCTGCCAAGTGTTAATCACATGATAATGAATTACACCTTACATTTCAATTCAATGTGTTGAGCGATTTGATATCATTTGCTGTATGCTTGTTTACACAACTCAAGTTATTTCACTCGTGGTGTCTATAAGAAGAGCCCATGAAAGGTAATGTTGTATATTTATCTACTTGGTGGATGATAAATTTTCCACTATTTGGTAATAAGTCATGTG
This sequence comes from Hetaerina titia, assembly GCA_037158775.1. Taxonomy (NCBI): domain Eukaryota; kingdom Metazoa; phylum Arthropoda; class Insecta; order Odonata; family Calopterygidae; genus Hetaerina; species Hetaerina titia. Next base: position 42,690,195 of record CM073772.1, on the reverse strand, counting down.
TAGTACATCATGTGAAGTAGTTCATGGGTTTAAGTAAAAATATGGAACTGGAATAATTTGCAATCAGTCCTGATTGCAATTTATTTAGCATTACTTAACCCTAGAAATTGTTGCTCTACAATTTTCATTTCTTTTTTATTCTTCCTTTCTCAGGCAGAGGCTGACGACAGTGAAACAGAGGCTGTATGGTCGGATATTGACTTAGGATTGAATAGCAGCTAATAAATATTATGTTGTTGAAGTGAAGAGAGACTTTCTGAGTGAGATATGGGTGGATGTGTGGGATGTTTTATTTATCATGTTTAAATGGTTATGAAATCTGCACTTTGGATCATTTTTCTTTTTTTCTGAAATTTGCCTATTCAATATTTTGTCAATTTTTGAAGCAAATAACCTACTTGTAAAATACAGTATTTTATATTTGATTGTTATTGGTTTTTGTATGGATGAGATATAAATTGTGGTAAATACCACACCAACCGTGTTGACAATTTCACAAATCAATTCAACCCAATAATTTTTTGTTATGCTGAACCTTATTTATTTTTTGCAAGACTCAACTATTGTATTCATACCTTGCCTAAAAAGGATCAGTTTTACTTTTATATTAAAAGAAATAGAATATAAACTTATTTTTATATAATTTGAGTTGTTTTCATTAATAGTTTTTAGATAAAAAATTTTCGTGCTAATAATGATAAGCTTTCTCATTTTTTTTCCTTAATTGTTCCTTTCCTTTTGATTGTACACATTTCCTTATTTAAGTTTCTAATGCACTGTGTCTTTCTCGTTGATATTACTTTTATTTCTCATAATGTCTGTTTCTTACCTATTATCAGCTATTTTTTTGTAGGCAATGCTAACATCATATCCAAAAGTATTTAACTTACTTTTAGATTACCTAAAAAGTTATTAATTGGTAAATTTTGTTGAATTTTTTAATTTGAATCAATACTAAAACTCATTTAAATATGGCAAGAAACCAGACTTACCATAAAATATATTAGATATGTCATCGAGGAACCCCATACCAAAATTAAAAAAAAGGTGTATCTACATCTACATAAATACCCTGCAAGCGACCAAAAAAGGTGTGTGGCGGGGGTGAAAGCAGGGGTGGAAGACTGATTAATTTTCAGTTCACAAAGCCAACAACAGATAGCAGTAAATTGGCTAATGAGAATAACTGTAACAATGCTCATACATGTGCTTCCTTATCAGAGTGAAAAAGAGCCATCAACAGTGTTTTGGTGCATTTTTATGGAAGAGGGTGAAACCAGAAATTTTTTTAAGAAGTGTTCATGAAACATAAGCCAGAAGCTTCATTAGGTTAATTATCAGTGGAGAAAATCCCCAAGTAAATACCTATATGGTAAAACACTGGATTTATTTCTAAAGGATGATAAGAGAGCAAATGGACCGATGTAGTAATGAATGAAGTTCTATGATTCTGAAGAAGAAAAGGAATTCGTCAATTGGGCAATATGAAAAGCAAAGATTGCTGAAACAGGTGTCAAAAGAAAAACAGGAGATAGAGTGAAGCACTGCATAGTAAAGCTTACTTACTAGAATGGAAAACCTCCCTGCTAAAACTTGAATTACGAAGAATAGGGTTGAGAAAAACCAAAAATATCAGTACAATAAAATGTGGAAATAGCTTGAATTTTCAGCTTTTTAAAATCTTAAGATATTGGATTTTTAATTTAAAGTAAAAATCTAATTTTTCAGAAAATTATCATTAGAAATAAGTTTTCAAATCATTTTTGCTCTTCATCCTGGGCCAGTTTGTGGGTTAAGAAACATTCCATTAAAGTAAAGAATCATATTTTTCAAATTTTAAAAATAAAAGTTTCTGGTTGTGAGAAGACCAGCTAGTATCAAACATAATCTAACAGATTGAGTCAGTCTTGGTTAAAATTGATGTGGAATGATTCACCATTAAATACCTTATCTTTGGTGGAATGGGTATAAGTTACAATTCCTAAATAAACAAAGAAAATAAGTTGGAACCATTGTAGGTGATGAGGGTTGTCAAAAAAACTAAAATAATGCAAACCTACCTTAAGCATTCAAATATTTATGATAGCCGTGTCCTTCAATGTTTTATGGTAGAAATATTATAGAAGACTTAGGTTGTTTCATTAAGCGTTGAAATTCTGACATTAATTTTAAAAAGTTTCATTCTTCTCCTCAGGTGAAATGCATTTTCATTTATTTCACGTGATGATGACGTCGAAACCTAGGTAGTGATTAAAAAATTTTATATGGAAAAACCAAGTTTCTTTTGCAAATATGGATCGTTTCCACAAAGTGGCGCTTCTCTCCTTCCTTGGATGAAACTTAATTTTAGACGTATATATATAGGGGGAGTGGGTGAATTAGGATCTCGAATACTGGCCTTTTACCAAGATTAAAAGGAAATAATAGGAATGGTGAACATGACAATTAAGTACAATAAAAGAGGACGAATATAACAGGGAAAGAACGTACAGGGAGCTAAATAATAACCAATTGAGAAACTAATAAGGCCAAGGAAATATAACTGGTGGAACAATTAGTGTGAGTACATTGAGAAATTTCAAAGACTGAAAAGTAGAAGTGCCTTATCACAAGGTAAGAGAACTTTCGGGATGTAGTAAGGGAAAATACATGGACAATAATAGTTAATGCAGGGAAGCTATTTATGGAGCCAGAAGAAATTCAGGGAAAGTGGAAAAAACACAGAAGAACCATAAGATAAATATTGGGCATTCATGTTAGAAATAAGAGAGGAAATTGATATAGATGTATGATGGCTTGGGTCCAGGAATACCAAACAGAAAGATAGAAAAAGTACTAAAAGGGAAATTAACATGAGCAAGTATAGAAATATTCCCACAGAGTTAGTAAAGTGTTCATGGAATGTGAAAGGAAGAAATTATTTAGAATTTTACACAGTATTTATGAGGAAAAATTTTGCCGGAAGATTTCATTTGATTAATTTTGATCCCATTTTGAAAAAGAGGTCAGTGGCTGTAAACAATAGTTTTTCTTGAATATCCCACTGATTTGACATGAGCATATGAATCAAATGGCACAGCTAAAGATAGCAGAGGGAGAATTGAGTTCAGCTTTGATAGGCTTGGACGTGAGGCAGGTTTACATAATACTTTTTAAAACAAATTTGTTAATGTTGGCATGTTAAGAGCTTAAGCTAGGAAAGAAAGGGACTAGCAAGGGACTTAAGATAGTTTGCAGATGATCAAGCATTAGTTAGACATCCAAGGGATTTAGATTATTGTTGATTGCTTTACAGGAGCAATACTAGAGTGTGTGATGAAGTTTAACCACAAAAAATTGAAAATAATAATTTCCTTAAGATAAAGGAAAGCTAAATTAAACATTTTAGTAGGCAATGAACAAGAGCTAGTGGGGCCATTCGCATGTTTAAATAGAATTTTAGAGGTAAATGGGTGTGGTGAGTCATTAAGAGGGGAATTGCTTTGGTGAAAGAAGAATTTACAAGAAAAGCATACATGAATATCCTATATAAAGATGGAAAGAAAGTATTAGTGAAGACTTTAATTTGGATTGTGGTGACATATAGATCTGAAACCTAATCTTTGATACTAGAAAATTAGTAAAGATTTAAAATCTTTTGAGTTGTGCATGCAAAGAATGGAAAAAGAAAGTTGGATGGAGAAGGAAACTAATGACAACATTTTAGCATGTTAGGCGAAGAGGGAAAATTGTAAGTGAAAATCAGAAAAAGTGGTTGGATGAGATAGTGAAAGGTGTTAGGATATTGGAGATTAGAGTATAGGAAGGTAGAGAATAGGTTTTTTACATAGCATGAAGGCCAGTAAATTTTTTTATTAAAATTAAAAGAATTATTAAACAAGGAAATAACATAAAGCCAAACAAGGATTCTCTCATGATATGTATAAGATAATATAAAGTCAACAGGGATGTATGAAATCTACCTCTAATGGAATATGTTGAGCTAAGAAGAACAGAAGAAGGAAATATGTAATGATAACAAGAGGCATCTGTGACACGTAGAAGATAATAGATAGTCATCAGTAATATATAAATCCTACTTTTAATTGAATATGTTGAATGATTGAATAATGATACAACTCAGGAATCACTTGTTTTGGAACATCTATGGTGTTTCATCTTACAGATTACAAAAGCTTAATTTGGAAGTACTTCATCTAAACTGGTAAAACCATGGCACAGATAATAGCCCAGTGAATCTTTCTGAACAGATTTCATGAGTACATACGTGCATGTATACAACAGATTTTATGAGTGCATTACATGTGAAAGAAAGGTCAAAAGTGGGGTTGATTGTAGAAACATGGTTACTTATAAATAAAGAGAGTATTTTAAGATCATGTAGTAGTAGATAACCTTAGGTTATATTTAGACAATGGCAAGCAGCTCATTAAGTAAGGTTCATTATGGAAGGGATCTGCATTGTGTAATGGTACATTTGTAAATTGTGTGGATACTGATCTGCCCTTTTGGATGATAATTACTCGAGACCTTTTAGTTCAGTAAATATACACCAGGTTCATCGCCACATGCGATGGTAATTTTCAAGATTAAAAATAAGAAATAACTCTCATTATCAAAGATGAACTTAGGGAGGATTTAGTAATACATGAAATGTAATTCCCATATGAATGGTAGATAAACTTCTTCAAAAATTTATTATATTATGATTGATAAAACTATTATTTTTACACTTATTATGTCACATTTTCATGATTGTCCTATCCTTAGCTTGGAATCACATTAATTAAATTTTCAAACCATTCATAACCAAAAATTCCTTCCAAAATATTCTTTCACATCTTCAACAAGGCTTATGTACAGACAAAAATATGAATATTCACCAAATTCAATTATTCTTAACATTTCATGGAAAATTTCTCAGCATAAACCCTTCTGATAACGTAAGGCCATGGAATTTTGTGGAACAGGTCTTTGTAATTTCTTGAGAAGTTCTTTGGATACTGGAATATTTTCCGTTGCTCCATTTAACTTTTTCTTTCTATCAGCATCCACAGCATCACTTTCCAGTAAGGTTGTTGGAATGGTCACTATCACTTGCTTTGAATTAGTACAGCATGGCTGCTGACACTTTAAATGGGGGCAAGATGGGCAATGGGCCACATTCTCACAACTCTGATCAAGCGGCAGAGCAAAGAGACGGTCATTGATCCCATATACTGTTGTACCTGAAAGGAGACATCAGAATTGATAACATTCAAATACAAAAGGTTAAATCTAGATTCCTTGCATCAGTTTTCAAAAAGATTTTGATTGACTTTGAGTCAGAAAAAAGTGAGAAGGGCCCTCCAGAACTGTTTTAGGAGAACAATGAATTGAGAATATGAAATGAACAAATATTCCAATGGAAGAATAAAATTTAAATGTCCATAAAACTCACTATGTGGTAGTTGGCACATGCAAGCATGACATTAAAAGATGAAAGATGAATCACAAAACAATACAGAATATGATTTTACTTTACCACTGTTTGAGTATTTTCATTGCAGTCAACCACTGCAAATATGAATTACCACTACTAAATCTATCATAGCAATAAGAAGCTTCTGTCATAAATAAGTGTATGGCATGTAGCATAGACCAGGGCAGATTTGTTGTCTGATTTATATCATATTAGATGAAATAGCAATAAATATCATTATTGTGATATCAAAGTAAGAGTTTCTTTCCATTTAGAAATGTCTGTTCAATCTCCTACTTTGAAATTTATATCATTTAAAATATATTAATTCCATTATGACTGTAAAGTTGAACAATGTGTTCCCAAAATTAATTTATTTAATTATTTCACAATTTAAAAAGGCATTACATATTATGCAAGCCATTTCGGATGTGAAAACAAATCAAGCAAAACTACCCAAAGCCAAAAGCACATTGGCCTATTTCTTGAACATCTTTGAGATATTCCCACCAATTTCCCATAAAAGAAGTTACCATCATTACTTTCTTGAATTACAAGTGAAGTTTGTTTCACCTTTGATGGGTCCATTTAATCATTTTCTTTGTAGACCCGATAAACATTTATTTTTAATGGAAATAGACTTTTAAATAATATTAAACAGAAACTTAAAAAAGATCCCAAATCAAACGCTCTTATTTGATTTAAAATTTTTGGTCATTAATAGCTGATAAAAATTGGAAATCTTTTCTGATAATTATAAAATTAAAAGGTATTCCACATGATAATCACAGTGCAGATGCCTCCTTGCACATAGTTTTAGTCATACTTAACAATACTATGATAAAATGAGAGAATAGCTGCACAATGAAATTTGATATATTCTGATAGAAATAAATGGCTTTAATTTTGTATCTAATCTGAGTAATTAGAAATATCATGGATATGGGTTATGGAGGGGGCAAGGCAATAATGTGTGGTACATGAGGGTGCCTAAAATAGTATGAGACAAAAAAATGTCAGCTTTATATGATGAAAGTATATCTATGCTATGTTGAAATGGAAAAAAAAGTATCATAACTGCATGGCAATACACATGTAAATTCATCTAAACATAATTTTCAATATATTTCTGTGAAGAATATACAAAGAAAGTGACCATAAAGGTATTTCATCCTTTGATTTCTAATTTTTTGGTAAACCAAATCACCAATCACTTGTAAGACACATGATATTTTCTTAAAAAGGAGGTTTTCAGGACTACTCACATTTTTTATGCCTACAGCAGTGGGAGGAATCACCCATGGATGGATCTGCATGGCAATCTTGCCAGTTTCTTTCCCTGAATTTTTTCAACCTTTTCAACTCCTTGTTTCCTTTTTCTTCATTTTTCTTGCTCAGTCTTTCATGCTTGCAAGGCTCTTCACTTCCTGAGCTTCCACCTTCACATGTACAGGTAATTCGGTGCCTTTCTACCCTTTTCCCACATTCTGGGCACACCGAATTCTTAAGTGTATGCTGGGAGCCTTCCTTTACGCTAGACTAAGGGAATTAAACCTGTTAATAACATAAACTATAACCATAATTGATTAAGCCTAAGGAGCACTCCAGAAAATTGGGGCACCCATTTATGAAATGCTTTCAAGAAAGCTAATTAAGGGCGAAAGACTTAATTCAAAGTCAATGAGACTCTTACTTGAATCAAGACATGTCCCATATAAAATAAGTAAGGTGCATTGGCCACACACCTCTAGTGTTAAACATCACCAATTAAAACTTGTAAACAACAGATCCTATTTGAAACGTTTTTGCTTTTCATGACAGTATCTTGTTGCAAATGAGTTTAACAAACATTTCCCAACATGGAATGAATCTTACCACATCACATATTCTTGTCTTTCGAATGGGCGTTCCTCTAAGACATCTCACCTGTATTTTTTTCTTTTCAAGAGTAAAAACAACATTTCAATGAGTAAGCGGTGTTTCTCAGGAAAAAAATGCATTCCAAAAATAATGTTAGAAGAGCAATTCACTGGTTAACTAGCATACTTAAATCTAAATTGATGTCATTTTTCGGTAATCACACATGTATTTAAAATAATCGGTATATTAATAAGACACCATCCCAAATTATCGAGAAGTCATACAGTGAAATTATAGTTGCAATGCACCCACAATTAGTCCAAAAGTTAACCTAAAGCCTCCACTTAACATTTTAACACAGACACATAAAATAAGGCTGATTTAAAAAACGTTAGGATGGAAACGAGGATTGAAAATGGAATTTGCAGCTAACCTTTATCCTTTTTGCTTCTTTTTCCATTTGAAAATTACCAGTGTGACTCCCTTCATCTTCAGGCAATCTGCAATAAACTTCTCTGGTGTACGGTTTGCATTTCGATTTCATTCTTTTCAGAAATGTTGATTTCGGTGAATAATCTATTGTTGAAATAATTTCACGAATCGTCTTTGAATTCTGATTCGTTTCGTCCGCTCCACTTTCTTTCTGATGAATTGATTTCAGCGTACAGTAGGCAGTTTGTTTATCTTTGCTAGGAGGATGGCTTACAGGATCGGTCTCCACATTTTCTTTGCCCCTGCCGTCATTTTCATCTTGACGCTCTACGTTTGTAGATTTACGACTTTTACTACGGGAATAAAGGGTGTATTTACTACGTACACCATCATTTTCAGATTTAGTGCAAGATGATAATGCATCATTAACTTGCAGCGAATTATTTCTTTTCGCCCAGTTCTTGTATCTAATATCGTTGCCAACTGGAGATCTATCAGTTGCTCCCCTGAAAGACACACAAATTCATCAAACGAGAATCGTTTTTACGAATGGTGGAAAAAGGTATAAATGCACCTCAGTACCGTAACGTCCTCTTCAAATATTTTAGCTCAGCTTCTATCCGTGAGGAGTGAGATTCAAGTTTATCCAAAAGAAGCTTGTTTTTACTTCTCAGATGTAAAATCCTTTTCTGGGACGGCATAATGCAAATTGTCGCTCGAGAGTATTAAACCACCCACACTTTAAGAGAAGATGAATTTGTATGAGATTTATATTAAAAAAACTTTCTTCTAACAAAAGATGCAATAAATTTTGTGCAACTGCTTTAGTTCAAATTACCTCTCCGAATTGAAGATGCCATATTTGAAATTTGTTTTGTTTTCGTTGACAGTTGAAAGTCGGCGGTCTGTAACAGCGAATTTCAGATCATTTAGTTGGTTTTGGTTAGTTTCTATAAAAGTTCGTCTTTTCTCTTTTTTAAAAGATTTATACATTTTTTAATGTAGTGGATAGTTTTTGTTACATAGCATGTAGTATAAACCGATAGAACAACTTTACCTTAGCCATCCTTTTGTGCCTAATTGTGGTCATTCAGTTAGAAGTTCCGTTTCGATATCTAGGAGGTAAACTATGCCGATAGTGATGTTATCATCCTTTTGCTTGTGCTTACCTTGTATTCTATGTTTATGATTGTATGTACCCTTGATATGTGTAATCTCTTCTTTCTTTCATATATGTGATATAGTGGAGTAGCAAGCAATATTCCATTTGCACTTTTTGGTATTAGAAATATATATTTATTAATAAAAATATTTATTTTTGGAATATACGTTACAGGTAAGGATTTATTTGTTCAAGTTTCAGGTTTTACCTTTTTAGTTTGGAATGAATGCTTAACCATCCTATGCATGTTGCTTAACTGACTTTCAAAACCGTTGCAGATGCGACTTGATTGGCGTTTAAAAACCTACTCAAGAAACAATGAATTTCTCTCCGTTTGGTGGCCACTTTCCAGCCTCTCTTCCGTCCATGCACCAGTTTGCTGCTAAGTTCACCAACGAGGGAGGCTCTGGTGCACTTCAGGCCCAGGGTGTTGCCTCCGGTGCCATGGTGGTTACTGGAGGAGCCGATGGAGCTGCTGCCGGTGCTGGTTTACAGTATCTGAGGCCGGAGCATGGATCTCCTCCAGCCCACTTTGGCTCATCAAATCAGGTGGCAGCTACCATGGGAGTAAGAAGAGGAGAATCCGGCGTGTCGAACGTGTCCGGTAGCGGCAGTGGGGTGCCTGGAAAGTATTCACACACACATCATCCTCAAATATTAGGCTGGGGAGAGGTTCCTGCAGTCGCTGTTCACCATTTTACCACCCATGGGGTGGAAGGTGGTACTGTTGCAAACAAAGGGTCTGGCACTAACTACGTTGGATCTCAGGGTGGAAATAGTGGCGTCAACTTACAGCAAAACCAGGCGCGACCGCCTACTTCAACACCACCGACTTCATGGCCACGCACCATTGTGCAGAATGCTTCAACAATGACCGCAGGTCAGTACAGATAATTCACTAAATCTTACAAGTTTGATTTCATTAGCCTTTTCTTCTTGTACATACACTGCTTAAAAGTCTTTGGTAAACGTGGTGTAGGTTTAGACGGTTGTTATTGATTTGAGTGATTATTTTGTGAAGATTTTTAAGGTGAAGAGTTTTAAAAGTGAATACTAATAGAAATCGCCCGTTTGGATGTCGTGAGGTGTTTTCACTTGTTTGTTTTTGTAACCATCTCTTGGCCCTCCCTAACATATGAATCAAATCATAAAGTATACCATCACAGCATACTTAAAAATAATGTGAATAAAATGATGTTATACATTAATGGGTGCTAAATAGGCATGATATACAGTTCTCAGAAAGTTGAATCTAATGCCTCTTATTGTGGGAATATAATTTGAGTGAAGTCAATGCTAGGTTATCAATTCTAATAGGCTGAACCTGAGTTCGTATAAATTTGCAGTTAGAGATTTTGTTACTGTATTCAAATAGTTAAAAGTTCATGTTCAAGCCGTAAAGGTAGATTAAACTTGGTATTGCTGATATTCGTTACATTGCACATATGTGCTGGTGTGTATGTATCAAATTCATGATAGCTCGGATGCTTTTTCATCAATATTTAAAGAACTTTAGATATACCCAATAAAAAAGCAAGGCTAATGCAGTATGGCATATGTTATCACATATGTTAATTCTTGTGGGCCTATTTCTACACAATGCTTATTGAATTCCTTAGATGAAGTAGTGATGTTTATTAGTTAAATTTTCCTGAAATACCTTGTGTTTTTGTAAATAATAGGATACATGTTCATAATATAGTGTAATACTTTCTTAAGATAATTCCAAGTACAGTTATGACTGAAAGGTCCAGTCATCTTGGATCTATTACTTATATACTAGATACACATTAAGTGGCATTTAGAATATAAGACCATTTTTATATTCCATGAACCATAGGCATAAATAATGAAAAGAAACTAGTAAGAGTTCATTCTTAAGCTCTAAGATAAAATGGTTAACAAGCTATCTAAATATATTAGTGTTATTTCAAACTATCCACTAATATAATTTACCTTCTCTATCTATTTAAGCTTTTGCATGCAGCCATTCATAGGGATTTATTTTTGAAAGCATATTGCTATGGTGAAGTAAGTGTGTTGAATTCTATAGTCTTCAATCTAGAGCATCATGTACTTAGCTTTCTAATATGGGGACATGATTGGTTTTGCCCTTTGGTGACCTAGGTGGTGGCATAAGGTGAAAAAATTCATATAATGTACATTTACCATGTGTTCAGACCATGAGTGGCACCTCATCTCTCTGTCCTTCCCATATTTCCCCCTGTTACTTACCACTGAGACTTCAGTGTCTAAAAATTTAGCTACAAACCTTCACCCTCGTACTTTTGATATGTACTCCAGGGGCTGTAAAACTATACAGGATATCATGCACCATTACTAAATAAGATTGATATTTTCTAATGCCCCCACCTCTAGTTCTCAGTTATTATTAGATTACCAGTTAATGGTAGGTTTCAGTTTAACCTGAAAGCTTCTGCTCATCACTATAGTCTTGTGAGGAACTTAAAACTTTGAACTTTATTTGGCAAAGAAAAAGCCGTTTACATTTAATTAGTTCCCTCTTCAGGTTTGCACCTCCCTTCATACCATCCAGAGTGGCTTTTCTTTCCTTTCCTCTGTCTTACATCCTCAACATTAACATTCTTTTTATCACAGTCCTCAGTGCCATTGCCTCTCACTGTCTATTCTGTTGATTTTTCTACTTTCTTCCAATTTTTCCCATCAGCCTTCTCTCTTCTCCTGCCATGTCTGACATTTTTTTCATTTGCATTTTTCCATCCATTTTTTTTCAATATGCATATATGTATTGAAATCCTTCAATCTATACTCATTTCTTATTCTCATTAACCAATTTCTTATCCAAAAAAATCGTGCATGTAACTGAGCTTCATATAAAAGTTTTCATTAATATTCTCTTAATATATTTAATTAAGATCCCTGCTTCTTTAGCTAATGCAATTCTTTATTCAAAGTTGGCATGCCCATCCAATTATTCTCTAAAATACTTTCCTGATAGCTCAATTTTCTACCCGCTCTTATTTATGCCTTCCTATTTGAATGTTTAACTTAGCTTCTTTCTACTTTATCTGTATATAAGTCACTGATATCGTTTTGCTATGCTTTATCTTCATTCCATACTCTCATATTTTATCAAATGTATCAAGTGCTCTGCAATTACTGGAATCCTTTGAATGACTGTCAAACCAAAGCGTGATTATCCAAAAATTTGGCTTAATATGTTCCCAGCCCACCTGATTTGTAGCCCCTCCCTTACCTTGTAATATTTTTTTAACATAAGGATTGAGAAGTACCTGGGATAACATACAACTCTGTCTTATCCCATGCCTTTCCTGATTCTCCCATTTGTTACCCCCACATTTGCATCATCAGACATGTATTACAACACCTCTTCTCCTCAATTCTACTTACTTATCCTTCAGTTTGATCATTAACTTTGTTTTCTCTGCTCTATGAATATCTTCTCAAAATCCATGAAGTAATCAATGACACTCTGATTATATTCTTAATTCCTTATAATGTTCGCATTACTGCTTTGGCAGCACATCTCCCCTTCCTTTATTATCATCCCTGCCTGAATCTGTTTATCTTGCTGCTTCTGATAACGATTTTATCAAATGTTTTTTTAGAGTTGAAAAGTTTCTTTTTGGTATGTAGGATGAACTCCAGAAAATTCTTTACGTTTAGTTTACTATTCCATCATAATAGAGTATCCCCTATCTACCTCCACCCATTACATTTTTGTATAATCAATGGTTATATAATATTGAGGTTAAATTCTTATATGGAGCAGCAGATAGAGACAATACCCTGTATGGTGTTTTCAAGGAAAGATAAACACAAAATAAGTACCATTACAATAAAACAGTTATGGTTAGTCCACAACTATTTGTCACCATGGAATGGTCAAAAGATGATATTATTTGTGATGAGTGCTAGAGGGTGTATGCTGGGTAATGAAGGGTAGTGATTCTTATATATTTTTAACATTAAGGTGTCATATTTTTGCCAGGGTGCTGGAAGTAACTGAACTTCCTAAAAAGCTATAAAAGAATCATTGAGGGAAGGAAAAAAATGCCCAATGATTTTTAAAGGGGCAAGAGCACATTCAAAATGAATGTGGAAAACTCTGTAACTGTAACTTAAGAGGAGTGTGCATGCAATTGTGAAAATTTTAGACTAAAAATAATTCAGCTAGACCAGAATTCAAACCAGTTCACTCAATATCCAGTCAAGTGCTTTAGCTAGTGGAACTACTAAAGGATTCTCTTACGGAGTGAATTTTTAGATACTCTATGATCATGTTTTGGAAAGTCCATGCAAAAACAATAACTAGTTAATATTTCAGGATAAAACATTTTTATTTTAGCCTCCTCGTATATTTCATCCAGTTCCTTGATCCCTTACAAATAATGTAATTGATCGAACTCTATCAAATAGACATTTTTTTGTACAATTGCCTCCTCATTTGAATACATTTCCCTCCCGCTTGCCATTTCATTATATTGGAGAACTAGTATTACTAGGAGGAAGCCAAACCTGTAGAATGGGGAATAAATTGGAATCATAACTCCATCAAGTCTCTGGCCACAAAGTCAGAGGAGTGAGCTGGTGTGTTGTCATGATGGAAGAGGACTATTTTTAGACCATTTTCCGGTTAGTTAATGATTTATTTCATTTGGATGCCAGAAAACAATCATAACCTTCCCAGCTGAAGGAATGATCTTCACCTGCTTTGGTGAACCCTCCCAGCTGGCAACTCATTTCTTGCACTGGTCCTTGGTTACAGCTGTGTTGTGGTGAATTAATGTTTTGTCCTCAATGGCCAAATGATGCCATAAGTCATGTGAATTTTGCGGAAACAGCCGCAAATTGACTGTGGAACATGCCTCTCACAATACCTTCACTCTTCTATCATCCATCGCCATATAATTGATTTTATCACTTTCTTTAGTAATGACCTCAAAAGGATGGCCAAAATATTCACTTGTGTTTCAGTCGCCTCTCCAAAAATTTTGAAACAACTAATAAACCATTGTAATTGAAGGTTCACCATAATATGCATCAGGTTTATATTTAGTCTCCTTAGGCAATTTGCCATTCATGAAATAATGTTTGATTAATGCACAACATTTCTTTCATTGATATTTTGGAAATCTCTTGACTAGCTTGATTAAAATGAACATTAAACCCAGAGCAATATACTGATCTGCCTGAAACTTGTTGTTTGCTCCATCAAGAGATGTTACTGACTGGCATTTACTTTTATGTGCACCAGTGGTGCCATCTCCCTGACTTTGCATGGACTTTTCAAAATACTCTCATGAAGGAATAAGTGTGATAATGCTGTGAGGAAATGATGCCAATGGATATCCATAAAATGCCAGGTGAAACTCCGGCATAGGAGGAGGGTGGATGTCTTAGATTTTCTTTTCATGGCTGCGGAAGTAGAAAACTAATGTCTGGTGCCTTGTTTTTTATACTATCTCTCAATGTCTTCCTGGTTAGGTACAAGATTATCATGGGTGTTTTTGGGGAACTACAGTAATCAACCCTAAGTTTGGTTTGATAGGTAAGGGTAAAGCTCAACTAATGACTAGCCCAAGGGTGGGATAGAGGTTGGAGGGCAGGGTTCCTTTCTCTATAATGCCTATGATTTCTCCAGGATGGTATCTAACACTCAAAAAATCACACAGCTTGGTTGAAGCTGTGGGTACCCAGTGCCCCCAGTGCACTTGATTTGGGCCATCTGGTCAGTAGCCCAGTGCTCTTCCCACTGGACTACTATAGCTTTTTGTTTTTGAGAAATACATAATTAATTAGGTTTTTAATGATCAAATTAAATTATAAGCATTTCCCTAACTCTATGCTTCTTTGTTACTCATTTATGTTAAAAAACTTAATATCTCTCCCTCCTCATCTATGATTGATCCTAAATTTCTTATAATAATGTTCTTATTAGATTAGTCTACATGTAGTCCCCTCCATTTGTGTAAAAGTACCTTTCAAAAAGCATTGAAGACTATTTTCGGAAAATTAGACTTAAATGTGGAGAGCTAAGGTTATCAGAAAATGGGGAGGGAGGGCTCACACATGTAGGGACTAAATTTCAAGTTATGTAGTAAAAAATCATTGTAAAATTAAATTTTTGGTTTCTACCAACATATATGTACATATTTAATGAGTATATTATCCAAATCATTTATTTCTTCCAATTCTATTGATTTGCTCACCATATTTTAGTTCTTTTGAGAAGTGATGACTTATTGAAAAATAACTTTCTCTTTAAGGGTATTTTGTAGATTTGAGTAGTGAGCATACAGTGAGTGAGAGGCTGTGTAATGTTTGATAAGGGTGAAAAATCACCATTTCATATTCTATCATGAGAAAAATGTAATTCAAGTCATTTGTTGAATTGTATTTTTGTCGCCTTTCAAGTGAGAGACGTAAGGTCCTTTAAAACCATCATAATGGCATATATTCATGTCTTATTTGTATTATAAATTTGTATTAATTATTGTATTTACTTTCTAGAAATTTTAATTTATACAGCCATAGTGTTGCATGTGAAATATAAGGATATTTAGTCAGTTAATCATTATAATAATATTGTTTTCAACAATCATTGGTTATTAGAAACAAGCAAAAGTTGGAAGACTTCTGGATGGGGCTGGTTCTCCATATTGCCTTTTTCTAGCCTACTCTCCTGAAAGATTCTTGATATCTTGCTTTATCTGTTCATTTGATCTTTTGTGTCTATCTTTAGACTAAGTTTTAGAGGCATCTAATATTCTCTGGTCTGCTTTCTCAATTGCCCACATCTCTGATCCCTAGAATGTTGTTCATCACATATGCCTTCTTAGTTTGCGCTGATTTAATTTCTCTCTTCTCTACTTAACATAAGCCTGCATATTCTCTCTTTTGCATGTCAACAATTTAGTTTTCATAATGTTTAATTTTACACTGTACCTCTTTAAGTACTTCGTCTATTGTGTTCAATGAAACCTACAGATCTTCTTGATTCTATGCTTTAACATCTACATAGAGCATGCCTTCTATATTCACCTTGATTTACTTCCATCCCATTCCTTATGCTTTTTATTTCCACTCCCAAGTAAATTCCACTTTAGTGCTTCCCATCGTCATGTGGTCATTGATTTCTTAGCAGCAGCCTTCAATCCAACTTTCCTTTGTCTTCTTAGGGTATTTTATAACTTGGGTTTTGAAACTTCTAGAACATGGCTTCCTCTTCATTTTGTGGGTCCTTGTATTTTCTTCTTGGATGAGGTTTGTCATATGTCTTTATACTTGGTTGCCTGGTGTCAGCTCTCATACTTGTTTTGCAAGTTGCTTTTAGACCACTTCTACAATGGTGTTCTTATTTTCATTCCATTCTGTGTTCCTATGATATTCTATCTCCATTTTTTCTTTGTGTTTATAATTGAGTTTTTCTCCTTTGTGTTTTCCCTCCACAGTTTTTGTTTTGTTTCATCTTAATTCATGTATTCCCCTCTTCGTATTTTTGTATTTTAGTTTGCTGTCCGTGATCATTAGATGTGTTTACTGCATATTTATAGCTGTACCAAGACAGCTCTTACACAGGCTTTCTTCATTTTTGCACCTTTCCCTCTCAAGAATTTATTTGATTTGGTATCAGGCTGTGTCCTGTTATCTTCCATTGGTACCTCCTTTGTCAGTGTTGCTTAAAGAATGTTCAGCACCACCATATTCTTTTGGTTGAAGAATTCTAACAGCTGTTCTCCTGTGGAATTTCATATTCCTACTTAGACCTACCATGCTTCTCTTTTGACTCTTTCCAGCTCCCGAGTTCCAGTCTTCCATAATAATTAGGCTCTCCTCTATTTTTTCAACGTGGAGGACTTTTTCCAGCTGTTCATACATGTATATCTTTTATTTCTTCTTCTGTATTTCTGGATATACTATCTTGTTGTCAGTAGGTTCTCCTATTTTGCTGATCAGCATCCTCTGGTTATATTGCCAACATTTCTTTAATATTCTCTCCCATTCTTTCTTTTTTTTTTAGTTTGGTGGCCACTCCTGCTATTTTTTATCATCCTTTCAGCATATCAATCCTCAGTCGATTGCTCTAGAGGTCATTTACCCCAGCTGCTTCATTACAGTTATCCCAAGTGTGCCTATCCCCAACCTTCCTATCTCTATTTTGGTATTTTCTAGCTTCCCATGTAATCCAAATGCCACATCCCTACCCATAATGCATCCGCTTTGACTGAGGTTCCCCTCCCAGCAATCCCCCACTTTGATTGGGGAATTATTGGAAGATTGATTTGATTTGGGGATTATTTTATCTCTGGAAACTTTAACCACAAGGAATGCCATCACATCATATTTGTGAATGCGGGGCTACATCCTCTATAGAAACTAATGTGGTGGTTTCTCATTACCTTCCACATCACAGTACTGCGGCTGATTCTGTGAACTTCATGCTTGCCCACAGCTGAAGCAGTTGATGTTGGACCAATCTTCTTGATCGTCAGTGTCTTCTGGTGAAACTGCTGCCTCTCAACAGTGGTGCAGCATAGTTGGTTGTAGAGGACAATTTTCTCGTTGTCTTTCCCAGGAAAATCAGAAAAATAATCATAACTGGAAATATTGAAATCTAATGAATACTCTCATCCCATGGAAAATGGCATTTTATGGTTACTCTTAATGCTTCAGTTTTGCCATATTGTGGGCTGAGTGCTCTGTTTTTTAGTAACCATCCATATGCTTCAGTTTCCCAAACCGAGAAGGTTTAAAGCCTTTGCACTATACACTCAATTAATAGGATTCCTGCTCTGTCTGGGTTTCATGTGGAAAACATTTGAAATTTCAATAACAGGTCCAAAAAATGACATTTTTTCATGTAGAAGTTTGTTGCTATATGATAAGGGATGGATTTTGATCCCTTATTCTGTTTCCACAATTACATGTGAGTGATTGACCTCAGATATTTAATGCATTCCACCTGAGCTTGTGCTAGTCTCTTATCTTCATTTACCTTACTCTACTTGATTGAAACTGGAAAAATAGTTAAAGGAACTTGACTTAGCTCTGAACTTTGACTGAAAGACCCTACTTCCAATTCCCTTTTTGGAATGGCAGCTAACAAGTGAATTACCTTGCTATCACAGTGATTTTTTATGATCTATAAACATATACTAGTATCTTTTCAACAAATCCTCTTTTCGCTCTAGGGGATGTAAAAAAATTTTTTTATAGCTCCTAATGATGCCTTTACCTGGAGAGTACTTATGTTAGTATTTCAGGTGTCCATCAGTAGATTGTAATTTGTATGTACAGATAAATCCAACTTGTCATAATTATTTGGAATAGTCTACACAGTTTGCTTGTGAATAATGAGTTTGCTAACTTCACTGAGCAGTGTCAGAGGGTGGTAATGGTCTCTTGAATTTCTTATAGCATCCCAGCCAAATTGGCATATTTCTATTGACTTTGAGTATAACATATTCAAAATTTAGGCAATTAATCTTTATTTTAGGTAACAATGATGCAGTGGTTGGATCATTCAAATATTTCGCTGTGAAAAAATTTATTATAAGTTACTTCTTGCTGGGATTTTGTATAGTTGCACAGTTTTTTCCTCTGTGCTTGATTACATACTTTTAATCATTTGTTGTCCTTTTAATCATCTTATCTGTAACATTTTTTGATGCTTTGTTCATTTATTGATGATCCTTCAAATGATTATAAATTTTTAAAATAAATTAAATTAGCTTAAAGGTATGTTCCTGATCTGAATAGAGAGTCCTCAGTTCCTCATTACTTGTTATATTTATTTCTATATTTCATGCTCATTATCTTGTTTCTACTTTTTCTTCATACTTCTTACACATTTCTGGCATTGTGTTTTTTTTTTATTTTCGTGGACCATGCATACTTGTCCATGCATCCTTACCTAATGGAAATATGAGTTATACCACCGGCTTGCAGTGTAGGAATTATAGTGCAGGTTTCTACACTTGCAGAATCCATTGAAAAACAATGCAAAATCTTGCATAATATGCTTCCATGTTTACCCTTACACAGGTGTTGGTTGCGAAGGGGATTTGCAGCCACAGGATCTATGCAAAGGTGCAGTGGCAAAGGGTAAGAAGGCAACTGAGAAGAGGGTAAAGACAGAGGATGGGAGTGCGGTGGGGGGCGAGGAGGATGGTGTGGTGGAAGCGAAGGAAGACACTGATGATGATGTTGCTGGGAGGCTAGCTATCGCGGCAGCTGGAGGTGCTGTCTGGGACCAGGGCTCAGCCACTGTTGCCGACTACCTCTCCCGTCTCCCAGCATCAACACTGCCTCTCAGCCTCCACCATTTCCTGAAATACTCAGCAGAACAGCGCAAGGATGTGGGGCCAACGGTGGCAGCGGTGGTTCCTGGGGTGGTGGGATGTGGCACACAGATAGGAACTCCACAGCTTCAACAGCAAGCAACCCCAAAGAAGAAAAAGAAGAAGAAGAGTAGCTCAGGGAGTAAGGACCGAAGGTGAAATCAGTTTTAAAATTTCATTGATTTCTTATGTTAATCCAAATAGAAAATCATTATATACTCACTCATTAAGAGCATCTGTTCCAGTGGGCACTTTGCTTGATGGCTGACCAAGAAGTTAAACAAGAGGTTGTGAGTTGTAGTTCTGCTTTGAGCTTATTTATTTTTACTTTTCTTTCATGTTTTTCTTGGGCCACACATTACATTGAAGACTTAGAATGACCTCAATCATTGCACCACCCCTTATATCCTGGTTCTAAGGCTGTGCATTACTCACTTCAACATTCCTTTTGAATTGGAGTAATAAAATCATCTTTTCATTTATGTCTTTTAATTGGTATTAATACATTAAATGTTCATAGAAAACTGGAAAATAATTTCAAGGTGACAAGAATTTTTTACAATTAAAAGTCCAGACAAACTTCGTTTAATGTAAACAGGATTACTAAATAGTGCCTTTTGTTGTAATTCATGAAAGGATTAGATGGGAATAGCTCTTTGTCATGCACTTTTAAAACTACTACTTTAGCCATTCATGAACTTTCCATACAGAGGTCCCAGACCGCGTCCTGGTGAAATTAGGTTATCAACTGCCCTGGATGGATCTACCTTATTCTGCTGTCCAGAGTGCCACATGGCATATCCAGAGCGGTCCATGTTGGAACAGCATCTTTCGGGCCACAAGCTGGAACGGCGGTTCGTTTGTGATGTTTGTGGAGCAGGGCTTAAGCGTAAGGAGCACTTAGACCAACACAAACGTGGTCATTCACAAGAGCGTCCATATGTTTGCACTGTCTGCTTGAAGGTATGTGTGAGATACTTCGTAAATATCCTTCCCAGGCATGTTTTCTCTTGATGGAGTTCTGACTGATATTGTAGTCTTGTCTTCAAGATACAGTGAAAAAATTGTTTAGATGAAGTGTGATTACATTACATTAGGTCTAAAGCAAGGAAACTAACGATATTTTGGCAGTAAACCAATCTATATTAAGAAAGACTTGGGTTTCAAAAGTATTAGTGGTGCTAGCATTTCTGGTTAATAGACATGGCCATAAGCAAAGATGCATGATGTATTTCCTCTGATTATTGTTCAGAGCAAGAGGTGAATCTTGTCTAATAAATGTGTGTAAACTTACCATTGGTGAGATTGGATTTAGTGCAACATTATGAAATAATTTTTTTGCTTGCTAATTATTTTCCAAGTTACTCAAAGATATTATTATTGTTCTGTTTAATTATTATTGTTCTGTCAATTAACAGTAAATAATTGTTGTGATCAAGGTAAAACACCAAATATATCCTCGACACAAAGACCAAATAGGTAATACAAAGGCAAACATCGAAGAGGGAAGAGAGGAACCCAATCATTTTCTTTGAAAGAAAGATACACCACTGTTGGGGCACATAAGGTATAATCATAGTTGTGAAAAAATATCTTAAAAATATTTATGACAATGTCTCAGTGAAAGAATAATTATACAGGTATCAAGAAACAAACTTTTGAATGGAGTACATTAGCGATGACTTTAATTTTATTTTGAAAATCATTAATAAAGGAATATATAGAAGAACTGTATAGTAAAGAACTTAGGCCAGCTAGGCTAGACATAGAAGGAGAATATGACGTAGATAAAGATACCTTCGGTCCAGGCTTATGTGACAGTGAGATGGAAAGTGCATTAAGGGAAATGAAATCAAATAAGGTCATGAGTGTAGGCACCTCTCCCGGGGAACTATTTGCAGGTTTAAGAAAATGTGGGAGGAAAAGTTTTTATGGGGTAATTCATAGCATTTAGGAGATAGGAATTTGGCCCAAAGACTGTCAGATCATTGTTAGTTCATATTCCAAAAAAGTAAAGGCTACTTCATGTGAGGACTACAGAACAGTAAATTTCATATCGCTCACTGTTAAAGTGGTTTTCAGGATCATCAAGAAGAGGATGGAGAGCAAGGTCATTGATTACTCAGGGGATAATGAGTTTTCGGTTCAGGAGGGGTAGAGGTACACGTGATGCCATTGCAGTAATGAGATCACCAATCAAGAGGCGCAGAGTATAAAGTAGAAGGTATTTGGCTGTTTTATAGATTTTGAAAAGGCATTTGATAGAGTGGATTGGGAAAAATTAATGAATACATTGCAGAAAATAGGAATAGATTGGAGGGATAGGAGACTAATCTGCAACATGTACATGGCTCAGACTGCTCAGGTGTGAGTGGGGGATGGAGAGTCTGGATGGGCAGTGTTAGGCAGGGTTGTCCATTATCACCTGTGTTGTTCAACATAAATGTGGAGGAAATGATTAAAGAGGCACAGGAAGAACAGGAGATAAGAATGAAAATCAGCAGGGAATTCATAAAATCAGTTAGATTTGCTGATGACCAAGCTTTAGTTTGTCAGTCAGCCAAAGGATTGCAAGAAATGCTGAATGCATTGGAAATTCAGTGTGATAGGTATAGGATGAGAATAAATTTCAATAAAACAAAGGTTTTGTGGTTTTTCAGGAAGAGAAATCTAAAGTGAAATGTTAAGGGCAATAACTAGAGCGGGTCAAACACCTTATGTATCTAAGAAGTGTTTTGGGCCAAAATGGTCAAACTAATCAGGACATAAGGAGAAGAATTGTGTTAGGCAAAGAAGCTTTCACGAGGAGAGAATTAATAACAGAGATGTTGAGTAGGGATGTGAAGAAAAGACTAGTCAAAAGTTGATATGGACTTTAGTTATGTACGCCATGAAAACATGATCATTGAATAAGGATGATAGGCATAGATTAGAGGCATTCAAATATGGGTGTGGCGAAGGTGAAGTGGACAAGAAAGGAAAACAAATGAGGAGGTGCTAATGATGGTGGGGCAGGAGAGGGATTGCTGGAAGAAATTTGAAGGAGACAGAAAAAATGAATGTGAGGCATATTGATTGGCAATTGGATGTTGAAGACTGAGATAGAGGGGAGAATGTTCGGCAAACGAGGAAAGAGCAGGAATAAGATAGGGATGTTGGATTGAAGGAAGTATATGGAGATGAAGATGGACGTTGTTGTAGAGTAAGATGTTGGGTTGTGTTTTGTTAGGAGAGACAAGATATTTATTTGGTAATTCAGTCCATTCAAAACCTAGCTTAACTAGTAGATTACGAATAGCAATAATAATCATGAATATTTATGAAAATTGCCAAAGATTCCTTTCCAGCAAATATTAAATTTACAAAATAAAAGTAATTTTCATTCCCATGCCATGCTTGAAAAAACTCATGCCAGAAACATTTGAAATTGACTCTAATAATTTCTTCTAAAAGCAATAAAACTATTTATGAATTTTCACTCAGTTACCTGTGTTAGCAAGGGGGCCAAAAATCTTGCGGTGCTCATGAATAAGATCATTACTAACAAATAATTTTCAAATGAACATAATTTCCATGGAAATGTAAATTTGTTTTTAAAAATAAATTCATATAATTTTGTTGTGTATATTCAGATGTCTCTTGTATTTTCATAAAAAGTTAGAAATTGCTCTCATGAAAAATGACTGTTACCTAAAATCCTTCTCATCATGAACCTAAATGGGTCATACTATCATGAGTTTATATACCTGCTATTCAAGTCCTCATTGGGAATAACCAGTAAAATGTATCTTTATGTTTGTAAACTCTTTGTATATTCATGTGAGAGAATATTCGTATTTGTAGTAATATAAAATGCTGGAAAGGTGAACTCTAATGCGATTAAGTTCCTGTGTGAAATTTCGCTTTTTTAAGTATGTCTTGATCTTCTCTGGAAAAATTATTGCACTTAAAGATTTGACCAGTTTTGACCCTAATGTGACCTCAATTGAATATGGTCACAGTTATGCATAATTCTGTTCACACACTCAGTTTTCATGGCATACAAGCTCATTGAAACCAGTGCTAACATTTAAGTGCTGTTTAATACTCCTCATTCAGTCTTGACAACTGACCCTAAAGGCTTCTTTATCTTACAGGGTTTCAAGCGCAACGAGCATCTGACACGTCACTATGTGATTCATTCAGGCGACAAGAGCCATGCATGCGCAGAATGTGGCAAGGCATTTTCCCGCAAAGACCACCTACATAAGCATGCGCAGACCCACATTGCCAAGCGCGTCAAGGCCGAGCTAAGCCAGCAAGGTGTCGTGGTGACCTCTGCTATGGTGACACAACAACAGCAGCAGCCGCCGCCTCCACAGCAGCAGCAGCAACAACAACCGCAACAGCAGGCTCCAACAACTGTGTCACTCTCCTGAGATGTGGGAGAGGCCTCGTATCTTCCACTAGGCCATTCTCCCACCATGCTGCCCCCTCTCGCGAGCCAAAACGCCCTCCCTGCCCCCCCTTCCTCGCCCTATCTGTCCACCTCAGTGCCACCCTGAGCAAGTAGGTAACATGTCACCACAGTTCTGCCCTCCCCAAGTGAAGGCAGCGTGTTGGTGAATTTGTCTTCTGTTTTTTATCATTTTGCAGTAGTAACATTGTGCTGTCATTAATGGATTCAGATTGTTGAGAAGGCAGGCTCTCGTATTTTGCCTAATATTTTTGCCAGATGCCTCCCTTATATTTTATTAACTCTTCTCCATGTCCGAAATAAGGTGTCCCTTTTCATTTCCCCCTCTTCCATCCTCCCATGTTGTTCTGTCCCCATAATCTTTTGCACTTGTTAATGCTGAATCAAGTAGCTCTTGAGCTGTCTTTTCTTTTCTTCCCATACCTGACCTTGTGATTCGTTATGGATTTTATTATTGATGACATCTTCCAAGCAATATATCTTGTTTATGCATTGCAATAATGCTATTTTCAGTATGACTTGATAATTGCCAAAGAAGAAATATACATTGATAAACGGTAAAAGAATGATTATTTAGGACAGCTTTGAAAGTCGCAAATGACTTTAAAAACAGTATTACCAACTCATTTCACCAGATACCTTACGAAACTCTGTTATGGGGTTTTCTATTGGGCAGTTTTTATAGCTCATGATATCCTCTTAAGTAGGATGAAAATTTTAAAGATATTAAATGTATTCTTGAGGGTTTTGTTATGCCAGAAATATAACTAATCAAGGATGTTATGCTTGAAATGTAAATATTAAGGGAAAGAAATAATATGATACTCTTTTATCTTCTCAATGATCAACTAGAGAGCTGCCTTTGAAAAAAATGGCGTATGCATCAGTGTCGCATACGTGCTACAATTATAAAATTCATAGGAAAAAAATTAGTTTTTCACATTGAGGGGATTGCACAATTGAGAGTGGTATTTTCACATTTTTGTGAAGCAATCTCAGGCTACCTGGTGTCCATTGGGCATCACTTCTTGAGTATTTTAACCTATAAAGACTTGAACGAAATGATGAGAGCTGATTTTATTTTTTGAGGGATGGACTTGTTTGACATTTATTAATCTTTAGTATGGTTGAAATGAAATGGAGTGCACATTTTTGGATCTGGATTGGTTGTGATTAAGTATTGGTAACTCAAATTTGTATTTCCTAATTTTTTTGATTGTCATAAAATAAGTTGTATGCAGGCCATGATTATTTTTAAATTGCTTTTCATTTCAATGGCCACTCGGTTGCTAGAATACAACCTGGGGCCAATACTTGAAGTCATGGCACATATCCTCTTCCAGTCAAGAGCTGTTATGTCATTCATTTCAGAAGGTGACTGTTGCCACGTTTGTTGGCTATCATGTGCACCTTCAGTTGTTTTACCAGTCTTGTACAAATTATTTGAACAGTAGTTTTATAGGTTATGTTTATTTTAATGTTTTTCACTCAGTACGATCTGATTGTTAATGTGCAGTTGATGCTGTTTGATGACCATCTAGCTAAAAATTTTATAAATATATCCGTGGAGTATAAGTATGCCTCATTTATATTGAGCATGGATTTGTAAATTGGATTTTGGTTTGGTTGTTTTTTTTTATGTTAAGAGAACTTAAAATTAGCTGTGAATTTATACCTCATTACTATGTTACTATGAAGCTGCAGTTTTCAGCGAGTTTTTGATCTGACCTTTGTCAGAGTGGGAATTATGAATGGTGTGTGAATGTGTGCGAGTGAAAATCCTGTAATGGCAGTTTTTATTATTGGCGTGTGTTGAAGGTATTATTGTATCTGTTTGAAATTTTAAATTTTTGTCCATGATTAGCGTTTCCTGCCGTTATGATTTGCCTGGAAGCTATTAAACTTTGACTGTTAGTCCACTGTTAATTGTTTTTAGCTGTCATAAATTGCTTAGCCAATTGGCAGCTTACCCTATGCCATCATGCAAGCTTCTCCCATTGATAAGTGGTGAGAGCTCCTTCCAACCAGGACACGATCCATCCCATTACCTCCGGAGCTCACTCCTTAATTTTTTCCACTGTTACTGCTGCAGCTAGTGTGGTTCATTGAGTGAGCACTGACTCAAGATTGGGAGTGTGATTTTGTTAGATTTTGACCGTTGTTACTGCAGAATTGTAAGTGAAAAATATCCTCATCATGTGTACCTATATTGAAAAAATAGCTTCTTTTTACAAATCTGTCCATTTTATTTGTCCCCTATACCAACACCTCAAATTGAGATCCAAGGGAACTCGGAGCTTGAATATCCATTCCCATTTTTACCTCTATGGTGTTTATTTCATACTAATTATTTACAATTCATGCATTAAATTAACCAAATATTGTGATACTTAGAAGTAAATAGTCATTAGAGAATATCTAAAATTCACCTTTAAATAGAAATAATACCTTGAATGAAAAAATTAGTGTTTTTACAGTAATCAAAACTTTTCCATAACTAAGTACTGATTAGTCTAGTGGGTAACCTGCATACTTGCTAACCTAAAAATTATATTTTAATCCTACATTAGGCTTAGCTGCAATATAAACTCCTGATGGTCTAGCCTCTGTAATTGATGGCAGTCAAAGACTGACAAAGGAGTACATTCTGTAAGCAAAGCATTCCAATTCAGGAAGCAAAACAAATTCTACCTTAATGGTGAATTTTTGTGGTTAATCATTGGTTTGAAGGCTTAGTTGAAGAATGGTTGCTTAGGAATGATAATTGAGGCGAAATTTAAAAGTGTATGGGAATGATATAACATTAATCACCTATCAGTTAATTTAATTTGTAAATACAAGGATTTTAGGTTCAGGTTAGTGCAGTGGTCAGTGCACTGGCTTCCCACCATGAAGGCTTAGGTTTGAATCTCAGTGATGGCAGAATTTTTCAGTGGTATTCCGATTTATCCTTGGGGTGCCATGTGAAGAGCACTTCAAGTTCAGTATGTCACCTTTAAGATGGGACACTAAACCGTGGACCCCTTGGTTCCTCTCATTAAGAGAGAAGATTCTGATGTTGGGTTTCTTTCCCCTATTCCCTTAACGTCATACCTCCGCCTAATTATTCACCCACATACCTATCTCAAAGGGTGCAATGACCTCAGATGGTTGTTGCATCCCCTATTAACTACTACTGAAAGGCTTTTTGTGGAATCTTCCTAGGATGAATTTGAGGAGAAGAGAAACAGGTTACAAGTAAGTAATGTGAGGAAAATTTTGTATAGAGAAGTAGCTAATTTTCTAGAATTGGTGGACTCTTTTATCCATGAATCTTTATCCAAATATATTTTTTTAGTTTATATGTTTTTATTGTTACTATTGCAGTAAAATCTTCATCATATATAATATACATAGAATTACAGACAGTCAATACAAACAAGCAATTACCGACAATCTTTATCATATACCATAGTGATGTGATCTTCATAATATACAATAGTAGTATAAATTAAAAATTTATAAATGGAATACTCATTCTGGTCCTGCTAAGCCTGTCAGTTCTGACTTGACAACAGGTACCACATAAAAATGATAGCTTAAAGTGCTGCAATTACAAAGCACATATATTGCGTCACATTTTGTCTCAAACCCTAATCCATTCTGTATAATACAGGGTTCGTCCAGAAAATAAGTGTACTAGCTCTTCTCTGTTAGTGTCTTTTTCATTACATTGTCATTGACTATGCCCTCCATCCACTTTTCCTGCCTTTTTGAAATTTCTCCCTTTTCCCCATTTTGCCGACCACTTGATTTTCTTCTGTCGAATATATTTTCTCCATTCTTTTCTACACCGCCATTGCAAGAGCCTCCAAACTTCTCTTAACCTTGAACCTCAAAGGCCAAGTTTTAGAACCATAAAAAATTCTTTAATTCTTCCTTCCCTCTAGAGTCAAAGTCTTTGTCTTCAACTCGGTCCTCTTTGCATGAGTAAAAGATTCCTTATCAAGTAGAATCTTTTTAATGTCCTTATTGCTTTGCCCATCTTGTCTAAGCTCTTCATAAATGACTGAGCTATTCTACATACTCTAACTTATGCCTTCCTACTTTAATGTTTAACTTGACCTTTCTATTTCTTCAGAACCTCATTACTTTTATTATCTTGAGATTGATTCTCATCCCATACCAGCCACACATTCTCTTCCTTCATTACTGCTATAGCATTTCATGCACACCTCCCATCCTAAACCTTAATTTATTTTCCCTGAAGTGGTCATTTTTCATCCTCTCTATCCTTTGATTAGTGATCTTATGTACAAGTTTGAAAAAAATTGGAAGCTTCTTTAGAATTTTTATTATGGTGGGCATTTCATTGTCTCATTTAAATGTCATGTCTTTCCAGTTTTCCAGGGAAAGAAAGCTTTATTCTCTGGTACAATGAAATGCAAAGGAAACTGAATTTAAAATTATAAGGACTTCTTAAGGGATACTGTGTGTAGCTAAGGTAAAGTGTTTCCTCCAATTTTTCTAGAATTCTTTTCTGATGATCACAATAAATGTGTTCATTGTGAAGGTTCCATAATGCTTCCAGGAATAACCGTCATGTAGGTTGGCTTGTTGGACAACAGTTTGGCCCCCAGTCCTGGAGATATTTTCAGGTCAAAGTGATCTTTGTTGCAATTTGGCGGCTATATATAGGAGACGCTGGCTGGTCCAGAGCACTCTGATTGGCTGTTTCTTGGTGGTAAGGTGGAATTACCCTTTTCCACATCAAAGTCAGGGTGTGGCTGCCTCATGGTAGAAATTATTAGGATTTTTCATTATTTTTACCGCTTCTTTTATGAGTCTCATAGGAATTGGCATTTTTCTCTAGCCAGCACTTTTGTTTGGTGGAACTCAATTGTTTGTCCTAGTTTTGACCATGCGTGTTTGGTTATTGCCTAGAGTCTGAACTGTTTCTTATCTGTGGCCCTTTGGTGCTCCTTAATTCTGTATCTAATTAATCTTCCTCTTTGGCCGATATAGGATTATCCACATGTGCCAGTCTTATATACTCCTTCGTACATGAGATTGGCGGGTCGCGGTGGTCTAGCGGGTAGAGCGTTGGACTGCTGACCGGAGGGTCCCGGGTTCGATTCCCGGGCAAGGCACTTTGGGCACCTGCAGCTCCACCCAAGCTAGTTGATTTTTCGGGTACCAGATCTTCCTGGGAAACCATAACCGGCACAGGGAAAGGAACTGGCCCCCCTACCCTGATGTGTGAATATTCACACGCCGTATAGGGCTTGGTACATGGGTGAGCTCTACCATCACCTACTAAACCGACCTTCGGGTTGATTACTGTGTTTATGGTTTTTTTTACATGAGATTGAAGATCCAGTCCTTTGGCTTAGGGATGATGTCGCTGATTTTTCTCATTGTGAAGAACCTGGTTACTACATGATGCTACTGTAGGAGCTTGCTATCTTTTTGGTCGTTCCAGCGACGTATGGGGTGGTAGCATATGCAGTTGCTTTTTTCTTTTTAGGCTTCTCCTTGCTGTTTCTTTGCCAGAATCTGGTCTCTCCTTTCCTTTCTTGATGGTCCTTATTTTGGACCATTTGTTCCGGGTATCCGTTTTTCTCTAGCACTTACATCAGGTGTCATTACTTCAAGAGAAGTGATTCAGAACTTGAAATGTTCTAGTCACAATGAACTAATGTATTGACTAGTGAGATCTTCTGGGTGGGATAGTGATGTGATTGTGCATCCAAATACTGGTCGGTATGTGTTTTCTTGTGATACGCTGCATAGGCGGCTATTAGGTCTTCTGCTCACCAATACATCCAGAAAGGGTAGGACACTGGACAGCTACACCCTGACTT
Organism: Hetaerina titia; assembly: GCA_037158775.1. Classification (NCBI taxonomy): domain Eukaryota; kingdom Metazoa; phylum Arthropoda; class Insecta; order Odonata; family Calopterygidae; genus Hetaerina; species Hetaerina titia. Next base: position 42,660,635 of record CM073772.1, on the reverse strand, counting down.
CGACATAGAAAAGGGTAATTCCACCTTTCTGCTAAGAAACAATCAATCAAGAGTGTTCTGTGTCAGTCAGCATTTCCTGTATATAGTATAGTGCCCAAATGGCAACAAAGATCACTTCAAACTGAAGGTGCCTCCAGGACTGGGGACAAAACCGTTCTCCAACAAGTCAATCTACGTGATGGTTATTCCCAGAAGCAGCATGGAACCTTCATCAGATAGACATCGTGGATGCCTTAAGATTAAATATGTTCATTGTTAAGCAAAGATAATAAGTAGTTCAGTACAGAAACTTCCAATAGTTAATGGGTGCCCATCATCTGAAACTTTTCCATGCTCTTGTAAATGGAAGAGTAATATTTTATTCCAGGATCGAAAACTTAACTGCTTATTTCTTTTAAATCTACAGAAATAAATGTATTGAAAAGGAGTATCTTGGTATAAAGAATTAATGTTGGATTTAATCTATGTACCAAACCAAAATTAACACATGTTCGTATCAAGCTTCTTGTCTCAGTAAATTTAATCTTAAATGTTCGTGTGAATTGGAATATTCCTACCTCCTTTGAATTTCTCCCAATAATCCCCTCTCCTACCTCATCATGACAAAAACTTCCTAATTTGTTTTTCTTTCTGTCTATTTAACCTTTTGTTTTATTTGAATTTATTCTCATCCCATACTATCACACTGAATTTCCAATGTGCTAGCAATGCTTGCAACCCCTTGGGTGACTGGAAAACTTTAGTACAATCATCAAAAAATCTGATTTGATGAATTCTCCATCTGCCGTCATTTCTATTGATGTCTTCCTCTTACTATTTCCTTTGCTTTTACGCTCATAAGCATGGATGATATTGGACTCATTCCTGGACCTTGATGTACTGGAAGGGCTTGTGTTTGTACACTCTGGTAATCCATAGCGTTGTGCTGGTAGGAGCAATGAAATCTGCTCCTGGCACCCATGACAAATAAGTAGGTTTAAGAGTAGGAGCCAGACTAGGTAGTCTATTTGGCATCTGTTCCTTAGGGATGCTGCTATATTGACATCTCACCCAAATGGGGTGATCATTTCATCGATGGTGCCATGTTAAAAACATTTTTGAGGAAGACAGCTGGAGATTAACTTAATTGTTTAACCCTTGAAACAAGAATTAAAGCAAGCTTGTTATGTGCATATTCCCTTTCTACACTTCCCTCAATTTTCTTTGTCATACATTTTTTCCAGATTGAGAGCAAATGCATGATAAACTTTTGTGCATATTATGCATTTCTTAAGTATTAATTTAAGTGCAAATAGATGCAACCTACACTTCTAACAAGGCATTCCACTCTCCATATTTTGTCAAATGTTACCTTCTCTACTTTTACAATTGACACGTTGCCAATTAATTTCCTTTAATGTTTCAGAGGCTGGTGTCACATTAATCATTACTTTCCATCTTGCTCCCCTCTCCTCAATACAAAGATGCCATTATTGCATTAATCAACCAATCAGTGTAATTAAATTTTGCTATTTTTTAAAGTACTAATTTTTATTGATAAGATTAAAAAACAAACAACTTTGCTTTTCCACATAAATTTTTTTTTCTCACGACCCAGGTTTCGTTATAGTGTAACATCAACGGCAAAATATACCAGCAACAAGAATTTTTCAAAATTAAAAAAAAAATATCAATATGAAGATTTTCCACCAAGTTACACCATAAACTGTTTTATTTACTAATTTTTAATTATATGCTGGGCTGGGTGGTGGAGAGGTAATGTTCTCGCCTGTCAAGAGGTTGCAGGTTCAAATCCCATCTAGATTGATTTGCCTCCACCAAGGGCTTCGATGTTTGTAATTATCTTTAATATTATGTTTTAAAATCTGAAGTGAAGTCTAAAAAATAAGGCTGTTTTCAGAATAATACTTAATTATAAAGAAACAATTTGCACACATTTTATGACTAATTTGCATTCACGCTTCAACATTTGGTGTTATGTACCACCTACCATTGGCCCCTTTTTATACTCCTCTCCACCCTTGTGTAAGATAAGGTTAGGTCTTCTTCTATATTTCATTTATCCCTTTGCCTTCCTGCCCATTTCCAAAATAAGAACTTATTTTCTTCAAAATAAGTCTGTATTTGCCAACTTCCATCCTCTTCATGTATTTTATTTCAAGTCGTTTTTACATTCATTATTTTTATCTTTGTAAAAATCATCTATCTTCAAATTCCATAACTCAGTTTTAAATGTGTTTACAGTGGGTTTATTTTTTATAGTAAGTGTTAATTTTATTAATTAGTGAAGGAGAGTGACCTTTCAGTACAAGACTGCTGAATGAAATGTATATTTTCTCTCTCATGAGTGAAGTTACAATGTACAGATAAGTTAAGCACAATTAAGCCTGGATTTTTTCACAACCAATATGCAGAAAAAAATGTATGCATAGCAGTGTCAATATTTTGAATTAAAAAAACTGGCCCGCCAGGATTTCTGATCAATGCCCCTTTTTGCTTTTTAAATACTCAAATTTAGTTAGATAGTTCCTTCCATCTGCGTTAAAGAAGATCCTGAAAGAAATATGATAGGTGCACTTCCTGAAGAAGTGTGTCACACAAATATTTGATTTTCATTATACTCTTTAGTCCCATGCTGTAGTTGACTTTGTTTGATTGTTTCATTTTAGGACAGTTCTTAAAGAAGCACCTTTGTGTATGAATCAAAATGCCCTAGGTAGAAAATTAACTCTTTGTAATTGATCCCAATGATGTATGTTTATTGGTCTAACGTGCTGGACATTAGTCATTATGTACAATAGAGCAGTGCTAACCTTCCAAGTGATGGATGGGGAAGAGCATCTTTCATGATGTTGCCCTAGTGTTTTATGAGATGTTGACAAGTGTCCATTATTATGATTAAGGTTCATTTAAAAAATGAATATTCCATCAATTTGGTTTTGGAATGAATGCAAAGTTTAGGGTTGATGTAATTTGCGGGTAAACACTGAATATTGAAAAACACTTGAACTGAGTAGAGAACTTTTTGTTGCGGGTAACAAGAAGAACCCCTTATGAGACATGAAATTTAATGGCAAGGGGTCATCATTAAAGCATATGCCCTAGAGTCATACATTACACAAATCGGTGAGTTTACTTCAGACTTTCCATACGTATTTACACCCATGGAAGACAATTTTGATTATGAAAGTGTCTCGATTTTAAACCTGGATTTAAAAAATATAATTCAAGGCCTTGTTATAATTTAAGTGACTGCACATAGTTAAATTTCCTATAGCAGTTTGCGAATAACTATATTTTTACTTTACTAGTATTCTAAATTTAATAAAAAAACAAACTATTTTTTGGAATGATTTTTCATTACCTATCTTAAAGATTCAAATATTGAAGGGAATGAAGAACGATGATCCACTTCCATTGCTCAATACATCTCAAGATATGTAATTATCCTATTCTTATCATTTTGGAACCAGACTGATTGGAATGAAACGATTTTGGTTATAAAAGATATTTTATATTAATTATGAGACAAACTTTTAAAAGTAGCATAAATTGCATTTAAATATAGAATATGGCGTCCTGGGATCAATACATCACAGCACCAAAAATTAAACTTATTTCTTTTCCCAGATGTCTTGCTTGTGGCAATGTACGGAAATATTTGTAAAGTGGCATTTGGTATAAGGATAGACAATTGTTCCTCAAGGTGTCACCTGTGTCACTTATTCTTTAGGAATCCAACTGGAAATTCCGGAAACACTTTGTTTTCAAAAAGCAGAGGGAAATCACAGCAATGCGATAATATTTCTTAGAAAAGGCTGTTTTACGGCCGCCGCCTCCCAGAAAATTGTTTACCTAATATTATTCTGCTCTGACCTAGATTTTTGCGAGATCAGTAGCAAAGCTTGGGCGAGATTTTTTTTACAAACCTTACTAGACTGACACGCAACTGTTTCCAGTGAAATTTCTGTGATTGGCTGCTAACTTTCTCACCCTTCACGCTCATTTCCGGAAGAGATAAAGCTTATGATAATTAGTAGAAGTCCCACATCTTGACACAAAAAGGAATTGGATCAATGGCATAGTCCACTATCGTCAGCATTCGAACGGTGTCAGGAATGGAACCAACAGAAAATTTGAGAGCCTGAGCACTCAAACCGGCGTACTAGTGATTATCTTTCATTAGTTATTATAATAATTTATTTTAATCATTTGGTGCACTTGTTTTAAATTGCTTGCCACCGTCGACTTAAGGACTCGACGAAATGATAATACTTAAATACGATTGTACGATAGAAAGGCAGTCCTTGTTTCTCATTAACCCTAACTCTTTCAAATTACTTTAAAGGTTATTATTTTCATGAAGATAATACCTCACGTCCTTGGCTTCACTTTAGAATGCTATTCTACTATCTTGAAATGCCTCCATTTATTTTGGTGCCTCATTATGACCTTTCACATTTCAAATGAAATACTTCTAGTGCAATATTTGAATATTAGGAAAATATGTACGAGTTTTAATTGTCATAGAATTACTGAAAATAATCGACGAAATCTAGATTTATTCCAAAAAAGGCATTTTCAACCGTTTTCCTTGTAAAAATCGTTTATAAAAACATTTCAAATGGTCGCGTACCTAGAAGAGACATGATTGGCCGATATGCAAGTGAGTTGCGCCGATGGCGCAAACTTCCTTAGTGGCAAATTGAAAGTGTTGAACGTGCAAAGTGAGAATTTATGATAGAGTTGAGCTACATATAGTAATTTCTACACTGCAAAGTTTCTACAGTGAAAAGTAGGAAATTCTCGCTTCGAGTTCGTTTGCAACATTTTGGATTTGTGAAACATACTAAGGTAATAATCATTCTTAGAAATTGAGAAAATAATCTCGAGCTAATAGGAATGAGTGATAACATGTTTACGGGTTCAGGTTTATGGTGGATAATGAAACTAGTTTTTCTTGTTCTGGGGGCCGAAATGAAAATCATTTCGCATATATATAGTGACGGAATGCGTTCTTTTTATTGAGTAACACCCTGCCTTTGATGTAGACGGTTTAATTTCTCACTCTTAAGAATAGGATTACATAGATGTACATCCGGAAAAATCAGACCCCTTTGGAATAACAACCTCTAAAGAATCGTTCGTTCACCCCCATAGCACCTATAAATGTCAACTTTAAAAAAAATTGCGTTCATGTTATCAAAGGTTACTCTTTTAAGTTTTCTGTAAGATCACCGTAAGTGTAATCAATGTTGGCCCCAAAAACTTAATAATAGCTTGCTAGCGTAAACAAACACCCTATATATATTGGATATTATAGGAAAATATCTCATTATTTATTTGAAACTCGGAGGGGGTGTACACCAGGACTACAAAACCGGTCATAAAATAATGGAAGAATATTACAGAAAACTATCATGCACTAGCCAAAATGTTCTAATAGTATGGCTCATCAGTGTTCTCGTCCAATTGCATCCTTTAGGAAGTGCTTTTCCCATTGATAATACATCTGAAGATAGCAACAACGTTCCTCAGGATGTTCCTGGTGACATTATTAACCTTTTCAGTTTTGGAGATAAACTCTTTGGAAGGCCTAGTACAGAAGCTGGTATGTACCTACATTTTTAAAATTGTCTTTCATTTAAGCTAGGTACTTATTTTGCTACCTGCATATCTTGTATTAGTGAATGTGAGAACCTTACTGTGAGGGTTAATGTGAGGAATGTGCTGGTATGTTGTAGATATGTCTTATATTATTGGCAGTCTGTGAAAGCATGAAAGGAAAACATACCCCATTAGTGAAATTTTGGATAGACTATTAGCTTTCTTGCATTTTATCTTTCCAATTGCCTATTACACTTTTGCATTTTGCCTGCGTCTTCTTAAGGGATACAATTTGTTACCTTCTCTGTATTATTTATAAAAATATTTAAACAACTGCACATACCAATTTGCTGATTACAGGTTTGATTACCAGCAATAGTATTATTTTTGACTTAAGCATCTACATATGATCCTCTTGTATGAATAGCTTGGCAGCAAATATTTAATATGTTTAAATAGTCCTCATCCAACAGCGGCAAGTAATTGCTATGTAAACAAAAAATACCGGGACCGTACAAGTTTACGGTCCCGGTATTTTTTGTTTACATTGATTCACGACCGTAGCTACGTTCCTTGTATATTTAAAAAGTAATTGCTACTTTTAAATCAACTAATTTTCCATTTCCAATCTTCAGATTCTTTTCAAATTTGTGCAGGAAAAATGTAATACTTATTTGTAGTGTGTATAATGACAGTTGTACTCATGATGACGTGCAGTGCCTACAGTTTTTTTGACAATATTTCTTCTCTTGCTTGACATTAATATCAAAATGGTTCACTTTCACCTAATGCAGCACATAGCTAATTACATTAAATGAATAAACATAGGGTGTGTTTGCCTAATGGGTAGTGTTTGGTTACCTACTGACTATGGGACTAAGATTGAGTTGTTTGTTACCTTTGCATGCCTCCAGCTTCATGTAAGCTATTTGATTTTCGTGTGTATGTTACCAATGTGTTGATCTGTCGATCTCTACATATTCCGCTTTCTCCTACAATCATTTGCTTGAATAAGCAACGACTTAATTGTTCAGGATGAAGGAAGGTTAGTTGACCCTGAGGTGTTGGCAGGGTTGCTAGTGAAACTTTTGTCTTCTAGCCAACTGTTACAGTGAAAACCCAAAATATGCTGTGATCAAGGTGTGTGATTTTTCAATTACAATTCTTCTAGGGAAGCCAAAGGTAAAAAAATTGGTTCGGTTACCCATGTGAGCTCTACTTTCAATTAGTGTGCAGTAACATCTACTTTCACTAATCTCACCAGCCTTTAAGTTGATTACTGTGGTGTTAATTGAATAATAATAGTAAACAGATGAGGTACCTAGTTTCAAAATCTCCCAACTCCACCATGTCAAGGATTTGGTGTAAGGGGTAACTTTTTTCCTTTTGACAATTAAATTTTTTGATGTGATTAAAATAAATATTGATGACCAAAATATTAGAGTCATTGTATAAAGAATAATAGTATGATATTTTAAATCTGAGACTTAGAGAGTGAAATTGCTCATTGAAACATGTCTACCCCATAAATATTCTTAAAAAATACAAATATGAATACAACTAAATTAAAATGATGTAATAAAATTACAATGCATGGCATACTTTGTTAAGATTAGCATAAATATGTTATCTTGGTGTTATTCTTAGAGATGAATGCACATGGTCTCAATGAAATACAATGCTCCCAAACTGCTGTAATGATTGACATTAATTCCTAAAAACTTGTAATTTCTTAAAAAAATCCAAGGAAGAATTACTTAAAACAAGAATGAAACTGGTTTATGGTCCTTTCATTAATTTTCTTTATTACTGTTTTTTCACCTTTATAAATAATAAATGCCAGGTTTTTTTAAACAGTTAGCATGAATAAATTTGAGGCACTTCTCTGGTGATTAATTCTGCTATTTTTTACATTCTCTTTCCTTTGTTTATGATTAACTTGGAGAAAACTTGTGAATGCAGCAATTATGTCAAAATTCAAATGTGGTGAATACAAGAAGAAACAATGACTTTTATTAGGGAGAAAGAGAGTCTTTACTTTGGACAGGCCTATGCTTACCGTGTTCTTATTTCTTCCTGGAAAAATACTTTAGTAATAGTACATATATATTGCGGTAGATTTTCGCTACGATACAGCTTTATGAGTACCGTCATGAAAGTAGTATGGGGCTAGGAAAACCCATTCTTAAGCTACAATTAGGCCGTCATTTAATATATTGAAATTATTTACATATGAATATTAATTTATAATGTATTTATAGACAGTTATCAGGCGATCAGTTATGGGAAGAACAGATGATACTGGGCATCCCTGTCTTACTCTCCTGCCTAACACTACCTGTTCTGACTTTCCATTTGCCACATGTACTTGAGCAATCTGAGAAAGGTATTGGTTGCTGATAGTCACCCATCCCTCTGATGTACCCCTATCTTCTGCAATATGTTCATTAATTCTAGCCAATTTACTCTGCTGAAAGCCTTCTCCAAATCCAAAAACAAAACAATACTTACTGATTTCACTCTGTCTTGCTTTTCATTAGTGGTATGGTATTACATGCACATCTCCTCTTCTTGAACCCTACTTAATAATACCCAATAATTAGACAGTTATCAGGCGCCAGGGTAGTAAAATTGGAGATGAAATAATTCATTAGCCTGGTAAAGTTATGTTGTCTTTTGTAATATATGCAATTTCTAGTCTAAAAGTATTAATTTGTTAAATTTCCTGTTGCTAATTTTAATCATGGCTTCTTGATTGATGTCAAATGATAACCAATTTTGAGTTTGTTTCATGTCATAAAATCAGTTCATTAACTCTTCAAATACACCTTAATTGTCTCCTTTGGATTTCTCCCAACAATCCTTTCTCATCATGCCCTGAACTTCTTCATTTGTTTTTCCTTTCCATCCATTTTATCATTTACATGCTCCATACCCGCACATCAACAGCCTCCAATCTATGTCTATCATCTTGCTTCAATGACTGTGTTTCCCTGCCTTACAAAACCACACTCCAAAGTTTTAATTAGTCTTCTCTTAGCATCTTACTTAATATCCCTTTCATCAATTCCCTCCTTGTGATTGCATCTATGCCTTACAATTCTTCTTCTGATGTCCCTACTACTTTGACCATCTTGCTTCAGAACACTTCCAATTTAGGTTAACTTCTCCACCTGCTTTAATTTTGATCTCCAATTTTAACTTAGCCTTCCTCCTTGTTGATAACTTCATAAACTTTTTTTGTTTGTATTGAGTTTCATCACATATCTATCACACTGATTTTCTAAAGCGCTCTGTAATAATTGTAACCCTTAGGCTGGTCGAATAACTAAAGTTTGATCATCTGCAAATATAACTTTATAATTCTCCCCCTCTTTCAGCTTCCAGCCCTTACCATATCTGCCTTACCATAACCTCTGTGTTTATATTGGGAAGAACAGATGATACTGGGCATCCCTGTCTTACTCTCCTGCCTAACACTACCTGTTCTGACTTTCCATTTGCCACATGTACTTGAGCAATCTGAGAAAGGTATTGGTTGCTGATAGTCACCCATCCCTCTGATGTACCCCTATCTTCTGCAATATGTTCATTAATTCTAGCCAATTTACTCTGCTGAAAGCCTTCTCCAAATCCAAAAACAAAACAATACTTACTGATTTCACTCTGTCTTGCTTTTCATTAGTGGTATGGTATTACATGCACATCTCCTCTTCTTGAACCCTACTTAATAATCCCCAAAGTAATCATTTACCATCTTCTTCATCCTAAACTGTATTTCTCTAACTCTCTTCTATATTTCCCTTCACCCACTATGCTTTCCAATTCCCCATCACTTTCAAATGTTACCTTCCAGGGACATGCCATTATTTCCTCTCAGTGATCATATAGCCTGTCTGTCTTCCTCCCTTTGGTTACTCATTAGCACGCCGACCTGAATAATGACTGTATTTGCTGGTTCAAGTTTTACCTGTAATAATAATATTCTATCACTAACCTGATCTATATTTATTGCACTTGTTCCTACCTTTTTCTTATATACTAGCCCCATTAACCCTCTAATATTGAAATTTCCCTCCTTAATCTTCTTGGCTTATGGAGAACTTCATTGTCTCCAGTGATTCCAAGGATAAATATCCCCCTTAGCAAATAAATACATTTATGTTTTTTACTCATCTCTTACCAATCCACTGTCAACAAATTCCCATCTAGCACTACAAGTTAAATATCTTGCACATCCTTCTTTGAAGAACTACTTCCTTTGGGACTAACTAGAGTTTGTGCTACGTGAGTTACTCCCTGAGTTTGCACCCTCTCCTCTCCCTGAGAATTTCATTTTGGGTAATTTATCATAATTCCTGAACAATAACAATAGATCAAAGAAGTTGTCCAACAAGGCAAGAGTGCTCCCCTAGTTATGGTAGTGTTCATAATGCTGCTAACTCTTGACAATTGCACAATTCAGTGAGCTATATATGCATTATGAAGTCAGTATTTTCTTTGTTATTTGAATCAAAATCTCAGGCATTTGCTCATTTCAATGCTTCTGCCTACAAGTTTCATTTTTGCATTCATTCTTCTTCTGTAATCTAAGTAATATTGAGCAATGTGGTGTGAATACTTTTTTCCCTAGGGCGCAAAGTAAGTGAGTGGACAGCAGATAGTGTGAGTCTACCTGAGGAATTGGGGACCTATGTCGAAGGAGACATTCTACATCCACAGAGCCTTGGAAGGAATGGAATGAAACATGAGACTTACAGATGGGAAGGTGCAACTATTCCATTCACCATTAGTAGCTCTTTTGGTGAGTCAAGACATTCAAGCATTCATATTACGCTCTGGAGTTAGGATGCAAGGTAGTCTTAAGACTGCCATAAAGAAAATCCATGCTATATTTCGTACTTAGGAATGAAGTAGAATCTCATTGGTACAATTTTTAAGATTTACAATTTCACAAAGCAACCCCAGTGTTTGAAATGGCATTTGAGCCTCCAAATTTTCTTCTGGGGAAAAATATTGTATTTTAAAGTGTATCTCCTGACTAGGAACATTGAAAATGTTGGAAAAACTTGGGGAAATCTGTGAATATTCTGGAAAAATTGATTCTTTTTAAACTTTTCACTAGGAATACTACTTGAATGTCTTTTTAAACTGCATCCTATTTCACTAGAATTATCCAGGTGGCTAAAAAGCATTATGCTTACAGAGATTTATTTTAGAGAACTTTTATTTCACCATTTCCCTTTTAAAGAGTGTATTTATGGAAATACGTAGGTTTTTTCAATAGCACTTTCATCACCTTGGAATAATTTTGAGCTTGTGGTGATTTTTAGTGTTTCCCTTAAATAATAAATCTAATGAATTTTTAATGTAACTTTCATTCCATTGGTTAAGTATATAGTATGGGGGATGTACTATGGGATGTAAGTATGTACTATGGCCTTACAGGTAGGAAGAGTGTTTAATCACATAATGAAAATTCCACTTACTTTAGTGGTGTGTATAAAGTTGCAGATCTTCTTTTTTCCATGCTCCTGACATCTGCTGGAGTTTTTTTGTAGTATGTACAAGATAAGCTTTAATAACTCTTATTTTTAAATGTAAGTTTGTATATACAAATTGGTAGTTTGCCTTTTCACCCACTGAAAGATTACCCCCTAAAGACGTGCAGCTGTTATTACCCTATGTACCCTCCTCATCACACAGATGCAGACTTTCTCTTAGAGAAAATTTGTCATGAGTTTCTCCAAAAGTTGATTATTGATGGATATTTGGTTAATTCTGTTTATATGTACAAATTATATATGTTTATCTAATAGCGTAATCGGTAGCGCATCTGCCCGGCAAGTGGAAGGTCCGGTGCTCAAGTCCTGGTTAAGGAAATATTTTTACATCTGTGATCTGCTCAAATCTGCCTTCCCCACCTGTCCTGCGTTTGTCTTTTATGTGTTTTCTTATTCCCTTTCCTTATATCTATTTCCATGAGTGAATGAATATTTGTTTGCCGTATGGTGGGATTTCGTATTTGAATGTGTGAAAATGTAATATGTATATACTATATATGTATATGTATGTATGTATGTATATATATACACAATGTATATAAATATATTTTTTTTTATATACACACATCCATATATACATGCATATATAAATTAAGTATACACCTAAAAATACATATATATATATATATACATACATATATACATACATATACATATATATATAATGTTACTGAAATTGAAATGAAGAAATTAATTACAATGACAATATATGAAGAGTAACGAGAAACATAACATTAACAAAAAACAATGATCCAAAATTCTACAGTTTGAGATGACAAAAGAAAAAGTAGAAACAGTGATCTGTATAGCAGCTGAGTAGATGGAAGGAGGGTATACTGGTTAAGTTTTGAACATGTGGAAAATGAAATTGTGAAGTGCTCTCTTAAATGCTGTTGTGGATGGAGAGTTTTTTATGTCATCTGGTAGAGAGTTCCACAGACAGCATGCTGTAACATCAAAAGATTTGTAATAGATTTCTGTGCGATGATGTGGGACAAGAAGTTTATTTTTACCCCTAGTGTTCCTGTGGTGGATTGAGCTGATGGGAAGGAAATTTTATATAAATATTTAGGTGTTTGGTTAGAAAATATCCTGTCAAAAATTGAAAGAATATGTAAAAGACTTTGGCCTTCTAATTTCAACCAGGATATTCTTGTAAATGGGTCGGAAATATGATCGTATTTTCTAAGATCACATATGCACTGCACACAAGAATTATGGGTCCTCTGGAGCTTGGGTTTTAGGTCGCCTGAAAGGTCTTGGTGTAGAGAGGATACAAGAAGCATCTTTAAGTAGGGGGGAGCATTTGACCTTTTCAGTGAATGCAGGGATGTTTATTTTTCTGCAGATAGCGACTGCACGATCAGTCCAAGCTAACATTTCATTAATGATTACGCCTAAGTTACTTACTGTCCTTAGGTATGATATATACATATATGTATGTATGTACATATGCATACAATGGTGCAATGGTGGAAGTTCATCAATACTTATTTTAGAATGTATTAATAATAATAATAGTTTTTCTTTACCTGAGGATCTGGGTGCATACATGTTCCAAGATATATGGCACATCAGTCATAACATAAAATAATATATGTACAAAACATAGTTCCATGCTCAGAAATTCATCAATGGAGTAGAATAAATGAAACATGAAAAACTCCCTCACTTTAAATTTAAAAGTGCACATTTTTGCAACACTCTTGATAGCCTGAGGAAGGTTATTATACAATGTGAGGCTCATGTTCTGGGGGGAAAAAATTAAAAAATGTGATATATAGTATCTGATTATAATGGGCTGACTTTTGATGGGGTTTATCTTGAGTACTTTATTTATATTCCGTAGTGACAAAGCAACAAGATCTGAATTAATTCCATTAATAAATTCTAGGTAGGCCATGAAGGCAGGATTGATGATTTATGTGTAAATTATCAGCATAAAGGTGATGATTGCAATTAGAAATACCTTTGCTTACATCTTTTATGTGCAGGGAAAAATGCAAGGCTCCAAGAATGGATCTTTGTGGAATACCCCAGTCTATTTGAAGCCAGTTAGAGGATGAATTAGGTGTGATGACTTTTTGAAATCAGTTACTTAATTGTACACTGACATGATTATGATGATCTCTTCTGGGTATGCCCTTCACGTTAAATTCTATTTAAATGCCAATGTGTTGAGGTACAACATCTTCAGGACTACTAGAGGCTTGGGTTAGGGTAACCCAACCCCTTATTAGGAGTTTGGGGGTACATTATCTCTCAGCAGTTGACCTGTGGACGGTGGGATAATGATTCTTTTTTAATTAATTTTGTATGATTTTCAAAAATTATCATTTAATTAATTGTTATTTAGTAAGTTCAGAAATTCATAATTGCGCCTTGGGTGTCACCAAATCTTTGTCCTGGCTATACTTAAACTTGGGAAGTTTAAGAAATTTTTACAGATTTATTATAGACTTGAAAGTTGCTCTTCCAGAACTTAGTTTTCGGTTGCATAAAGTGGTTTAAATTCAAAAGATAAACAGATTACAATTTTTTCGCAATCCATAAGTAAGTGTGCAGTAGGTGTCATTAAACGTTCAAAATGAATTAATAGGTGCTATCTCATTGTCTTTTCCAAAATATCGAACATTTTTCTTTTTATTGGAGGAGAGAGTGTTTCATGGCGAGCCACCACCATTCATTGCATTTTTTCTTTTAAATTCCAAAAAAGTACTTTCTACTCTTTGAAAGTCAAGTGAGAAATTTCGACTTACCATTTTCAAAAATTTTTTTGAGATATTCAAAACAAGAAACTAGAGAATTTTTATGAGAAGACGATGAGAAAAAAATTGAAAATCATAATCTTCTTTATATAGTGCCAATTTCTTATTTTTTACAACCATTTTTCTTTATTTCTGGAGAGAAAAAACTGAGAAATTGAGTATTTTTTCGTCTGTGAATTCCATAAAACTTCACTCTTTGAGAAAGATTTCCAGCACTTAATACTCGCACAGAACAAAGTATGAACAGAATAGACGGATTAATTATACGTTGGGAAAGTTTTATAAAATGGGCAGTTTCCCTTGATCTTGGATTATAAATAAATACGTGCCTATTACAAGAGGGAGAATAGCAGAGGGTTTGAGTGTCTCCATATGGTTCGATTCTTCTGCTTGAAGGTGTTGTGCTGGCTTCGAACGCGGTGTTAAGGGGACCTCGAAGACCCTTCGTCTGGTAAACCATATTAACACTTTTCTTTAGATCCATAACACCTTAGATTCGTCTGAATCCAGCTCTGAAACCCATTCACTGCACTTCAAGGATCATTTTATTTTTATTTATTTTCAAATTTTTTCAATGGGTACGTTTTATTCGGCCTAATGCAAATTTTTCACGTACGAATGACGTTCGTGGACTGGTGCGCTGCACTCATTCATGAAAAGTAAGTACAGAGTGACAGAGGGGACAACAAATTTAGAAAAATGACGGATATCTTCACAAAAACAAAATATTTTAAATTAATTTAATCAAGATGCTGCTGCAGTGCTTTCTAGCTGCCAATTTTATGACTTTGGGCATGACGAAGAAAAATTGAAAGATACTTTGCGAAAGTCAGCACACAATCGAGTCAATCGAAACTGGTTCATCATTCCCAATGTGTTGCAAAAATATTTGTATATTTATTTGTCTTTCGTGAGGCCTGGTGAATTCCTGCAAACAAAATTAGAACCCCTGCCTCCTTATTCCGGTGGGATCCACTGCAAACTGTCTTCATCTCAGCAGAGAAAGTACGTATTTTCAGATAGCAGTTGGTTGCTGCAATTAGGAAACTCAAGCTTATCGCGTTAAAATTGACTTATATAGTGATCCAGGGGGAAATTTCGAATTTCGCTGCGCACGAAGCATTTTTTGTTGTTTCGTGTTGCAGTAGACATTAGGCGGCTTCAGAAGTGAAGTGGGAAGAAGTCTTAAGGAGGATTTTTTATTTTAGGATACAAAATTTAGAATACATGGAAACCTTTCCCTAAATTCTCGCTGGGATTATATAATATATCAAATTTATTGGCGTTAATCTTTAACGACAAAACCCTGTGATATGAATAACCATGTAGCCAGGAGTGGAGGGTCGGGTGCAGTTCACCTCTCCCTACATCCTCTTATTCAGATATTTTATTGCTATCCCAAATTCGGAAAAAAGAGTTTGTCGAGGCCATATTGAGATCATCAGTCTCTCTATCATTTAAGGCTCTATCCAAACACGACATCATTATCCTAGCCCATCTTTTTCAATTAAGTTTAGGAGAGATACTTTTTATGAGTGATTGAAATCCAGCTAGAAAGTGAACCAACAGCTGGATGTGCGAATCGAAGTCTCCTGGAGTTGTCATTTTTTTAAAACGTCATGACAGTGGACCATCGTAATATCCGAATAGTTCTCATGTGATCGAGGAGGCTTTGAGATTCTCTCACAGCCAATCAGGGCGACACTTCTTCCTCAATTTCTAGATAGGTTGTAACAGAAGATAAAGGAACTATGCTTAAAAGACATTTCGGTTACAAAAGATGGTTTATCACTCTTCGGTATCCTTCTTGCACCATTAGAGAGAGCATGGCGAATTTTTGTGGTTGATTCAGGTTTGATAGCATTTACATAAATTTGTCAAGAAGGGTTTCCACAAAAGTTACTTAAAAACTTCCTTCCGAGCAAAACCTTCAAATTAGAATAAATGTCGTTCGAATTTATATTCGCATTACTGAATTAAAATTACAATTGAACTATTCTGGTTATATTTCAGTTCACTACGATTGCTACAATGGTAATTCTATTATTTCTCTATGTAAGCGTCTGGAGTTCGTGTAAATGGCATTTTGGATGTATATGTGTTTTATTAAACAAGTTATCAGTCTTGAGGGGGAGGGACTTTATTTTAGTGTGCTTTTCATATTAAAGTGGCTAGACGTAGCCCCGAGTTGTGACCATAATAACGTAGTCGCGAGTAAAATGATGAAGTAAAAAGTAAATTAAAGTGTAAAGATAAAAAGAAAAGTGCGCTGAATTTTAGCCAACATATCAACAAATGAATAATTCATTTAAAAAATTGATTAGTTTTCGTTAAATTGAGAAATTAGTCTTGAAGTAGATAAGCGCCGTGCATTTTGGGGTAATTGAGGTAGCGTACTCGCCTCGGTTCAGGATGTTGTCTTCATGGACAATTTGTGGAGTCGAAGGCAGTACTTAGAGTGATACTATTCGGGACAATCATCGAATGTCAGAGGGGGTCGTTTCATCAACCACTTTGCCAACTTCTGATGTTCTATTATTCTGGTTTAAGTATGAGTAGGTCCTTTTCTCAAAACACAGCAAAATACAATTTCCTAGGAAAATTTGAAGAACGCGTGTGAGCCAAATGTGATCAATAATTATATGATCTAGACCCGGAAGAATAATGTCGATCACAGAAGCCATTGATTATCACGCATTGAATCAACTCTACATTGGTGAGTAGACGAAACATTTTTAATTCTCGAAAAGCGGGGGAAATGTATTATCATAGGTAATTTTGTATTTTATTTAAATTTCCGTCGTACTTCCCCTTCGCCGATTTTCTTGAACTTGCCCTAATTTATTACTTGCCCCGTGCGAAACTGCGTGTGGACTAGGCTGCATAATTTTGACGACAAGCCTCTAAAAGAGGTTCCCTTCAGTATTTGTATTTGGATATACCAATGGAAATTTCTTCCTGAATTAGCGGACATAGAACCTTGAGAATAGGAGGGTCAAAAGCTCAGTGCATTATATAATTTCCTACGTCCACGTTGTTTGAGATACCCTACTTTTTCCGGCGGTGTTTCAATTTTCGACTTCTTAATCACTTAGACCTGAGCTGTAGTAGGGGAAAAGCGCGTGATGTACAGGGACCCATAGCCGAAGCATTAAATGCTAGGAGATAACACTGCGATTAGAAATTGCTCCATCACAGCAAATACGTTATCCAACCGAAAATTTTGTCTCACTTCTGCAGGAAATTTGCTCTTTCTGGCACAAGAATTTAATTAACCTCTGCTAAAAATACGTAATTACTGTGTTAATGTGTATTTAGAGCGCCCACGAAGAGTTTAAAATTTTAAGTTTAATATTATTTTTTAGGTATATTATTCCGAAACGATTATATTATCATAATTATGATCTATTTGTTGATAAACTTAACGTGTATGGACATCTGAGAAATAGTTTTATACTCACCAACTCGCCAAAATGCATTTTCAGTAATTTTTTCCTCATGGATCCGAAGTATTTGAAATTTTCATTTGAAAATTCGACCATCTTTGAGAATGTACTAATTTGTTAATAGAGTGATTACATTGGATTAAAATGTTGCAAATAGTGTTTTGATATATATCCTCTCGAGTTTATTAAACATAAATAAATCGTGAATGTTTGATTTACAGGGTGCGTTCCGAAAGTAATGCAGTTATTTTTTAAGCGAAGTTTATTGAACAGATTTTCGTAAACGCTAAAAATTCTTCAAAGTACTGTCCTTGGGCCCCTAAAAATTTTTCCAGCGACTCTGCTATGACCGGTACGCGCCCTGGAAGGCATCTTCGGGGACCTCTCACAAGGTCTTCGCCATGGCTGATTGGATCTCTTCTATGGACGAAAAACGGGTTCCTTTCAGGACTGCCTTAATCAGAGGGAACAAAAAGAAGTCTGCTGGGGCGAGATCAGGACTACAAGTGGGTTGAGGCAGCGTTGTCACCTGGTGTTTGGCCAGGAACTCGCGGAGTTGTAGCAAGTTGTGGCAAGGCGCGTTGTCGGGAGTTGCCATGTAGCGGAGATGCCTTTTCTCATCCTGATGACCCTTTTACGGAGTCTTTCCCGCACATCCACGTTATAGGCAGCGTTAACTGTCTGTCCTTGAGGAACAAACTCCTTATGGATTACTCCTTTACTGTCGAAAAAGACAATGAGCATTGTTATCACTTTTGATTTGGTCATTCTTGCCTTTTTGGTCTTGGGGGGACTGGTCGGTGTGCCACTCAGAGCTTTGGCGTTTTGTTTCTGGTTCGTATTCAGAAACCCAGGTTTAATCACCAGTGATGACCTTGTCCAAATAATCAGGTACATTCTCAGTACGTTGCAAAAGTTCGCTTGAAATTTCCGCTCGCTTGGTCTTTCGGCCGTCTGACAACACCTTGGGCACGAGCTTGGCGCACACTTTCCTCATCGCTTAATCTTCAGTTACAATGCGAAACACAACAGTAGACGACAAGTTCAGTTCATCGACAACCATCTTGATACTCAATCGACGGTCACAGTCCAACAATTGTCGCACACCAGCCTCGTTGTTCATGGTTTGGTTGGTCGACGACCGACCAGAGCGTTGTTCGTCGTGAACCTCTTTCCGGCCCTCCTTAAAGGCCTTTAACCACCTCGAAACATTTGTGAGTAGGGCAAAGCAGAATCCCCGTAGGCCTCACAAATCATTTTGTTAGTCTCCTCAAGAGATTTTTTCAGTTTAGCACAAAACTTAGCAATCCCGTAACGTTGCTCGATCGTCGATTCCATTTTTTTCGTGACACGATCGGTGCGCAGAGGTTTACAAAAACTAAACTCCTACCGCTTTTACAGCTTGGAGAGCACTGAGACCGGTTTTGCGGAAAAGCCCAGCGTCCCCAAAGTCTACTCCAAGTGATTCTATCCCACATTGACCAATAGGAGCGGCGCGGGAATTTTTATTGCATTATTTTCGGAACTCACCCCGTACACAAATACAGGTAATCATGTAGTTCATCTTAGCATTGGCTCGTATTTCAATGCGTAAACTGTATCACTTTTTCCGCCGACCGCTTCTTGTAAAAAAACGTATTTTCACCTTCTGAGTAAGACATTTCTAACATTTACTTTGTCCATCTAATAACGTTTCATACCAAAGAAATTGCAGAAAAGTAGATGGCCGTGCTATTTGTACGTTCGATTGTGATTATTTTCCGAAAATTCCCAAACTTTCCATTCCAGTAAGGATAGTAGTTGGGAGTAGTCGTGGTGATGACAGAATAAATTAACAAAGAAATAAGTATCGTTTATAGACAGCACCTTGGACATTTTATTCAGCGACAAACGGGTTTGAATTTTTATTATTAGCAATTTTTGTAGATTTCTGCATCTCTCCATCACCAGTTTTCAACGAATTTCATCATTGCAATCCTTAGCATTCAAATCCCTTGCTGCCATTGCATCAGTTACCCAATCCGTCCACTTTATTTTCCTCCTTTTCTCTTTTCAATTGGTGCCCATTACGTTACTTTTTTCGGATCCTAAGGATCCTAACCCATCCTATTGACATGACAGAACCACTAAGACTACCTCATCTGAGCGTCATCCGGAATATCACCGCCCATTGGCAATTTTTCCCTCATTTCAGTTTTTCTCAATCTGCCCAATCTAGTCTTACGCACGCTGACCCGCAAAAAGTCCATTTCCGTTGCCATCAATTGAACTTCACCTCTCGTTTATATCCCATGTCTCAGCTTCGCATGACGCCATACTTGGCAACGATGACCTAGACGATAGATCCTCTTCTCCGTTACTGCCATTCTTCTATTTCATAAAACTGGACGCACTGCTCTTATCAAGTTTCTGCCTCTATATATTCTTCCAGCAACTACACATTACTGGTTTCAAGCTAATTAAGCAGCACACACAAATAAACTACCTTCTCCCACCCTACCTTTCTTCCATTCAACCACAGATGATCTATCCTATTGCTTCTGTTGTTAGATACGCATGCATTATTTTTAATCTAATGAAACTCTCATGCGCCTGCATTTCCTTTGCCAAAATATAGTAAATTAACGAGTGACGGAGATGATCCACTACCCTATCTTATAGTGTTATAAAACGTATGCTAGTTTATTTCGCACTGCATCAACCTGGTTAATGTCTCCTTTTCAACTTGTGATCTACTCTTTGAGTAGTTTTAAATGCACGAGCTCTGTACAATAAATACGCGAACTGAGACTACAAAAACTCTATTTTGCAAAATTTAGTCCACGTCGATTTTGTCCCCTTCAAAGTACTCTCCACTCGTTGCTATGAATTTATTCCATCTTCTTTTCCATTGTTTAAAGCACCCTTGGAAGTCCTCGGAAGTTAGGCTGTTTAGTTTTATCGTCGTTTCTTGCTTTATTGTGTCCACATCTTCCCAGTGATGTCCCCTCATCACATTTTTGCATTTTGGGATTAGGAAAAAGTAGTAGGGGGCGAGATCTGGCGAATAAGGAGGATAATCAAGGATGCTGATTGATTTTTTTTGTCAGAAACTGGCGAACAATCAATGCTGAATGTGCAGTTGCATTTTCATGGCGAAGGATCCATCCATCATGTTCGGTTAAAATGGTGTGCGCTGTTGATTTTCCTTAATTCAGTTCATCAGCTATCATTCGGACAGTTTTTCGACGATCGGTAAGGACAAGAGACCGCACACGATCAATGTTGTCGTCAACACAGGTGGTTGAACGTCGTCCCGGCCTTCATCAACCGTGGCGTCTTGTCTCGGCCATCTTTAAAACGCTTATTCCACTTGAAAACGCATGATTTCTTCAGAGCATTATCACCGTAAACAGCTGTCAACATTTCAGTAATTTCTTGGCAACTTTTACCGCACTTCACCAAAAAACTTGATGTTGATTCGTTGATCCGTGATTTCGTCAATTTTCATTTTCGACAAACAGTATAATCAAGGACAACAGAAACTGACATAACTGGCACCATACGCACAGCTGGGCGATCCAAGTACAGACAGCTGATTGGGTCCCAGGCAACTAGCGCCGCTAGTGGACGGGATTCCTCGGGGGCCCGCGTCATCGCCGCCTAATTGCACCAGTTCGCGTATTTATTGACCAGACCTCGTATAGCTGTTATAAATCGCTGACCTTCCTAACTTATACCCTCATTGTTCTCATCTTTGTCTCTGTCCATTGCCCCCATCGAACATTTTCAATAATGCTGCAATGCAACCTTCCAATTAAAGGAATTTGACGGCTATTCCTGTATAATTCTCGAGATTATTTTTGGATCATTTTCTGTGTATGGGTGTAATGTTAAAAGATCTCCATTCTTTATGCACTCTCTCTCCACTTAGGAACCTCTCAAAACAAACTTCTCATCAATTGCAGCAGCTTAGCATGCGCATTCTTCAATATATATCGAATACGTCGAACCGTAATCAGGAGACTCTTGTTTTCTCATTCTTAACCACACTCATTACTTCCTGTGGATCCAGATTTCCGTAGACAGGGTATCTTAATGGTTTCGTTCTACCATTCCCTTACAATTGCCTCCCCATCCTCTTGCAAGAGGCTTCCGAAGAACTCATATTTTCATTCCATAACCAGTTGCTCCCTTCGCTTTCCTCTGGGTTCTCTTCTGCCTCCTGTGTCCTCCAAGCTTCATGGCTCCTAAATCCTCCCATAATTCCTTAATTGCGTTCACATACTCTTACATACTTCTCAATATTTTCCCGGATCACCTCTTTTTTAAACCTCTCAGTTCAATCTCTTATACTTTTTCTTACTGTCGTCATCCTTAGCATTCAGGAATTTTAAACTCATCTATTTTTCCTGCACTGTAGTACTAGTAATAATCTCATTATCCCGTCGTGTAGGCTTCTCATTTCTTTCATTTACTCCCAAAGCCTCAACAGTTCCTCCACCAATGTATGAAATGGCTATACTCGTCTTTCATTGCCTTCTGAGCTATACTTAAATCATTTTCCAGTCTCCTTTGCTGCAACAAACTGCCTTGTAAGATGAAGAATCTTAGGTTTTCCCGGCGTATGGTATTCAAGAAGTTTTCTCGGGTTTCCCACCGGGTAAAAATAAAACAACGGAACGAGACGAAAATTCGATCGTTCCACTAGAGCTATTCGTTCAACGCTTGAGCAGTTAATTTTTACAAGTAGGAATGACCGGGTATTTTAAGGTGAAACAACAACTAAGGTCATGTTGGAAGTCCACCCAGAGAAAATGTATCAAGTGACAACACAATATCCCTGCTCGAGACAGGTTTCGAACTCGCCATTTCAGTAACAGCTGAAGGCCCGATATCCATCGAATCGAAGGAGAGAGGATTGTTGGGAGAAATCCAAAGGAGGCAGGAAAAGTGGATACAGAGCATCTCGATCGGTGATGGAATGTTGAAGACTGAGATAGAGGGGAGAACCTTAGGCAAGAGTTGAATTGATTGGGGAAAGAATGTTAGGCGGAATGAAGAGAAAGGAAGCACGCAGAATTTGTGAAGGTTCTATTGTAATGTCGAGTTTCAGGTTCCATTTCGTTAGGAGAGGTTAAGAAAGATATCGCTGTCCAATCTGTTTACATCTAAAAACCTACATTTAAGTACAGACAAGCTACTAATAATAATTGTTCCACAAACTCCACCAGTCGATGCCTATTATTATACCTGTCACTTCCTCCAACTCGACCATTGAAGTCACTGTAGAAAACTGCGGGACTACATTCAAAAGCCCTTAAACTGCTGAAAACTGTTCACGTTTATCGGCGTATCATCATTTTAAGCAAGCTCTCCCAATACTACCCCTTTAAGTGCTCTTACTCTCAATATAACTTATCTAGTTTTCAGTAACAGATTGTGGAAGCTTCGATGGATATCTGGCCTTCAGCTGTTACTGAAATGGCGAGTTCGAAACCTGTCTCGAGCAGGGACATTGTGTTGTCACTTGATACATTTTCTCTGGGTGGACTTCCAACATGACCTTAGTTGTTGTTTCACCTTAAAATACCCGGTCATTCCTACTTGTAAAAATGAACTGCTCAAGCGTTGAACGAATAGCTCTAGTTGGTGGAACGATCGAATTTTCGTCTCGTTCCGTTGTTTTATTTTTTTCCCCAATGCTATGGAAGTGTGTCGATAGAATTTCCAACCAAAGCTCACCACGAAAGGACTACCAAGCCTATGGGGAACTCTATGCTCTATCATGATCACTTTTATTCCACAATTTACGCAAATTCTATCCCTTCCTATGTACGCAATACCTTCCAGGGGTCCTATAAACGTGTAAAATATCAATTATCATGTCGTAACTCTCGGGTTAAGAGGAAAGCCTGAACGATTTTTTTTAAACATTCACAGGAATCGAGCAATTTTTCACTTTATGCAATCGTTGAAAAACGGACGGTTATTTTTTGAAATTGGTCCAGAAATGTTCGTTAATGCACTGAGTGATTTTCGGTAGCATTCGCTGCACATCTTGCGAGACATTATTTGAATACAATTCATTGGAAATTTACTGTGTAAAATATAATGTAATGAAATGCATTGCTTTAGACTTTTTCTCCAAAGAATAACGAAGTTAATAGAGTAGAAATTGTTTATGGAATTAACGGTCTTTATTTTTAAAAAAATCTGAGCTAAAAATATTCTTAGTTGGTTTCGAAATCCATGCCAGTTCGATCGGGAATTTGGGAGGAACGTCGTTCTCATTTTGTACTTTTTATTCCTGCTCCTAATTATCACTGAAATGCCAGTAGGCACATAATTCTCTAACATGATATCTTTAAATATACAGGGTTCGTCCGGAAAATAAGTGTACTGAGCTCAGGGGAAAAAAAATTATTACACTTTTACATATCTTAAGCTAACATTCCTCAAAATAGGACCCTTGTGAGTCGATACACTTGTTCCAGCGGCGTTCCCATTCCTGGAACGCTCCCGCGAAGGCATCATCGCGAACCTCTCGAAGACACGTCGTCACGGCCTCTTTGACGGCGTCCAAAGTCCCGTATCGCGTTCCTTTCAAACTCCTCTTTATCTTCGGGAACAGAAAGAAGTCCGGTGGTGCCAAGTCCGGGCTGTAGGGCGGGTGCGGCAGCGTTGCCACGCCGTGCTTGGCCAAGAAGTCCGACGCGACAAGCGCGGTGTGAGACGGCGCATTGCCGTGATGCAGCCGCCAGATGTTTTTGATCGCTGGCCGGACGTGGGCGACTCGTTTTCGAAGCCTGTAGAGCACTTGGACGTAAAATGCAGCATTTACAGTTTGTCGTTCAGGTACAAATTCGTAGTGGACGACTCCCCTTTTGTCAAAAAAGACAAGGGGCATCATAAACTTATTTTCCGGACGAACCCTGTACCTGCCTCCACGAAAACCATTCTAACAAACCTGTAATCCTTTATCATAGATTGCTCCAGCTCCATAGATTTATTCGGTGACTCGATCGTACAACGAATTATATATTTATTCACTTTCGAGTGCGAGAAATTAATTTTAATTCACTTTCATGAGGTTCATTACACCCTAAAAAAAATTAGTTTAGTTCTGCTTTAAAGGAAACACTCCTAAAATGAAAGGTGAGATACTTTCATCAACAAATTTTTACTGTGAATGAATGGTGCTAGCTGATAGACGCATTCAGCAACGACCTCCTGCGAGGTTAATGTGCTTGTCCAAAACCTTCCACGGATAAACATTTCTTTGGATATCATTTACAACATTGTTTTACAATTAAGAAAGTAATAAAAATTATCTCGGAGCTGAAATTCAAATGGTAGTAAATACACCTCGTGTATACAGTTTTCTCATTCAGGAAAATTGAGGTGCATACATTAATGGGAATTTACACTTCCTTTGCCTTCACTGCTCTCGGAACCAAAATGTGGTCACATCTTCCGGTTAAAATCTCTCCACCGATACCATTCACTATTCAAAATTTCCCACCGAGAAAGTCGCCTTCATTTTGTTTTAATTTTGAAAGCTTTTAACCATATAGATGTTTCAACGAAGCTAAATATTATTCATTCCCAGCGAAACCAACCACTCGCTTTCAACGGTAAGTTATTCATTATCTCGCTGTTTTATGTTCTTTTGTTCACCCAAGAAATGCGGTTTTTTCCGAAACGAATAACTTACTAGTGCTTGTTTTTTAGTATAATTCTGATTAGATTTTTGGCGTATCGTTTTCAGTGATGTCTCAATTTCTCCGAGCACGAAAAGTGAACTTTTATTTAAGGTCACATTAAAAAAATAGAAATACCCTGTCTACTATCTATTTCGTCGCTCCGTGCATGGAAGCGTTTGGAACATTGCCGCACGGGGTCATCATTAGGTGTAAAATGAGCACCCACTGACTGAGTACACTTCCACGTAGCATTTTCGCTGTTTTAGCGGTATGAAAGTTCTGTACCAAAAATTGTCTGCCTCTAGGGTATTTTAATTGCATGTACTACAAGGTAACCAGAAACCTTGTAGATCCAGTCATAGTAAAAAGCCGCTTTAGAAATCCACGCTGATTATACAACAACCTCATCTCACTCAAAAATAAGCTTCAGAGCATGGAGATTCTACGCTAGTCAGTGGGAACTGATTTCTGCCTTAACACTAGAGCTGCTCTAGCCAGTGACCCAATTTTCTTTAGCTTGACATAGAAAAAACTGAAGATCTTTAAAGAATGTGGGGTAAAGGTATAGAAGGGTTTTTGAAGAAGATAGGGGAGGCTAATTATGATGTTGTGCTCTTGAATGGAGTCTCTGTAACACAATGAAGTTCAGTTTGTATTTGATTATGATGGTCGACTTGAGGACTCGCACGGTTACATCTGTTTAGTTGTTTCATCCAACAGTAGTTACTAGGGTGTACAAAAATCATTTGAATCAACATTATTTTTCACAAATTTTATTTTAAATTAAATTCAGTGCGTTGAATTGAACTGAATGCGACGTGCCTGGAAAGTGAAAACTCTTTACCACACATAAAGATATCATTTCAGCTCTAAGGAAACCATTTTATAACTTCATGAGAAATTCAAAATAATTTGGCGGATAGCTTTGCATTTAATCAACTTCGTGTTTAATGACATTGGAAGACTTTTAAGGTCCGGTTTTATCATGTTTGGTTAAATCCAATCGTTAGTTAATGTGCACGTTAACTTGAGGTGGAGAAAACCTACAATCCCTATGTTATAAATATATAAGATTGCTTATTAGTGAATGTGGACATTGTGACTGTAGTAATATCGTCTGCCAGTTATTGTAATGGTCAATTTTTGAACTGCCCTAGGGCTTCAAGCTTCACTTTGTGGTAACTTTCAATATTGGAGAGAAATGACAGTAAATGTGATTTCCATGATAGTGCTATAGTATAGTATACAGAACTGACCGCTATAGTGGTCAGTTTTGAACTCAACTAGCAGTAAAAAACTGAATTTTGGCCTTAACCAAAGGTCAAGATTAACGTTCACTTTAACGAGCCATTATAAAGCCTGGACTAAATTAATCCATCCATAGTATATTATTCAAGTTTCAAAGGACCTGCCACTGAAAGAGATGTTAAAAATATAATGCAAGTACATTACTGTGTAAATATTTCCAGATATTTTTATATTCTGGCGACACTTGTGGGGAAAATAACAGAAAATTTGTTTATAAATAATATTCCCTGAGTGTTTTGTCAGGATTTATATGCTGTATGTGAGATAATTAAGAAATTTTTAAATCGTTTTTGCTCATTTTCGGTTAATGTAATGCATTATTTCATGAATACCTCCATCGTAATTTCAAAAAATCTAAAAAAAAAATATATGTTAAAAATTGGAAACATATCGTCTCAGTTCGACTTAAACCACTTAAGCGATGTACTCGCTGTCCGTAGATAAAAACGTAATGTATATCTTCTAACTTTGTTTTGCCTATTTCATGTCATTTCACTCCAAATATCCATCTTGACCTATCATAATTGAATGGTTTTCTTCCCGCGAATGTATAGGCAGTCTTACAACTGTTGGTGCAAGGTCCAATGAAATGATGAAATCACTCATGGGAGATAAAATGAACGCTGAGAAAAATCACAAATTTGAAAGCAAAGGTTGTTTAACCTCTCCGATGTAACATACACGGGAGATCCTATTTGTGGAACGAAAAGAGAAAAATCGTTCTAGACATAAGGACCGGCACACTTTAGCCAGTTAAGGAATCCCATGGCTGTATTGGGGGGATGTAGCCAAATTTTTGAGTGGGTGCAATTAAACGAACATAATCATAAGGTTTTTCTTAAATAAGTCATTCCTATGAACCAATATGGAGCCTTCAATGCTTACTTCTCTTTCAAAATCAAGGGAATCGCCAGCTCGGTCATTGACGTTTACCCCACGGGAAAAAAATGTTCTTCCTCACTCCTCGATAGTGAAGTGATACTGAACCTTGCGATAACCTCGGAAATAAGTTAACTGTTGACATTTGATTTCAGAATCCACTCTTTCTGTCGATATTACTCGACTTCTCAGTGGAAGTTTTTTTTTTCAGACGAAGGCTTAACTTTAGCTCTAGGTTAACGTAGGTTGTTGCCTTAAGTTTTA
Organism: Hetaerina titia; assembly: GCA_037158775.1. Classification (NCBI taxonomy): domain Eukaryota; kingdom Metazoa; phylum Arthropoda; class Insecta; order Odonata; family Calopterygidae; genus Hetaerina; species Hetaerina titia. The sequence goes on along the minus strand of CM073772.1, from coordinate 42,633,114 downwards.
CTTGCCTACGTGTAATCAGATGGTTTATCACAACAGATTATCCTCGACTGATGTACCATTATCAACATTGCCGTGATATAATTCTAGTGCAACTATATATCAATTTTTTATTGCAACATAATGTTGTTTTATCATTTTATTTTTCATGGACTACATGGAACGTGTTTAATTAATTGGACTCCTTCACACTTTTTATTCTACTGTCCGCTCGTTCGTATATTCCACTCGTCTTGCCTTTGCTTTTTTTATCACGTTTTGTATCGGCGTTCCACATACGTAATTGACGTTAATGTAGACTCGTTGACTCCCATCAGCCTGCTGTCTTGAATACAATTAACTTCCTCTTATCTGGCGACAGCAGGACCGGATCCGTAAGCGAAAGACTGGATTATCGGGGAAAACTTTCAAAATATCACTTTGGAGAACTACTCAATTTAACAATTTTACCTGGCTATCTTGTTTCTGGCAAGAGAAACGAATTTTGATTAGAATTATTTTAATGTTGTGTACTGCTCCCCGCGTTATTTTATGGAAGTCAAACTTGAGTAAACTAAGATAAGTATAAATGCTGACTAAATTAGGTGGGTATTGGGGTACTTGGCGAGTGTTTGTTGTAAAAAATGGGGAAAGATTGGGTGAGGAATGTAAGGCTAACGAAAGAATGTGGGCATGTGAGAAGTATCGGTAAATGGATAGGTATGAAAGAAGTGTCCTTTTTTTGGTTTATTAATGCTGAGTGAGAGTCGATACACCAGCATACAAGTGAGAGGAGTGAATGATTCAAGAGGAAGGGGTAATCCGAGAAAGTCATGAATTAATGTGTCTGAAGAGACTCTCCAGACGTGAAATATTAGTCTCAGGACTAGAAAATAGGGCTCAAATATGAGTCTCAGGACTAGAAGAACATGCTTTAAAAAATGCATTAGGTACAAAGGGTAGGTCAGAATTGAAAATTGTGAGTCGGATGACTTAATAAAGTCCTATAATTATTTTATATTTTATTAATTTTTTATACAATAAAATCCTATAATTATTTTGTATTTTAAAGGATTTTTTGACTTTACCAACCCGTAAAAGTAACAGTGTCGTGAAGTGTACGAACGTCCACTCACTTTTAATTATATTGGGGAAACGTAGCTGCACTGCTTTCGTCCGTTGCCGAAACATGAATATATTCTCGCAGTAGTTAAAAACTCCATAGTGACCAGGAATTATAAATGTGTTCAATTTTTATATCAACTTCACTCAGGCTCTGTGATGCTTCGGGTACCAGATCTTCCTGGGAAACCATAAGCGGTACATTGAAATTACCCTAACTAACCCCCTACCCTATTGTGTGAGTTGCACGTGGCGGATTGTATTTCGTCACGTTTTTTTCAGATTCCCATGGCTTTTGTGGTCGCCTTTCAGGTAAAAAATGCTTTCCCGAGATATGCTGATTCCACTTCAATTTAACAACTTTTGGAAAAAAGCTTATGTGGGTTCGATTTTTGCCTCAAAAGCAATATCCCAAAAGCAGTTTGGCGAAATCTATTTGTTGCTGATGTATGTGGTTTCTTAAGATTTTATGCATTTTTCTACAAATGCATATCGTCCCATGTGCTCGCGCAGCCGGTCTTTTTACGGTGGCGCCGAGGCCGTCGCTTGGCCTTTTGCCATGCCGTGTGGCGAAATATTGACGCCCTGCTGGAGAATTGAAATAAATCGTATAAAGAACTTTTACCTGAGAGAGTGTGAGTGAGGAAATTAAAGAAGTTAATACCAGTGCCAAGGTACTCCCGAAGGGATACCGGCAAGCAGTTCTTATGATATTAATACTATATGCTAAAATAATGAGGCAAGATAACTCCTAATTAGGACATGTCATGCCTCTATCAGCACAATTTAGTGATATTAATGGAAAAGCTTTCCCTCTCCGACGGGATAACAAACAGTCAACTTTAAAATCGATACCTCAACCAAATAAACTAGACAAATAAGTTCCCACGGTAACAATTATCTCACCACATTGTAAGAAACGCGTTTTTAGGAAAGGAAAGAGGGCCGTAAATCTGTTTAATACTACGAGCTTGTAAGCTAACTTTTCTTGAGATGATTATAAAAAAGGAAACTATTGGAACAAAAAAATAATATTCATAAAATGAGTTATAAATATAAGATTATATATTTATTTGGTAGTTGTGTCCAATCAAATAAAACCTTAACCGATAGATTACCTAATAAATAAATTACTAACTAAATATATATGTATACACACACACACATTCAAACACAAAAAAACCCACCATATGGCGAAAATATATTCATTTACATGAATATAGATAAAAGGAAAAGGGACAGGAACACACATAAAAGACATACACAGGAGAGGTGGGGAATGCGGAATTGAGCAAATCACAAGTAAAATGCATTTCCCTGCTAGCTAAAGTAGTTAGAGCATCGGCCCGGTTAGTCAAAAGATCTGTGGTTTAAGTCTCAGTCAAGGAAATATTTTTGCACTTGTGATTAGCTTGATTCTGCCTTCCCCATCTCTCCTGTGTATGACTTTTATATGTGTTCCAATCGCTCTTCCGTATATCTATATCCATGTGAATATATCTTTCTATTATTATTAAGCAATATATCATTTAAGGTAGGCTTTGGAAGGACATAACTACCAAATAAATATTTTGTGACTTCTAACATAGCACTGTCCAGCAACCTATTCTAAATCAAGTCCCTCTTCATATCTTTGTACTTCCTTTCTCCTTTCATCCCATCAAACATCCCTATCATGTTCCTACCCTTTCCTTGTTTGCCTAACATTCTCCTCTCTATTACAGTCTTCAACATCCCACTGCCGATCAATATGCCCCTCATCTTCATCCATTTTTCTTGCTTCCATAGGATTTCTGCAAACAAACCCCTGTCCTCGCCCATCACATCTAGTACTTCCTCATTTGTTTCCCTTTTGGTCCACTTCACCTTCTCCATTCTTCTCCAGACCCACATTTCAAAAGCAACCAATCTACATCTATCCTCCTGCTTCAGTGACCACATTTTGTGCTGTACAAAACTATGCTCTATATCAAGTTTTTATGAGTCTTTTCTTAACATCCTTACTCAATGTCCCTGTCATCAACTCCTTCCTCCTTGTGAAAGCCTCTTTGCCTAGTGCAATTCTTCCCCTTATATCCCTACCACTTTGACCATGTTGGTCCAAAACTCTTCCGAGATACATAAACTGTTCTACTGGCTCTAGTTTTTGCACTCCTATTTTAATGTTTAGCTTAGCCAGTCAGTCAGTTCAGTCCTACCTCCTGTTTTTCCTATGCCTCTTTAATCGTTTCCTCCACATATACGTTGAACAGTACCGGTGACAATGGGCAACCCTGCCTTACACCTCTTCCTAACACTGCCCATCTGGACTCTCCGTTCCCCACTCGCACCTGAGCAGTCTGAGACATGTAAAGGTTGGGGATCAGTCTCCTGTCCCTCCAATCCATTCCTATTTTCTGCAATACACGCATTAATTTTTCCCAATTCACTCTATCAAACGCTTTTTCAAAATCTACAAAACAGGCAAAAACGTCCTGATTGTATTCTATATTCCTCTCAATTAGTGATCTCATTACTGCAATGGCATCACGCGTACCTCTTCCTTTCCTAAACCCAAACTGATCATCTCCTAAGTAATCATTTGCCTTACTCTCTATCCTTTTGTTGATGATCCTGAGAATAACTTTAGCTGCGTGGGATATCAAACTTATTGTTCTGTAATCCTCACATGATGTAGACTTTGCCTTTTTTGGAATAGGAACTAACACCGATCTCACAAAATCTTTCGGCCAGATTCCTTCCTCATAGATACTACGAATCAGTCCATATATGGCCTTCTTCCCACCTTTTCCTAACCATTTCAACATTTCTACAGGAATGTTGTCCACCCCCACGGCCTTATTTGCTTTCATCTCCTTTAATGCCCTTTCAATTTCATCGTCGAGTATGGCTGGACCTAAGGTGTCTTCATCTATGTCATGTTTCTTCTCTATATCCAACCTTGTTGGCCTTAAGTTCTTTACCACACAGTGCTATATATTCTTTCCATCCCTTTTGGATCTTTTCTGTGTCAACTATTATCTTACCCCACTTATCTCTAAATGTTAGCACAGATCTTCCCTATAGTGATTTAACCTTGCTGTATAACGCACCAATTTCACCCTTCTTCTGCAAACTTTCCATATACTCGCTTTGCATACACACACACACACACACATACATATATATATGTGAGTAGAGCGTTGGACTACTGACCAGGTCCTGGGTTCGATTTCTGAGCAAGGCACTCTGGGCACCAGCAGCTCCACCCAAGCTATGTGATTTTACCAAATCTTCCTGGGAAACCAATATCGGCACAGGGAAAGGAACTGGCCCCCCTTACCCTGATGTGTGAATATTCACACACCATCGGGCTTAGTACTGGGTGAACTCTGCAATCACCTACTTAACCGGCCTTCGGGTTGATTACTGTGTTTATGGTATATATACATTTTGCATTTGGACGGCATAATAGAACACAAAATAAAACAGACAACATGTAAAAGGACACTCCCATTGTAGATTGTTTAAGCTTTTGGCCTTCTTCAGGTCAGACTCTGACCTGATATATATATTTCTATGTATGTATCATTTCATACTTTAATTGGCCAGTTTCTTTCTTCCTTTTAATCACATTATCTCATGGGTCGACTCTGTTTTTATACTCCTTTAGGTTTTACTTTTTTAAAGATCTTTCCACATAGACATAAGAATGAGGAAATCGGTCTGAGTCTCTGATTTTGTAATCATGTATATAGTTAATTTTTTATGTGTAAGGTTAATTTCTGCTGGAGAAGAACAGTTATTTTACAAAATTTGGCCTTCTTAGGTGCTGAAAAAGTCAAAATTTTATTGGTGTTGGTAAATTGGGTACAGCTACTGCTAATTGCCCTCTAAAACAGGTTAATGGCATAGAACATGTGGAGATTGCTCCAGATTGTTATTCTGCAATGTGTTACAAATAAAAATCTGCATTAAACGAAATGGAAATCTCACATACAATACAATTACTTAAGTCACTTTTAATAGCATTCCTGTCTGTGTTCTTCTATTCTATACTATTTAGGTGATCAAAATTCAGGTATTTCTGTGGGATTTCTATGGACCCATTTCCCCTGTTCTTTTTGTTAACAATTAACCTTTCATGTCTTATTTTTTTGTCATGCTCTTAGGAAAAATATAGCATACAATTGTTTCTCTATGGGCATCCACTTCTTCATCTTCTTTCATTAAATGTATAGTATTTCCTTCTCACTGTTTATAATGGTGTTCTTATCTTAAAGTGTACATCCTTATCTTAATAATATTTTTTATACCTTTATATTTGCTTCATCACTTTCTTTACTGCTGACCCCAAATCCGCATCTTCGTTACTCATACACCCTATGAAATACAACCTGGAAATATGATGTGGTCTGTTTCCTTGCTGCTCCATAATTAAATCCTGGCTTTCAAATAATTACGTTATACGTGTAATTTTACCTAATTGGGAGATGAAAGCTATATTTTTTAAGCTTGAAATTGTTTTGAACTTAATTTGACACTGAAAAGGGTTGACTAATATTAGTAAAGAGTCATTAGCTTTTATTCTGTCTGAGTTTAGTAATATATGCTAATGATAAGAAATATTAATAATCTCTCTGTTTCAGAAATAAACCTATGGGGCGTTTTACAAGAATTAGTCTTTTTTCCATAAGTTGTAGTTTACTTTTATTGGTTGTCAGGCCTTTATGCTGTTTAAAAGTACTATTATGTCCTTCACAATAGGTTGTAATGGAATCACTCTTTTATGTTCCATTATTGCATACTCCTGACCAAATTCAATGATGAATAGGTATATCATCAAAATAATGGTCAAAGTGTTCAAAATTATATTCTTTATTTTTTTGGAATAAGTGCTGTTTTCTGGATCTCCAACCTCTTCTGTAAACAATTTTCTGGGTAGCAAGAATTCAAGAGCTCTACGGCCTCTAGGTTAAATAATAATAAGGGGGAAAACTCCACTGGCCGTATACGAACCAGTATACGGCCAGTGGAGTTTTCCCCCTTATTATTATTTAATTTTCTGGGTGTTCAACACATTTGGCCTTTCTTCGCAAATTTTTAATTAGTTCCAAAAATGATATTAGAGTCCTGGCCCTGATTGCATTACAGGCATGTGGATAATCATTTATGTTTATTATAATGTTGTATTTGCAAAATATGTAATATTGCATATTCAGTTAGTTTCCTGCTTAGAGGAATAAAAAAGTAACTCAACATGAACAACCATTGCCTCTCTTTGTGGTGTACCTTGAAGTATTCAAATGTAGGTACTCATATCTACTCAGACCAATATCTAAAAATATGCTATCTTTGATAAAGATTTGCATAAATCATTCATAAGAAGAAACACTAGGTGGCATCCAAGAATTTTTGTGCAATTATCAATTACATGTGAATTTATTACCCATTCTTCCAATTCATAATTGTGTAAATTTTTTTGGATTTTGGAAATGTCTTCAATATACAACGGGGGGTTTCAAAGCTTTCAATTATCATCTTTCAGACAAAAATGATCGTGACAAAATCCAATTGGCAATGGACCAATTCCACAAGTTGACATGCATCCGTTTCATTCCACGTACCAACACAAGACAGAAAGATTACATTCACATAGAGAAAGATCAAACAGGGTGTTGGTCATCCGTTGGAAAGATTGGAGGGCGTCAGGTCGTGAATCTTCAGTCTCCAGGCTGTCTTGCCACTGTGGGCACACCTATTCATGAGCTCATGCATGCTGTTGGTTTCCTCCATGAACAGAATAGGCACGAGAGAGACAGACATGTCACCATCCAGTGGAATAACATTCAAAAAGGTATGTTCACTTTGTGTTTTCTTCATAAATCATTGAGAGTTCCACGTAGTGTGTGTAAAAATGACACATTTTTACCTTTATTTCCACATTTAAACCGTGAAAAGTCTGTTATAATTTGTTCTTATTTACTGACCAGTTAGCCTGTTGAGCAATGATCAACTACTGACCAAAACACCATGGGTTAAGAGTCTCACCATGGTCGCAGTTGTTTTGTGCTGTGAATGAATTGTAAGAAAGAACTTGGTGGCCAAAATTCTATCAACATGTAATGAATGATATGTTTTTGAAGAAATAGTTTTAAGTCCCTGGTATGAGTACCTAAATGAAAAACTGTGACATACTTGAAGTCAGTAAGACTTTTTTTAAACTGTTCCAGTGGCATAACCACTTTCATTAAAGGATAAAAATGACATGACTGTATAGGCTGTCCTTGGATTATATATGGCCTTTGGGGAGGAGTTCCTGTGCTATTTTGTTATGTTTCCTCATTGGGTGTGGAGGGAGGGAAAATCTAACATATGCTTCATTATTACATCAGCCAGTATTTAAAGTTGCTTCAAAAAGTTAGTTTTATTTAACTACATATATGTATGTAATGTGTGTATCTCTATGTAGTGGATGGAAAGAAAACAAACCAAAAGATAATAGTCATTGTAGGGGAGGAGATAGAGTTGTTGGGAGAAATCTTAAGGAGGCATGAAATGTGGCTAGATCATAGATCATTTTAATTGGAAATGGGATGTTGAAGACTGTGATAGAGGGGAGAGCATTAGGCAAGCAAATTAGGGGGAGGAAGAGGATACGGATGCTGGACAGAATGAAGGGAGGAAGGAACATTGTGGAATTTCAGAAGAGTTTAATATTGTGTGGGCTGTTTGATTCGGTGTTGTTATGTTGTGTAGCTAATAAATGTAGCCATGATTTGTCTGTGTTCATCCAAAGCCTATCATCAATGGTAGCCTGCCAGTAATAGTTCTAATACTATATAAAAGCAGAAAACAAGTAGTCTCTCAAAGTAGTGTACTCTCTCAGTATAGACTCATGATTGAATTAATTTAGAAATCACCATGAAAAATGTTTTTTGTCACCTAAATGTGCCAATGATTAAATGACGTAAAAGTCTATTAAAAAGGGGATGGGGCTCATATTTCACAGATCCTTGCAAAGGGAGGGAAGCTAATAAATAAAGATGGAAATGACTAAGGTACTTAAAGGGGCAGCTCCATAGAATGCAAAGGTGAGGGAAGGGAGATATGCTACAATGGATGGAAAAGAGATACTCGGTGGGGTGTGAGTGCATAGATTTTGTACATGATCTTAAGTTCAGGTGGTTGGAAAGATTAAAATAGTCAAATGCATGACTTTTTAATTGTTTTTGGAAAGGTAATACATAGTTTTCTACGGTGGTAATAATTTATCACAAGTTTTTACATTTAATTTTTCAAACTGTGGTAAGGAGATAATGAATTACTCAATGGTACCGTTTTTTCCAATATTAATGACAAAAGGTAAGAATGCATCAGTTATGAAAGCGTAAAATATGCAAATAATTATGGTTTTTTACATTTGCTTGAGGAATAACAGTTTGAGTTAAAAGTAAGCAGACTGCATTGTCCATCTGTTATGAGAATATTGTTGTTTATTTATTTATTATGTATGTATTATTTATTTATTATGAATTTTGAATGGTGTATTGTTTACACCAGGGTTTTTAAGATTAAGTTATCCAGATCACAAGACTAAATATGGTACTGTAATTTATCAATCCCAGACAAACTAAAAAATTTTTCCAGACACTCTAAGAAAAAGCCCAGAATTTTTCCTGGCCATTGCACTAGATACCCTGTTCTTATTCAGTGAAGTGGTGAAAGGATAAAGACTCTTTTAATTTTTTATGAAATCCTGCATAAGAGAGAAAAAAATAAAATTAATTCTGTCACGATAAAAAATTGATTTTTCTTCAAATTAATTTGAACTATATATGCATGAATTTAGAAGGTTATTTAAGGCCTGTACAACAAATTTCCCATGGTGATATATAGTTTGCTCTATGAAGAAAATGAAGGTAAATTAAAGAATGACCATTGTAATCTACAAATCTTTTTTAGGGCGTGAGGTCAACTTTGAAAAGGCTTCTAAGGACACTACGGATGCCCAAGGGGTGCCTTATGATTATCGAAGTGTTATGCATTACTCACCATATGCATTTTCTGCCAATTCACAACCTACTATTGTACCAATGGTAAGATTCTTATTTTTTTTTTTAAATTCTGGTCACTTTACACCTATGTAAGCAGAGTGGGAGTATTTAACTGAGCACCTCCTTTTGAACGTTATGTATGTATGTGGTTTACTTTTCATATTGACAATAGAAGTTTCTTTTATTTTCATTTTTGCTACATTAGAGTAGTTATGAGTTTACTAATCACATTTATTTTAACAATTTTACAAAATTGTTATGACTTTGTAACTTGGAAATGTGACATAACTTGTAAGTATCTTGACAAATTAATCTTTTTTAATGCGTAAAATTTGGTATTTTGCCATTTAAAATTATTTCAAAGCTACACTTCTTTCGAAAAAACAAATAGTTTAGAAATTATCAATTTCTTCAAAGTTCCATCCAAGTGTGACTCAAATGCAAATTGATTGTTGAGGTTGCTGTCCGTTGGAAGTATTATTCTATCAATAAATACACTGGGAACGTGTGACGAATGCTACAGTTTATTATTTAATGCAAACTTTTTGGCATTTAGTTGAAAATTGACCTACAGAACAACCTTGTACACACTGACAGTCCTTAAATGAAATTCAGTTAATTTTAAAATCATGAATATGCCTTTCAGTCTTTCTATATGACTGAATCATTATCATTGAAAGAAAGGAATGATGCAAGATGATTTCTGCTCCATATTGATCACTACTCTTCAATCCTCCAATTGGTATGCATTGGCAAAAATAATGCCAGTTCAAAATATTGACTCAGTTGTATTGAATGTGTATTCTTCAATTCAGTGTTGAAGTTCAATTGGGCATTATATTAATCCTATACGTATTATAGATCACTCAGCTATACTGGAACAATTTTTTGGCATCTATTGTAATTGACTTTGTATTGCACATTGGTTGTTTCACTCTGCTTCATGTGGTATCCACCCATGTTCTATAGTATTTTATTTTATAACTTTCACTTGTTCAAATACACCTAAGAAGACTTACACATTCTTCTTCCATAATACTCCAATAACAGATTGGCAATGTGGAAATTGGGCAAAGAATTGGTTTGAGCAGAAAAGATGTGCAGAAGATCTACAGGATGTACCGATGTGAACAATATGAGAAGAATAAATAATTTACTGCATTGGACTATATGTTTTATACATGTATGATGTGGGAATGCCATTCTCCTACTGCTTAGCCAATATCATGAGATTAATGGTTTCATTTTCACCTAGCAGGTGTGGCCAATATTTTCTTCACCATGCCATTAAACTGTGATTTTAGAACAGTGACTGGATGTTCCATGATTTTCATGGTATCTTGAGAGTTCGCTTTTAACTCATTTGTTGTTTTATCCAGGCTTGTTTGTTTATCATATAATACAGTACTAAGAGAATTCGTTTGGTATTCATGAAATGCATTCTTGAGAGGCTATGCTTGAATTAGTAGATGTTTATGTGCTTGGTACCTGTCTTGTGATGAGAGAATCAAATTAGTTCTAAATAAATTGCATTTCCATTTAAATGAAAATATAAGGATTGTATTTGTGTGGTTTCTCGTTAGAACTCGGGCATAAACCATTCTCATTTCATTTTCAAAATAATATTTCATGTGCTTCAAAGTATATTATTGGCAAGGTAGTAGGTTGGTTTTATTAAATAAAATTTTGGCTTGAGTGTTGACTATTTCAATTTTTATAATCTTTTTGTTGGTAAATTTATGGAAGAGTTGTTTATAAATGACATCACATCTCTTGAATAGTGAATTAATCAAGAAAGACATAATAGAGGGCAATGATATCCTTGGTGACAGTTGTTCTGTTGAGAGAGTAAATTGTTGGTATATCTAATCCCAGGCTCCTGTCGACACATTTACTTTGGCATATATTAATTATCAAAGAAATGTACATATATGCCCAGAAATAATATTTCCCAGGTTGATCTCCCTCCATCTTTATCCCATTGCCTGGCTTCCCGAAGCATTCCATTGGACACATGGTGTCTTTGCTGAATTAGTGACATTGTATGACTCCAATCTGCCTCAATATGCCATTTAATTTCCTTTGCTTTTGGAGCATTTGTATCTATTTGTTCTTTAATAAAGAGCCTCACTTGAAAACCAAACCTGCTCCTATTCTCGCCACTTTTTCCTGCCACAAACTCCCCTGCACCAACCTCATTTCTCCCATTCAAAATCCTCATATCCTTTTCGAAGGTGTTACCTCATGACTATATTTTGTTATTTTGTGGATAAATATTACAAGAACCTTTTGTCTGATGAGGTGGAATGATGTGTACAAGAGCATTATTGGAATTAAGCCATAAATAAACGGAAGACATAATGCCTGCATGTGCAATTAGATCATACAAAAGTGTCGAGACTCATTACCATTTGTTGCATTGTGTTACTTGTGTGGAATTTTTTCAACAGTTTTTGAAAGATGTAAGAAGTATACATATTGTGGACGCTGCAAGTTTCTGGTGATGCATCATGATTACTCATCATTGTTATAATTGGAGCATTAGATGTATAATTGCACCTACAGAAATTAATGTCTAACAAATTGGCACTTCTGCTATTGAAACTAGGCAAATTCAAGGAGCAATGGCTTGACGATTAATGATTTAGTGGCTACCAAATTTTCCATAAGGTTTCTCATGCGATTGGGCTCTGTATAATGTGTGCACTACCCTCACCTATCAAATCAACCTTTTGGTTGAGTACGATGATTCACCTGCCTTCAAGTTATCTAGCATCTGGATTCTTTACCTTATCTTCATTTGTTCTCATGCACTTCCCTTTCTGGCACAATATAATCATCAACAGTCATTAGTCCTGAGATTGGCCTGATGCAGTGCTCTAAAGTCAACCCTCACATCAGCAAATATCTTCATGAGCGCATATTTTTTTGCTATCGTCTTTTCACATACCTATTTCTTGTACAACATCCATGGACTTTCTGTATAGTCCTATTGATGAGCTTTGCTTTCTTCAGTGATATTCAGTTCCACTGTGTTAAATAAGCTCAGTGGTTTTATCTTCCTTTTGCCTTCAGTTCTTGGTTCTATCCATTTTAACTTCGGCATTCTCATGTTGTGTCCACATAAACATATCAATTCTTCTCTCTCTCTGTTGCATGCATGTTTTCAATAATTTATTCATGTTTATCTTTACAATCTCATTCACTTTTCACTGTATGAAAACCATTGATTTATCTTTACTAGCATTTTTATTTATTTTATAATGATTATCATCCTTCATTGTGTTAGTAATTGCATGGAATCTTTTCATTAGTACATAGTGCATTTTATTAACCTTATCTAACACTACGAGGTCTCAGCTCAGGGCTTTTAAAATGTTTTCCTAATTTTTCATGTTTAACAAAGTTTTTTGAATTCATTTAAAACTTTGTTTGAGTGATATTAATGTTCTTTTTCTACCCCAACTCATTTCCATGGTTTTTCATATTTCTCTTTTCTACTCTGTATTTCAATGGTGTGGGTGACTCTTAGTGTACATGCATTTTTTCATCACGTCTTAATGTTTTTAAAATGTAATAATTAAATCACTGCTTAAGAATTCTTATCAATTATACATTGCTCTGTGGTAAATGATAACCATTTTAAGTTTCAGGAATTTACTTTATTCTATGCACCTTTTTTTATTAGGAAAAATGAAGGCCAGTTGATTCATGCATTAATAATAGCAGTGGCTGCAAAACAAGTGTTAGCATTAAACTTATTTGTATTACATTTTAAAGTTAAATTTTAAAGTAAATTATATCCGTCCACCTTTTAAAGTTGGAAGGATTGAAATTCCAAATGAATTATACCTTTCTTGGTTGAGAAATCATAAAAATAACTAACTGATGACTTCAAGAAATGCATGTGAGGGGGGGGTTATTTATCTCTTGCAGAAAATACTTGGCAAGGATTTGGTGTGTTAATTAGTCCCTGCTGGAACCCTTTTCAGCAAGGTTGAACTATAATAAATTTGTCAAATATTTATGAGATGCATTGGGGAAAAAACCAATCATTTCTGAAATCTGCCATGTAGACAAATTGTTGCAATAACATTGATCCAATTCCTATCAAAATCTCATTAAATTCAGAACTATTCTTTTGAAAACATTTAGTGAAAAATTGTGAATGCGCTTTGCCCTTCCATTTTGGCTGGCATATACTGTAAAAGGCAGGTTTGGCAAGTATCAGCTGCTGGTAGTTTTCTGCTGGCATTATGCTACTTTGGCTATGAGTTGTTCTTTGTTATTAGTTTGAATTAAATTTTTCTGCGTTAATTGTTAGTATGATAATAATTTTACCACTGGAATCTCCACTTGACACATTTTTTCTTTTGTTGTTCTTTAGTTGTTATCCAACATGCCATCCATGATAGCCTACACCCCCTTAATTCGCTCTAAAGTAAACGTCGCAATGAGCCGAACATTCCCTTCTCCCCCAGTTGATTGCAAGCAGAAGGATGTGCACGTACGAACAATATCTCAAAAGGCTTCAGCAACAGTTAAATTACGCATAATTCGTTCGATAAAAAATGACAGAATCTACATAACTAAATTTTTATACCCTCGGTCGTCATGATTTTATATCTCATACATCTTTTTTTTCCTTTGAAGTTTAATGGTGTGAAAATCTCCCAAAATTTGCATTCATGGGTGTGCGTGGCATGGAAAACTTTTATGTAGGCTAAGCCTTCGCGGTGGAATCGGAGGCGCTCGCGAAGACAAACCTCTCCTGTAGACGCGCTATGCAACACCAGAGACATTTTTAGTCAAAAAATTTTCCACTCGCAGCCACTCTCGAAAGCTGCCTTAGCGTCAACGAGTCTCTATGACAGCCTAGGATCAACGTGAGAAGTGTTCTCCTCTCCACTGCTATGCCATGCAGTAAAGGGAGCCTTCCTGACGATTTTACGAAGTACAAAGCGGAAGTTCGATGGATGTTCACAGAAAGACCATGGGCGTTAATTGCACATATTCTAAGCCGATATAGTATATTCTAAGAACCATTATACTCGTATACGAGAGATTACCAGTGACCATCACTGGAGATATTAGAAAATGAATGAAAGAGGCATTGACTCTGAGAAGGGGGATCTCCTTTAGCAAGGCTTGAAGTTAGTGTAGCATTTATTTATGTAATTATTAGCATAGAATTTTCTTCTTTAATATCAATATCGAACAATAGCAAACCTTCATCGGTTCAATCTGAACTTCTGTTAAAGTGAAAAACTTGAGTTATTCACAGTGCCAAAAGTAAACTCTCAGGATTATTACACTTACGGTGAGTTTATTCTAGCAGTGAGGTTTCCAGTTCCCAAAGACTCCAACCCTAGATTTCCTAAATGTTTTCTGACATTTCGGAGCAGTTTTTGGGTCTCCTTAGTACTAGCATTGAGTCTGAGCGATGGGGAAAGGAGGCCAGTAGATATAACAAAAGAGAACACAATGTGAGAGCGATGCCGTTATTTTATAAGCAGATTATTTCATTGTTTTACGGTTTTTTGGACCACAATATTGAAACGAGTGTTGGTATGAGGTCGGTCATCCTTGAAAAGCGGGACAAAATTCTCCAACAGTGCTACCTTCCTCAAAGAGGATGATAATGCCGTTACTCACGACTGAAAGGACGAGTGATATGGGGGTTGCGTTGCAGTTAGGATATACAGGTATTGCTATTCGCCTCTGAGGCACCCTCTAAATGTATGCAGGAGTGATGAACATGCTCGGAAAACTGGTGGAGTTACTATGTTTTTTTTATGGGAGAATAACAGTAGTGCACGGGCATAGTTTGGGAGTCGTAATGGGAAGGACGCGGAAACGTGGTCCATGAAGCAGGAGGATAGGCGTAGATTGGAGGCTTTTGAAATTTGGGTGTGGAGAAGAATGGAGAAGGTGAAATGGACCGAAAGGAAAACAAATGAGAAAGTACTAGAAATGGTAGGTGAGGAGAGGGGTTTGTTGAGAGAAATCCTATGGAGGCAGGAAAAATGGATGAAAGGCGTATTGAGCGGTAGTGGAATGTTGAAGAGGGTAATAGAGGGGAGAATGTTGGGCAAGAGAGGTAAGGGCAGGAACAGGATAGGGATATTGGACGGGATGAAGGGAGGAAAGAAGTACACCGAGATGAAGAGGGATCTGATATATAGTAGATTAGTTTGCTAGGTGGGGAGTCACAAAATGTTTATTTGATAGTTGTGTCCATCCAAAAACCTACCTTAAACGGTAGATTACCTAATAATAATGGGAAGGAGGGACAAATTATTTGATATTGTCAAATTATTTTGGAAAAGGGTAGGAAAAGAAATATTATTTCCTTCCAGGATTACATTACATTGTCTTTTTTCTGCTTCTACGGACGCCTATACGCCTTTCTTCTTCATTAAATATTACTTAAAGATGGAAAGGTGGAGGTAAAATGACCTGCTTTCGCCTCTAAGCCGAATCCATCGCGCCATTTTAAATACTTGATTAATTCAGGGCGAAGTTTGCTCAAGCACAAGTATTGTGTGCACCAAGAATGGTGAGAATAGTTGGTGTATGACGATTTGATACAATGCGGAGTTAGTGGTTATGGTTAATTGGATACACGCGCACTCGTTTTTACCGTAAAATGTGATAGTTCACCTTGATGCAAACGGGAACAGTTCATGGTGTTGCTGGGCTCCTTCCAGTTGGCGTTCGACCACCACCCAAACTTGAATTGTGCATTCATTTTCCCTTTCAATAAAAAATTATCTTTATGAGGCAAGTAAATTTTTCCTTCTAGTTCTTTTTTGTGCCTCAAGATTTCTAAATAAAAAATGTTTTTAATTAATGGCTGATCACCGTGGGATACCTGGCATAAACTTGCATTTGTTTAAGATAATTTCCGGATATTCTCTCCTTTTTTCCGCCGTTCATTAGTGTAAATGTTGATTTTATTACTGGATTTGTTAAATTTGAATACATTCTCTTCTGTTTGAAATTTAAAAAGCATTTGGAAAATTCATAAGGTGCTTTTGTTTATTTAAATCTGAAAAAAGTCGAATCTCTAAAAGGCTTTATCTACAGGGTGAGACAGAATTGACTCCCTGATTTGACGGGTAAATTGTAAAAAAAATCAACTAGGATAATTAAAAAATGTTTTATTTCTGAAAAAGACATCTAATGTCATTGTATTTTCATTAGCTTTTGAAAATTATTCCATCCAGGTGACGACCTTGGTGAGGAATGCACATCGGTCGTGCAAAAATGCTTTAGAAAACTCTTTGCAGCATATCTTGCGTTATTCCAGCGATAACATCTGTAATTGCCTCATTAAGAGCTTACATGGTCCTTGGTCAAATTTTATAAACCTCAGCTTTGAGATATCCCTAAAGCAAAAACTCACATGGGCTCAAATCCCATGTGAGGGATGTTGACTCTTCAATGGACGCTCTCACTGCTACGATGTTTTCAGGTATCAACACACTTAAAGGTCGCCCAGCTGGTTTTCCAGGAGGTACAGATCCTGCCGCCCGTACCTTAATAATCCATTTCTAAATGGTTTTAGTATCGGGAACTCTATCATGGCGAGTCAAACCAAACGGCTTCTAAGTCATCACCACACTATCATTGTTCTTGAAGAACGTTTCTTGGGCAAAGTGTCGATGCTTACCAGACCGATTCATGGTAACTACCAAAAATGCCGTTCTCTCCCTCAGCTATTGCCGTCACTCTCACTCCACTAATTTATTTGTGCGTTCTTCAGTCATTTTTTAAAACTAGGGAGTCTATTCTGATTCACCTTGTACGGTGAAGGGAACTGGGTGCGTAAATAACTATCAAAATTCAATACTGTTCAGATTAAAATATAGCATCACATTGACACAGAGAATAGCGATAATTGTAATGAACAAAGTCCATTTATACCACCAAATACTGGAATAATTCAATCCTACTCAACAAATAATTTTGTCACAATGATTTTTCAAAATTATGTCACCTTACTGTGACTCTGTGGCATTGGGTTCATCGCGCAACAGACAAATCTTCAGGAGGCAGAAATATTACCGATTACCAAATTTCATTACTGTCACATTCATTATAAATGGTTTATTTCTACATCTAAGGAGAAAAAGGAATTTGTGATTTAAAATCGGCGGCGTCATAAAAATACTCCAGAAGCGGTCCCATTATCACGTGGCCTTTTCTCACCTAACAGCCTTTTGAAATTGTCGGCTGTATGTACACAGTTATTTTTCACACAATTCTTTATTATTTTTGCCTCGAAATATAAACTGGTCTGTAAAGTCTCATCCTAAGGGTGAATGGTGCGACTTGACTCAAAAGTCTTCAATTATTTAATAATATTTAAATCAACCCGCAACCTTGGTGACTATCCCATTCAAATTAATTTCACGACTGGGGTAAGACGCCTTTGAAGCCGCCTCACTGAGGAACAGACGCTGCGTGGACTACCTTTCGTCTGACTCCCAACCTTCGTCCTACCTGGCATGGGTGACCCAACTAGGGGTAATTATCTGAATTAAATTTAAATATTTCAGGGTGTTTTAGGAAAGTTTTAAAAATTCAGTGCTCCTTAGGACGTTCGAACCCAGTTGTATTACATATGTTTTTATCACTCGTATGTCAATATACTCCAAGTGCTAGAGGTAAAAACAGCCCCTTCTGGCTAAGAACAGGATAAGACCGTCTTATCCTGTTATCCTGGCTACATTGCCGAGATTTTGTCAAGGAAAAGAAGACTTTGATTACCGGTAGAGGTGTTCATGGTTTCCGTCTATGGGCGGCAGGGTTCATCGTAAGAGCACCCAGTCGGTTTTGCTAAATGTGTATAACTTTGTCTATGATTTTTGACGATATTACAGTTTATGTTCACGAAGAACGCCCGTTTGAATGATATAGTCACCACGATAGAGACTTAGTGATTAATTATATCTAGTACAGTTAGAAAACGTTGCTTATTTTGAGTGATGTACCATTTAATTGATCCACTTGTCTGTTTTACGGTGTATCATGCTCGCTTTAGATAATGTTTTTGGGAAGTAAAAGCACTTACACGATTTGCTTGACCACTCACAGCGTCATTCATATGAAAGAAATCGACGGAAGGAACACCCATTGCTTTAAAGAATCGAATTTGGGCTGTGAACATCGGCGACCATTGGGCACGATGACCTTTTAGTCATTTATACTGCTCAAAAGAATAAGGCTAAATGTAATCGACTGTGCCGGATCGATATGGGTGGAAGATTCCGAGTCATTTGCCGGGCAATTCATTCACGTTACAACGATGAATCACGCCTAATAAAACTTTGGCTGCTCTTCTCAAGAGTGAAACTGATATCGGGACTGGCTCCATTGATTCAATGATTGTTCCCGAAAGGGTATTAAACTCCACCCATTGAATGAACAGCCATCTAATAAAATACTAATCATTCGGAGGAATTATTGGAGGACGCAGCTTTATGCCTTGATAAGAAGAGTGTTCTATAATCTGCGAAAACTTAAATTTCTTGAGAAAATATGAAGCAAAGTATTTTAACTCTTGGTCAGTTCCAGTAATCAGGTGCTTTAATTAAGAAACCACGTCCTTATTAAAAATATATTTTAGCAAAGACAAAGGATCTAGAAATGAATATAAGTGCATCTAGCAGCTTTGTAGTTGTAATTATACTCGTAGTCCGCATTGCATTAAAAATTTTAGTTACATATTATCGGTTTTCATGAGAATTTTACTCGTCAGTATTGGCCTGGGCGGTTTTACCCGAACTTCACATTTGCGTCCATCCTCGGTTTCGTGGGCAAATTAAAAATTTGGTGCTTACCCGCGCAGTTTTAACATGAGATGTCTTGTTGATTCAATGATAAAATATGGTTCTTATTTTATGTTGTATCTCCAACAGTTGGTGGGTTATGATCTAGAAGTTTTTTACAACTCCATAGCTGGACTCAAAGGTTAAGAAAGAATATCCTTAAATATTTTCAGGATTTTTTCTCAGCATTTCACGCATAGGATTTATAACGGCACGGCAATCCTTGTAGAGAGTACTTCAAGTTAATTACCTAATGCTATACTTTAATCATGAATCAACAATTTAGCTCTTTGCGTGATTGATGTAACGTCGCCTACATTTCTCATGTTAGCCTCAGTACATATTTTGATTTTGTTTTAACACGGGTCTCCCTGCGAACTATACTTGTAAATAACGGTCGAATTAATTGTTTTCTTGGAAGTATTTCAAATTCACTTGTGCTTTTATCATCACATCATTGGTAGAAATACATAACCCACACACTCAGACCGGAAATTTCAACGCAGGGGTGTTTGAAAATAAGTACATAGCATCGCACTTAATTGAAGGATTTTTTCCACGGTAAGCCGTAATAATCACGCTTGAAATGTTGTCTTCATAATGTTGTGTTTGGTATTTAAACGAATTCCAAAGAGGAGCGATGAAAACTGGCGAATAAAAATCGACGTTTGTATCCAGACTTCAGTGTATGCGCTGACGAGGTATCCGCGATCGCCGGCTCACAGTCAGCACCTCCTTTCATAATGTTACCCAACCTTGCGCTCAGGCCTGCATGTAGGCGGTGGCGTTGCAAGAGGTCGCCGGCGATGTCCCGACATTAGAGAAGCACCAATGGAAGAGGAAAAGGGCAGGAGAGTGGTGGAGACGAATGATTTTGCGCAACTGGGCCTTATGGGAATGACAGTGGGCGTCCGTGTGCACGTCTTTACGACTATCCCATCCGTGTCAGGGGGTGGGTGAGAGAGAGAGAAAGAGATTCGGTGCGGCGGCTAAGTAAACAAAAACAAATAAATGACACAACGCGAGGGGGAGGGGAACGCAGGAAAATGTCTCTCGCGAAACAATTGTCGCTTGGCAAATTGATCCGTGGAGGAGGTCGACGAGATCAGAATGGAAATGTCCGCCGTCGTTGAAGTCCAAGGAAGGAGAGCGGAGCGTCCGATGTGGGCGTCGGACAGCGGAGAGTGTGAGGGGAGCCGGCTGAGCGGTGCTCGCGATGCGCCTAAACTTCTATAATTGGCGCGAGTGGGTCACGCATATAGAAATATATATATATATATATATATATATATAGATATGCATATTTATGGTTACATATATATATATATTTATATATAAATGATGGAAGAATGTAAACACAGAGTTAGGCAAAATGAAGTACAAAGAGTTAAACAATAAATTGAGAAGATAATAGTTGAACCAGGAAATATTCAAGAGAGATGGAAGGAATAAAAAGAAACACTGTATGGCAGAGAATTTTGGCCGGCAAGGTTAGACATAGAAAAGGAACATGACGTAGTAAAAGATAGCTTAGGTCCAGGCATACTCGACGATGAAATAGAAAGGGCATTAAAGGAGATGAAAGCAAATAAGGCCGTGGGGGTAGACAAACATTCCTGTGGAACTGTTGAAATGTTTAGGAAAATGTGGGAAGGAGACTCCATATGGACTGATTCATAGTATCTATGAGGAAGGAATCTGGCCGGAATATTTTGTGAGACCAGTGTTAGTTCCTATTCCGAAAAAGGTAAAGGCTACATCATGTGAGGATTACGGAACAATAAGTTTGATATCCCACGCAGCTAAAGTTATTCTCAGGATCATCAACAAAAGGATAGAGAGTAAGGCAAATGGTTACCTAGGGTATGATCAGTTTGGGTTTAGGAAAGGAAGAGGTACGCGTGGTACCATTGCGGTAATGAGATCACTAATTGAAAGGAATAAAGAATACAATTAAGATGTATTTACCTGTTTCGTAGATTTCGAAAAAGCGTTTGATAGAGTGAATTGGGAAAAATTAATGCGTGTATTGCAGAAAATAGGAATGGATTGGAGGGACAGGAGACTGATCCGCAACCTGTACATGTCTCAGACTGGTCAGGTGCGAGTGGGGAACGGAGAGTCCGGATGGGCAGTGTTAGGAAGAGGGGTAAGGCAGGGTTGCGCATTGTCACTTGTGCTGTTCAACGTATACGTGGAGGAAATGATTAAAGAGGCATCGGAAGAACTGGAGGTAGGAATGAAAGTCGGAGGGGAATTCGTAAAATCGGTTAGGTTTGCTGATGACCAAGCATTAGTTGCTCAGTCAGCCAAGGGGTTGCAAGCATTGCTGAGTGAATTGGAGGTTTAGTGCGATAGATACGGGATGAGAATCAATATTAATAAAACAAAGGTTATGCGATTTTCCAGAATGAAAAAGGCTAAGCTAAACATTAAAATAGGAGGGGAAAAAATAGAGCAAGTATAACAGTTTACATATCTCGGAAGTGTTTTGGACCAATACGGTCAAAGTAGTAGGGACGTAAGGAAAAGAATTGCGCTAGGCAAGGAGGCTTTCTCAAGGAGAAGGGAGTTGATGACGGGGACGTTGAGTAGGGACGTTAAGACAAGACTCGTAAAAACTCTGATATGGAGCGTAGCTATGTATGGTGCGGAAACGTGGTCACTGAAGCAGGAGGATAGACGTAGATTGGAGGCTTTTGAAATGTGGTTGTGGAGAAGAATGGAGAGGGTGAAATGGACCGAAAAGAAAACAAATGAGGGAGTACTGGAGATGGTGGGTGAGGAGAGGTGTTTTTTGAGAGAAATCCTATGGAGGCAGGAGAGATGGATGAAAGGCGTATTGAGCGGTAGTGGGTAATAGAGAAAGAAGGTAATAAGGTAATAGAGGTAAGAAGGTAATAGAGGGGAGAATGTTGGGCAAACGAGGAAAGAGCAGGAACAGGATAGGGATGTTGGACGGGATGAAGGGAGGAAGGAAGTACACAGAGATGAAGAGAGACCTAATGTAGAGTAGGTTTTATTAGGAGTCACAAAATATTTATTTGATAGTTATGTCCATCCGAAAACCTACCTTAACCGGTAGACTACGTAATAATAATATATGTATAAAAATATACAGGTATATATATATATATATATATATATATATATATATATATACTGTATATAACCATAAACACAGTATTCAACCCGAAGGTTGGTTTGGTAGGTGATGGTAGAGTTCACCCAGTACTAAGCCCGACGGCGTGTGAAATTCACACATCAGGGTAGGGGGCAGTTCCTTTCCCTCTGCCTTTTATGTTTTCCCAGTAAGATCTGGTACCCGAAAAATCACATAGCTTAGGTGACGCTGCAGGTGCCCAGAGTGCCTTGCCTGGGAATCGAACCCAGGTCAGTAGTCAAACGCTCTACCCGCTGGACTAGCGCGACCCACTTTATATATATATATATATATATATATATATATATATATATATATATAAACACACAAACACTAACACAAAAAACACCACACACATAGAAACATAAAAGAAGGACACTTACATTGGATATTTACGTTTCGACGGCACGGCCGTCGTCTATATATATGTATATATCGATGATGCGGAAGTACTCACGAGAGCAATATAACTTTTGGACGGCACAATAGAACACAGAATAAAACAGATAACACTTAAAAGGACACTCACACTGTAGATGATTTAAGCTTTCGGCCTACTCCGAGGCCTTCTTCAGGTCAGACCTGAAGAAGGCCTCGGAGTAGGCCGAAAGCTTAAATCATCTACAGTGTGAGTGTCCTTTTACGTGTTATCTGTTTTATTCTGTGTTTTATTGTGCCGTCCAAAAGTTATATATATATATATATATATATATATATATATAAACCATAGAACCATAAACACATTAATCAACCCGAAGGTCGGTTTAGTAAGTGATGGTAGAGCACACCCGTGTACCAAGCCCGACGGCGTGTGAATATCCACACATCAGGGTAGGGGGGCCAGTTCCTTTCCCTGTATATATATATATATATATATATATATATATATATATATATTATGTATTTGTATATAAAAGTGACTCGAGTTAAAATTCGAAAGGCGACGTACGTTTGACAAGGATTTACTCTCTTCACCCCGTCGGAAATTATCAATCCAAAAATCTTGCGCAGTAACCTTATCTAGTCTCGGTACGGTGAAAGCATTGTTTTACAGCGCGAATTCCGAATGAGTGGATGCAATCGGAAAAGAAATATTTTATTTATTATTTGGTTTGACAGTTTCGAAAATGATGTCCTTAACGCCACGGGCGAATTTTTTTTCGAACGTTGTCGTGCCTATTTTAGTTACAAAGTGCTTGGCACCTTTTTCGTGAAATTTATGTCTTTTAAACTTTCACTGGCTCTGGAATACGAACGTGAGATTCGATTTTCCTTTCCCCCTTGTCTGCTGTGTAGTAGAGTATTTTGATATGAATGTGAAACCCCTTAATAATTTCACAGAAACGTATCTCGCTGTAAATTGTTTTTGTTGTTATAGTTCATTTAATTGAAGCGGAGTGGAAGTTGTCAGAACTTTAATTTTTCATACTTATTGATATTTTTAGACACACAAAATAGATGTGGAATTACCAATCAGATGGAATATAAGTTACTCGTAGGCATAAAAGTTGTGGACTCTTGGTCATGCTCTAATGTTTTCTCGTAAATGATTTGGTAATAATTATTCGCGAGGCGCTGTTATTTTTATTTGGTTTGATACCATTAATATGTGTATGTAATATTTGAATTTGTATTTTTTTTAATTTTACAAATCTAATTTTTAAAATAACATATTGATAATACAGGAGCTTTATTTTTCATTGCTATAAACGAGATAAGAATACCCATCTTTGCCTGTGGATACAGTTCACCAATATCATGATACGTTTTTGTTTGTTCGTGGCTCAAATGTGAGCAATTATGCAAAAATGATTGCAATACATGTTACCAGCAGAGTCGACTGTGTGGCACGTTGGATCCGAGTGTGAAGGTAATATGGCTCCCGTTTATGTCCCCACTCCAGAATTGTTTTTAAATATCATGCGTATGTACTACTTACGTACGTATAAACGTACTGTTTTCGTCTCTGGTGACGCTCAGTAAAACTCGTACATAAGCACTTCACTTCTTCGCGTAAATAAATATGTATTTCCGACTCCTAATTTCAAAAATATGTTTTTAGCCCAAATTTCTTGCCCAATATGATGCGCTAAGGATTTCTTTGATTTGATCGAACTTTTATGAGATTGCTTGCGTCAGTTATGGCGGTAATATATTCATAAATATGTCCCAGAATATCAAAGGAAAAATTTGATAGATGTATATTCTCTTAGGTAATCTTCGTTCGTTTTCCTGTAGGAAAGCAGGTGTGACGTAAAAAAATCGATTATTAATTATGTTCCATTAGAAAACGCTCCGTGTGTGCAAGTGCCATGCCCAAACGGCTCAATCGAAGGCTTTTGAGTGAAGTTTTCACCGACACGAGACATGGGTTTCCAATTGATATTTTGACTCCATAGATGGCTAAAAAAAAGGTAATGGCAGATGTCAGAAAGATGAAATATACTCGCATAGGTATGGAGAATTTAGGACCCAATAGGAGTATTAAGTGGAAAGCTGCCTCTAAGCGTTCAGAGGATTGACGACCAGTGATTATGATGACGATGATGTGATTACAGTGCAAAAAATAGTGCTCATGGATCAATATTCATAAAAAAATCCGTGTACCAAATCCCAACGTCATTAAACAATTTCTTGAGGTCACGCCAGTCTTTACGCGCGCACATTGCGACTCTTCGAGATATCACCTCACCCTAATTTAACCGCTACTTCTGAAATTCATCTTTCATTAAAGTTTTATAATATTTCTACTATGTGTGTTGTAGAGTTCTTTTTTGGTGGCATTAGGAAATTTGTAGATTGGTGTACATGGCGCACTTGTGAATATATCGCCACTGTCAGCGAAAGAAAGGCTGTGACACATGAAAGTGTGAAATATTACATTGAAAGGAATTAGTCATATTTTTTGCAATAGAAAGCCAAATTTCGCTTTTGAAAAAAATGACAATATACAGCTTTACAATTTCTGCTCCTCATCTACTTGATACAAATTAATGTAACTTGGTAGATCCCTCTCTTTGCTCGCCTGTGAAAAAAATGTTACTAGAAAGGAACTCTACTATTGACACCTTAGCCTTAAAAAACCTTCACAAAGGAATTAATTAAACCAATATTGTAAATAAATAACTATGAAGGGACAAAAAGACTTAAGACTACGTACATTACAATGATTTACATACATCAGACTATCATTTTTTAAATGCGCGTACGAATGAATTAAAACAAATAACACAATAGGGAGAATTGATATATATTTTGTGATAAAGGATTTTTATGTATTTAGTCACTCTGAGCTTAGATAGACGAAGAGGAGTAACAGAACAACACTTAGATGATAGAGAAAGAAAATCCTCAGTTGAGGTAACGAGTTAACCGGTGCGACTTCGGCGGAAAATATTCAGGAAAGTGACAAATGCTCTCTCGAGTGCCGTGACAGATCTCTTTGGAGAAGTTTTCTGTGGGATTGAATGTTTCGTACGATGTACCCTTCTACTCCAGGCGCATAGTATGCGCGTGGTGTGAATAGGACTAAGTGGGCCGTTCGATAACTCCACAGAAAATTCAAGAGATGGCCCTCGTGCTCGTAGTATCGAGAAATATTTGCTTTTAGTAAACCTCATCTCTCACTAGACTGATGCTAAAGTTTCAGCTCTATCCGTCTCATCGTTTCATTTTTATAGTCAATTGAGGCAAAAAACTTTTGTTTATTTAGAAAAATGAAAAAAAAAGTTTCGAGTGGTGATTAAACACTAATTTTTAAAAGTTTAAAACTGAAATAAATGCAAATCCGAGTTGGATGAAGTTCGCAGCACATCTGTTAAATGAATTTAAACCTGGCCGTACATCCACAAATGGTTCGGGAAGTCCAGTGGAAGTAACTGACTTCCTCCGGAATTATTGACAAAATCCACGGAACGGTTTTGAGTGATCTACGAATCAAACCTCGCGAAATAGTTGAGGCCGCAGGCAGATCACGTGGTAAAGTGTCTTCAATTTTGCACGAAAAATTGAGAGTGGGAAACGTCTCGGCAAGATGGATGCCGCGTTTGCTCTCAGTGGAGAAAAACGAAATTGCAAACGTGGGCGATTCGAGGGCTGGTTTGGCGCTTTTCTGTCGTAACCATGACTAGTTCCTGTCTCGATGCGTACATAACCGTGGACGAAACATGGATGCACTACTTAACCGCAGAGACAAAGGAGGAGTCGAAACAGTGGGTTTCTAAAGGAGATCCGGCTCCGAAGAAGACGGTGAAAACGGAGGGTGATGTCCTCGGCTTTTTGGGAAGGAGCGGAATCATCTGCATCAATTACTTGCGAAATGAACAAACTATAAATGGAGAATATCACGCGTCGTTATTCCACCGGTTGAGAGAATAAATCAAGAAAAACGTCAGTTGGAAAAGAAGAAATTCTCTTCCATCAAGACAATGCACATGTGCAGACCTGCGCAGTTGCGATGGCGAAAATTATGAAATTAAAGATACCTTCTTCCTTCCAATCAACATTGTCATAACTCCGTGGTGATTGCCTCAGCAAACCATTGGCCCATTGGATGAAAGTATAGTGTTAACACGCACACGGTCGTTCCCACTGAATAATATTCGTTAATCAGTGGAAAATCCTGGCGATGGCAGACTTCACACTTGGAATTGAAGGAATCCTGGCCTCGAAAGCTTCCCTGTTTACCCGACAAACTCTCCCCTCAATATACACGCAAAGGGATGAGTTAATCGCCAAGATGACATGAAAAGAATTCTACATACTTTCACATCTTGGCATACCGCAGTATTCCAAAGGGACAAATAGATTATATAGTAGGTCGTTCGCTGTGGTGTAAAGCTCAAAATGAATTAGCATTAAAATTGACGGAAATAAGAAACAGTATGATGGAGTTGTCTTCGTAAATCAACCAATCCCTCAATCAACATGTGTTATTATATGGAAATGGGGCTGTGCGAATGGGCTATGTCGCAAGATGAAGAATCCTCGCTTCGTCGCTGTGTTTGACGAAGTGTTATGCGAATACAAATGCCTTTTAAAAGTATTTTCTCCTATTTTAAAACTTTCGAAAATTGTTGAGTTTGATTATCGATGATTAGCGAAAAAATTGGGATGAAATATATGTTTATTTTTTTAATTATCTGCATTTTTTATTTAACTGCGATAAAAGATGTGGCAGGGAAATGTTTTCATAACCGTAGAATTCCAGAAATTTGTATTAGTGAGTATTTCATTTGCTCGAAATAGCTTTTTTTTCTTTTTCTCGTGTAATGTTTTAGTTTTACGCAACAAATGACATCATTTACGGCATACCAAATACTCCGCAAGCCGCCGAAAGGGCGTGTGGTGGGGGGGGGTGTTAGGGCACCAGCCATACACACAGAAATATTATTTTATTCATAATTTTGAGTATAAAAAGACTAATCCACGTACATTCTTACGTGCGTCGTGCGTTAATGATTATGTTTGACTAATTTCTTAAATTTTAATATCTAAGTTAATATAAACTTTACGGGTTCGAGTTCGATTTTGTTATGATTGTGTGCCATGGGAGGGAAGAACGAGTGCTTGAATCTGTCTGTCTTTTATTTTATCCCGGTCGCCGAATCAACCATATAATTTGGGCACCGTTATGCACTTTAGAACTGTTAGACAAACTAATTAGATCAAAACAGGCAGAACCGACGAAATGTTTGGGTTCTAACAGACTAGGTATAAGACAACAGCAATGCAGCTTGAAAACGTGAATTAGTCCGACACATTTCAAGAAAACGTTTTTCCATTATTTTTAAACTTTGTGTTGGCTATATTGTCGTAGGGGACAATTTGAACGTGCCTGACGGTCGGTTCGAGTAAATCAATGGTGAGGAGAGATGACAATACGGCTTCGGTAAGTTCTCAGATATTGATGGTCAAGTTTTTAAGTCCAACTAAGACAAAATGAAATGTGCTGTTCTTTAGCAATCACAGGAGATTGCTTTTCTGTAAATACTTCAGAAGATTTGATTCTGCCGTTTTTCGTCTGCCCTAATAGATTGATTCTCCGTGACCTTACTGTCTTTCGCGTTTCGGCATTCGCAGAGGTGGGTGGGCAGGCAACGGTGAGTGAGATCCCAAGGAGTGTTTTGGATGAACTTCCGAGTTAAACAGTAGCAGTGAATATTTAATGAAATCCATGAAATAACTTTAATAATTGATAGAGAATATGGAGTAAATAGGAAATTATTGAGGGCTATGAAAGTATAAATGAAAATGGTAAAGTGACGGTTAGGTCAAATGGAGTCTCGAGTAACTTTTTCAAATAAAATAAGGGGAAGTCGTTGGGAAGAAATTAGTTAGAGCAAAGATGTTTAATGAAGCAACCTAAACCTAAGCTTTTCTAGGCGCTACGTACATCGAAAAGGAACGTGTAAGATATGTATATATGCAACTTTTACAAGCAAAGCTCCGATCCCAGCCCCAATCCGGGCGCGTTGTGCGATTACTCCGCTTAACAGACGTCCGCGTGCTGGAGTAAAAGTGTACTCGTATACACGTATATGTAAACATTTCAAATCTCCTGTGCAACTGGAACTAATAATAACAATTAATTTTTCTAATGAGATAATCATTTACATGATAGTTTACATTAGCTGTAGGCGGTGCAGCCAGTAAAAACCTATCACAAAAATATATTGTACTCGTGAATACAAGGGTAGATACAAGTATTCTTGTATGCACTACAAAGGATTGTGTAACCGCATGACGATTTCTCCTTAAACTTGAAAAGATATGATATCCCTTCGGTATCAACTGATAAGTGAATCCATAGTACGATCGTTTTGGATTATTCTTATGACACATGTTGTTATGACAATTACGCATCAGATTTGAGAACTGTCTTGTTTCGATGTTCTTGACGATGGATGTAAAAATATTTAGACTTTTTTTGTAAAGTATAAAAATTTACAGCATGCGTAATAATTTCAAGCAACAAGTTATTGTCATACGTGGTGTGGGTTATAAACTTATTTTGTGGCATTTGTATTAGTCGGGGCTTCGGAGTGTTGGAATACTAGTGCAAATTGCGAGGGTTCATCAAAAACCTAACCTATCCCGGTATTGTTGCTAATTTGGAACAATCATTTCCTAAATTCGTTGAACCGTACTATGTAGCTAATGGTTATATTCACTTTACAGGTAACTTTTTTAAATCTTTCTATAAGCATCAAAATCTTATTTAAAACTTATAATGTCTACAAAATAGTTTTTAATTTTGTAAGTACGGACAAATCCTATCAACAAATACGATTCTTAGTACCTCAGCGGGTACTTACCTTCTTAAGGTTACATAAGTATATATGTATATATATATATAACTTTTGGACGGCACAATAGAACACAGAATAAAACAGATAACACGTAAAAGGACACACACTGTAGATGATTTAAGCTTTACTACTCCGAGGCCTTCTTCCGAGGCCTTCTTCAGGTCAGACTCTATGTATGTATATATATATATATATATGTGTGTGGGTCCCTCCCATGGACTACAACCTTGTCGTGGTGGAAGGGCTTGTGTGTTCCGATGACCCCTAGAGCTGTGCTGGCGGGAGTAATAATAATTACTCCTGGAAGGGTCGCCCATGCCAGATAGGTCGAAGGTTAGGAGCCAGACGAAAGGTAGTCCACGCAGCGTCTGTTCCTCAGTGAGGCGGCTGCAATGGCGTCTGACCCCAGTGGGGCGGCCATTAAGTGATGGTGTCACGTTAAAAACACTATTGAGGAAGGCAACGGGAAACCACCTCAATTATCATTCCCAAGAAAATATGATGGACGCAAAACAGAAACTGAGTCCTGGCAACTGCGGGACTCGGCCCAAGGGGCCGTGTGTCGTGCCCGGCAGCGGGGGAGGCAAGGCTTCCGCGGTCGTCATCCCACGAAATCCTTGCGGGGGAGAAATAACAGCAGCAGGACAGAAGATGCAGAAGAAGACGAAAGTAGTTAGAATAGGAACCTGGAACGTCAGGACAATGTTGAGGAGAGGCAAATTAGAAAATATTAAGCGAGAGATGGAAAGAGGTAACATAGATGTTTTAGGCCTCTGCGAGGTGAGATGGAAGGATAGCGGGGATTACTGGAGTGACAATTATAGAGTAATATACAGCGGCGGGGACGAGAGCCAACGAGGGGTTGCCGTAATTTTAAATAAAGGGGTAGGAAGAAGCGTAGTCAACATAGAGCAAGCGACAGATAGAATTTTATTCGTAGAGATTAAAGCAGAGCCGACGAACTTGGTCATTATTCAGGTATACATGCCACCGAGCAACCACAAGGAGGAAGAAGTCGATAGGATGTATGATGAGTTAGAGGATATCATCGCGAGTGTTCCTGCAGGGAAACATTTGATAGTGATGGGGGATTGGAATGCGACGGTAGGCGAAGGAAGAGATGGTGGTGAGGTGGGGGACTATGGGTTAGGCACGAGGAATGAACGCGGGGAGAAAGCAATTGAATTCTGCAGGAGACAGGGGTTAGTCATCACTAACACATGGTTTAGACACCACAAAAGGCGTAGGTATACATGGAAAATGCCAGGTGACTCAGAAAGGTATCAGTTAGATTATATTATGGTTAGGCACAGGTTTAGGAACAGTGTGATAAATTCGCACAGTTTCCCAGGAGCGGATGCGGACTCTGACCACAATTTAGTTGTTATGAAATGTAATGTTCGTTTCAAGAAGATAAGGCAAGGGCGGCGGGTTAAAAAATGGAATTTAGAAGCAGTAAATGAATTAACGAGGAAGGAGTATCAGGAGGCTGTAGAGAAAATGATGGATGACGGTAAAGAACTGAGTGCTATCGAAGAAAAATGGGGATGTATCAAGAAAGGGATATTGGAAGCCGCTAAAGACACTATAGGAACCGTTAACGGGAAAAGGATAAGGAAACCATGGGTAACGGATGAGATGATTGCGAAGATGGATGAGAGAAGAAGATGGAAAAATGTAAACACAGAGTTAGGCAAAATGAAGTACAAAGATAATAATGAAAACTTTGTTGCAATTTTCCACAGTTAAAACTTTATTGCCGACCATGGTTTCGATACACTGTATCATCTTCAGGTCCTGTAGATGATACAGTGTATCGAAACCATGGTCGGCAATAAAGTTTTAACTGTGGAAAATTGCAACAAAGTTTTCATTATGTCTCGATTCCACAATATCACGCCTGATTCTTCACTTTTCGAAGTACAAAGAGTTAAACAATAAATTGAGAAGGGCCACAAATAAAGCAAAAGAAGAGTGGTGGAAAACGCAATGCGAGGATATGGAAAGTTTACAGAAGAAGGGTGAAATTGGTGCTCTATACAGCAAGGTTAAGTTATTATCGGGAAGTAAGAAGGCAGGAGCTGTGCTAACAATTAAAGATAAATGGGGTAAGATAATAGTTGAACCAGGAAAAATCCAAGAGAGATGGAAGGAATATATTGAAACACTGTATGGTAAAGAACTTAGGCCGACAAGGTTAGACATAGAAAAGGAACATGACGTAGAAGAAGATAGCTTAGGTCCAGGCATACTCGACGATGAAATAGAAAGGGCATTAAAGGAGATGAAAGCAAATAAGGCTGTGGGGGTGGACAATATTCCTGTAGAAATGTTGAAATGGTTAGGGAAAGGTGGGAAGAAGGCCATATATGGACTGATTCGTAGTATCTATGAGGAAGGAATCTGGCCGGAAGATTTTGTGAGATCGGTGTTAGTTCCTATTCCAAAAAAGGCAAAGGCTTCGTCATGTGAGGATTACAGAACAATAAGTTTGATATCCCACGCAGCTAAAGTTATTCTCAGGATCATCAACAAAAGGATAGAGAGTAAGGCAAATGATTACTTAGGGGATGATCAGTTTGGGTTCAGGAAAGGAAGAGGTACGCGTGATGCCATTGCAGTAATGAGATCACTAGTCGAGAGGAATATAGAATACAATCAGGACGTTTTTGCCTGTTTTGTAGATTTCGAAAAAGCGTTTGATAGAGTGAATTGGGAAAAATTAATGCGTGTATTGCAGAAAATAGGAATGGATTGGAGGGACAGGAGACTGATCCGCAACCTATACATGTCTCAGACTGCTCAGGTGCGAGTGGGGAACGGAGAGTCCGGATGGGCAGTGTTAGGAAGAGGTGTAAGGCAGGGTTGCCCATTGTCGCCGGTACTGTTCAACGTATATGTAGAGGAAATGATTAAAGAGGCATGGGAAGAACTGGAGGTAGGAATGAAAGTCGGAGGGGAATTCGTAAAATCGGTTAGGTTTGCTGATGACCAAGCATTAGTTGCTCAGTCAGCCAAGGGGTTGCAAGCATTGTTGAGTGAATTGGAGGTTCAGTGCGATAAATATGGGATGAGAATAAATATTAATAAAACAAAGGTTATGCGATTTTCCAGAAAGAAAAAGGCTAAGCTAAATATTAAAATAGGCGGGGAAAAAATAGAGCAGGTAGAACAGTTTACATATCTCGGAAGTGTTTTGGACCAACACGGTCAAAGTGGTAGGGACGTAAGGAGAAGAATTGCGCAAGGCAAGGAGGCTTTCTCAAGGAGGAGGGAGTTGATGACGGGGACGTTGAGTAGGGATGTTAAGACAAGACTCGTAAAAACTCTGATATGGAGCGTAGCTATGTACGGCGCGGAAACGTGGTCGCTGAAGCAGGAGGATAGACGTAGATTGGAGGCTTTTGAAATGTGGGTGTGGAGAAGAATGGAGAAGGTGAAATGGACCGAAAGGAAAACAAATGAGGAAGTACTAGAAATGGTGGGGGAGGAGAGGGGTTTGTTGAGAGAAATCCTATGGAGGCAGGAAAAATGGATGAAGGGCGTATTGAGCGGTAGTGGAATGTTGAAGAGGGTAATAGAGGGAAGAATGTTGGGCAAGCGAGGTAAGGGTAGGAACAGGATAGGGATGTTGGACGAGATGAAGGGAGGAAAGAAGTACACCGAGATGAAGAGGGACCTGATATAGATTAGTTTGCTAGGTGGGGAGTCACAAAATGTTTATTTGATAGTTGGGTCCATCCAAAAACCTACCTTAACCGGTAGATTACCTAAAAAAAAAAATATGTGTGGGTCACGGTGGTCTAGTGGGTAGAGCGTTGGACTACTGACCGGAGGGTCCCGGGTTCGATTCCCGGGCAAGGCACTTTGGGCACCTGCAGCTCCACGCCGTCGGTCTTGGTACATGGGTGAGCTCTACCATCACCTACTAAACCGACCTTCGGGTTGATTACTGTGTTTTATATATATATATATATAATACACACACACACACACACACATATATATATATATATATATATATATATATATATATATATATATATATATATATATATATATAATGCCTGAGCATTATCGTTATAACATTTATCATTAATAAATATAATTGCATACATTTAACAGACGTTATTTTGGGCACCTAAATATTCAGTCAGTTCCATTTATTTGAGTGTTTCTTGCTCCTAGACTGCGACAGCCAAAGTGTTCGCCAATCAAATGTGTTCCTCATTGACCCTTAAATAAGGCAAATTGTCAAGCATTTCCTGTGGTGGAATATCGTGGCAGATTCAAGACGTGCTCCGGTCGGGTTTGCCTACCACGCAACTGCGACAAACTATCTTCGCAAAGCTCAAGTTAAAATCACCAAGTAATACATGTACGAGGTGTACTCGCTGGTTCGAAATGAAGAAAAAAAATCTCAATCTCAGGTTTTCTCGATGCTTTGGTTTTTCTGAAACCAGGCCCTTTCTCCTTTCGCCCCCACTGCGGACTCGAGTGTGCATCGAAGAAACGTAAACCGCGGAGTCGCAGTTGCTTCGCCAGGTCCAGATGGTGAATAGTAAATGAGTAGTGTCCTTGCGTGGTGATAGCCCATTCGTTCCTATGAAGCCGTCGATTGATTGTTGCTGTGTGTGGACCATATTCAGTCTGCTGTGGGAAGCTAATAAGTCACTAGTTGTAACCGAAGTAAGGACTTTTACTATCTGGCACAAGATGCTTGCATATATACGAGATATTATCTTATTTGAGACAGGAGCCGGAAACAGATCTTAATTATTGAACGGTTGGCTCGTGCCAACCATTCACAAGTCAAGATTGTATAGATAAACAGTAATACGGCATGCTTTTTTCATCTTTTATTAATACATTTATGAAGGTTCCTACTGGCGTACTGTTTTAATAGCACTCCACGGTAATGTTATATGATGTAATAACCAGAAATTATATTCAAACACGAAATCCCGCCTTACGGCGAACAAATATTCATTCACATAGAAATAGAGGTAAGGAAATGGGAAAGGAACACACATAAAGGACGAACATAAGAGAGGTGGGGAAAGCGGATTTGAGCAGATCACAAATGTAAATATATATATATATATATATAAACTTGGATTAGATTCTGATGACGACAACCGTGCCGTCGAAACGTCAAAACTAAATATGTGAGTGTCCTTTCTCTGAGTTTAAATGTTTTAACCAAAGTTTTAATATATTTTTGTCGTCAAGAATATGCAGAAAAAGTTGTGCGAATTAGCAATTTGCGCGTTGAACTGAACTATATGTTAATACAGGGTGCGGCAACATAACTTCCTTTTTCCAAACTCAAAACGCTTTCAAAAGAGGATGTTATGTTGCCGCATCTCTAAAATAATATTCATGCGAAAAGTTCTTGTTTGACAGTTCTTATGCAAGGATTAAAAAAACTTGTGAAATACAGACGAACATTGGTAACGTCTGATTGATGTTTCAGCATTCATAAGATAATTTAGTAGGCAGCCACTTTGATTTGCGTGGTTTTTACTCTTGACCTTTATTCAATCTTTCGCCATGTTCGTCGAACACTTCCTGCATCTGCAACCCTCTGTGAAGTAAACCAGATGTGAGACGAGAAATTGTACTTTGAGGGATATGTTGCACATAAGTCATGACATGAGTTAAGCATCTGGGTCGACGATTTCTTTTCGAAGTGAGTCCTTCTCTTTCTCAGGAAGTTGGCAGTTGCATTCTCGTTTTTATTTGTTTCTTATCCATGCTTCAAAATATGGATAATTTTGCACTTAACTCCCTTAATGGGGCCCGAAAATAAACCTTTTATTTTCGCTGCTAACAATGTGGAAATTTCCTTGAAATGGTTGGTAATCACTCACGGAACGAAGGTTAATTAAAGATTAAATTTCTTACGTTCATTGGAAGCCACTCTCCTTAGTGATGATGTAGAAAATGTATTATGTTTTTCGTCGTACTAATGTAGAAGAGATAATGAAAATCATATTAGAGAGCTCAACTATAAAACTGACAGATGCAAGTTGTACGAGTATTTTTCCCACGGACGATAATGGTTAAGAATAACTGTAAGTGATCGTATCAGGGTAGTGAACAATTATTTTTCTTTGTTCATTTTAAGTACCCTAGCATGTTTTCATTTCATTATTTCATTCACCTTTTTTTTATTGTCATTCTTGTTACTTGCAGCTCGTTTTTCGTGCCTGCGTAGAGAAGTATTCACACTTCGACATCATATTGAATGCACCCTTATTTAGCATGATCTTCATTGTTTGAATTATTTATCATATTTATTGGTGATTAAAAATTAATAAAAACTTAATTTTTGGTGTCGTATCACTGGTGCTGAACCACCCCCTGCCACACACCCAGGTGGATATTAATCTTTGTTGTTTCGCTGTTAATTTTCAGTGAGAAAACGTTCTTAAACATTACACTGATCCTCTAATAGCTGTTTATGATAGTTTTGCAAGCCCTAATAATATATATATATATATATCTGAAAATTTATTTGTTTGTTTGAGTACACACCACGCCAATTGCGTACGGAGTAAGACCTTCTAATTATTTCATGAATAGGGTAAAAATGTGCGAAGTAACACAGGCTAGGCCCGATTTGGAACTCTAATACTAATTATACTATTTTGAACAATTTTTATATCGAATAAAATCGATTATTTGAGAAAAATATATTTTCCAGATGACAGCGCATGTTTCACTAAAAATGAAGATTCACTTTAATGAGGTGTGACGATTAAACCGTAACATTCTTTCTCTCGCCATTATATCTTTTACAAGCGTATATTATGATGCATGCCGACAGCTGAACAGACGCTTCGTAAATTGTAAACAGCTGCTGCAAAATTCGATACTCGAGTTACATTTTAAAAATTTAACTTTAAAAATGCATCAGTTGACTTTATCGAATTAAGTGTTCATTAGGTCCATCAAAATCAAATCGCATTTGTCCAAAGAATCTGCAAAATCAAAGGCCAACAAACGACACCGTGGTGAAGAAACACATGCATCAAATGTCCCGCAACACGAATTCAGTCCACTTACAACTGTACGGATCAATTGGTACGACGATGCTGGGCGTAGCCGCAAGATATTTAATGTTTTGTTTTTTTTCTGTTTCGAAGTTAAGAGGAGGAATTGATGTAGCACATCGAGTGAAGATTCTATCATAGTTTCTAAACTACCTGAATTCTGTGACGGATGAATTTGCCTGTGTATACAGGCTGCCGAAGTCAAGCAATAGGTCACGAATGTGATCGCAATTGTCGAAGGTCATCGAAAAAAGTGGCCCTTTCGGCATGGAACTCCCCGTTATACATATCTGCTTTTGGCGTAAACCTTGAATCAACAGCACGAAGCGGATCGCTGGGTATGGTCATAGGCTAAAGATAGTACTTAACTCTATGACGAATGACGAATAGGTAGCATAAGGCATAGGTGAATTTTGGATTGCTTGTGAGAGCAATGTAATCGACTCAAATATAGAGGATATCTTGAACCGTTTTCTCTGGGCTGATAGTTTTTTATCGAAACCGGCATCCCATTAACTTAAAATCTCTAAATATTATTTCTCATGTGTAAAACCGGTAATGATAATGGTAGTAATTTATTAACTGCTATTTTTAATGATTAAATGATGTGAAATTTGTATTAAAAGAAAGGCCGTTGTAATGATTTTAATGTCCTTTTTATTTTTTCGTTAGCTGATTCTTCCTTGTGTCCGGGTCATCTTTTGATGGTGACGAAGCGTATCTACAACTGCTTAGGTCATTACAATGGATCAAGGTGGATCAAGGAAAATCAGGAGTACATTTTTATTGTATATGATACCGTTTCTTCGATAACTATCCGCTCTTGAACACATAGTTGCATTTCCCCGAAGTTACAGATGTATCTCATTTATGAATAAGGCTGGTTATTAATGTTCACGAACGGTGCAACACGTGTGGTACCCGTCATACCAATTAAAGCCGCTCTATCCCGACGGATAGAACGGCTGTCAAAAGTAGGCTTCGCCCGGTACAGCAACCGTACTTTTTTCCCAAGTTTGTTCTTCGCATTTCGAATGTCTGAGTTAAGCCCTCAAAAATTGTCATAATGTCAAAAGGCGCCTACCACTTACGAGGCAAATAAGGGCCGAAGTTCCACATAAAACACAATGGATATAGCCCTGTCCCGAATTTTGGTCCTGAAAAACCTTCAACTTTCGAGAAAACTTGTAGACTCGGATGGTAGCAATTTGGCAATAGGCGAAATAGCTCGTGGGACCATTTCATGGACTCACCTAAGCAGGAGGACCCAGATAAGTTTCACTCCAAGCGGACGGTTTCCTTTGTTTCGCGCCGAACAACGATAAGCCATTTTTTTTCAGATTCGGCGAAAGAATTTTTATCGCTGAGAAACAGAATTGGCCATGACCAGAAGTCTTCTTCATTTGTTTTTTTTTGAAAAGAAGCCGAAGACCTAGGCTTATGTCGCAAAAAAAAATAATGCCATCTTTTCCATATAAGAGGTGAAAACTCGACTATCTTTAATGAAAGATTCCTAGTTATAAGTGATTTGTATGTATGTATTATCTTTGCTCCCATTGAGCGCTGCTTCAAAACTTTAAATTGTGTAGAAATTCAATTTGGTTATCAAAGCTATTCAAAAAGGACACCGACAACTTGAGAATACTAATTTTTAAATTTCGTTGGAGTGTAAAGAAGAATGTTTTTCCTAATCATGACGTCGCTAAAGTGGGTTTTTTCGTTAACCGAAAGGTTTTTGAGGGTCTCGAAATGTTCGATACGTGCGAAATATCACCGAAGAATGAAACGTTTAAGTTTGTTCATGGACAGGACAACATTCTGTCTGTGGTAATAATGGAGTAACTGTTTTAATTCTCGGAGCAATGGAGATTGGTGCCCCAATCCATGAACAAATGGATCGAATTAAATTCGTGTATTCAGTAGTGATTATTTTCAAGAATCGGAAAAGTACGAGCATCCAAAATTTGCTTGGAGTTCAAAGAAGTTTTCCTTAGTTTCGGAAATGACTTGAAAAAAAATGCTTCGTTAGAAATATCATTGATGTCTTTGCTTTCAAGATGTTTTAAGTTCCTACCACCGCAATGGAGATCGATGTTTCATGAGTTGAATGAAGCAAGAATTGACTCGCGCAGAATCCATTACTGTCGTAATTGTTCAAGAAGATGCATTTCCATTGTTACGAACAATTCAGCATATAATGATTACCGGTGTATTCCACAAGAAAAAGAAACAAGTTTTTCAAGAGTAGATATTGTGTTACGTGTATTGACGATGTTTTTACAATTGCGTTTTATCTTTTGTCAATTGTGTTTTATCTCTTTCCTCATAATAATGTGAATTAATCAAATAGTATCTCATTTTACGCTGAATATCATTTTTTTGTGGTGACTATAGGCTATTTTGTTTTCACGAGAACATTTACAAGATGCGGATAACCAAGATTCATCCTCTTTCTCGGGAAATCTCTGAAAACTCAAGGAAACACGAATATACTGACTAGAAACGACCCCGCGGCGAATTACTTATTACTATGACCATTTAGTTCATGGAACCTCCGACGCAGGCACTCAACCTAAGAAGAGCGTGCCTCGTAAAATGTTGAGTAGCAATGACATTTAAACGTGGAGCTCGTGCCAGAATTGACCTCAGAGCCGTCTTGGGCTGGTATCGAGTTCCGCCACCCCAGCTCGACAGCCGTCCCTTCCCCAAGCAAGATGGTCAATCGTTACTCGGAGAAGGTTGAGGAGCGCCTGTGACCGACCATTAGGGCAGCCCCGTCGGAATGCCCATTCTTCACCCGCACGAAGGTCGCTCGCCCTCCCCCGCTCAGCTCCGGCGTGAATCACACTCCACCCTTGTTAACTTCTTAATCACCTTCCTCTCCCTCACATCTTATGCCTCGATGCGTCACACCGAGCGAATATTTATTGCGGCCCTTCGAAAATATTCGATAGCCGTGGCCGGGTCGGTTTTGAAGAACCCGGCAGCCTCGCTATGACCATTTGCGGAAAGCGGGATGGAGGAGAGTGTGAGATACAAATGTACACGCGGCTTAATGCCTTTCGATTTCGTCCGCCGGACCCACAAGCCGCCGCCCGTGTTTTTATTGGAGTTTTGGCGCGGCTCCGACTCGCGTCGGAGCGTGGCTAATTGAGCCGATCGCGGTTTTTGCGGGAGGTCGGTTTTCCAAAGGTCCGAGTGGGGCTGCTTTCCGCTGGAGGTAGGGGGCACGGGGAGTGGTTAAGGGATGAAATGAAAAAAAAAGTTAAACGAGAGGAGAAGGATGGGGAGTTTGGATTCCAGGGGTGTGGGGGAGTAGCGGAGGTTGGGGGTGGCGCGGTGATGATGTCGAAATGCAGGCCAAGGGCATCCCGCCGCCGTGGGATCTCCTTATTCGGATGGCCATGGTCAAGGCGGGCTCCCGCGTTGCCGGGAGGGCAAGGGAAGAAAAGCGAGGGAGTGGGGTTTGAGGGCGAATGGAGGAAACGGGTAAGAATGAAAGGGAACGATTGCGGAATTTGTTTTCATCGCACCCGTCGTGGATTCGCAGCAGTGTGAAGACAATGATTTATTCCGGAGCGTTGTGGTGCTGTTCGATCGATTTACCAGTCTCCGT
Source organism: Hetaerina titia (assembly GCA_037158775.1). NCBI lineage: Eukaryota > Metazoa > Arthropoda > Insecta > Odonata > Calopterygidae > Hetaerina > Hetaerina titia. The sequence goes on along the minus strand of CM073772.1, from coordinate 42,592,997 downwards.
CGTCGGGATCTGCTGGGACCGTTTGGACCACCCGGACTGGCCCCCAAAGTTATGCATCGAAATGAAAATAGAAACCGTACGGGATCCGCTTTTCGCATCACCATGAATCAAGGGGTTGGCGAACTTCTTATGTGGCGGGCAGACGAAAGCGGCGCTTGAGTTGTGCGATATTACGATGCATCGACTGGGATATGGCAATATCGTACATCTATGCCAAATTCCTCATCAAAGCGTGTTAACATGAATATTCGAAGCGATATCATATTTCTATGACAGATCCTCTATGAACAAAATATGAAGATGCCAATAATAAGATAGTTTTTTGTCGAGCTTACCATTATGATGATCGTCTATAAAGGGAATAATAATTTTAATAATTCGACTTTGTTCGGGGGAGATTGAGACTGTGGCAGTCCATCCGTATAACCCATGATCAAGGGTCGAATAACTAAGAGTGCAAATCCACGCGTCGTAATAGATATCAAGCAACAACACGCCGATGTTAATCGTATCTCCGGGACGGCGCGACGCTTCGACATCTTTTCAACCACTTGGCTTGCATTATACTGCGATATTAAAATTTTAACAAAACGTAGCCGGAACTGTCGTATCATTCTTGCGACGAGCTAGTGGAAAACTTTGCGCTACTCCAGTCCAATTTTCAAAACCTTAGGAGGAAAAGCGAAATAATATATACCTATTAGATCGGAGGGTCCGTAAATATTGTTTTTATGCGTTCTTGGCATCAAAAAATTAATGGAGCTCTCCTAAAATATTTTCCCTTGTTTCCTTTAATATTAAAACAGAGCCAGCTCCATCGCGTGGCTTAATACTCAGTATCTAGGTTCACTACTCCTAGTTCTTTTGCGTTTTACTGTTTCCCTACGCAAAGGATCCGGCCCTAATGTAGAAAACCCGAGGAATGACTGATGATTGTACGATTTCTTAACAGCCTTGACCCAAAGAAAGTGCTCTCCAGCGTCTAATGCTTATTATTAATTCGAGTTCACGAGTAAGTATTACTTCAGTCATTCCGTCATCTGTTCAGTGAAAACATACCAAATGGTGAGGCGTATGCCTGAAAATCTGTATTACATAATGAATGAAAACAGTAAAACTTTACCGCTGTGACAAAATTGTTTATCCGTGAAGAGGAAAGCTTCTCCGTTACCCGCGTTCACGCGTGACCTCGATCGCGTACCTGTTTCCTTGATGAAGCCGGTGGTGTTTGCGTAAATGGTTGTTCGATGAGGACGCCATTCAAAGCCATCCATCCTAGTGAAGCGGTCATTTTTCTTGATATAGTGAGTGAATGCTTGGAACTCTTTTTGAATAGATTTTTCGCTTAGCTCTTTGTCAGTCGAATTATTTTTTTCGGACGTCTTCGACTTTCGTTGGTGTTTTTCAAAACAATTTTTCGTGCTTAGTTTTCACATTTATGCTCCCCGTGTGATGTATTTGACGTGCGTTTACGTATTTGGGTCGAATCTTTGGACATTTTAGGTGGTTTAGGAAAATAATCCTCTGCAATTTTATTGAGCCTCCAGCGAAAGATCGAAATGCAAGATTGTTTTGTGTGTGTGTGTCTGTGGGAACAAAATAGCTTATATAGTAAACATGGGATCAGCCCAAGAAACCGTTTCGCTATGTAGGTGGCCTCAGTGATAGTGGTTTCATCCGACTCATGTGGACATTTATGCATTTTGCATATTTGATGTTCTGCTAAAACTCCTACATCTACAACCAAAGCTTCAAATTCCACGTATTTTTTATTTTCATATGCTGAAGGTTTAATGTCCATGTGTAAGCTAATAAGGAATGGCCAATTTTCAAAACTCCTTGTCGTTGAGCCGCTTATTTTACAGTACTTTCCAGGAACTCCCATAACCTTTAATTGGGGTCTGAATCGATTTCTTTCCGCATTGATACCGGTCGGCATGGTCTTCAAAAGTGGACATGAGATGGATTGAAATGACTTCAGCCATTCCAGAAAATTATTATTGAGTAATGTGCATTGCCTCCAGCGAAGTGAATCATTTCAAGTCCTTGCCGATCGCTAGTGTTTTTTTTTCCGAGAGGTCATCCCTGAATAATTGGAGCTGAATCGAATTTCATCTTGGGACGACCTTGAAAATGTAGGCAAACATGAAAAGAATATGAAGTCAGTTATCACTCGAGCGAAAAAATTATGGTGAAGAAATCGATTGATTCATTCGTTAATGAATGTTTTTGAATTTTCAGTCCAAGTCAATTGAAATTATGTGGATGTTATGCCTATTGTAATCATCTACTCGAATTTAAACGTTGATAGTCTTAGACTGAGAAGCCGTTGTTTTCCTATAGGTGCGCGCCCCACTTTTTTGTCAACTGACGGTAGAAAAAATAAATCACAGTCGCTTACCGTCCTGTTTAAGTCGACGGGCAAACTCGCCGTCTAACCTGAAGCTTCAGGGTTTAATTCCCGCTTGGGATAGGGTTGTTTCACTGTCAGGAAATGAATTTCTTTATTCGTTTTCATGGTGTACGTCAATACCTCAACCCGGTAACCCTCAATCCCCCAATTTTAAATAAATCAATAGCGTCTGTATATTTTTACAGTTCACGTTAAAAATATAAAAGTATGCCTCACCGTTTATGACGATAATTTAGAACTCATGATTATCCTGTGGCGAACTCTCGCGATGATTTGAAAAAATTTTCGGAAAGCAAAAACTCTGCCGCATCTGTACTTTAGCTAGCATCTGTGCTTTAGAATAATCGAAAGTAATACTTTGAACCAGGTCTGTTCCCAGTCAAGGGACCAAGGGAGGATGCAACCACTCAAGATAGGGTGCAAGAGGGAACTTGGTGGCAAAAGTCAATCAGATAGTACCAGTTATTTACAGATTACCAGATTGGTAGTAGTCTGTTTCCGGAATCATCGAGGTGAAATCAATCGAAATATCTAAACCCCAGTTACCAACCGCAAAACTAGGATCTCTGGTCCATTCGCGTTTCCTCGCCACCGGACGCAAGTATTTGGGATTCATTAGTGAAAGTGATAATTAAGGAATCAAATAAAGTTCAAAAAAGTTCGGTTGGATATCAAAGATCCAGACTAAGATCCAGGACTTCGAGAAGGAAGGAAGGGTGACGGGGTTCCTCTTAGTTTGGTGGTCCCTTCAAACACAAATAGAACAAACGAGATTTAGGCTTTTGAAGAAGTATTTCGTAACTCGAGTTTTCTGGTGAAAACAAGAGAACTATTTGAGGACTATGTCACGAAATCGGACAATTGACATGGCACGAAGACGATATATCCCCGCACTGTATCGGTAGATCTGACTATCTGGATAAAAGAAGTGGAAACTACATTCTCTCCAGTGACACCAATTTTTCGCTCGTTATTAATCAATTATTGAAACGTTTTTAAAAAAATATTAAAATACTAAATGTGTTGATAGCGGAAATATATTTTTTATTGTCTTCACGAAGTCAAAAGAAGAACCAGTTTCCAAAAATTAGAAAAATGGAAGTTGATGATTTTTTTCTTTAAAAATAAATGCTTTACGAATACAAGAATTGTCGTGAATAAATGTCGTGGCAAATGGAGATAATTAAACTTTTGGTGAAATAGTATTTTTAGACGTTCAAGTACGTTTCTCCTTAAATGCCATCCATTTTCTCTCACTAATCACACTCGCACCTAGCACCGAAAAACCCAGTGACTCGATCGAAATCGAATCCCTAGTCTCCGCGGATCGAAAAACTTAGTCTGATATTCCAATTGCAAAATTATCCCTCAGTGTGACTACGTGAGAAAGACCGATGTCCTAAACACCTCCTCCCCCCTACCCCCTTGGCGCCTCATACGGAACGACGTGAATTTAGATGTACATAAAACGGAATTGAGGCATCGGGATCACCTGCTGGGGCCAGGTAAGAAGCGAGCGAGGGGGAGGACGGTGGACTTGACACAGAATCCGGGGAATGATAAAGGTCGCCATCTCTCTTTCTCCTCCCCTTCTCTCTCTCGCGCGCGTTCGAGAGTGGGGGGAGGTCAAGCGGTACATGGCGCCAAACATGCATACGCAGCAGCCCCCGTTCGGACTCGCGCACGCACGCCCTCAACGGTGGTAAACATATGACGAGTTCCCGGTCGGTCGGGATGGATGGATTGCGCTCGGCCGTGAATGGACCGTGTCGGAATAAAGGGGGCCAATGGAGCAACGGTCTCTTTCCGTCTCCAGGCGTCGCAGGGAGCATTTCAGATTCCGAGGCGTGGAAAAAATGGAGGGCATGGCATCTCGTTTTCACTTTTCCGCCGTGCCGTGGCGACAAAAGGCCGAAGCGGGCGCCAGTTTACGCACGTCTCACTTTCGATGTCCTTCGTAAATATTTTTTTTTTAAGTGTTAAGCTCATAACTTTCGTCCAGGGGTGCGTTCCCGTGGGGGACACTAAATGGATGCTGATGTTATCACGGAGGTTATTTCCTCGTGGTCAAGTGCTTGTATACGGTCGCTGTATTAGTAAGGGGGAAATCAAGGGTATTTCAAGCAAGGAAATGAGGGAAAATATGAAGAAAGTAACCACTTTGGTTGTGGGGAAAAATATGGCACTTAGGGCGGTTAAGAGTAGTCTTATGAAGGATGTCATGTCTCCTCGGGCATGGTTTTCTATCTGTTGAAAACAAAAACATGAATCTTCCGCATAAATAATTGAAAGTCGTTGCATCCTGAACACACCGCACTTTGCAATCTCAGTGGACGACAGTTTGTGGTCTTCGTATACAAATAAATACATACCCATATGTTCTGTCTCAATGAAAAAAATACAAGCTGCTGCCTGTTAGTGCCTTTCTTATAAAAAAATAGTGCGCCAACTAACGTATGTTGACAATATTGGGCGATGAGGTTCACGGAATCTTCTACGTAAATGTATATATGTTAGCTGCAAGAAAATGTTTTTCAGATAAGTGGCTCCAAATAATTTTACGGAGGCAGCAAAGGTGTGAAGGTTTGCGGATACTGACTCAAAAATTCTTTATCGCGGTAATATACGTATACACTCGGCTCTTCGGTGCTGTATGATATCCAATTATACACAGAGGAGCGGTACAAAGTTGTATATTTTGTTATTGTTCTTCCAATCCTAATATTTCAGTGGGGCTTAAAAAAGGACGCTCGTGTTTCATCCCGTTGAATTTATGAACAGTGAATCTCCGCCATACATTAATGATTTATTGATTCAATGTTGCGCTATGGTGAATATTGAACGAAAACCAATTAGTTCTAGGTTCTTACACCTATATTGACCCTGCAAGCCACTGCTGGTGTGAGGCAACACTGTTCAAGAATACACCATCAAAAAATGCAATTGAGTGGAACTAATTATTCCCTAGACGCTGAGGGTGGCAAGTGGAATGTTTGCTATCTATAACCCTACAGTTGCTATCCCGTATTGCCCGTGGGAGGAAGGAGTCCTTGAGTATGCTAGTTCTGGCATATATTTCCCGTATTTCATATACGAGTATATATGATCCAATCGACCAACGTATGCTGGAGTGCGAGTAATTTGCGAGACATCGGTGCTGAAACATGCGGATCTGAATTTATTTAGTAAGTTCAACCTAGCATTGAATCGTCTTTCTTCTGATGATGGAAATGGAAAACTAAAAAAAAAAGACTGTCGAATGTAACGTGAAGTGAACTCAGAATTACGCAAAAACCATTTTGAGATTTTGCAACTACACACAAATATTTGCTGAATCTATCTCAAATATCAAAATATTTACATTCGGGCATCATGTTATTCCTTATTCTTGGCTACATAGACGACAGTGCCACTGCGTAGGGTCTCCTAACTCAAGCTGCCTTATTATTAGGTACCTCAAAGTATGCTCCCAAATGCCTAATGAGTCTGGACACAGCTATATTGTGTAAAATAATGAAATAATGTAGATGATGACAACTACGCGAACATGCACTACGATGTCTTAATGTGGATACTTCTCTACGCATACGAGGCGAGCTGCAAGTAACCAGGGCAATAAAATTAGGGGCAGATGAAGTAATAATAATATAGCAGGGTACTTGAACAAAGAATAATACTTTTCCCCTCTAGCGCGGTCTCTTACAGTTATTCTTATCCTTTATCACCCATGGGAAAAATGACATCTTGAATCGTCCTTTTTCTTAATTTGATCTCCCTAATCTCATTTCCATGATCTCTCCTACCATGGTACGTTTGAATGAGGTTTGAGAGGAGATACACCTTCAACATCAACATGTAATTTAATCTTTGCTCTGCTATGGGTGATTCTCTGCCTAATTCATCTCATGAACCAGATACGCTACTGAGTTTATCTTAAAAACGTTTTACAAATCTAGTTCCTCTACGCTGCACGATATCTAATTCGACAACCAAATCTAATTAAACCGTAACTGTATCAGCTACGGTTTAATTAGATTTGGTTGTCGATTGAAAAGACGATTGAAGTAAAATTCTTAAGGACAATTTCAGTAACAGTTTCACCGACGTTCTTCATAATGATCCCTTGTCTTTCGCGACGTTTTCAACTAATTATACCGTCGGAAATAGAAAGAAAGACAAAAGAATGACGATTGGATTACGAGTCGACGAGCAGGAAGTTTTCCAGGAACCCAAGTCTTTCTGCGCTCTGCCAAAATCCGCCTTACACTCTCACTTTTTTCTCACCCTCTTCTCTCCAGCTCCAATCAAACAAAATCTTTGATTAAAATCTTTACGACTGAGTGGTTGTAAATCCTTGGAAGGATCGGGCCAGTGCGCGGACTCTCCGTCGGTCGGACCCCCTCGGTCCTTGATTACCGTTTTGCCTTCTCGATATTCGTGTGCCATCGCGATAAACTTCATTTCGGTATATTATGTGGAATTTAAATTTTCATTAAGTCTTACGAACCTGGCTTTAATTTAGAAATCAAGAACATAAACTTGGCTTCTCCAGCTATTTAGAAAGGTATTTCGCCTTATCATGTGCTGAGGAGGGAGGCTGTAAATATTTTTCCTGGAGAGGATAACATTGTAATAATGAATGAAATAGAAATGCAGTCATAAGGCGTTTATTGCCTACCAAGGTTCATCATGCCGAAGATTATTAGCACATTCACTCAGTCGAGACGTGATAGAGTGTGTTTTAATGCACAAATACGATGCTATTTTGCGTTAATAGCAAATTTAACCAGCAAAGGTTTCGTGTTATAGTGATATCACCATTGGTATCGGACATTATACTTGTAAAATTTAAAAAAAAAACTGGGTCTAAGGATACATTTTACGTGGATGACCTGAAAAATTTCCGACCTAACAGAGGTACAAGACATTTTTTTTTTAATTTTCTGATTACCACCCTTGTACACTGACATAGTGTTACACGTTACTCCATCATCGAGGCTCCCTCATTTACGCCTACTATTAAAATTGGTAAAAGAATTGTAATATTTCACGTCGTAGTTCTTCCTTGCCTGGATTCTAAGATGTTTTCCAGGTAAATAAATCCATATTAACCTCCTGGAAAATGGAACCTCAGATTTTGTGGTTTCTATCAGATGAGAGAGTAGAATACTTCGTAATAGTGTAGTTTTTATGTTACACTTACATTAGTTATGGATAAATTCTACAAGAGCCAACTAAATAAAGTTTATTTGTTACCTGATTCAGATGCATGCTGTATGTATCTCGTCATTCTTTTTTTATTTTTCCAATCAAGTTTTCGTCGGATGTTTCGCCCAAAACCCCGTGTCCTTTTGGTAATTCCCCTGTGCAACCTTTACCATGGTGGTCTAGTCCGGGTTTATATAAGTACGGAATCTATTGACTTTTAATAATCAAACCACTTTACTTTTCCACATAAACTTTTTAATTTTTACTACCCAGGTTTCGTTATAGCATAACATCATCAGCCGTTATAGCATAACATCATGACCTGATGATGTTGTGCTATAACGAAACCTGGGTTGCAAAAATTAAAAAGTTTATGTGGAAAAGTAAAGTGGTTTGATTATTAAAAGCCAGTATGAAGATTTTCCACCAAGTTACGCCAGAAACTGTTTTATTCAACGGAATCTATTGTTATTTGTTTTAGTTTGATTATGCAAAAGCTAATGTCGTCTTTAATTTTACACTCGAGTACGCTTGAAAACCTAACGATCTTATCCAAATGTTCATATGTCTATAGAGAGTGTCTCCTAAAAGTATGAATATTACCCAAGCTACTAAGTCATTATCTCCGTATACCATAACCGATTCACGCTATGCGTAGTCCAAACTCGTAATTTACACTTATTTCATTTCCTAGCCATCCGGAAAATGGGAGCGATGATAGTAACAGGATGAACGTTTTTTTCTGTTTTTTTTTTCCCCCAATTCACGCGCCGTCCGTTTCGGGATGCGTGAGTCACCCCGAGTGACTCCTCCGGCCTTGCTTATTTAGTGGGAACCACAAATCGGAAAATTCCTCGCATAGCTCTCTGTTATTTCGCATCCTCCGTAAAAGTGTGATGAGATTGGATTCCACGAATGTACGATTGTCGAGTGTTCACAGAACGCTTTAACGGTCGGGAAATTGGAGGCGGAAGGTTTGCATCATCGGCGGCGAATCAGGTCGCGGACGGAGAATGCTTGCGCCCGTGGTACTTTCATCGCGGCGAAAAAAAGATACGACGGTAAAGGGTTCACAAGGAGCAAACTTTTTCATTAGCTTTGCATCCCAATCAGTATCGGTGTATCTATAGGAAAAATGTCATCTGTGAAATATAAAGGAAATTGAGAGTCATTGCGTTTGGCAGGTACATCCAAGGTGATAGTTCGTGTCGTATATCCTATTCACACACTGTAATAATGAGTTAGGTGGGTAGTATTTAGGTCTTAGTACTCTTTGTTGGAATTTCCTAGGTACTTATTAGATATGTATTTTAAGGAATGAGTGTATTTGTCCGTCATTGCGTGTTATAAGTGAATTTTTTTCAGCTGCAAGTGAAACTCAAGAATTTCGAATCAAGAAATCTTTCCATCACGAGAGACACTGATTTTGGGGTAATTTTAGCGTGTACGTGTACTCTCATCCGGTGTGCTTTTAAGATACAAGGTATTCTTTTCACTCATCCCGAAGAGCGTTAAAAATAAAACATTTCAAATGCTAAATGTTTTTTTCAACTGGGATAAATTTTTTTATGTATTGCTGGCGAGTATTGATTATAACACCGGTGACTGAAAGGCTTGGAGCTTAACTTTAGATCTGAGTTACGCTCATTAAAATTTATGGTTCGGAAAGCTTGAAAATAATATCCGGTTCATCAGACGGGAAAAAAATTAGAGTGAATGGCAACGGAGAGTTGAAATCAATCAATAATCATTGAGCTAATAATGAGTCCAATATAAATAAGTCGGAATGGAGAAATAAAATTAACTTTCTCACTTAGTAGTAAATGGGGTTACTCCGGGGGATTAAATTGAAGGTTTAAGCTGACTTTTACGATGTGGATCTGGGTGGATGGATCCAGCATGATGAAGAAACATTTTTAGGAGTTGTGTAAAAACAGTAAGCCATTTAATGGCGAGGGAATGCGAAGGTTAAATAAACTAACATCAACCCTTAATAAAATTGACGAAAAATATGAAGGCCCTCGACGTAGTATCATTTTCAGGTATGCATTTGTACGTGTGGGCATGTTACGTAGGAAATCTGTGAAACATCAGCGGAATGTCTTTAAAAAGTCAGTGCCGGCAGTGGGTCACGGACGTAGGCACCGTTTATATATATATGTATATATAATCTATATGCGTGTTGGTGTTGGTATATACTTCCTTATAAGGTTCACTTTTGAATTCTTCAGGGACACATAATAAAACCGTACCTCTAAAAATCTTCCCTTCCTCATTTCAATCTCGCGAGCGAGCTCCAAGACTTTTCCCGGCCGCTCCCGTCACGACTTTCCCTCCATTCCCCTCCCTCTCAAGGAAGCCAAGGCAAGGTCGTGTGGATTCGGGTACAGAACAGCTGTTTCCTTAGAATCATTCACCTCCTCCTCCCTTACCTTTCATCCACCGCCCCGCCGAGAATGTTTCTCTCTCGTCAATTCTGCTTCTTCCTCAGCAGCCGGCCTTTTTTGAGTGCTTCTTAATTGCAGGAGATTACGCCCGTCCGAAAAGTGTGTACTTAACTGTGAGAGGCCAGGCAAGGTTTTCATTTTCATTTGAATGATGTAACACACCTTCCTTGCATATTCCGTCTCCGTCGACTTCCCTTCACGCTTTGCCTTCGGAAGGTTGGGCTCTCTCTGCCAGGTCGCTTGCTCAGTGACTTCGATCGCTTTGCTCTAAGGGAATCGAGAACCATTTGCTTCCTAAAGAACTTTTGTCCCTTGTGTGCGAAAAGTGCCATTTCATCTTCTATTTAGCTCACGATAAAATGTTACGCAATGCATGTTTTATCCCGAACGGAGGCGAGAAAACGTTTCCATATGGAGGATTCAAGGATAAAACGTTTGTCTTCTAATGAATCGGCAAATTAGACGAAGACAAATAAAACGAATAGAATCATTTCGAGAGTGAAATGAGCGGCCGTTATGTTGCTGTCAGAGAATATACGGGCCAGTGTTCGAGAATATTTAGCTTCATTAGGTTCCTTCAATAGGTGGTGATAGTTAAAATTAATAAAAAATCCAAGGAGATGTGTTCAATTCACATTCAGCCGTGACAGGTTTTGGATGTGCTGGAATTATTCCGGAGAAAGTGGTAATTAAGGAATTAAATAGAGTTCAAAGGAAAACTGTTGTGCAATATTGTTGCTAGCAGAATTAAGTGTTAAGGGGTTATTCGAGATTCCAAATAGATGGGAGCACATGCGTTGCAGTGTGAGGGGAACGATTAAGCAATTGTCCCTCTTCCCCGTTTCGTGAGAATAAAGTATTTTATATCGATATTTGCGAATTTAAGGAACATGCGAATGTTACGTTGTCACAGTCCCTCCTCCATTTCACATGTTTTCTTTTTTTTAATCTGTGTTTCTTAATCTCAGCTTCCGCGCTGTTTTTTGTCGTTGTGGTTCCTGAGGCATAGCAATGCATTACGCGAAAACAATTGAAATGAAAGTATTTTTGAAAAGTCAAATCGAGAAAAACGGATGATTTTCTGAAAATCAAGGCGTAGGTCATCGAAGAGTAGCAATGATCGTATTATCTTCATTATGCAGGGGTAACCTCATTTTCAAGCCTAAGTAATAATTTCAATAGGTAGGCAATAAGGACGAACTCGTTAATACATGTGCCGATATGTGACGAACGTGACGAAGGTGAGATTGGAATCAGCAGGATTCGGATTAGCAAAAGAGAGCTTTAATCCGCAGTCTCTGTGGACGGGCTCAAAGGTTTTTTATGTTTTTATTATATATTGCACCGACTATTCTTCGTGTTGTACGTGAGAGGTTCCTCTAAAAGCCAATGAAATAATTTTGAATGCGAGATTCACTTGATGATTGTACGATGAAAGTTCTTCCCAACCCTTCCCAGCCTAACTGAAAATACGCAGACCGTTAAGGGAAGATACGCGTAAGACCGCGTCGCTATTACTCATGTTTGATTCGTCCGAAATATAATGAGCAATGTACTGTGCCTACATTTGTAGGTACGGAAAGGATAACATTGTACTATTTTAGTCCAAGACGAGACCTGCTGGCTTCGTTTACAGTCCATTTCGTCTTTCCTTTGAATACGTCAACTTGTATTTTTCCTATGATTTCTTACGCGTAATGCTTATTTTAGATCTTACCGCTAACGAAAGATTTTGCAGGCGTTTAACTTACTTTTGCTCCATATTTCATTACTTTTTTGAAGTTTATGTTCCATTCATGGATGAGTCTTCATATTCAAGATGTGCATTGTTTTATCATTTAAGGGAATATATTTTTTAATTCTTTCGTGCATTGTCCACTGTTTCACCTGCACCCACAATCAAGGTTGTTTTAAAAAGGAAAGGATAAATAAATCCAGTTGATTTAAAATTGGCGTACAAGTACACTGCGAAAGAGGATTGTAACGTATCAAGATGACTTAAATATGTGTATCTTCAAAAGTCGGTTCAGACGGTTATTCCCTTCCATCGTCTTCGTAAAATGTGTGAATTCACTCTTGAGCAGGTAAAGATAGATGAATTAAAGAATTCAGCAAATGCAGCCGTCTATTTTAAGTCAATGTATTTAATCACCCTTCTATGCTTGGGGCCAAATTTATCTATTATTATAATTTCTTTCACTCGCCCACGATTTAATTCGTACTTATATAACTCTTTGTGTTTTATCAGAAAAGACAGAGAGAGAGAGAGAGAGAGAGAGAGAGAGAGTGGATGAAAAAATCCTCCAACGTAAAAATTAGGAAATTATCATGTACATCTACATAAATACCCTGCGAGCCACCAATAAAGGTGTGTGGCAGGGGGTGTAGCACCATGAGGAAAGGGTAAGGGATGAGGGAGTTGGGGTTATCAAATAGGTGAGGAAAGGTGTGGGGAACCTGTAAGAAAAAAATTTTTTTTCATACATACATGCATATACACATATATATACACATACATACATATATGTACATAACATTCATATATATACATACATATCCTCGCGCAGTCCCTAACCTGTACGTTAATACTTACTGTAATGAACTAACTCCTGGGGAATTTCGATTACAAACATTCTGGTCCCTTATCGTTCTTGGAAAAAATGACATTTTAAACCTGTCAGTCTTGCAGTCTATCTCTCTAATCTTATATTCGTTATTCCTTCGACCGTAATACGTTGGGGTTCGTATTATATCCTTGATGTCATCGGAAAAGGGCCAATCTTTAAATGTTTTTAATAAGTTTAATCTGTATTGTAAACGCCGCTGTGTAAGAGAATCCCAACCTAAATTGTCAAGCAAAGTAGATACGCTGCTGCGTTGGTCATAACAATGTTTGACAAATCTAGCCCCCCTCCGCTGAACTCGATCTAATTCCAAAATCAAATTTATATTTTGAGGATCCCATATACTGGCAGGATACTCTAGGTGGGGCCTGACCGTGTATCTCAAGTGGAGCACTCAGGTACGTTAGAAGGCAATGCACAATGTCATAAATTTTATGATTCCTTGGGGTGACGTGGGTAAATTCATGGTCACATTTAAATCCGGTCTCAGCCGAAACCCTCGTGCGAAGTAGGGTGGAGGCTACCATATGGAAGAGATGAAACTGTGAAGGGAAGATTTGGTTGAGTAAAAAGGGTCCGGGGAGATGAGGAAGTTGTTTCCAAAGCGGAGAGCAAACCAAAATGTGCTTTTAGAGAGGAATGGGATTCATTTTTATCCGCCTCAAAGGCAAATGTCGTCCGAAACGTTTGCGTGTGAGTGAGAAAGAGGTGTGGGGTATTTCATTTTGAAGACGAAGAAGTTATCCCCCGTTGCGGTGGGAGGGGGGGAGGTAACAAGGGGTTTGCATGGCGATGGGGAGAGGGTTCGGGGGTCGTTAAAAGGTCGTTTCCCGGAGACGTCGGCGCTTGGTGCTTCCTGCTCCTTCATCGCCGATCCGCTTCCTTCCCCGACCCCCTTATCCCGCCCGCCCCTCGGGGGTCATTATGTGCGGCATAGCTACGCACGCAGCCAGTGGGACCCCCTATCTCTCCCCTCCTAAGCATCTTTGAACGACTTTGAGAACGATATGATTTAAGAAGAAAAATATAAATCAGTTTTATGCAATATCATCTCAATGCACATTGAGGAAATACCGTTTTTGAATTTGTTAAAATATTTCTTTTCCTTGCTGAAACTTTTAGCGACTGATGCACCCCCCTGTGATCCAGACGACACTGCATTTATCAACTGGCTGTCCAAACCGCCTTAATTTACACATAGACGATGGTCGCTGCAGGACTTATGCTGCCTTAGGATCATAAGCTGGACGTATGGTGGGTATCCTTTCAAATTATCTTGCTATCTGTTTACATAATTTCAAATTCAGTTCTTTCCCGGAACAATCAGAAATCATGAGAGTAAGAAACCGGAGTCCCTTTAGAAATATTAAAAACATTTCATTTACAAGTCGGAACAAAATTAAAAATTGTAAAGATGTTACGTTTAAATGTATGTGCATGTGTATGTTTGTTGGTAGTTTGTGTGTTTGCTTGCGTGTGAGGTGAAAGGGTTCTTGGATTAATGGATACCATATTTGTGGACTATAAATTTGTGGCTTGTGCATGCGGTTTTTTTTCCTTCTAAATTACGGGTGGTGTCCTAACACCCCCCGCCACACGCTCTTTCGGCGGCTTGCGGGGCATTGAGTAGATGAAGATGTATTTTGTAGTTTTTGTCCATCAAAAACCTACCTTAAGCGTTAGATTACCTATAATAATAATTGGTGGTTTACCCTCGAAGGGGCAACGTTCTCGCCAGCCAACCCAGATGCCGTTAGTACGATTCCCACCTAGGGATGGGGTGGAAGAAGGGACTAATATAGTTTCAATCTCGCCCCAATAAAGACGTTAACTAAGTTAATGAAAATATGCGTGGTCTTTTTACTATCTCTAAGACTATGAAACAGTATCGTGAACTTAAATTTGTAACAGTAAGCATGAACCTTTGAATCATGCATTATTTACTCATTCATATGCTTGTGGTTTTCAGGTGCCTTACTGCCATCCAAAACGTCTTGTCCTTTCTTCCCTGTTCCCCGATCATGCATCATTCTCCCCTCTATCCGTCGAAACGTCCAATTTAACCCACAGTATTACTTTCTTCCACATTTTCTATCATTCTCGTGTTTCCATCCGGACCTTTCTCTCTTTTTCCAACATATCCAACACTTCTTCCTGCCTATTTTCCTCCCCGAACAGTTTATTTTACCCATATTCTTCCATATTCAAGTCTCAAAATCCTCCAGCCTTCCTCATATTTCTTCACAAGACCAAGGCAGGGATCTATAACGCGTTATTCTATCACCGCCCATAATGTGTTTTTCCTTCCTCGAAGGAGCACAATTTACTGTCCCATTTCTTCCTGACAACCCAATGTTATTTGGATCGGCGCGAGGAACCGTGTTATGCTGTGTTCAGCAGTATGTAATTCCAAGATCGTTTTTTTGCGTTACCGTCCCGATACGTCTATAAAGTTTTACGTTAACGCGTGCACGTTTTGACGGCTGTGATCACTTGACAGATTCTAGGATCATTCAGCACCATAGCACATTTGAAGTCATTGCCAATCTTATCTGTAAGAATTGGCAAAAGGTTATCCCCTTTGATGCTGCACTCATCGTAAGTGTCTCCTTCGCTAATATACTCCAATAATTTCTTTGCGTATTTTCCTTTCAGCGCTGCGAAGATAAGTGAACTTTCCAACTATTCCTAATGTACATGTATGTCCTCAAACTTGATAATGAGTAATTTTTGTAATAGTTTATTCTATTCAATTCACCATAATATTAATGTTAACATTTAGAGGTCCATCGAAAAGGTCACCTTATCTCACATTAATTAACATTGGCAATTTTCCACAAAACAAAATTTTTAATACGACCGGTTTCGATGTAACTACATCATCTTCTGGTAACTGTCATAACTCAGTGTCTAGTATTTTTGCTGAAAAGCAAGTAAGGGGAGGTTAGTGGAAAATGGGGGGAAGAGGGATGGATGGTGGAAAGCCGCAATCTCAATTAATCATGATATTCCGCCATATCACGCCTGAAACGTCTCTTTTTATACCTTCTCTCACAGTTCGTCACCTGTCTCGTGTCGCAATTTTTCGCTCCCATCTGCGAAATTCACGTGTGGAATGGAGTTTAGATTCCGTATCACAGAGTAAACGGTCATATCAGTGTTCTAAAATATCTTCCGAAGGTGTGGTTTTTTTAGGAAAAATAACTCTTTTATGTAATAAAAAACTGTACTATGAGCTCTTTTCACGACTCAACTATACATGTGTACCCTTGCTGAATGATGAGTCAAAGTCGACAGTCGGGAAAAAATAATCTTTATCGCTACGTGGACGAATAAACAAAAACAAGAGTTAATAGCGCCCATTTTATTTTTTTACAAAATATTATATTTACGAAATCCGTTTCATTTTGTTTCATTGCCATTTTCCGCAAGGGTAAATTACGAATTCATTCATCCAGTTGCAAAAATTATTCCTTTCAACGTGAGCTATTACGAAATATTTCAGACCAAGGTGATTAATTAGAAGTGTTCAAACACTTGACTAAGTTTGAAAAATGATGTTTATGAAATGGCAACGTAACTGAAACATTATCGCTTTTAAGATCACGAAATACCTGCAGGGCACAAATTAACGTTTAGCTAGGGCAGAGATTTCTGGTGGGCTTCTACATAGAAGAAGAGGAAGTCGAAGGGGTCGAAAGAAATTGACAAATTATAGAAAAAAGGAGCATTAGACCCGGGAACGGTGGTCCTGAGTGGAGTTGGAAGTGTGAACGGCGTCATGATGGAGAGCTTATGGGTTGGAGACTGAGCCAGCGGTCGAAGTTGGCCGAGAACCAGGGCGTAAGAAGTAGGGCATTGAAGGCCGGAGGGGAGTAAGCAAATTCACTCACTTATTCATCTTCTTCTTCCTGGAGTGGGAGCAAAGGCGGTGCTACAGTAGGCAGTTACACATGACAGCCCAGGCCAAAATATTAATAGTTAGCACATGCTAAGAACCCGATACGACAACTGTCTCTGCTTAAACTTAAGCGGAAAGGAAGCCCCGTCATTACCCAGGGTTAAATATGCGCTTCTGGGATTGATTACTTGACGGAGATGGCATATTGAAACATCCGTGTGCTCTTTGAGTGAGTCATGCAAAATGAAAAAAAAACATTTCTTTTAACCTTACATTAGCCGTAACTCCCAAATAACTTTTATCAAATCAAAATTTTTAATGATAACTCAATTAACATTGAAATTATTTTCATAAATCTCAGAGCAAAATTTTCTGGCGGCGTTTCTAATTTAAATTGTGAGCTACAGTGTGGATCAATTGTTCATTTATTAATCAAGAGGGTTAATAGGTCTTCTTTAAGACATTGTATGAAATTTGATCATGACGAAAACCACTATCCAATTCGACTATTTTTATTATATTCCACCATATCACGCCTGAAACGTCTCTTTTCATTATAATTCGACGTCCATGTTTCATAATGGGATTCATTCGTTTTTTCGGTCCGTTTGGATCGTGAAACAAGAAATGCAAACGGCTGGTATTTGCATCATAAACTTGTCACTTATTTGTTGCGGTAAAATAGGTAGTGCGTTCAGGAGGTTATAGGGTTCAAATGCGCTATAGGGTCGTGTCTCTAGACAATCCAAGCAAAATCTAAAATGGTGTAATCTGTTGAATTACATACATTGAGATAGTTAACTGTATATGATCTATTCTGTGATATCCTTAACAATACCATATTTTCAGATTCATTGGAATGAAAGTATGCCTTCTCTTGCAAGAGAAATCTCTTTTTTCATTATTGAATATTGGAGAAAATATCTGTAGTTCATAATACTTTAGATAAACTTTTACTATAGGATTGGTAGTAGCGGCATAACATCAGGATCAGCTGCAGAACAGCGGCATAATGGTTAACTGTCACCGTTTTACTGCGAGCAACGACTTTGGACTTCTGAAAGCAGGAAAAAAAGCTCTAACTCTGCAAATGGCATATAGAGAAGTCGTTATTGATGTATGAAAATTTATTTTTCCATACTGAATTGTAGTACGTCGATAGCTTGTCTCTTTGTTCCTCGACGTTCAAATTCATTTTCTCTTCTCTAGCCTCGAAATTAAAAATTAAAGTCGCAGATGGACGCAATTTCACATTGCAATATCGGACATTTGAAGACTTAAACGTTTGTATAAGCAACAAAGAAACCGTTTGGAATTAGACAACCAGTAGCTATCACGCAGTCATTTCATTTGAAGTCTTAGTTTCACTAATGCGGACAAGGAAATCTGTCTCTATTGCAACGTTACTATATTCAGTGCCAATGTTTACCTTGTTCTCTGTTGTGGATCGATAAAAAAATTCCCCAGACGCCCCGAAATGTTCATTGACTGCCAGAACTAGCAAGTACTAACGGTGAGTGAAATCTCACCTTTACCGGTCATTGTGAATAAGAAACGCATGGTCTTCCACCCCTCTCATTTTCTTCTTACCTATTGCATTCTTATTTTGGTTGACAGGTTGGCTCACAGTCATGTTACATATGCATATGCTACGTTATGTGCTGCTTGCTGTTAAAGAAACTCGGATGAGAGTCTCCTAAGTCTCTAAGAAGAAAAGCCAAACCAAGACTCTAAAGGCCTGGTTATATGTCTCGTAATCTCCAGTTGTTGGTTAGTGTGAACGTGAACTTAACGTACAGGTTATGGAAAAACCCGATTTTATAAACAAATAAGGTTGCTCTTTGGTGATTGTAATATTGCAACTTTAGTAGTAACATCGTCTATCAATAATTGAGTTATTTAACGGTCGGTTTTGAACTAGCGGTCGTGAAACTGAGTTTTGGACTTAACCGGGGGTTAAAACTAACCTTCAGTTTAATGAAATAGTGTAAAACCTGACCTTAAAGTTACAGAGAAACAAAAGTTTGCCTCCATCATATCGCCAGATTAGACCTCCTGCAGGAATTGAAATAAAAAACAAATCCGCACTGATAATTGATGGTTTCCGGCGTAACTTTATCCAATCGATTCATATTGGAAGTGAAAAAAAAATAACTTTGTGATTCCACTGAAAATTTATTACGAGACGTCACGGATTTCAACGTTCGACGTTTCGACGTTCACAATAACCAGGTGAACCTGAAGATGACGTTGAACGTCGAAACCTGAGTCGTCTCGTAATAAATTTTCAGTGGAATCACAAAGTTACTATTTTATCATTTCGCACTGATAATATTTAAATACGTCAGTGCAAAATTGACGGTTGGGGCCAAAACACAATTCAGTATTCCGGCATTTTTCTTAGAAAGATTTAATTTAATTAAAGGCTAGCGTCTTGACGCTTGCAGCTTTACGCGTAAGAGGAATATAGAACTGGATATTAATAGAATATGTGGTGGGATCCCAGCCTTATTTACTGCCTCAATTCGATTTTTTGATTGTTTCAGTATAAATATTGTTGAAAAGGGCACTCAAGTTTACCACCTCCATTGATCCTTTTTTTCTGTTTAGAAATATTATTTTCCTTTTCGGTTTGGCATAGCCTATCACTTCTAAATATTTAACCTCTATGTATCTTCGTGATGTTTGGAAAATTAAGCGTCCTTAAATGGGCATAAACATCTTTGATTCAGGTATTTTGTGAAGGAAAATAATTCATCTTAATTTAGGCCAAAAACACTGATAATTGAGAATATGATTATCAATCCTAAACGTTTCTCAATGTTTCAGCTTAGCTATTTCAACCCCACAGGGACTCAGCTGCACAATTTACGGCGCATAAACCTTGACGCCATTTGTCCTTTTTATTTTACGTACTCCTCATAAAATAAATTCGCATCTCCATACAATTACATGTTTGAAGACTGGCGCCGCAACTCCGCCCCATCCCTTTGCGGTTACTAAAGGCAACACGTAGATGTAGATGCATTTAGGTCTTACTCCTGTTTCCATCCGCTGTGACTTCCACCTTTCCCCATCCCACACAACCCATTTCGCTCCTCCGCCTCCGGGAGATCCAATCTCCCTCCGCTCACGGAGCCGGAAGGTGATATCTCGCGACTTTCCTCCCCTCCACATCCATCGATATCAATGCCTAACCTTAAATAACCGAAATCGGATTTGCTCCCTGGGAAAATATCCTTCACGTTCACGGAGGGTTGGTTGGTGGTGGGCGGAGGAGAGGTTTGGGTTGGGGGTGGGGGAGGAATGAGAGTGATTCGGAGTGCTTGCGGGCTCACGATCCGGCCCTGTGGAATGTCACGACATGTGGCGATATGGAGAGCTAAAATGGGAGGTTTAGACGGAAAAAAATGCGGCGATCGGGGGTTATGGTGCGGGGGGATGTGGTTATAGGAGGAGGAAGGAAGGGTGGTGTTCCGTCAAGGGTGTGAGTTACGGATGGGGTCGGTCGCTGTTGCTCGTTGGTCCCAGGCGCACCAAGCCACCACCGCCCCCTCCATCCCTGAGTGTAGTTGGTGGTGGGAGTGGAAGCAAGGAATCGACGGGTGCTCCCGCGTATGAAGTGGGAGTGGAATAACTCAAACGTTAAAGCTTTAACCTAGCTTGAATGGAAACTAATTTAAGGTTCTGCGTGTTCCCCGTTCGAGCGAATCGTAGTGGAAGCGAATTCCTTTTATTTATACATTTTTTCCGTCCTGCGTAGGAGTCAGACGTGTTGTCCGTGGCAACCGCCACAGTCTACGACGCAGTGGCGCCGTGCGCCCGTTCCAGCTCGCATGCCGCGCGGTCGGAGTAAATATTTTATTAGGGCGGATCCGTACGGTTTACTCCCTGGATGGGGTGCAGCGATAGGCTACGTAGCTGGGAACGTTGGGAAAGATTTTTGTGACTTCTTGCGCAAGAACTTTGTAATTCACGAAATAAAACTTTTCTGTAGCGGAATAAATTGGGGGAAATTAGTACGTGTTTACCTGGATGCATAGCGATCGGCTACTATCCGTGGGATTACTGCGTGCTCTATATGAATGGAGAATTTATATTAAAATAAAACTGTTGATAGAGACCAGTTGTTGTATGACAGCAAATGAGGGGCAGTTAGGGTGTGCTTGGAATTTGAATATAAATAAGGACCTATGTGTGATGAATGCAGTACATCAGGCTTTTGCCCGCGGAGGGGCAGGGTTGAAATTGAGGTGAGGGAGGAAGTTGATTTGGTATTTCAGTATACACTTGGATTCCCTGAGGTAATCACCCTGCATACTAATCGAACACTGATGGAACTTGAAATTGCGGAGCCATTTTACTATTTCGTTATTGTCAGCTGGAAAGGACACCGTGTATCCTAGCCTCTTCCCTACCAATCATTTCCATCTTTACATTTATTTTTAAGCGGGATTAGGAACCTAGTAGTGTAATACAGACATGAATCATCGCCTTAAATGAAATGCTGTTCACAAAAGTGAACTTTTTGGTGTAGGTACATAATTATTATTAGGTAATCTACCAGTTAAGGTAGGTTTTTGGATGGACACAACTGTCAAATAAATATTTTGCAACTCCAAACAAAACCCAATCCCGCAACCTACTCTACATCAGGTCCCTCTTCATCTCTGTGTACTTCTTTCCTCCCTTCATCCCGTCCAATATCCCTATCCTGTTCCTGCCCTTTCCTCGTTTGCCTAACATTCTCCCCTCTATTACCTTCTTCAACATTCCACTACCCCTCAATACGTCTTTCATCCATTTCTCCTGTCTCCATAGGATTTCTCCCAACAAATCCCTCTCCTAACCCACCATCTCCAGTACCTCCTCATTTGTTTTCCTTTCGGTCCATTTCACCTTCTCCATAGGTACATAATATGGTGAGAATTAATGATTTGATCAATTTTCTCTAAGTTGGTCCGTTATCGCTGCCTACAATGTGTCACCTTAGTTCATGTACTCGTATTATTGAAGAGTGGCGAAAGGTAATGCAACATTCACTCACGCGTAGTTCTGGAACAAATATTATGTAAATATGCAGTTTTCAGCAGTCTTGAGATTCTTAATAAGTATTGAAAATAGCTCTCTGAAACTATGTGATAATGGGTGTTGTGTCCGACGAATTAATTAGTATCATTTTAAAAAAGGTGGGGATCTGTTTGTGCTATCTTAAGGACATGTACAATATCGTGGATTTTCGGTGTTAATTGCAATGAAAATTAGTTCCGGAAGACTTTTTTTGGTAATTTACAGGGTACACTTAGTGTCACAAATAGAGGGAATATAACAAAAATTATGACAAATACCTGATACCCCGATGCAACCTCCATAAGAAAGCCATGAGAGAACACTAGATGAACGTCTGAATGATTCTCGTTTTTCGACCGATTATTGTAGTCCATGTTAATCAAGGCTTCGTCGGTATTCCAGTTGGTGTCTTATGGTTGAGGTGATGAATGGTCATTATTTTTCGAAATGTGGCAACAATAGTTATTCACACTAAAGCGTAGCAATTAATGAGGAAGGAAGTACGTTCTAATACTTAATTATTTTCTATACTTCCATACTTCTTTACGATGTGGCAATCACAATGCGAATAGTTTACATCTTTCTTTTGAAAGAATGTTACACATATTATTCTCAAAATAATTCCATTCGGTTAAAGTCGATAATAATTTAAATGACGATCATTATTTATCAACTGCATGTATTCCGTTCTCGTACTGCTTCGATTTTCGCACGGGAAGGAAGGCGGCAAAAGCTTTCACCGACAAAAATAATATAACATTTGCGTAACTCACCGACTATAATAGATGAAAATTGATTCCACAGAACGATGGAATCGTACCGGTACCTAATTAGACTCGCTTGTTCTCCTGGAAAAGAAAATACGACTTTCACTGCATAAAAATGGGGTGTTTCCAACTAAAACCTATCTAAAAAAGAAAATTAATGAAAATTAGCGAAAATGAATTGCAGGGTGTCCATAAAAACTCCCGTTTTATCATCCACTTCCGTTCTCACTGAAGTCGGTGGATTCGCATCATAAATTAGTATTTTATAGCCGAATCTTTTCATTCATCTTCAAGTCGAGGCATTTGAAATGCATGAGGTGGATTTCCGTTTTAATTTTTATTCATTCAATAAATTCGCTCGATGGTTGTGTGTAAGGAGTGTAAATGTCCACCTATCACGTAAGTTAATGACCGAAGCGATTTCCGCGATGGCGAAGGCTATTTATGCCCTCTTTCTCATGCCCGCCGAATATTTTCGGTTGGAAATACTAGAGCGGAGAGAAAGTGAAACCTTTAATCACTTCCCCTTCTCCTTCTCTCCCGTAAAAAAAATAATCCTCAGGATCAGTCGAAGACCGTTCCGCGTCTTAACAAATACAAGTGGAATGTTGCGTAATGAACACACGTCCCTGGACGAAGCGACCGCGATGCCTTCGAATCGTCTTTCACGAGTCGGTTTCGGCTCGCCACGTCGGTGCCACCCTCCTCCCCGTTGGATGGACAATTAATGGTAGTTAAAGCAGCATTTCCCGGCTAATTACGGCGGGGAATTCATAACTTCCGTTGGGAAGGATGGATGAGAGAGGCCCAGCAGAAGCGCCATTTGTCCCTCGACCCATGCGTTTGCTCCGCGATTGCCTTATCGAGCCTAGTTTAATGATTCATTTTGTGCGTTTTAGGTCAGGGATGGCAGACAGATCGCGCGCGTGACAGACGTGACTCCTCGGTCGATGTTTCACGATGCAAGTGAAAAATGTTTGGCATGAAAAATAACTGTCAGTCTACACGAAATTAAATTTATTTTCTTTTACAATGTACCAGTCATACAGTCAGCCTGTAGTCTTTTAGTGTCCATATCTGTATGTAGTGCGACGTATTTTCTGGATTTTTTTGCTGACTCATACCCACCTCTTCCTCCCTCAATAACCCCTGAATAAAGTTTATTCTGAGCATGCGATGGAGCTAGTAATATAAATGTGAATTCCGATGTCTATTTGTTTTAGCACGCTTTGATTTAATATCTACGACCTCCTGCGCAAAGGGATTTTTGGTGAGACAATTTTTGCTCTGGTGAACCTTGATATCTCTCCCTGAACATTGTCGTACCATTAGGGATAAGTGATGAACAGCTCTTGTAAATTGTACAGCTCAGATATTGAGAAGAGCTCTTGTCTGTAAAAGTTGACCCCGAACATTTTCGAAATAATATTTTGTAGAAATCAACAAAAACTTTTGATACGGCAATACTTTAAGATAATGTGAATATATTTAAATCTGCTTTAGTTTAAATTTCACTTTAAATTCAAATAAATAATCCAATCAGTCATAATTTATTGAATGGAATAAACGGTATATTAATCTCCTCTAAATGTCTATTACCGTGGTTCAAAAGGCACAGGACTGTATATTAAGTAGTAATACGCAATTGTGCACAATGTCTTTTCTTTTCATAGAGGGTAAACCATTTAATTTATCGCTTAGATTTACGAAGAATCACTAAAACTTCAAAAGTATATACTTTTATTCAGGTTTACTACTGGGTGGAATGGATTTTCTTAATTACGATTTTCCTAATTTATATGTAAAATTATAACTCAAGGTTTATCGGAAATCAGAACGAGAATATTCCTTCATGGGGTTAATTATGAAAACCCTCTCTTAGCATTAAGCAATTACATTAGTGTTAAAAGTCGCGTTTCCCATACAGCAGAAAATCGCAAAAATTTGGCATGCGCGAAAAATATCCTAAATCAGCGTATGCATATGTGCTATTGCAAATGTTAGATATTTTAACGTTCTCAATAAAGATACTCATTCACTAATCCCTAATTTATTTTAGCCACTTTCTTCTAATCGACTGTAATAGGAATAATACATAAAATATAGATACTCTTAGAATATTTGGGTACCCATTTTGCAGTGAGCATCTTTGATGAACTACATAATCTTACGGATACACTTTCATATAATAGTTTTATTATTTATTCTGTATTTTCATTTTTGTCCAATTTACTATTCATTATGAACAAAAACAATAGTTTTTTCAATGGCAGAACCAGCGGATTACCTGTATGCATTGTCCATTTAATTTTTAAAATTTTGAATGAGAATACGCCAATCGTGTACGTGCTCACTTAAAAGAATAATTTAGTTTATTCTTTATATGTATAATCCGTTCATGTGCATGAATATAGTTTACTAAGAAAATGTTTTCTGGTGCTATATTAACCGTGATATTCGTGAACTGTTTATCTACTCTTGGAGGCAACTAAAGCGAGTTCCTTACGTTTTTTATGCAGGCTGCGAATGCCTTTAGCACAATATTTCCGTGCGGAGTTGAACATAAAAATTGCAGTCAGACACGATCAACCTTCCGCTGCTGAGAAGGTCATTACGTGTCGAGAAACACGTAGAGTGGGTCAGTAGGCGTGTACGGGAGTTATTGTGATGCTTGGGACAAAGGTTGGGAGATGATTTGGCACTAAATTTACTCGAAGGCGACAATTACATGTATATTCTAATGTGATGTACTCGTAATTTGGAAATATGTTGAATGAAATAACATGGAATAATTCCATTGTCCCTGTTGGGTAATATGATGTCATAGAGCCATGTCATTCCATGAACATTATGCTCTCTAAAAGTCGACTTTTTCTATGCAAATTCAACCGCAAACCATTTTTGAAAGTCTCCCGCCAGTCCCTAAAATTAACATGCATACTTTCACGATCCGCCTTCATGAAAACCTTGTAAAGTATATTTAATGGCTGTGGGAGCACGAATTACCCTCGAAGAGAAGACTTCCCGACCTTATTTTCAAGTGTCGTGGTCCGCTGCATCCATATAAGATATTCCAGGAATGGCCTCTCATGCAAACGGGGTTGAGCGCCCCAGGGTGTCAGTCCAGGAGCTCAAGAGATACTGCTCAAGTGACCCCGACCTACCCCCACTGTTGAGGAAAAGCGATAACCTTTAAGAAGGTCATGATTTCCCCAGCTTGAACTTTTAAGGAGTGAAGGCTCGTGATATTCTTTGAATTTCCATATGGTAGCGATGAAACAATCACCGTCAGATAATCCTTTTTGGTGTGGGCGGAAATATAACTGGTCTCGTCGAAATCTCACAATCCTTATTGCCTCACAGCATGTTTCCTTTTGAATTTACTGCGCTATCGAATTCACTGTGTGTTAAAAGAATTCAGTCAGGTGAAGGGGAATTTCAATGGTTATTGTAGTTTCTAAACCTCTGTATACATATTTTTTTTAACATTCGGTGACTTCTCGCAAGAGGGGGTAGGTAGTTACAATTTGGAATTGGCGATATGCGGCTGGTCTTACCTACGCATGTCGCACATCTTTTAATTGATGCACGAGCTTAATTTATTTCATAAAAGCAAGAGAGATGATTTCACAGGGAGTTAATCTGTAAACGTTTATATGCCTGCCAAATGTTTCTCCTCCCTTCCATAAAAATTCCAACGTATCTCACATACAAAATGTATCAGAGTAGGGAATGAAATGAATGTTTGTTTACTCTCTGGATACTAATTAATATGTCATGTTTAATATTTGTAATCTGTGTTTGTTCTTATAGCTTTGATACTTTACCACTAGGATTTCGAGGATGAAAATGAGAAATCTTTTGATATAATTAGCTCTGACAATCATCAACGAAATTATTTTATAGTACGTAAATTGGTAGCAGTGATGGTATTAGTGATTGAGTTTACGAGGTGCTCCGACGGTTGACTCATCCTTCCTCCATCTGCATGCTGTTTAAGCGTGTATTCATTATCCTTCCCTTTCCATTCACTTTTCATTTCCATCTCATTTCATGCAACTGATGAATGAAGTGCCCAGATATTCTCAGCAAGTCTTTGTATTTATTGATATTTGAATGTGTGCATCCCAGTTGTTGATGTCTTGCAGGAGATGCTGAGGTCAGTCTTGGAATGCGAGTGGTTGGACTTTCTTTCCATATAAGAAGGCGTTTCGCAAATGGCATTTGTCATTGCTATTGTGTTTTTCGCAACTCATTGGTGTGGAAACTATTCTGGGTTTAAAATAGATATCTGAGATAGGTAATGGTGCGTGTCTACAACCTTCGAGTCGTATGGCTTGTGTTCGCAAGCATGTTTTATTTCGTGCGTTTAGGAAAATAGGTTGTTTTTATAATGCACCGTATACGTATACTATGTGGTGTACATTCCACGTATGCATGTTAATATACCATATTTGTAAAAATGTAATAAATGGAATCTGCCAACGCAATCCCTATAAATAGAATCCTTCAACCATTCCATATTTCAACCCATTGTGGTACAACAGAAGACTTTGGTTAATAATCTCACGCATGTTTATGCATCGGATACTCACTTTGCATTGCGCAACTGCTACCACTCATTCCTCGTCTTCGCCTCCTTTCTAAATCGACCGTGAGAAACGTCTCTAAGGCTAATCAAAGACGGGGCTACAATAAAAACCAGCCTATTAAGCTGATGGCTTTCTAATCCTCATTCCGGTAGGAGTCCTTCACTTGTTTTATTATCTTTTTGTTTTATCGCTTGTCCTGAATTTCATTGATAGGTCAACTTGATTCGATCACTGAGAAATGGCTCTCGGATCGGAAAGATCTCATTTCCTCAGTGCCGGAATATGAGTGGAGTTGAACAAAAAAACAGTTTTGAGTTTAATGGTTTTTTTTGAGGTATCATTTTTATGTGCGTATTTACAAAATTATGGCAGTATAATCTCGGTTCATGATTTCTTCGATTTATGGGCTTGTCGAGGGTAATTTATGAGATTTGACAAAGTTTCTTTGATCAATATCTAGAAGATTTTCAGGTAGGATGGGGAAAAAAAAGCTTCCCTTTTTTAAAAACCTTAAAACTTTTCAAGATGAAAAAAATTGTTTTATTTTTATCGATTTATATTTTCAAAATAACGGATAAATAATCCAGCAGGGATTAGTCTTTTTTTTTTTAAATCGAATTCAAGTATTCAAGTTGCCAAAGTTCCCAAACTTCAAATTCCTATATTCGCTAGTGAAATTTGGAGCAGCGCATGGAATGCGCCATTATTCTTAATTTTTTTGCTAATTGAAAATATTAATGTTATATTTTTATCGACGTGTTTTTTTGGCATTAATACAGAACAGCAAATGAAGTATTTATTCGGTATTTATCACCTTTTCCGTTCGATTCCTATAGTGCTTGTTAATATTCCGCCGTTGAAGAAAACTTACTGGGGGGTGCTGAATGTTTTGTCAAGTGACTTAGCATTCTGGGAATGTTCTATTCGATCCGATCCTATTTCTTGTGTCCTGACTTTCTTATTTTTTCAACGATAGTGTAAATACGAGTAACTTCTGAGGTTTGCATTGCATGTGGTGATTACATTTAGTAGTTCTTCATTTCTCTTGTATTTGTATCGATCCTCTCGAGTATCCAAGTGACGAAACCTATTTGTTTATTTTTCACATCACTAATAATAGTGTCTTCAAAAATAGCTATGAATTTCCCGGATGAAGAGAGAGCATATTTAAGAGAATAAATAATTGATTCTTGTTGCAGATTCATTCATTCACTCATAGCTTCGACAGGAACTGATATAGTATTTCGCAGGCTCTGGACGACGTTCATAGTAGGTGCAGTGGCACTTCAATGTTTAAAAATTCCTCACTTGATAGCAGGAAAAAAAACAGAAATATTTACTGTAATTTTTCGCGCATATTTATTTATTTATTTATATTAAGGAGTTTTAATAGATTTGGAATTTGAGTTGATTGTGTCGCTTTGGGAGTTTTGTATTGTTTTCAATAAGTATGATTCTTGATTTACAAAAGAGTACTTGATAAGTGAAAGATTTTCTGGCGTGACTTGGTGGAAAATCTTCATGTTGAATTTTGAAAATTAAACAAATTGGCTTTTCCACTGATGATGTTATACCATAACGAAACCTAGGTAGTGAATTATAAAAAAAAATTGTGGAAAAGTCTTATTATTTAATTTTCAAAGTTCAAAAGAGTACTTATTAGCATGAATACAATTTAATGTACAGTCTTATCAAGTTCTATGCAAGTTCTCAAACTTGCAGCAACGACTCTTACTTTGTCAGGATTGCAGCCTCGTGATCACAACAAAACCAATGTTAAGTATCTTAAAAGTGTATGAGGGGAATACGAGCTCGTAGCTTGATTCGATCAACTAAAGAAAAATTTATGGTAAAGTATTAAGGTTATGACTGTCGGTGTAATCCGTTTGGACCCAGTTTTACAAATCCTTCGTCAATCCCCAATCACTTATAAATTTGCTCTTGAATTACTATTAGTTTTTCCTGTCGGGACTATAGTAAAATACCATGTCAGTGAGTGAGATATGCCATAGATCATTTGTTGTCGTTTGTGAATTCGGGTCGTGATCGGCAAACCTCGAGCAACTTGTTTGAATATCTGTTTTTCTCAATGACATGGCCTTTCACCGAAGTAGTAATGCATGCAGATATTTTCCCATCGCAGTGGTCACATATGTCTAAAAGAAAATCTTGACGTCTTTCCGTAAAAGTATCCAACCTCACTTTAGTACTGTGCGGATATTGCATTATCCATTCATTCCTTCCTTCTATTTCGTGCAAGTAATTTACGATTGCTATTTATTGCTACTTTAATACTCCCACCATATTTAGAGAATTTGTAAAGTGAACGGTATGCACACGTCACAACACCATCTAAGACAGCTTAACAAGCATTCCTTCAATCATCTTCTCGAGCCTGGAAAAGTTGATAATTCTATTTGCATGCCTTTCATTCTTATTTACAGTTTATGTGTCATTTAATAGTTGAAATTACAATCTATCTCGAGATACCGCTTCGTAAGTGGAGTTCCAATTGTTCCTTAAGGGAAATATTGTGGATGTCTGAGGTGACATTTAAATGCCCTGTTTCTTTGACCGATGCCCGTTTGTCTGAGTCGCGGTGGCGCATTCTATGCGATCTCAGGATGCGAGTAGCAGAAGGCGTAACCTTTTTTTTTGTTGAACGCCTTGGATTGCAAATCAAAATGTTGACAGAATGCATGGAGCAAAGCCCAGAATTCAGGGCGTTTGAGTGTAAGTGAGACTGTGGGATACGCGCCGTCATATCATTTGAGATCACCTTTTGTCTAACGTAGGTGCAATCTCTCACTGTCGCGAGAAGATTTATAGACAGAAAATTTGCTAATCATCCATCTGCTGCTGCCGTCTTTAAAGCTTCGAGGGATAGGCGCTTGCAGTTCTAAGTGACGGATGATAGGTAACGCGCTGCCCCCTTCTTTGTCTCCGTTCAGGTCGGTGATCTCCAGTCTTTTATTTTTCTTGACTCTCGCCCACAGGTTTTGATACATGAGGTATGGTCGGAGAAAAATCACGGTGCAAGAGTGTTGCGTATATTCAATCATCCCATCGAGAGAAATTTAAACGAAGATTGATTGATATAAAATACAATTATGGCGTAAAAAATGTCGAGTAACTACATCATGTGTTTATCATCATTTATCGATATTTTTTATTCGACGAAACCGTGAGTGAGACTAAGAAAAGTTTTACAATTCGCTAACTGAATTTTGATCTATAAAACTTTGATTTTAGTTTAATCCAGTACAGTGTTTTTTTTATTTTTCTTGCAATCAAGAAACGGGACGAAAGCCAACAACACCTATGGAAAGCAAAAAAAAAATCAACTCCCGGTTCACAAGAGATTTCCTTCTTGCCTTTCGTAAATAATTTCAATTTTTTTTAATGAAAAAAAAGTAAATGAACGAGTTTCATATCTCGAAGTAAGTGAATAATAAAAGTCACATATACCTTTAATTACGAGTACACTGCAGAGGGAATAAAAATGCACCGCAATACCTTTTGGAATGATCACTGAAAGGTTTCTGTTAAGGACATTTGGAGTGCAGTAGAGCATAAATGAATCGGATCAAGGTTGCCGGCACATTTTAAATGAATTTCTTACTTAAAGAGCTAAGGATCTTCGATGCTTAGGGCTAGATGAATCGTAATGCTCATGCGACATGGAAATATGGGGCACATTTAAGGGCAACGTGACTCTAGTTAAAGGGCTTAAGAATCCCACTCAGTAATGCTTTGGTAAAATTTAAACGCATACTTCACTATTGTAATTTCATGCCTAATATTTACGACTGCAATTCATTCTGTTCTTCCATATTCAGTCCCGTCCCCTAATGGTTGTTCAGGTTTTAATCCCTCTTTATTTGGCCCACGTATATATCTCTCGGCCTTACTGCTGGGACCTTCCCTTCTATTTTTCCCTTATATTACGTTCCTAGCTAATCCTTCGTATCTCAAGGTGTGCCCAATCTATTTGGTTCTTTCTCCCTTTCATATAATCCATATTACCGTTTCCTTATCTATTCTTCCATTGCGCACTCGTTTTTCACTTCGTGTGCTCACTTGTCCTTCAATATCTGCCACCAGTACCATTTTTGGAAGTCTTCTATTCTTTTCTGGTTCGATCTTCCAACAGTCTATGCCCCCTCATCCCTTATACAACGCTGCGTAAGAATTCTTGCACGTTTTCCTTCCCTCCTCATGAGCGCACCTTCTTTGAGCATAATAGTCGCGTCCTTGCGGTGAACACCTTAGTTATTCACCGCTGATATCCCTCGAGAAAATTCCATTATCTGCTAATGATGCCTGCTTCTACCTGCTAATCCTTCTGAGATTGGTGAGGTAATCAATTCAATGTCTTAATTTAAATGAAAACGCAATAACCCGCGTCGAATGAACTTGATTAACTGCCGCCCTCCATGTGAAAAAGTGACTCTTCGGAATACTTTGGATAACCGTCCCAATCGCTGTCGGTTGCCAATTCTTACGTTGAATACCCCAAGGTCGCCCGTGCGAATACTTTCTCGAGAATGGCTGTATTTACGTGGTGTTATTACGGTCGGGTAAACCGTGAAAGAAGATGATTTCATTTGTGGGAGCATTAATCCCTATGTTGCTACTGTGCAAAATGAGTTCCTGGTCTCTTTTTTCGTCGCTCAGCTAGCAGGGAAAGAGCAGTTAAACGAGATTTGAAATTTTGTAAGGGTGATCGTGGTTCATGAAGAATTATAAGGTTTACATTCTTGAGGATTCACCATAGATGAAAGAATCGTATATATATATACTGTTTTATTAATTAGAGAATTACTTAAAATGTCAAAAAAAAAAAAGATTATGGCTAGCGTAGAGCGTTAGGGATAGGGATTTGATAACTCAATAAATATATTTCATAATACAATTAATTACCATAGTTATGAAACTATCAACGCACAACTAATTAGTTCCTTCAGTCATCAATATTAAGTTAATAAGTAATGTATTACACAAAAAACCTGAGGGATGTATGTTTTAATAAAACGATCGAATTATATACTTGTAAATATACGAGTAAGTACGGTAATGACCATTGTTTTTATTTGGCTGAGTTCTCTCTGCAATAAGTCAAGAAAGTCGATTGCACAAAGATAAGACTTCATTTTCATGTGTCCTTATTTTCATTTTGTGTTCAAGGTGATATTACCATGTTGTTGATTTATATATGTTTATAAAATATTCATATTTGTGCAAAATGAAATGCATATTTTGACAGAGTGCATGTCAAGAAAATGATTTTAGAATCAAAACACCATTGAAATTCGAATCCATGCATGGGTTTTCGTTCGTTCATGCTTTTCGCCTATACCAACCAGTGTGAAGAACATTCTCACTGGTTTCTCGCAAACCACACTCAGACTACTGCGTAACTTCAATTCAGTTCATTATTTTGCCTTTGTTCTTTTGAATGATGTTAATCATTCATTCAAATTCGCACCAAGATGGTCATGATTACATGTTTTTAAATAAAATTCGTTCCAAAATGGCTTTTGCACCACGATAATGCACCAGCTCACACTTCATTGCTTGTTCGTGAATTTTTGGCCAATAACAAACATACTGTAACGATGCCCCAGCCTCCATATTCGCCAGATATGGCTCCGTGTGACTTTTTCCTCTTTCCAAAAATTAAGAGAACCTTGAAGGACCGTCGTTTTACAGTCGTAGATGACATTAAAAGCGCATCGCTGAAAGAACGAAAGGCTATCTCAAAGATCGAGTTTGAGAAGTGTTTCGGGGATTGGAAGAAGCGCCGGCACAAGTGCATAATTTCCAATGGGGACTACTTTGAAGGTGACAACATCAATGTATAAGAATAAATAAATCTTATTGCCCGAAAAATTAAAATTTCTGTTAATTTTTGAACACACCTCGTACAAAGTCAGTGGTATGATTCTCCATATAGGCTCCGATATTGTACTCTTTTCGAATACATTAGTCACAATGTCCTTTCAGCCAACTGTAAGAGTAGTGAATAAGGCAATCGGCATAAAAGATTGAGGACGATTTGCTGTTTGATGAGGGCAATCGCTGCCATTTTGGTCAGTTTGTGTGATTCAGCAAGGAGATTATTGTTTATTAAAATTATATTTAAAAGCTTAATAAAACCTATTCTTCTTTAGAAATGTTATTTAATTTGATTTAGGTTAGGTTTAATTAATCTTTTGGCTGATTACAATTTTCATTTGGAGAGTTTTCACTTTTCCACCTAGATATAATTACCCTCATTATTCACGTACGTACGAGTAAGTACCGATTGTGCGGGAATACATTCAGCAAAAAAGACCAATCAGTATGTCAGCGAGGTTTGGCAAGTTATTATACAGCGGACATGCTTAATTAGTGCGCTTCCTTCCGGCAAATCCTTAGGGGTATGTTTACCCATTCCACCGCAGGGGCGTGACCGGAAACAAATTCGTCGTAATGAAATGTGACTCCGCGACAGTCATTCCTTGCCGCGATCGATTCAATGAGCGATGGGACTCGTCCGTGCACGCAATGCCAAAATAATCACGTTCGTTTGAACTCAAGTGCTCCTTATTAGCTCGGGAGTCCTCCCTTTCGTCCCTAACATTGTTCTGACTTATGATGAATTTCAATTTATTTAGTGACATCCTTGGAAACAAACCGTGCTGCAGAGGACCTGATCAGATCAGAAATTGACTTCACAAAAGAAAATCATAAATCAGAAATTTACTTCACTTAATGAATCCAAAAACATGGTTATTGGCCCCATAAAATTTATGCTTGACAAGATAATTTGCTAAACCTATTGTGGGGCATAAAATATTACACGGTGAAAGGAAAATTTCTTTCAAAGCAAAGCGTCTCAGGTTTTATTTGATAGTCGTACGTTTCTCGTAAAAAAAAAGAATTTTATTTCATACGAAATGTGTTCTTATTGGGAAAAGGCGCCTTTTAAAGTTAATAAAATATATTATTTATTTACTAACTAAATTCTCGTACGTTTAGTTCGTTTAACAATTATTTTCAACCTAAAAATGTTTAAACTCAGTCCTGTTGTGGAACATTAAAGTTATGACTCAGTGGCCGTTATCATTTTAACCTCTACTTCCTTTCCCGAAGATAGCTCTTCTGATTGTTGAATTGAAGCACGTGAAACGGTATTCAATCGAAAAAAAACATCCTCTAGTGACTTTACCTTTGGATTGACTGCCCAGTGTCCGCCCTTACACGGCGTCCTAATAATTTGATAAAAATGTATGCGACTTATTATGTCTTCAAGTTTTGAAATGAGTGAGCCTTTCATTTCTGCGGTTGTTTTAATGAGATGTTCGTCCCCATTAATGTGTCCCTTCCTCCGACCCGTCCAGGTGACAGGTCATGTGTTACACGCAATCGCTCTGGCAAAGGCGGAAAGAGTGACCACAGGTGATGGGAATCAGAGATGCTAACCGCTATCTGCCCTAAGACATACATTAGAACTCCCTTCTGCGTTTTACCGCCTAATGGTGCAATTCTTCCAACCATTTCTTCTTCTCGTAGCCCTCCGCAGTTATCTCTACTCAACATTCCTTCGCTCTCTTCGTCCGACCTTATCGCAGTCCACTTCCTCTTTGTCTTTCCCGGTGTAGTTCCCTCCTATAGTGTTTTATGCGATTATTGCGTGCTTCTTATGGACTGCAACTCTTCCTCATGGCGGTGTTGCAGTCCATAAGAAACCGATGGAGCGGACATTACAAAGGAATCATTTGTTGTGATCGGACAACCCTCGGAGAAGCTCTCGAGACCAAGAATAAAGACATCAGTAGACTTCTTTGAGCATCACTGAAGAAAGTTCTCGAATGTGACAACGGTTGGTCATTCATTTCAGCCGTTATTTCTCTTCCCGCATTCCCTTTCCGTTTGAAAATTCTCAAAATAGTCCATTTTTTATAACGAACTGGAACTAGAGAATTTTTAAAATGTGAAGGAAAGTGATTGAGGAGTGCATGCCTTCGGACAGTTTTCATTAATGATGATTTATTTTGGGTATTACTTCTATTTTAATTTGTACTTACTTACACTCCAACCTGTTCCCTATCCGAGTAGTCATTTTGAACAATTACTTAATTTCATTAGTTTCTCCCATACTTATCTCTTCTTGTATACTCATTTCATCTCCGTCACATTCCTACATTGTTTCATAATTACTCTCTTGTATTACTTAAATACGACTCCATGTCCACTGCCTCAGCTCATATTTCCAAAGCTGCTTCATTTACTAATCCATTAGCCTCCAATGGTAGTTGATAATAATATTAGCATTGGTGGAATCAAATATTTACGGACAATTTAAATGCTTTTTAGTTTGAATTTATTGCAAACCGGTAATTTTACAAAATTGGCCAATAAATTAAAATATTTGACAGATATCCGTTAGCTTAATGCAGTCGAATTGTTTATTATATATAAACTAAAAAAATACTTGAGGGCTGTGAGGAAGGTTTTAGGCAGGACATACATTGTTATTATAAGGTAATCTATCGGTTAAGGTAGGTTTTTGATTGGACACAA
The DNA here is from genome assembly GCA_037158775.1 of Hetaerina titia. Classification (NCBI taxonomy): domain Eukaryota; kingdom Metazoa; phylum Arthropoda; class Insecta; order Odonata; family Calopterygidae; genus Hetaerina; species Hetaerina titia. The sequence continues at coordinate 42,557,407 of CM073772.1, read as the reverse complement.
CTATCAAACAAATATCTTGTGACTCCTAGCAAAACACAATCCAGCAAAATACTCAATATCAGGCCCCTATTTATCTCTGTGTACTTCTCTCCTCCCTTCATTCTGTCCAACATCCCTATCCTGTTCCTACCCTTACCTCGCTTGTCCAACATTCTCCCCTCTATTACCGCCTTCAACATCCCACTGCCGCTAAATACGCCTTTCTTCCATTTTTCCTGCCTCCATAGGATTTCTCCCAAAAAACCCCTCTCCTCGCCCACCATCTCCATTACTTCCTCATTTGTTTTCCTTTCGGTCCATTTTACCTTCTCCATTCTTCTCCACACCCACATTTCAAAAGCCTCCAATCTACGTCTATCCTCCTACTTCAGCGACCACGTTTCCGCGCCGTACATAGCTACACTCCATATCAAAGTTTTTACGAGTCTTTTCTTAACCTCCTTACTCAATGTTCCCGTCATCAACTCCCTCCTCCTTGAGAAAGCCTCCTTGCCTAGCGCAATTCTTCTTCTTACGTCCCTACTACTTTGACCGTGTTGGTCCAAATCACTTCCGAGATATGTAAACTGTTCTACCTGCTCCACTTTTTCCCCTCCTATTTTAATGTTTAGCCTAGCCTTTTTCTTTCTGGAAAATCGCATAACCTTTGTTTTATTAATATTGATTCTCATCCCATATCTATCACACTGAACCTCCAATTCACTCAGCAATGCTTGCAACCCCTTGGCTGACTGAAAAACTAATGCTTGGTCATCAGCAAACCTAACTGCTTTTACGATTTCCCCGCCGACTTCCCCGCAGACTTTCATTCTTACCTCCATTTCCATACATAACACAAATAATGTCACTAAGGGATTTTTTTTTCTTCATTTCGCATTGAAATGGTATTTTGGACATTAAATCTTTAATTTGCAATATCTCCTCATACATTTTCAATTGATAAAAACTAAAATTTCCGTTATCGATACAATTTTTTGCTCATTTACGAACATTTTTCCAATACGTATTGTGCATGTTAATTTCAAGGACCTTCATATCGAATAGAAAGAATTCTTGAAGCCAAACATCTTGTAACTGGCTTTCTTCAGGAGTTTAGGTGGTGTTTGGACTATCGTTATTTTCAATTGCAACCTAGAATTGTGCGATTACAATTCTTGTAAGTACATACCGTCAATCAAGTTTTTCATTACTTCAGAGAACACAATGAAAATTGGCATTTTTGAGGTTGGTACGACTGCGCTGGTTTTATTCTAAATATGCTCTCTGCCATAAAATTAAATTCAGTCTGTCGTTCATTATATTTTCTCGAGCAATGAATTACGATTCGGAATAAATATTTGAATGGCCATCATGTGACCGGAATTACAGGTGATCAGAGATGAAACGCAGAGCTTTTTAACACCCTCTAAATGACCAATTCATTCTCGTGATACTATAAATTTTCCTTTCATTGCGTGAGCGAATATTTACGTGCAGCTCCATCGGAAATACTCTCTCCTTCGAATCAACAACATTCGATTCGAAAATGTTCCCAATTACTATCAATGATCAAGTTAATAGGGAGATCCAGCCGTTTTTTCCACTAATCCGCCCCTAATCTTAAGCGATGGAATTCAGTTCGAATATATAAATATGTTATAATAATCAATAATAAAATAAAGCATCTCTCAAAGTGGCACTCCCAAGTCGTCCGAATTATGGCGGATAAGTGAAATTAACAAATAAGATTAAAATTAAACAAAAAAATTATACATAAATTAGAGCGGGTCGCGGTGGTCTAGTGGGTAGAGCGTTGGACTGCTGACCGGAGGGTCCCGGGTTCGGCATTCCCGGGCAAGGCACTTTGGGCACCTGCAGCTCCACCCAAGCTAGTTGATTTTTCGGGTACCAGATCTTCCTGGGAAACCATAACCGGCACAGGGAAAGGAACTGGCCCCCCTACCCTGAAGTGTAAATATTCACACGCCGTCGGGCTTGGTACATGGGTGAGCTCTACCATCACCTACTAAACCGACCTTCGGGTTGATTACTGTGTTTATGGTTTTTTTTTATATAAATTAGGTCTCAGTTTAGCTATTTTGAGACGGAAGGGTATTTAGGGGAATTCCAAGAATCTTTACTTTGCATGAGAACCAGGTTGATCGAACGAAATAATGTTTGAAACCAAACTTCTAGTATTTGGCTTGCTTCAGACATTTAGATAGTCTATGGAATATCATGATTTTTCTTTGTAGCCTACGATTTTGCATTTTATTTGTGTCAATGACTCACTTCACGTTGCCGTATAAATTTACTCAACGCCCATATTGTAAAGGATCGCAATTTTTAAAAGATATTTCGATGCCTTGCGCGTCATTTCCATCTTCTCCATTTACCCAGCTCTTTTCACTATTTATTTATACACTTCTTTTTGGGTGAAGTGACAAACAAGTGGGGAGAAACCTCGTTGGTTACGTTTGCTTGGCGAGATGCAATGACAGATAACATCAGGCCATATCCGTAAGATAAGTTTACGTGGGAGCTAAAGAGCGTTTCGGCGTAGGTTTGTGTCTGACGATGTCAAATCACACGCAAAGGCGTGTAAATGGGTGTTCCTTGTTATCAGCTGCCGCGATTAGTCGCGGTTGATTCATTGTGTGAAGAGCACTTTTGTCTTGGGCGTGTCGGGTCACATGGTCGCAGGAGTCGGGCGGTTTGTGTATACAGTCACGATTTTATCTGGAGGTCCTCTCAATTGAGTATCCGGTTAGATGGCGGCCTCAGATCGAGCCGATTGTTTTTAGATTTGTCTGAGCAAATTATATTATATCCTGCAAAAATCCGAACAAACGGAGACTCCCTGTATATGTGTATTCGGGTGCACGTACGATACTCGTGAATCACACGTTTTATTGCTTTGGAATTGAATATCCTAAGTATAAAAGTGAAAATTCCAAACGCACCAAGTCTGGGTACACATTGAACGTAAGAACTCAACTTTGCCGAAACGTACAGAGGAATCGACGCGTCGTCCATATTCCGTAAGTGTTAAAACTTCAGCCATTCAGGGGATAGCTCTATTCAAAGTTGACCAGTAGGAACCACCCGTCCATACCGACTCGGAGAATTCAGCTGTAGAAACAAATAAAATCGTAATTGCGGTAATAAGATCTAAGTTTGTAAGTAAACAGTGTTATCAAAGATTTGACGAAGAGTTTTAATATTGCTCGTTTTTTTAATTTTAATATGGTATGTTTTTCGTGACTCATAGTGCTAGACGGTCAGCCATAATCGTACGTTCGAACTAAGTTGTGAAAAGGTTTAAGGAAACGCCTTAAAAAAGGAAAAGGAACTTAATTGGGCTTCAGGAGTAGTTAAAACTGGAACTGCCAACATTCAGGTTGGAAACTCGAAGCGCTGCCTCAGAGCACGCTTGGGAAGAATTTTCAAATACTGTACGTGACGCGAGAGAATAGTTCAATCCACGCAAACTACTACGTGGTACTAGGGAACCACGATATTACAACGAGGTTACAGTGGCGTTAGGCATGCAAAGAAAGATACACTAAAATTTAAAATACAGTTTAAAAATTAATGAAGCAAATCTAACGAAGACGTCAAATGTTAACTCGTAAAATGTCGGGCAAAAAATAAAAAGATAATACAGGAAATCTTACGTACATTTAAGAGCAAAATGTCATGTAATTGTTTAAAGAATAACTCAAAATTATTTTGGTCCTACTTCGGAGAAATACAAGGGTACTGTACATTTTTTAAAGGCAGAAAATTGCGAAATAATTACAGGCATAGAAAAAAGGCTAATATCCTAAATTAATTCTTTCAGAATGACTACACCAAATATATTGGTGCAGAAAACAAAGTCCCTCGCACACCTGAAGAGCTCATGATCGACATCATAATGAGCTCAATCGACATATCACCAAGTCCCAGGAAAGAATAGAAAGCGGCTTTGAAATATTATAAACCCAGTAAACCCACACAGCAGAGAGAAATCCCCTCTAGAATACTTAACGAACTTGTGGAAGACATCCCACTTAATTTAAAAACTGTTTTTTACCAGTCGATAGAGGAAGGTTCAATACCTCGCGACTAGAAGCTAACTCGCATCACCCGCAACTACTAAGGCATCGATAGGGAGAACCGCAATCAAAAATTAACCAATTTCTTTCACGTCAATATCCTGCAAAATATTAGAACATATCATTTTTAGCAATATTTATTTCTCTAGAGTAGGAACATACTATGTCGTAACTAGCTCGGGTAAAAGAAAATCAGATCGTTCGAAAAACAACTGGGTCTTTTTATTTATGATCTCCTGAAATCTGGTGAAGGGAATACCCAAGTGGATGATGGATATTTGGATTTCAAGAAAGCTTTCGACAAGGTCCTTCACGTGAAATCGATACACAAACTTCCATACACCTAAAAGTAAAACTGTAATCATATTTGTCTGCAAGCAAGAAAATATTGTGATTAGATTACTAGAGATCATTGCTGACCTTGTGGCTCTGGCAAAGCATAGGATATATTCCATCCAGTGAAAAACTTGTACCAGGGATGAAAAGACTATCCAACATCTTCCCGATTCTATCGCTAGCAGAGATTTTGGGCGAATTTCGTTCGGAATGCATATGAAACCACAAACCACGAAAGATCAGCACACTCTCACATCAACGTAACGGAACCGTTACGCCACACCCAAAAAAGCGGGTTCCGCTAAAGCGTGTCATGGGGTTCGGCGGACTATTTTTTTGTAGGAAGTTTGCTTGAACTGTCCAGATGTGTAAAAAAAACATGGCATGGGAAAAGTGCTCCAACATTTACGGAACGGTCTTGACCGGCACTTCTGATTTCCTCTCTCCAGGATTTGGATATCCTGACCCCAATAAACGACTGAATTACGATTGGAAGGCAGAAAAAAAATTCACTCACGTCGTAATTGTACTGTGGAATTTTTTTTGCGAGTATGCATGTGCAGTGCCATCTGTGCGGTCAGAATGAGAATTTTAAATGTTTTTCTGTTGTATTCACTGATAAAAAGTGACATAATTATTGTTTGGAGAATTTTTGTATCAATAAGAAGCGAATGTTTAGATTACGTCGAGCGCTTTTCCACCTTATCCAATTTAGTATCGAGGATATGAAAGAGATGGAAGTGTCCGTGACCTGAAGATATTTCGGATACATACTTCGTGGTGGCCTAGAGCCCGGGATTGATGCGAGCAATTTATTTATTAGTCGTACTTTTACGTAGTTATCAGGGGAGACGACCAATAGCTAAGATCATTAGGCCTTTAGGGATAGGTGGATTATTTGGAGTTAGAATTCAGGGAGAACCTCGGCGTCGACCTTAGCCTACTCTTAACGAAAGGAACAAACGGGTCCACGGTTTAGCGTACCAGCCTATGGACAGTGTAGAACGATCGAAGTGGTCTCCTCATTGCACCCAAATACGGATCAGATACCACTGATAAATTCTTCCACCGCGTGATTCGAATTCGGGCTCTCTCGGCTATGGGGAGCCGGGCCCCTGTCCGCTCATTCCCCATACTAGAAATATACGTATGCAATAATTTATAATTGGACAGTAGAGCTGACATGCCGCAGCAACACCCATACCTAGTTGTTGCTGCCTTGTGCTAGTTAAAAACAGAATCGGACTAGCTATTTTTGGTACTCAAGTCGCCTGCAGTCTACTGCGGTTAGGTACGTAGAACATTATTTTCTCTTGAACGATTGTAATACGGTGCTGTTTGTATAAATATATGCATCTTCATTGTTTCATTTTTTATAAAAACTAGCAAAACTGCCTATACTGATTGACATGCTTGCGGAAGAATCATGCCAAAATTATTCGACCCAACAACGCGAACGTCTTGCCTCTAAACAAAGGAACCTGATAGAGGATGATCTCGAAATTCCACAGTGTCATTCATGTCGAAGAACAATACAATTTTATACAAACAGAGATGAAGGTAATGAACACGTTGTTATAATAAGGTGTGTGAAGCGTGGTTGCCAAAAGACGCAATCCGCAAGGAGAAGTAACTCGTTGTTCACCCATATTAACTTAGATAAGAGCATTGCAACTGGAGATTGAAATTATATAAAAGTTGTAAATTGACTTATGCACGAATGGAGATGCATAGATATGACCAGCAGACTATCAAAACCATAACTGGGCATTGAAATGACGCGATATCCTTCAGTTAGGATATCTTTATCTATAATTCTGTCATCATCTACTTAACATCTATCTCCTTAATAGCCCGCAAGCCTCCACAAGGGCGTGTGGGGGGGGGTGTTTGGGCACCACCTGTAATTAAGGAAAAAAACGCATGCAAACGCCACAAATTTATAGTCTACAAACAAAACATGGTATAAATACGTGCAAAAACCCTTACACCCCACACACATGCAAACACACACACACTACCAACTAACATACACATGCACCTACAAATATACCTAACATCTTTGCAATGTTTAATGTTGTTTCGACTTGTAAATTAAATGTTTTTAATATTTCTAAAGTGACTTCGGTTTCTTACTATTATGATTTCTGATTGTTCTGGGAAAGAATGAGTATTTGAATCTATCTGTATTGGAATCTATCTCCCTTTTTTATCTTTGTGGTCTGATCTAATTAAGTAGTGTGGGGCCATTATAATTCTTTTGGTGTCATTGTTTAACTCGTTGGTATTTTCTTTGATATTTTCATTCCATTCAATTTCATTTAATTCGTTTATTCCATTCAATGATATTTCGAAGGGTCCTTCGCGTCGTGAGGAACTCAATTTAATTACTGGAATAATGTAGGACGATCCTACTTTTATTCTGTTTGGGCAATTTTAAGTTTTTGTAAATTGACGCAGATGAATTCAAATATCTATGCACAGAGAAGAATATTTTTCATCTCGTTTCGAAACATTTTAAATTTATTTTATATAGGTATAATAAAAAACCTTATATTTGTGCATGTTATTTCTTTTTTTATTTATTTTATCATTTATTTACGTTAGGTACTTTTTTATTTTTTTTAATGGGCCAATCCCGTGAAATAAACATGATATCATTATTATATTTATTGATATTCTCGTTAGGAATACGAATTGTGATACACGTTAATCAAGCTAGCTTGCCGCTTGTATTTTTTTTTGCGAGCGCGTGATGGATAAAAAATATTGGGAACGTCCGCGTATCATCCTCATGGGGTATGGACTCCATTCGTTCACTCGCTCGTTCGTGTTTCCGAATGCAAAAGGGCGGTGTCGTCTCTCGTTGTCGGGAGGAAGCTCTCTTTTCGTGAGGGGACGAACGATGCTGGAGGGATAATCACCCTCCTTCGCGGAGCGGCGACTCCTCAGTCGCTCTCTCTCTCCCCCCCCCACCCTACCATCCACGTCTCCACGCGTGTCGTATATACGTGTGAGTACTATCCTTCGAGAGGTGTGTTCCAGTTTAAAGACGTGTCGTCTGGGTGAATTGGGGTGGGGGACATTTTGCATTTAGTCGTCGACACCGAATACGTCGAGAGATATTCCCTCCCCCACCCCGAACGCCTTTGGGGATGTGAGGAGAAGGGGGTAGGGCAGTGTGTCGGTGAGGAGGGTTTAATACTTAACCCGCCCACGGATTCGGTCGTCCCGGAGTCACCACTGCGGTGGTGATCCCGCGGAGGAAGAATAAAGAGACGGCGCATTCGTCGGGCGTAATCGTCGCGCTTGTCTTTACCCCCAGACCCCCGTCTCCCCGCACCACCCTCTCGACACTTTTATTCCCTCTCTCTTTCACTCACTTCGGTTCATAAATGGAGACAGGAGGGACGAGTGGGAGTTTTTTTTCATATTATTTTTTTTAACGACGACCCCACCGAAAATCGCGGGCAGACCAAAAGGAGGTTTTTGACGGTGGAGGAGGCGAGGATGACTAGCCCGAGTGAATTTGGTTACCGCGTCCATCCAGGGGAAAATAGATGCTCAAGGGACGGTGAAATCGGAGAAGAATGAAACGTTTGTTTTACATGAGAGGCGAACTAAGAAGGTTGATGAAGTGTGCGGAGGTACTTAAATATTACCGTTTCAAATGGACACGATGACGCGAGGGCGTACCTTTCCTTTCGCCGCATCCCTTACCTTTTGAAGGTTACTCCATAACGGCAAGTCAGGTTTTTCTGTGTCGCCAAGGTAATTTTTTTGTCAACATCCTTGGGAATTGCGAAAGAGAAAAACTTTTACGGATATCATATTTATCTAAATTTATTCGCCGTTAAATGACGAAGGAATTTTTACATGCGTTTCAAATGCAATGATTAAGTTACTACTTTATTATTGGTAAAATCTTTAGTTTTATAACATTAAACCTCAGTCATTGCCTAATTAAGGCTAATATCCTAGCGCCCTAATGCTAATGCAAAATCGCCGCCCAGGCGTTTGGCCCCGGTGTGGGTTGTATAAGTTACAACATAGATATATTTGAAGTTTGACAGTCAAATTTTGATCTGAAATGAGACTTACTGTAGTTCCTTTGTTGCATGGGTTTTATATTTCTTAGGCGGTGCCGTAATCGAATGGCGGACGTTGAGATCTCTGAATCTTTGTACGTACGCATAATACTGGGAATGGGAAGAAGAGAGTGCGTCCTTCTGCTGCGGTATGCTTGAGTAATATTTGAAAAGAAAGCTCTGGAATGTACGCTAAAATTATACTTTCATGATTCAGCTATCTGTTTATAAACCTAAAATAATTTCATAAGACAAATATTCTGTTGTCTAGCGAAAAAATAAATGTTTACAATTCTAACTCTCTCTCACTTTTCGAGGAACGTCGTATTTCATCTTTGAAATCTGTAGATTTGTGAATTTGAAGGAAAACTTCAATTCGAATGCCCAGCATCCTACTTTCTTTGCTAGTTAAACATAAATGAGAGCATTAGTGTTGAAATATTACTCACATTAAACAAAGGAAGAAACATTTCAGTGAAAAACATCAGCGAACTGAGTGAAAACATCATTTCTCAGGTGCAGTCACTTGTATTGGCGGTCACCGATGAAGGGTGAAAGGTTAGAATAAACTTATAATGAAATAAATTAAACGAATTATAGGAAAACATGTGAACGAATGTTGATTTTAAAAACGAGCTAACAGAAAAAAAGAAAGATAGTTCTTAGATTGAATATCTCTTTGACTCGTAAAATCGGTTAGTCTATAGACATGTGAGTTATGTCATTTCTAGGGAATTAGTATTCATGTAATTGAATATGCGTAATTGCTTGGTGAATTAGTGACCATCCAGATGATGGATGTTATAATGGTTAATTGTCCATAAATAATTTTTGTTCTATGGTTTGCTCTGTGACAACCGTTGAAACAGGGAGACAATGTTAACAGGTGATGTTTGGCGAGCTCTCAAGGTCTTGGCAAATTAGAAATTGAAGGGAGGAATACTCTCCATTCTCATTAAAGTGTTGTAAGAGATTTAATATAATTATTACCCTCTATATAGACAAACTTCAAGATCTTGTAGACTGACTTAACTTTCGAGAAACAGACCCCGGACACAGCAAAATGTTGAGATCGTAATTATTCTCCTCTAATACTGTCAGCGCTTAAGTGTTACTTTTACCTGCATGACTTTGGAGAGTCACGTTTCGCCCAAGTCTTCTACATCTACATCTACATAAATACCCTGCGAGCCACCAATAAAGGTGTGTGGCAAGGGGTGTAGCACCATGAGGGAAGGGTAAGGAATGAGAGGGTTGGGGTTATCAAATAGGTGAGGAAAGGTGGGGGGAACCTGTAAGAAAAAAATATGAATATACATACATACATGCATATACACACACACATATATATATATATATACACATACATACATATATGTACATACACAAACATATATATATATATGCATACATATCCTCGCACAGTCCCTAACCTGTACGTTAATACTTACTGTAATGAACTAACTCCTGGGGAATTTCGACTACAAACATTCTGGTCCCTTATCGTTCTTGGAAAAAATGACATTTTAAACCTATCAGTCTTGCAGTTTATCTCTCTAATCTTATGTTCGTGATCCCTTCGACCGTAATACGTTGGGGTTCGTATTATATCCTTGATGTCATCGGAAAAGGGCCCATCTTTAAATGTTTTAAATATCTTTAAATGTCTTCGTCTACCTTTTCCGCTACTTTTTTTCTATTCCGAATTATTTCAATAATAGATTCGCCTCAAAAAGCGACCCTATTATAGTAAGTAGTATAGTTCGTCAAAATATGCAAGTGTCATTATTTTATCCCCTCCTTCGAGTACTCCTCATAGGCTTCTTTCTTCGTCTCCTCCTGGCCTAACTGCACAACCAGTCGTTTCCTCCGTGTTCCCTTGCGGGAGGGAGGGTATTTCCGTCGCTGTCATATTCTCATCCTTTTTGCTACCGCCTCGACTTCACATAACCCTTGATGGGTGTTTTTCCCTGCTAGCATGTGCAACGCGGAGAAAAATGACTTTTACTGCCTAGGGTGGAAGGGAACACGGGGAGGAGGGGGTAAATCTTTCTTGGGAAAGGAGTAGAATAGGGGGGGTGATGGGGAAAGAAAGGAGACCGACGACGGAAATAAATGCGAGAGGGGAGTTAGGGTACACACAAGCATTACCAATCCCATCGCCAAGGAGTAGCGTCTGGGGTCCATGTGGCCCACCCTAGAATAGCAGTGGGGTGCACGCGACCCGAGTTTCGGGGTGGAGGGAATGCGTGCCCTTCACCAGCCCTTTTGGTGGAGGGAGAAGGGGAAGGATAGAGAATAAGACGTTAGGCGTTGAGAAGATGACGTCTGAAAGGAAGCATCCCCCTTTTTGTGAAGCACAAATAAGTGACAGCGCGCTTGGGGGAAAATTGGAGAACGCGGGGAACACTCGAGGGGGGGGGGGGTTTGGTTCTCTTAAGACGTACACCGTGTGGCCGGACTGGTGCTCCCATGCTTTTAACACCATCCTCCTCTTTGTGTTCTCCCCCACGGGATACACCATTCACAAAATTACGAAAGATTACAATGGCACTTCTAGAAGTGATTAAGTGTCGTAATCCGCTGCAATTGGATTGTCCATTTTGGTGAACGTTAGATAGGCGCACTCTCATGCTAAATATATATTTGGTGGCGAAAGTAGGCCAATGTTCGACTTACAAAATCTTGTACGTAGACTTACGTGCATAGAATCAACTTTTGAATATAGTATACATCCTAGCATGAACTGTACATGGTACCCTGAAAACCACCGCTAGGGTGCGTGACAGGCATTCTAAAATCTTCGTAATTACCGTTGTTCAATAATATCGTATTCCCTTATGATGTTCTCGGATTATGCCTCAATATCTCAAAAGGCTTTTACCTTTATCCTTCAGTATTAAACGTTTCAGAAATGAATTCTTGGCTTTCCCCCAGAGTCTTCTCCATTCTTACCTTAAATTTTGATCTGGGATAAACCAATACTCCTAAAATTATATAACTGGTTATTTTGAAATTATGTCCAACAGCATATTATGAGAAATTCTGAAATTTTCAAATGTTTATATTTAGGTTGAAAAATTTTCAAATTGGAAATCGAAAGAAGTAGTGCTAAGCATGGGTGGAGAGGAGAGAGGGTTGTTGGAAGCAATCCAAAGGTGGCAAGAAAAGTGGATGCAGAGTATTTTGATTGGTGATGGAATTTCATCATCGATAGAGGGAAAAACGTTAAGCAAGGTTAGATATGGGGAAGAAAAGGATAGCCATTTTGGATAAAATGAAGGGATGTTGAGAGGGAATTGAAGAAGGGTTTATTGCAGTGAAGTGAATCAGGTTGTGCCGTACTGTGAGAGGGTTAGACACGAGGTTATACGTATGTAGCGATGGTTAGTCTCTGTACCCCTCCAAAACCTACTTACAACCGTAGATTTCTATGATAATACGTCTGAAGTACCACGCAAATGTTAATTTATCTCATTAAAATAGTGTAAAAGTGGACAATTGAGCTTAAACTCGAACTGAATCCACACGCGAGTTGAAGATCTAAATAGATTTTAAAAGCGGAGTAGTGTGTGCACTCACCTATTTTAAACATTATAAAATTACGGGGGAAATTTCGATGGTAAAATAAAATTTTCTCTACGATCAATCACCATTGAGTCTCGCCTTCCCAAAACTACGCTGTCACGGACCTACTACGACCACCAACTCCTCCTCGAGTAGAAATTCTTCGTATCCAGCATTTCACTCCTCAAGAAAAACACACGCATATGAAACCATTCACCTCCGATGGGGGACTATTATTCAGCGATCAAGGGAAGGTTGCGTTTGGAGAGACAAGAAGACAATCGACGGAGCGCACTCCTCTCCCTTTTCGTGCACCGAGATTTTCCATTCCTTTTTCTTTTCGCGTGAGACACGGAGGGAAGACGTGTCGTGGCGAGCACGCGGAGTGACACGATTGCCACACACGCCCCTGTTTGTATGCGGGGCACTCGATCACGCGGCGGCTCTCATATTCCGGTGGGGAGGAGGGTGCGGGGTGTGCTTCCCGCCCAACGGGAATGATCGGCACACGCGTCCGGGGGTGGACACCTGGGGGGGGGGGGGAGGGGGTTGTGTCGGGATGGAGGAGGGGTGCGGAGAGAACGGTAGGATGAATGGCGTGTGCATGGTGCATTGTTTGAAGACGTCCCACGGCTGAGGTCATTTGAACCTTCGGGACAGATGGGTCATTATGAAACGGAAGAGGCGAGAGCTTTGAGAGGGAGAGAGCTTGAGGAGGCGAGTACTCATGTCAGCAGCATCGAATGCGCAGGTCTGCTCCCCCACACCGCCCATCCATTCCTTTTCCCAGGAGTGGAAGCCATCGACTTGGCTTCACGTGCTAATCTGGCGTGGATGCGATCTCTTATTTATTGGAAATGTAATATTTCAAAATCTGGTACTCACCCATTTTTTCACCTTAAGGATATATTCTAGGCGATATTCCTACAGTAATTCAGTCGTTTTTTTAAATATTCAGTACATTACGCCCGAGACTAAAGAATGACGATGCTAGGTAGGTAACATGTACAAGAATAATGATACGTTTTGTATGAAACAGACCAAAAGAGGAGCTGTGTGTCTTTTAAGACAAAATCTTAAACATAATTTTTTAAAATTAATAATTAAAATTAATCTAATTTGAGATTCAACTGCATTTTTCCCATTTTCTAAGCGTGGCTAACTAACTAATTTGCGTTCATAAAAGTGGTAAAAATTACTCCTGATATCACTTGCTGTATTAATCAACGAAGCATTCCAGCTGTAGAGCATTGAATGGTGCCACACACAATGTGGCGTGCATAGGAAAACGAAGAGTTGACAAACCAGCGAAAAGTGGAGTAAAATCTCTCTTTATTTTCAGTAGTCTTTATCTTGTGAAGTCTATCGACCAAATCTTGTCCTAAAGCTCCAAAAATAAGCGCTGTGAAAGCATTATGCCAAAGGGGGAGATTTGGTACTCCCTCCGTAGCTACCCCTTTGTTGTACGGCAATATCTTGAATGTTTTCTCCAAGGCCGATGATGCAAGCGTTTAGTGAAGACCCGCACGGAATTTCTCAGCATCTGAAAGAGCGCTCGTAGCGAGGGCCAGATGTTAGGACAACGCACGAACGCCCTTTGATGTACGAGAATCAGATGGCAATTATTAAACATCCTCCAGGTATCCCCAACCTTGTGGCTAGTGATACCATCTTTATTTTGATTCAAGTAATTTTAGGCGATTCGCATTCGTTAAACACATATGGTATCGTACAGGTAATTGAAACAGTAGCGCCCTCATTGCAAAACATTTTCGAATTTTCTCGCCAAATATGAGGGAAAGTATTATCAATTATGTAGGTAGCTGAGATGCTACAAGATAAAGAATCTTCTCGAGAATTATTTAGAATTTTATTATTTTACCGGTGAAGAAAAGGTTTTTGGATGGACACAACTACCAAATAAATATATATTTTGTAACTCCAAACAAAACCCAATCCAGCAACCTGTTCTACACCAGGTCCCTCTTCATCTCTGTATACTTCTTTCCTCCCTTCATCCCGTCCAACATCCCTATCCTGTTCCTGCCCTTCCCTCGCTTGCCCAACATTCTCCCCTCTATTAACTTCTTCAACATCCCACTTCCGCTCACTACGCCTTTCATCCATTTTTCCTGCCTCCATAGGATTTCTCTCAACAAGCCCCTCTCCTCACCCACCATCTCCAGTACTTCCTCATTTGTTTTTCTTCCAGTCCATTTCACCTTCTCCATTCTTCTCCACACCTCATTCCTACTTGACTCATATTATCAGAAAAACAGTTCCAGGCTGAGGGAATTACTATGTGTAGCAAAGCTCGTGACCAAAACCAAATACGCTCACACATTGTTGCGTTTCCTGTCATTTTCCCAGTCATACTTTTTTAACTTTTCCGTCTATAGAATCTGCCTGCTGACTGTTGCATTTACAAAAATTGTTTGAAGAGTGGAGGAATAATCTTGAGAAGACTTTACATGATTTATTAGGAATGATTTTGACCAAACACCGAATTATGTCTCGTGTAGCGTAGAGGAGCTGAATTTGCGAAACAATGTTGTATGATTAATTCAGTTGTGTAACAAGATCATCATGGGAACTAGTTTGGGAATCGCTCACGGAGCGAAGGTTATATTACAGATTAAAATTCATGCATAAATTGGAAGCTTGTGTCTTCAGGAATGCTATTGAAAATGCACCATTAGTCCCATCGTGCTTCGATAGGAGAGATCACTTAAATAAAATACCAAGATAAAATGTAAAGTAGATATAAGATTTCATTTTTTCCCAGGAGCGATTAGGAAGTGGTAGGGGAGAAAAAATATTTCTTAATTCTAAGTATGCATACATAAGTATTTATAGTACTTTGTCATTAAGTCATCTAATCTTAGTTAATGTCTTTCTTGTTACTAACAGCTCCTCTTGCATACATGGGACATCATTGTTCACTTATATATCGTATTTAATACACCTGTAGTTCAGCTACTTGTAAATATTATCTATGGTACGTTATTTGAATTACTTTACCTATATATTGCTAATAAATATTAGGAAAAAGTTCATTTTTTTATGTTGCATATCTGGTTTCGCTACCACTTTCACTACCGCTCAATACGCCTTTCAAAAATGGATGAAAGGCGTATTGAGCGGTAGTGGAATGTTGAAGAAGGTAATAGAGGGGAGAATGTTGGGCAAGCGAGGTAAGGGCAGGAACAGGATAGGGATGTTGGACGGGATGAAGGGAGGAAAGAAGTACACCGAGATGAAGAGGGACCTGATATAGATTAGTTTGATAGGTGGGGAGTCACAAAATGTTTATTTGATAGTTGTATCCATCCAAAAAGCTACCTTAAACGGTAGATTACCTAATAATAATCGGGTTTCGCATACTTTTTGCCACGCACCCTAGCGGTGGCTATTTAGGTGCCATGTAGAAGTATAAGATGGTAAAGTAACCATGTACTGAAAGAGGGAAATGAAATTATTACCGGTACTCTGGGAAGAGACTTACGGAAAAGATTAGTGATGACTATAATTTGGAGCGTTTAATGTTATGGTTCAGAAGCACGGTCGTTGGATAATAGGAGTTATCATTTACATCTATGTAATTCTCCAAAACTGCCGCAAGGGCGGGTGGCGGGGAGTGCGAGGGCACCAGCCATGCATGCAGAAATGGTAGTTCATACATTCACTTGAATATACGTGTACAAGTATGTTAACTGATATAAAAAAACGCTCGCGCACATTAATGACTGTATGTGTCGCGCAATAAATGATATGTTTGACTAAATCATAAAATTTTATTCTTAAATTCAATGCATTCGAGCAGCTGGGTTCGGGTTTGTTATGCTTGGGTATCATGCGGGGTAAGAGAAAGCACTTTAATCCTTCTGTGACGGTGTCTATCTCTCTTACTTTATGCCGGTGGTCGAATCTACCAACATAATTTGGTACCGTAATACTACCTTGATCAAAAAGTTCCCGGAATTTATTGAGAAAATTAAAAATACAAGTTTATTCATCTAAATCTATATTGTCCCCTTCAAAGTAATCCCCATCGACGGCAACACACTTATGCCAGCGCTTGATCTAATCCTCGAAACATTTTTTATATTCGGTTTTCGGTATGTCCATCAGTGCTTCCTGCGATTTTTCCATTACTTCCTCTCGGCTGCTAAAACGCGTTCCCCGTAATGGTTTTTTAACTCGATTGAACAGAAAGAAGTCACAGGGAGCCAAATCAGGTGAATTCGGTGGCTGTTGGATGGTATTTGTTGCATTTTTCGTCAAAAAATTACGAATAATGATAGCACTGTGCGACGGGCGATAAACTCATTAGTCTCATCGGACTCACTTTAACTGTGCGATTGGCACTTTAACGTCTCATAACGCCCAAATAATACTCTTTGTTTACTGTCTGGCCTTCTGGCAAAAATTCATGATGCACTACACCGTTGTAATCCATGAAAACCGTCAGCATTGCCTTCTTTTTTGACTGAAAACGACGTGGTTTTTTTGGTCTCGGCTCATTTGGTGAACGCCATTCACTTGCCTGATGTCTGGATTGCGTGTCGTACTCATAAACCCACGTCTCGTCTCCAGTAATGATCCTTTTGATGAATGTGGGATCGGATTCAGCCTCGCAAATCATGTCTTTTGCGACGTCAACACGGTCATCATCTTCGATTGACTCACGACCACTTCTAAACCGCTCGTGCCACTGGTAAACGACCGTTTTTTTTTAGAGAATCGTTGCCGAAACACTTTTCCAACATTTCCAACGTCCGTGCGCCACTAAATCCGTTTTTTACGCAAAATTTAATACAAGTTCGTTGTTGCAAATTTAAATCCATTTCTGCAATTGTAAAAAATCGCCAACACACACAGAGATAGATGTACTCTTGGCTACGTAACTTTTGCAAATGTCAAGTTATGACACTAAGATTTAAAGGGAATATCAACAACAGATGTACCAATTTAACAAAAAAAACAGAACTCAAATCGGAACGATGGGAGCGCCACACGGTGGTTATTCCGGGAACGTTTTGATCAAGGTAGTATTTTCCTCAGGGTCTTAAGAAAACTCAGGTATTCTCTACCTTTTTAACATCATTCTTCCTTGCTCCCTTCAAGAATCGTGAAGCTATAACATACACGATTACTCTCTTCTCGTAGCAATTTTTAACAAACCTAGCGTTTTAACAAGCATAGCAAATAAAAACAGACGTTTCAGGCGTGATATGGTGGAATATCATGATTAACTAAAATTGGCAATTTTCACAAAAATAAAATTTTTAAAATTTTCATCAATACATAATGGCAACAGAAGATGATGTAGTTACATTGAAACCGGTCGTATTAATAAAAATTTTATTTTTGTGGAAAATTGCCAATTTTAATTAAGCATAGCAAAGTGTAGAAGTGAGCTTAGATTAGATCCTTTTAAGATTTGGTTGTGGAAAAGGGTTTAAAAATTATATGGAAAGGTAAAGGAAACACCGAAACGTATATAGGGTTGAGAAAGAGAGGAAGTTGACGGAAGAAATTTGAAGAATATGAAAAAGGTGATTGGAGTATTTTGAAGGCTGTACAAAAACGTAGCTTTTCACGAGAGAGTGAGAAAAGAATGGGCAATTTTGATGGGGAGACAAGGGTTAGGAACAATGAGCAACCGAAGAAGGTAGCAGCGCAGTTAAAATGATTCGATAATGTGGGAGGTCACTTCATAAATTCACTTGAATGTGCATTACATGTATCCCTTTGAGATATTCCAATCCCTACCACTACGTCATAGATTACTTATAACATATATTATTATTTCCTACGGAAATTACTCAAATCGACGCACCTAAAGGCGGGAGTGGTGTCGTACAGGAGGTCGGAGCTCATAAAACTCCGGGAATGTTGGTAAATTACTCGAGAGAAATGTTTAAGGGAGAGGTCGCCGTAAAATAGGGGAATGATGGGGATGAATTGGAATGTCTAGGCAAAGGGGGCAGCGTTCTCCGGAGGGATCCGGTGAGAGGGTGAGAAAAAATAGAGAAGGGAAGAGAGAGATGGAAGAAAAGAGAGAGTAATGGAGAGGGAGAGACCGAGGTTAGCTTCCAGCTAAAGGGGTAAAGAGAGAGAGAGAGAGAAGGGGGGGGAAGATAAGGGTAATGGAGAGCGTCAAGTACTCGCGAGGGGGTGGGGAGGGGGGGAAGGTGTGTGGGGACTCGGGAGGTTCTTTCACGCACACGCACATAAAGGAGTGGTCTGCTAATGAGTGGGAGACGGCGATCGCCTCGAGGCTCCGTCGAAGGACGAGGCGGAGTATGTAAAGTGGGAGAGTAAACGTCTCTTGGGGGAGAAAAAAAAGGCGAACGTTGAGAAGGGCGCAAGAAGAAGAGGACGCGAATTACTAAAAGTTGCACGATAATAGCAGAGGGTTGGGTGGGGGTGTTGGGAGCGAGGAAAGTGCGAGGGTGAAGTGCGGAGAAGTTCGGTAACGACCACTTGTCGGGAGGCTTCAATTGCAAGTACATGTATGTCGAAGGCGTCGCGCAAGCCTTGGTTGGTGACAGTGTCTCCGGAGTAGGATGTCCGTGTGAAGAAGTAGGTGTGATGATATGCATTCATTGTGTTTGTAGCGTTTTAACGGTAGTAAATTCTCCTCCAATATATATATATATATATATATATATATAGTCACTTTCTTGGAAAACCCACGAACGTGCACAATAATGTAAATTCACTAATAGTCATAACAAACACAGAAACTAAAACATATAAAAGAGGGACTCACTGGGTGTTTGTTATGACTATTAGTGAAATTACATTATATATATATACACATATATACTATAAAAACCATAAACACAGTAATCAACCCGAAGGTCGGTTTAGTAGGTGATGGTAGAGCTCACCCGTGTACCAAGCCCAACGGCGTGTGAATATTCACACATCAGGGTAGGGGGGCCAGTTCCTTTCCCTGTGCCGGTTATGGTTTCCCAGGAAAACCTGGTACCCGAAAAATCAACTAGCTTGGGTGGAGCTGCAGGTGCCCAAAAGCCCGGGAATCGAACCCGGGACCCTTCGGTCAGTAGTCCAACGCTCTACCCGCTAGACCACCGCGACCCGCATATATACTATATATATTATATAAACCATTTACATAGGAATCAACCTGAAGGTCGGTTTGGTAGGTGGTGGTAGAGTTCACCCAGTACTAAGCCCGACGGCGTGTGGAATTCACACATCAGGGTAGGGGTCCAGTTCCTTTCCCTGTGCCGGTTATGGTTGCCGAGGGTGATCTGATACCCGAAAAATCACATAGCTTGGGTGGAGCTGCAGGTGCCCAGAGTGGCTTACCCGGGAATAGAACCCGTGCCCTCCGGTCAGTAGTCCAACGCTCTACCCCCTGGACTACCGCGACCCACATATATATGCATATGTATATTTACATATATTTTTATATAAAAAATATATTTACATGTATATATGTATGTTTATTTATTTTTAATCACAATTGCATCAGAACGTTCAATAAAATTTATGATTGATTGTGACTAATGCATAATAAGACTGCACTCCGATATAAGTAAATCACTATATCAAAGCACAATTAAACGGTGATAAACTCTATCTAAATATTGCACAAGAATGCAGTTAATTTATACGGTTAAATATTAATCGAGCTTTCGTAAAAGAGCATTTTCTTGTATTGTATTTACAAGTATGTACAATATGTACAAGTATTTGTTGTTCTGGTGCCAGCATACGCATGAATCGAGCGTACTTCATTTGCGGCGATTTGAGAATTGTTCACTACATCAACCGATTTCGGTCCCTCTCTTGAAACTCTTTCAATAATAACTGCGGTGGTAAGTGGGATTTTGAACCACGCCGTGGGTGTGGCGAACCAACCGTAAAATTATTCGCCACGCCATAAGGGAAAAAATGATTTCCAATAAAACTGTGACCGTACCCCATAACTTATGTCGAGCGCAGTTAGCTCCGTGGGAGAAGAACCGGCGAGAGGAAGGGATGGAGAATGAGGCGGACTCCGCTTTGCAATCGGGAGGATTGGGGTGGGAACAAAGGCTCATTATTGTAATCACCTCCGATATTATTGTCTATACTTCGCATCTGTCGTCGTCTCAGGAAATCTGAGAAAAGAAGCGAAAAAATCTAGGAAAAGTGTGTGAGTAATTAAGGTTTAAGTGTAGCCATTTGTAGGTAATCCCCCATCAAACGGCTTTTTCCTTTCGCTCATCAACTTGGCTCACACAACGAAACTAATATCGCCTTACCCTGCCTCTACACGACATGGCATTATATTTCAATTGCTTATTTCCATTACGGTTTAACTGCAGAGTTTTTTATTTAGTCATTCCCTGCGTTAATATCGCGTTGGTTAAAAAATATGTGAAATCATGCGGCTGGATTGAAAAAATAATAATTTCGATTCAACACATTTTATCTCCGTTTTAGGGTTTTGTTTCCTGTCACTGTTCTGATGTATGACTCAAGTTGAAAATAAAACATTCGAAGACACTATGTAATCCTTGCGCGATCCCGAACTATGGCTCAACTTCATATCTAGTCTTTATGTTTTGAAAATGCGTATAAGATTTGCAACGCGCGAACCTCAACATCTACATGACATCATGCAAAACGCTGCTAGGGTGTAATTCAGGGGTTGGAACTGCACACCATCAAAGTTAAAGTTTGCTTAATTTTTAAAAAGAAATAAATATACACAATAATTCAGCTGGTAGCAACAAGAAGAACAATAAAATAAGAGTTAATTATTTTTTAGGAGAGTGTTACAAGTTGGCAGTTTTCCAGATGGCAATACAGGTATACAATCAGTTTACATTCAATCATAAAATTTCACATTGTATTAACATTTTTTACATGAATTACATCTACTCATAAAATTTCGCATGTATGTCATTGTCTTATAAACTTTTACGTCTTTTTAAATAAATTTAAATTGCTCGAATTTTGCAGGTAGATTGTTCCAGCTAATGATAGTTATGTTAAGAAATGAGATTTTTTTACATTTGTTCTTTACACCCCGTTTTTTGTCTTTTTTTGTGATGATTTCTCTATATAAAGTTAGGATTTCCGACATCCTTCCTTTTTTCTCTTCAATCATACGGAACATTCCCCTGAGTATTCTTCTTGTTCTCCTTATTGCTTTTTCATGTTTTTCTTCAGTATTTTGTAATGTTGTTGTCACATTCTCCGTTCTCCTGTGCTTCCCCGATACGTATTTGGCATCCTTTCTCCGGTTTTGCAATAAGACCTTCTTCATTTGGGTCCCATACTTATGATGAGTAATATTGATCTTATACACCGTGGTCTTATACACCTTTTCCTTAGTTGTTCTATTACTCCTTTCGAGGTTTCTCATAACCAAGTGCAACATTCTGAAAGCTTTCTCGGCATTTAAGTCCACGTTTGGTCCTCAGCCTGTTGGATAGAGTAATGATAGATTATTAAGCTACGTAGACTTTAAAGGAAATATTTCCCCCTAGCAATGTTTGCAGTTTCCCATACCGAGTGGGCACAATACATCATGCATTCGACAGATTCAGGCGAGATTTAGTGGGAGTTCGTCATTATGAGAAAACAAATTTGCACTTTTTCACAACTTTACTGGTAGCGTACTACGCGTTTCGGTTCACAGAACCATCTTCAGGTACATACGAGTATATGACAGGTACAAATCTGTTTTCTCACAATACATCATGATAGACTTTAACGAGGTCTCACGCTCCACTTTTGGTTGCGTAAATTTTTCGGTACTACTCAGCGGCTTGTACGTAAGTCTTGTAGAGTGCAATCGATGTAATTTCTCTCGTCGTCGCATCTTTATTGAAGTTTAAGCTGACGCGGAAACCGGACCTTCCCACTCTCCGATAGCCCACCAGGTCCTAATGTCTTATCAAACCAATATGACGTCAGTGAACATAGTAGTCGCGCGCTTCTTAGAATGATTGTATATTTCGTTACCTCGCGACGGAAATTGCGTATTACCAGACCATCTACGTGCAGCTAGGCCCGGTGTGCAACCAATAATACATAATATCCTCTTCTCATTGCGTCCTTACATTTTAACGACCCGTCAAGAGTATTGAAATGAAATATTCCAGTTTTAGGGGAGGAGGATGTAACAGAGAAATGACGTGAAACTTTTCATTTTGAAATAGAAACGTCTAATTAAATGGATTCAAGGATGGGAAATCGCGTAAAGATATGTTGGAGAGGGAATATTTATCTGGGCGATATCGAACTAGTCAACTGTCCAATAGCTCTTCCTTCCGTGATGGTTGCTTAAAAAATATGAGAGATTTGGAATAGACGACACGTGAAGTGCTGGGAAGAAATGGCTAATTTGATTGACTTAGGGATTTGGAGTAAATGGGACTGTCTGCGTCTCCTCCGAGACGGCTTCACTATTCGCCGATTCATCATGCTGGAGGTATTAAATGTCGCGGAAAAAAGATTTTTCACTAAGGTGTAGTCGAACAGTATGTTTATAAAAAGTGAGTTCACATGGTTATAACTATTATATGAATCAAAATCAACTCGGAGATTTATTACAAGAGCTAGGACTGGAGACGCACGTTCTCCTCACTGAATTCCCACGCGACTCTAAAAATATTTTTATTTATTCGCTCTGCATATTTTATTCATTCGTGTTCGTCGATAATTACTACGACAACCTCGCGAAGCATGACGCCAAGTCCACGACGGTGAAATGTAAATTTTCGTAATTAATTTATGCGGTGGAGGGTTTCCGTTAAGTACAGGTTAGGTGCCAAGAATTATTTATCGCCAGTTTCAGCAAAACATTCGCCCTCCTAGTCGTGATGGTTCATGCTTAGCTTGCACCTCCGTTAATGCTTAGGTTAGCTTCACCGAGCTAGTAAATTTCACTAGGTCCTGATTTAAGCTGTGGTACCTTCTCTCACCATTTGAAAATGCTTCAACTATTTGGGGATATGGTATCCAATCAATCTCCAAGTACCATGTCGATCTCTGCCTCAGGGATAAATTACCCTCTCAAACTTTGAATACACGATCTCCTTTGTCGTAGAGTACAGTGGCTTGTACGGCTGAAAGAAAACAAAATTTTAAATACAGTTTTAAGTGTGTGAAGTCATTATTTTATCTAACCCATGTTTTATTGTTCTTATTTTCTGCACATATCACATCAATGAAGTATATTACACTTAGATACGGTAATGCACGTAAACTCTTGCAAAAATTATTTCCATCATTTGAATAATTTAACCCTTTAATTGGTAACTAATGTTTTTGCGGCGCTTAATTTTGATGTTGCCTACCCGGTGAGGAATCATCCCCTGACGCACACCTTTGTGGTGGTTTACACGGCACCAGATATTAATCTCTATCTAAACACTATCCCGAAAGTCATCGCAAGGACGTGTGGCAGGGGATGTAAGATGAACAACCATTCTCCTTCTCCAGTACTTGCGCATGCATTTGGCAACAATGAGATTCACCGAAAGAGCTCGCGCAAGGGTGCGACCAGAGACCATTTGTACCTAATCCGTTATACATATTACGATCCTTATTCTGTCCGTAAATACTACACTGACTACGCCAAGAAAGCAAATATATATATATATTTAAGAAGGACGACGGGCTTACCTGCAACGCTGTCACTAATAATCAGTTATCATTCTACTCATACAGGCCGGACCATTCACTAATACGTTAGTTTTACAACTTTATCTACACGACACCTCGCAAAAGGGCGTGTGTGATAGTAATCCTTCCCACTGGTGCATCAAGCCGCACATAACAGTTGAATAACAAGGAGCCTTGGAATATACCCATTAATAATATATTTTGATGCTATTAAGTGTTTGATCGGAGAATAAAATACTGTCTTAATATGAAGTTTCTTTAATTAGTTACTGAGATAAACCGACTACTTTGGTGAATGGCATCATTATGCATATGTTAGCAGTTAGGGTCAGGTGGGATGTGGGGAGTTGAGACAGGGCGAAGAGAAACCTGACCTAAGCCTCTCATAATGTAAGGCTTACATTCAAAGGATATAGAGCAATTACTGCCGTTGAATTGTTAGCACAAATCACCCAATTGTATGCCGTGTGATAGCATCGCACGGTATGGAGAGAGCTTTATACTCAATTTCAGCGAAAAATCTTTCACCGTCGTTCGTTGAACCCAGTTCCACAATGAGTGAGGCCAGTATGCCCAACACCGCACAAATCTGATGCGGATGTCGACCCTTTTGTTCACATTTCATAATGAATCAAATGAAGTAAAGGTCACAAGAGAGGAGAAGACAGAAAATGTCTTCATACGGAAAGTAATGTACTGTCGGTAAGAGTAGAAGCAGAGGTTGGCAATTTTTCCATTAGGGAAAATTCAGAGGAACAATCAACATCAGATCCCCGTTGTATAAGTTGACTTAAAAGTCTTTAAAAATAATCATAAGCGTAATGTAAGACATTCTTAATTACGTACCAATACTGCGAAGTGTAGGCACGTTGAATCATATCTTTTGTATTTCGATAGACGGTTTGGTGTGGAAGTGCAGGCCTGTTTAATGTAAATTTTTGAATACTTGTAGTTATTAGGGGAGGCTAGACCGACAGCTTTGGTCATTTTCACCATTATGGATAGGTAGATAATTCGGTAGGGGTGGAAATTTCAGGAATTGCAGGAAGGGATAATAGGAGAGATCATGTAACTAAAATTAGAGAGATGAAGTGTCGATTCGATAGATTTAAGATGTAACTTTTCTCCAAAACAATAAGGGATCAGAATAACGGAATTTGAGCGCGCTGGAGGGAGAGGTATTTGGTGTCAGAATAAGTCTGATGAGTAATCACCCCATGCCAGACAATCTAGTGGTGGCTTGCAGGGTACAATGCATAAGGGTGGAGAGAAACCAAGAGTCGGCATTAGCATAATCTAAACAAAAAGCTTTTTGGGATAAGGGGTCCACGGTTTAACGCCCGACCTGACGGACGGTGTGCTGAACTTGAGGTTCTCTCCACATGACACATTAAGTATGGATATGGATATCACTGAAAAAAACCTGCTTCCTCCGTACCTGAACCCTCTGAGTGAGAATCCACTACATTAGCCACCTCGCGACCTCATTATTTTGATCCACCTATGGTATACGTTTGAACTAACTCGTGGATACTTGTATATATGCATAGAAGTATGCATGTTTGTGTGTGTGTGTGTGTATATATACACACATACACACATGGTTTATATATAAGCCATAAACAAAGTAATCAACCCTAAGGTAGGTTTGTTAGGTGATGGTATAGTTCACCCAGTACTAAGCCTAACGGCGTATGAAATCATAAAACATCAGGGTAGGGGGGTCAGTTCCTTTCCCTGTCCCAGTTATGGTTTCCCAGGAAGATCTGGCACCCAAAAAATTAAAAATTTGCAAAGCTTGGGTGGAGCTGAGGGTGCCCAGAGAGGCTTCCCCAGGATTCGAGCCCGGCCCCTCCCGTCAGTAGTCCAACGCTCTACCCCTGGTCTACCGCGACCCTAATATGTATACGTATATATGTATAGGAGGGTCGGGGGATAAATAAATAAATATATATATACAAGTATATGTACGTATTAATATTAATGCATATTAAGTGACCTAACACCCCTCCATCACAACTACTTGCGGAGGCTGGTGGCGTATTATGTGGTTGCAAAAGTGGCTTTGAGAAACGGGCTTCGGACCACTTGGTTAAGAGCTGCAACTAGTCATAACTAGTCATTGGAGAAGGGAGTGGATATGGCCGATGACCTCATCTCACGTCACCGCAGGGTGGTAGGTCGCGGGTGTCCAGAGTCGAGGCAGTGCACACAATCCCTTCGTCTGGCGCGCGCGAGACCGCCCTTTCCTCGCCAATTTATTATTTCACGCGACCGTTTCAATTGCGAATAACGATGGGGTTGATTCTTCGGAGCGGGGCGTCTGAAGGGGAGCGGGAAAGTCGGGTGGGGAAAGGGAGCCAGCTAGAGGGGGGAAGGGCACACGCGGAACCCTTTAAAGAGAAGTGGAGTCCCTCACCCCTCCTGCGCACCTCCTCCCCCTCCTCTCTCACGCAGCCACCCTCCCCTTTTCCTCCGCCCCTCCCGCCTTCCTCCCGCCTTCTTCCCAACCCTTCTCCTTGAAATGGGATGGGATCTCCTTAAAAGGATTCCGAAGAGTTGCGATAGGTGTCGGGCGGCCTCCACGGGACGGACGTTGGGTTTCGCCCATCGGGCGCTCGCGACGCCTCGAGGGTGTGGGTGGGTGGGTGCGGGAGGGCGGAGGGTGCGCTCCCTAGCGACGACGAGACAGAGCAGCGCGTCCGTTCCAATGCCCTTTATTTAATTATGTACAATGGAAACCTTCGCTCCATTGCGTCCTTATGGATTTGGGTTAAACGCATTTATTAGCGAGTCGAGGCAAGATGCTCGAGAGCGTGGCGGCCTCCATCGTTTCAGGTGTCGGGGGGAAATCCAGCGGCGGGCCGTGTTTAATGGAGCCCGTTTTTCGAGGGTATTTTGAAAAAAAGAAACATTTTCAATTTTACGATAATATCATTGAAAAATGTCAGTTTAAAGTGCGTCAAGTCCAGTTTAATCAGTGACGTTCTGAATGAAACACTCGATGGTGAGACATTTTTTCGCTCTCTGATTATCTCCTATTCAGTCATTTCCCCCTCACAAAACAGTTACCAGGATCTTCCTGATGTTTATTAGAATATTTTAATCAGTCTTATTCAACGCCCCACTAAACGAAAATTTATTTTACATAATGGTATCTGCAATATGCATGTGCAAGACGGGGCAATTCCCCTCGGTCACGGAATATATACACATTTCACTATGACATAATATCACTAAAGGGAGATCATTTACATTACACCATTATTAATATTTAGCGAACTTTCTATCACCTTCACCGCTACCACAGTTATCAGCCTGAAAGTTGATTTGGTAATTGAGGTTAGAGGTCACGTAATACTAATCCTTACGAAGTGTGAAATTCACACATCAGGGTAAGGGCCATTCCGCCTTAGTAGCCTTGACGGCTGGAAAGGCGACAATCAATGGACCCGAAAAAAAGCCCTTGATTCCCGAACAGTAGGCAGGGTAAGGGGGCCAGTTCCTTTCCCGTCTATGGTTTCCTCAGAGGGTCAGGTACCTGAGAAATCACGCAACTTTGATGAAGCCTACAAGAGTCACCCGTAATAGAACCCGAGCCTTCCAATTAATAGTCCAGCGCTCTACTCAATGGACTGCCACGTGCCTCATTTCATTCACTATTTATATTCGTGTAACCTTATGATAAATGACTAATATAATTTTATCCATTCAGTGCAAAATTAATATTATTTTAGGACTAAGTTGGGTCTCGGATGGTGTGGTGGTCAATGTATTGGATGCCAAATACCGGGGGAGCAGGTTCTAACACCGGGGGAAGAAGTTTTTTTTTCTCAGTGATATCTGGATATCCTATTTGGGGTGCTACTTTGGGTGCCACTTTGAGTATGCTGTCCATTGGATGGGATTTTAAACTTGTTCTTTAGCCTTTCGTTAAGAGATGGCTAATGCCGAAGCTAGGTTCCTCTTCACCCTTCCCCCATTCCCTGAACGTCCTACCCCTACCGAATGGCTCACCTACCCGCGATGGCACTAATGATCTTAGCTGCCAGCCACCTCCCCTTGTAACTACCCTAGGATATATATTTCTGGGTAACGGATGTACTACTATATACACGAACAGAGGGACTAATGATATTGAAAAAACAAGTATCTTCCAGACTACGTAACCTCGTTGAACAGGCTGACTAATTTCTGACTTGCTGATTGTGCAAGTTGTTGGATAAAATTACATACAATACCATAAAGATCATAAAAATTTTAACATAAAAATATTCATTTGATAACGTATGTACCATATTGAAATAACGCGTGACATCCTGTGAATGGATAGATTATTTATTCATGGTACGGAGAACGAAGTGAAGTGGGGTACCTTTAAAATAAAGGTAATGCCTTTTAAGTATTTTGTAATCAAATTAAATTGTAAGTTTTCACTCGCTATCATCGACTGTTAACCATTTCCCTTAGGATTTTACCGACTTCTTCAACGCATGCTAATTTAATTTTCTTCCTTATTATGAGTAATGGTGTCCTTCATTTTCTGATAATTATCTAGTAATATGCTTTATGAATGGTCTACTGACAGATCATTTTATTCGAAAACTTGATTGTTATTTATTCTCTTGACGCCTATTTGATTGATGCCCAATAAATGATATCAATCATAGAATTAAGAAATCATATGTATACGTATACCGATCTACTGCGTTGATTAAAGGACTTATCACCATTTCAATGGCAGGAGGCTTCTTCAATAGCTGTGTTAGGTAACATCGTTCCATTGCAATCATTCATTAAGATAATTGCGGACACCAAAACAGATTGGTGCATGTCTTTATGGTTTAAATAAATAGATTTTCTATAAAGATATCCGAAAACGGCATTAATTTTCATAAATGTCAAAGCATCTCCTATCCATTGCTTTAGGTATCTAGTTACGTCGGCATGTAATAACATCGTTTTCAAATTTACCTCATCCTTCTACAAAATACTACCTGCTTACATATGTGTGAATCAGTATTTTAGTAAATTGTATTCAGTTCTTCATTGGTTGGGAATGTGGAAGTACGTATCAAACATCAGAGAGTTTTATTTTTCAGTCTTGGAATAATATTTCTTTTCGCCCCATCAAACTCGCATATTCAAGGTGGAATTTGGTTGGGTTCATTTTAATGCTATTTTCCAGAGATTTTCTAAAATTGAAGCACCCATTGTTCTCTCTCCCTTTCTGAGAAATCTCAACTCATTTATTTTCTTTTCCACTTAAAGGCAACTTCACCGTGTACTTCTGGGAAGAATTCTTCCCAGGCTGATACCTGGCAAGATCTGGACTAAGGTTTATTGTGACTTTTAAGAGATAACACCGGAAGCAACTCGCAGATGAAGGTAATGATTTTTTTTGTCTAACTGTCTTGCAAATAAAATTGCAAATGAATTCAGAGATTTCCTGCTCAACTGTGTGGAATCTCATGTTCAAGAATTCAAAAAAAACCTTGTAGATTTCACCATGCTTTATTGCGCTACTTCAACGCCGCAATTAATTTTGGTGAAATCTAAAAAGTTTTTTTCCTATTTCCTCGACATATTGATATATCAAAAACGGACATGTCCATGTTTATTTCGCTTTGTATTTTATTTTATTCACGTAAACTTATTAATGGGGAGCGTGGCGAGACATGAATGACCAGCATGCACGTTTGAGTTAAATCAAGCATATGACCCGAATCGTTTGATCATGATACTTGATCTGTGCGGAAAAATGAATGTTGTAATATAGGTTGAACATCAATATATTCTTTTTTTGGTGGCACTAACCATTGTGCGACGTTATCACCTAATCTAATTCACCTAATCATTCTAAACTTCTTGTTGAATTTCATCCGAATGACTGTGTAATATGAACTGCATAGAAAACCATATTTAGCCAA
The DNA here is from genome assembly GCA_037158775.1 of Hetaerina titia. Classification (NCBI taxonomy): domain Eukaryota; kingdom Metazoa; phylum Arthropoda; class Insecta; order Odonata; family Calopterygidae; genus Hetaerina; species Hetaerina titia. The sequence continues at coordinate 42,527,746 of CM073772.1, read as the reverse complement.
TGTCTTACATATTTGAGTTTTACTGCACATTATTTTGATGATTCCATGCTATCGGTGCATATTTGAACTGCCGAATCACAGATTTCAATAGGAGGGATTAAACCCTGTTGATCTCTAGGAATGGAGAGCCATCTGGATCGCCTTTCGGCTTTATTTCAAACTAATGTTACAGACCTCAATGTTAAAGGCGAAATATGTACTACTTATGTTTACTTTTTCTCTTCACTTTTTTGCCGTCGATTATCACTATTTTAAATTTGCTTAAGTTGCATTTTTATCAAGCTGTTGTGCAATGATTGATTGTCTGTTTATCAGGATATATCAGTTGGTACTGAGTAAACTTCCGTCGCGAGCGAGGTAAATGCCAGAATGTAATGATGGAAACAGGTGCGTTATATTTGTTTAATAATACTAGAAGCTAAAAATTGATAAAAGTGGCAATCGTAACCTACGGAGACAGTTGTCACTCTCTGAAAACTATCATGTCAATAGACCCCTTTAATTTTCCTCGTAATTTTTCTAACTAACCGACCTTTCTCGCCAGATAGGTCGTTGGTTCGAATCCCAATTCGACAGCGAACATTTTGTTGCCCGTATCTGTTGAATATGGTGCTTCTATCTTCGAGTCACCCCAAACTAAATTATTGCCACTTAATTTTTCTGCTGTGACATTTGAAAATAATGACCACAAGTGAACTTAACGACATTAGCGGTCCCTCACCTCACCGTGCCCAAGAGATAACGAGATCGGATACCTTCAGGTGTATGAGTGGCTCAATAAAAAGCAGCCCACACACCGTAAGTAGTAAGTTGGCTGATAAAATAAGCACACACACAATGGAGCCGTATAGGATTCATGAATAACACTCTCAAGCCTTCGATAACGTCGGAACGAATTTGGCTTTTCTTTTTTTTTTTAAAGTTGCGTGCGGAGACACCGCATAGCCTCGCGATGAATCACAACTGGGCCGAAGACCTCGAAGAAGGTGAGACCCGTGGATTTGACGCCCCCAGTGACAAAAAAAATAATAAAAGAAATCTGTAAAATTGGCGAAAGAACCGGTCAAGCGGCGGCGGATCCCGTCCCACGCGCGTGTTATCCCCCCCGCTCAGCGTCGGACCCGGGGACCCCCCCCCCTCACCACCGGGCGTGAGGGAGATTTCAGCCATCGTCGCGGCGGCCTGTCGAAAAAAAAAGAAAAAATTTGCGGCGACGGCGGGCGTGTCGTGGGCGGGAGTATCGGACCCCAGAGGGGTTGCGGCCGCATAAGCGGACTCCCAGCCTGCTCCGAGCGATGAATTATACCCGTCACTACCGCTCAGCGGGGATTCGAACGGAGTGGTGGCCGTGTGGGTCTTTCTCTCTCCCTCTATCTCACTACTCCCTCTTTTTCACTGCGTAGCAGGATTGCACTCTCCCGAGCCAACACACAAGGTGTCCGGACGGAAAACGACGACCCCTTTGACCGTTCGTGCAAATGCTCAAAAATCCGCCGGGGAAAAAAACTGGACTCGAATGACCGCAGAGAACTACCGCCGGTCACATTCACGATACCGGGCGACTGGAGGCGCGAGAACAGGTAAATTGGAAGGAGGAGGCCAGAAGGTTTGGAAAAATTAAAGTATCATCTAATCTGGTGATGGGGAAACCACGTGCGGCGTATATTATTCCAGTTCAACCTGGTCCGCGAAATCGTCGCGAAATGATGTGACGAAAGAAAGAAAAGATGTCTCTTCTTGCAATTGAACGTCTTTTTGCATTACGTTTGGTCTGCCTAGTGCCCTACGCATGCACACATGGTCATTACTCCCGAAAATTTCCAACTTCCCTCCCATTTAATCTGATCCATTCGCTCTATGTCGACAATAAACATTATTCATGTCTCGCTGGGTGTTCCAACGCATTCCTTATTTGCCCATTTTTTCAAGCCAATAATCATGCGTGATTGTAGCTGAAATCGCAACCATTCAAACAGGACATGTGCCCTTGTCGAGATTTTTTGAACGAATGATACCAAATTTTCGTAAACATATTGTTTCACGGCCAATCGAAGACGATGTCAAATGCTCTAGGGGTTTATTTAAATTAGCGTCGATGTTACATCCCGTAGGTAAGAAGTAGGGCAAGATGTTTTCACTTAATAAACCCGTTTTGCAGGACGAACCGAAAACCTTCCGCGCATTCAACAATTTTCACCGTTGTTGTTGATTGGTAAGTCTATGTAAAAAGTAATTGTTTTGCATCCCTTGCATCGAAATATAAAGATTTTTGTTCTTTCGTCCCCTTAACATAGTATGTTTAAAGGGAAAAGGCAGTTATCTTTAGAACGTTATCGACAATGACAGCTCAATGTAAAAGTAACTTTCTTCCAACTATCCCAGTCTAGGTAATTATTAAAATCCCACGCTCCGTCAGCAGGTTGGCCCACGTTCAAATACTTATAGAGTAGTAGAAAGCCGATCTAATAGATACCAAGACTTGTTTTTCCCACACATGTTTTCCCATTCGAAAAACAAGATAAAACTCGCCAACGCATGTCTTCTGAGTGCTAAGGGTGGTGACATTAGGAGGCAACTTTTCTGCTGTGCATTGTGTAAGTGATTATATTACTAGGAATCAGGTTGTTTAAATTTTTTTGTTTACTCCTATTACTATAGCAACCAAAGCTAAGAGATAATGAAATAAGCAGCTCAGGGTAAATCGAGGAAGCTAATAATTATGGTTAGAATATTACTTGCTTATCATAAGTGCTTTTTATATTCATTAAATGTATTCTTCGACCGCAACTCGGTCGCATAGTGGCTCCTTTCCGTGTGGTCATATTGACGGATTGCAGGACAAGATGCGAATGTGATTTTCTTAAGAAAACCATTGCAAAAGAATCCAGATGATTCCCTGGGAAAAGCTAGGGATATAACTAGACTATAATCTAGTGATGTAACTCCGATGTTAAGCAGTTATTAGATTACGGGCACATTCCCTGCTCTCTTTTTCTCTCGTATACGTTACTATTATAATCCATGTATCCTTTTTTTCACGTTTAAGGCTGTTTTCTCCCCCTCCTGCCATGCTATTTGTTGGTGATTTTCACCTTAAAGAGTGTCATGTGATTGGTCGTATAATACAATTTTTATTTAGTAATGCTCTTAATTTGAATATAAATTTATTAAAATCAATAAAACAAGGAAATAGTTTGCCACATGTGAAGTGGGTCAATGCGTAATAAATGGAAGAAGAATGAAGACAAAATAGCAGAATGGCATTGACAAAGAAGGTATTCTAAAAGAATAAATATCCGCCAACAACCGGCCAAACAAGTCTTGGATTAAGGTGGAAAACACTTAATTGAAATACGTATGTCTGGCCAAATTTTGAGAAAGCGATGGCTGCTACTTAGAAGAAATGAACGCAAATACCTGTAGAGATACTCGTACACCCTGGATAATCAATCACCTATGAAGGAAATGGTGGCATATACCGAAGCACCGTACCGTATGCCCTTACTTAGGGGTTAGGTGGTAGAAGAGACTCCATAGTCTCGATCTCGCCCCAAAATAAAGACGACTATCTATCTACCCACTTGGTCTATCTACCTAATTGGTGAAATAAATTTCCCTGTCCATTTTCTACCTGAAATCACCTCGCACTTTCTCCAGTGAATCATCCCTTCTCATTATATTTATCTGCTGCAAAGCATGTATTATTGAGTTGTGATGAATTTCGTTCGTGATTGCATTTCTGATTCGAATACCTTTTATATATATAATTGGAACACTGGAAACCTCCGTTTACATACTGCCGTGATTGCGGATAGTAATTTGCTTGCAGACAAGCCAAAAGTCTATGTAGGTTCGAGACCACATCGGTAATTTGTGATATATTATCTCTTAAGGAATATTGGTGTGTGCGGTGAATTATTACCCCAGATAATATCAGCGGAGCACCTTATAAACTCAGTTACTGCAATTAATACCGTGATACTACTCTCAAGCAATTGTTAGTGAGCATGAATTCATTGATCGCCCATAAGAGTGTTCAGGTGAAGCATTCATGCTCATCAATTATTTTATCATCAGTTTTGATCACTTACACCAGGCCTTCTCTTTCCGAGACGTTATATTTTCGTTGTCCTTAACTTTTTCAATCTGCGACCCAAATCTACGTGACAGTCTGTTCTCCCGGGATCCATGAGCGAGGATTAAAAAGGAAATTTTTTAATTAAATCATAGGTTAAAAACTAATCCCTAGTAGTTACATTCTTCAGAGAAAATGGAATCAGGAACCACTAAAAAAAAGCTCACGGACCATCATATAGGACGCGATCCCGGGGTTAAGAAATCCTGTCTTATGCCATCGAGTGGCAGGATTTCATGAATCCTGAGATAGTAAATAGTGTTGACATTTGTGCCGTGCTTGATGCTCACCAGATTCCTGCTCACTAGCCGTTTTTCAATAACCAGGCTGTGATCAATTTGAAAATTCAATAGGTTATCATGATATCCGATTTTCATTCAGTATTATATTACATCATCACATATCATGTCCAGCAACAAATGATGTGCTTCAGAAGGTATACGATACACGTACCATTTGAAAGGATTAGGTACCGTGTATGGCGGTAAATGAGTCATTAATTTATCCCTTAGTTTCATCAGATCATTTCTCCGATTTTTTATTGATTTTACCCAGTTTCTGTTGCTGGTAAAGACGTGCAGAACAATTGCATCCTCTGTGGGAACTGGATGGGATTTGTCCCTTCATGCATGAGCGAAAATCGCTGTTCTGTTTGCACTCGCTAAGTGTTCTTTAAAAGCCCCAAGAAAGGACTTTTAGCAGTCTTATGTTCGTCAAAGATTTGTTCCTCAGATTACTAGGAGGAGTATAACCCATACTTTCTTCTGCTCGTGAAGCTATCGGCCTTCAAGATCTAATTCGTATTCTGAGATTCGTTCAAAGGGAATGCGACATTCGCAAACGTGATTCGATTACTGCATGTGTGTCAGGGGCGCATAATAACCTATTTCAGCATATTTTTGATGGCGTTACTCACGATTATTGTTGAATCATATGGCTTTCCCTACGGTTGCTATGAAACGCTGTAAATGTATCCTGAAATCCATCTCCAAACATAAAATATCTCTCCATTGATTACTTCAAAGTGGGCTTTTAAATTCATATCATCCGGCTAATTTCCTCTACCTCGTACCATATTTTCGCCTAGTTCTTCATTGAATGTACATATTCATAGAACGATGAGAGACCAGAATGCTTGTAGTCGAAATCCCCCAGGCGTCAGTTCAGCACAAGAAGTATTAACGTACAGGTTAGGGACCACGCGTGGATATATATATATACATACATATAATAATGTAAATTCACTAAATAGTCAACACAAACACAGTTCTGTTCCTAATTCCTCTTGAGAAAGGTGGTTGCACCATCGAAAATTCGAGAACCAGTGAGTCTCTCTTTTATATGTTTTAGTTTCTGTGTTTGTGTTGACTATTTAGTGAATTTACAGTATTGTGCACGTTCGTGGGTTTTTCAAGAAAGTGACTTTATATATATATATATATATATATATATATATATATAAAACATATATATATATATAACATATATTTACACACCTTTTCTGGTGGCTCGCAGGGTTTTTATGTAGATGTAGATGAACATACGTTAACATCGTTTCAATGTTGGGAGAGGCGGAGGGAAAAAATGGCGACTTTTAGTAATTTTTGGGAACTGACTCCTTTAATTGATTTGTTCCATACTGTCCAATAATGGAATAACTATATTTCTTTCGTTCTATTGACGCATGTTTTGATCTACAGACTTGTATTCCTGAGAGATTGCATGTTCCTTGTCCTTAGAGTCTCCTCAATCACATTCACCCATGCACGACTTTCTCGATCCATCCCTTCCTTTCTCAAACCATTATATAAATGGTTTCTTCCATTCGTCCTTTTCTTCTCTCATGCGTCTTTAGTCTCATGCGACTCTCATCTCTATTCGCTAGTCATAACCGAACGTAGTGTTTATGTGCACAGCATATATATGCCTCTCGTGGTAGAGCCTGGAGATAGTTCGTGGCATGCTGGCTAAAATGTGCCACAACTAATCAGTACAGCACCTTGACCGTTGGCAGACGATGCTGCGTGTGGCACTGGTACTCCGAAGCCTACTTTATATGCGTAGTGCTTACCCCATTTCTCATTGCTCATTTAAGTCAAATAAACCCCTTAATTGATTATTTTACTTATAATTCGTTCGTTACAATCCTTTTCAATATGGCTTTGAATTTTTCAAAATACCATTTATTAGGTTTTACAAGGGTGGTCTGAAAAGTTTCCGACCTAAAAAAAAGATACAAGACATTTTTCCTGAAATTTTCTAGATCGGGAACTTTTCAGACCACCCACGTATTAATTTTTCCGAGATCGTCCTAACAGTTTCTCAGCCACAGGCCTTAATGGTGGCCTTGACTTTGACAGGCCTCTATCTTGGTCAAGGAATTAATTGAGCTTGTCTCCCATCATCTTGGAAATAAACAAATATTTCTGGACGAGTTTCCTAATGCTAACCTGTAACCTTTCTGCGATGACCGATCCAAATATCCCTTTCCTCCGAACCTTTCTTTCAACATTTTCCGTTGCCTAGGTTTCGCATTAGTTGTTTATGGACAGGACAGTCGTTTATGGACAGGGCGTCATGTTCAAAGTCGGCTTTGAATTCCGTGAAAGGTATTTTGAATTCTCACGGAAAAACTGATCCAGTGATGCGGAGTCCACTATCTAATAGTGGAACTGCTGGAAATAGTTACTCCTTTATGTAGTGAGTTAGTTGGACATGCCGTGTGACTCAGCTCGCCATAACTGGTCACCTGCTGCACACGGCTGTCGTGTGTGTCTTTAACTCTCTCTCTCTCTGATGAATGGAGATTTACTGAATTTCAACCATTTTTTAACTTCACGGATCGCTTTCAGCACTCTTCACTCATGCTGGATTAAAAGTTGAAATTAGAATGGAAGATCCGTTATTTTATCCCGCGTTACAATTGATACACTCACATAATGCGATCAAAGCACTCGCAATTCGATTGCGTCTCGGTTAGCAATAAAAAAGGTCGTTCTTTGTGCCTCCCTTGGGAGTCTGGTTTTATACTCGTCGAGAGTTAATCCAAAGGTCGCAGTTTCATGGCGCTTAAATATTTCGCAGCCGGCCGTGAATTTCTGCTCGGAAAAAAATATTTCCACTGGCAAAGAATATGAAACCAAAATACCACTTTGCAATAAAAAATTCATTACGCATTCCCTAGAGATTTAAATGGTGTAGCGCTAACGTTCGCTTCGATAAAATGCCACATGCAGGAGTGGATTTGAGCAGAGAAGCCATTAACCTTTTCTTTTAGTACTACTTCGGTGCTTAAGAAAACCTCCTCTTGTTAGGATGAATTACATCCTTTTTGATTTTTTCTACATGAAGTGTAGAAAACAACAGTTATACTTATACTTAATTGATGAAATTAGATAAAGTCTTGCCAGTAATTGCATACTTGAAAACATTACCTATCAATTACTTCATATTTAGGTGGCAGTAGTATTTACTTCAAAAAGTACTCATGTATTCAGGTAGTCCTTTTCTTATTACATCATTAAAGTAAAAAGGTTGAAATCAGAGAAAGAAACATTTCCGATTCCAGGAGCTTTATATAATCTGAAAAATTATTCAATTAGTTTATATAATTTGCTAAGGTGCTCGTTTAGAAGGCTGATTTAAAATAATATGCGTTGGACTGCTGACCGGAGGGTCCCGGGTTCGATTCCCGGGCAAGGCACTTTGGGCACCTGCAGCTCCACCCAAGCTAGTTGATTTTTCGGGTACCAGATCTTCCTGGGAATTCATAACCGGCACAGGGAAAGGAACTGGCCCCCCTACCCTGATGTGTGATTATTCACACGCCGTCGGGCTTGGTACATGGGTGAGCTCTACCATCACCTACTAAACCGACCTTCGGGTTGATTATTGTGTTTATGGTGGTTTAATCTCTAATAGATGGTATTCGATTACTTACGGAAATATGTAATGTATTATTGAGAGAATTGTCTGCGCAGCATTAAAATAATAATGATCACGGATAAGTCGAGTTTTTGGCTCTTGAATTCCAACGATAATGCCAGAAAAAATATTTTTTAGTGAGAGTACGTATTACGCATTTCAAGGATTTTTTTACATGCAGTTTCAATTGGACCAAAACGGAGATCTCTCTCATGTATGCGTTTGAAAGAGCAAACAATCCTTCCAATACATCAAATAATTGTTAATGTTCTAGAAATATACATGGTGTTGTGTTTCCTATTATTTACCTCTTTTCCTTTTAATTACTGCTTTTTTGTTCCATCGAAATACTTACTATTACTCACCGTATAATTAAGTTGACAGTGTTTAGTATCGTATTTTCGTTGATATCCCTTGAGCTGTCACTTGAAACGGTTTTAATTTTCGTGTCGAAGTGAAGAGTCGTTTAAGAGACCTTCGGAACCGTTTAGGAAAATTTTGTATCGTGCCTTTTCCTTGCAAGTGAAATCATTATAAAGCGCAGTGAAGGGGATGAGGAAAAGATATTTATTTCAGTGCCAAAATAGGATGTATTTGGGGTTTATATGCCGTTAGTCACATTAATTTGGACATCCAATCAATTAATGAATCATTCCAGATGGGGGTAGACTTAAAACTTACGATGTGAAAGAGTGTTAAAATGTACGTTTATGTAACTATTGTAAAAACATTAATACTTGAGGAATGCGTGTAATAATTGTCTGAATTGCGTGATCACTCTGAATAGCTCAAAGTGTGCACCATGAGAACTGCTGGTAACAAAGATTTCAGTGCTAAAAAAAGAGCATTTTAGACCTTGATGTTGAACAATACCAGTAAAATTATAATACGAACCGCAAACATAAGTCCTTTATTATAGGCCATATTATTTTAAAGGAATGACGGCATCAGTACACTTGGAATAAAAAGCGTCTGTAATTAATTTCAATTGTTCGGATAGGATCTGTACTACATAACCCTGCCACATTTTGTTTAACGATATGCTTATTTCGTCACCGTCTCCCTCTCTTTTCTTACCCCATTTCACAGTTCCCAACAAATTCTATTCAACCAACAATCCTAAATGTCCAATGGATCCTCATCAAATATCCTCATCGCAGAATTGCGCCCTTTCGGCCTCTCGTTGAATTTCCAATGAATTTTCAGCAAGTTGATTGACTTTACTCCAAACGAGATTCCGTGTGAGCTTTTGCGATGACAGCTTCCTCATTCATTCATCGGAAATGAATTTTCCATCGAAAAATTGCCACGGGTATAATTGGTATTTCGACTCCTGAATTTAGCTGTGGCTCTCAAGTGTGTCCACTCTGTCCAAAAACTTAGGTGTTGTTTGATATAAGATACTGTTCTCGGAATTACCCGACAGAAATTCTTCTTCATTAGAGAGAAAATGTAATTCCGCTTTAATATTTATTATCTGTACGGCTTGCGTTTCATCATATCGATCAGATCTGGTGATGTTGAACAGCTGCAGTACACAGTTAAGTCAAGGTTTGTTCTAGGTAATGCTCTGTATAATGGTGATTGGTAAGTACAGTCATTGTAGGAATCAAATGCTAGACATTCTCGCATCTCTACCTTCCACTATCCAAACGCCTATCTGCCTAGTTTTAGAGAGTAATAAACCATGATGAACGTGAGGTTAACTGCTTAGAATATTTCTTGAATCATGACTGCCATTTAAGGGCGGTTTTGATTCCTTGGAAGTGGTTGTCTTCAAAATGCTGAGTAGGCAGATCTTAAGCGGAAAAATGACCAAAAAGGTTGAAATTTAAGAAGAACAAGCCATGTTCTATAGGTATTGCTATTACCCCACTGCTATAATTTAATCGGTATAAAGATATCCTATGGAGGCAGGAAAAATGGATGAAAGGCCTATTGAGCGGTAGTGGGATGTTGAAGAAGGTAATAGAGGGGAGAATGTCAGGCAAACGAGGAAAGGGGAGGAACACGATAGGGATGTTGGACGGGATGAAGGTAGGAAAGAAGTACACAGAGATGAAGAGGGACCTGATGCAGAGTAGGTTGCTGGATTGGGTTTTGTTTGGAGTTACAAAATATTTATTTGATAGTTGTGTCCATCCAAAAACCTACCTTAACCGGTAGATTACCAAAAAATAATAATATTTAGTAAAGGGTTTTCGTAGAAATCATTTACAAGTTTTGTACTTTATAGTTGATTTTATTATTTAAATGAGGACCTTGATGCCTGACTGTCACTCAGGAGTTGGTTCTATCACTTTATAGTGTTCATGGAAAATGACTAAAGCGTTCGGCTTTTTTAGGGACATCTATAGGTATCGTATATAGTCAAAGCAAGACGCACGTGAGTGGCTGCAGTATTTTAATTTCAACATCTATACCAGACAAATTGCCTAGTTTCAGGCGTGATGTGTTGGGATTCGAACATAATAATGAACAAATAGTCACGAATTTCCCACTATTGATTTAATTCACGACCAACCGGATTAGATGTAACACGTCCCCTTCAGATGAACACTGCAGTGTTATATTTCATGCTGCATTTAGTTATCCCCAGCTATAACCCTTCCCCTGTCGTCCATTCTTCCGTTCAAGCCACATTCCCCTCCCTCTTCCTAACACATATATCTATCCCTCTCCTTCCCCCTCGGTTGTATATAAGTCGACACTTGACTTCAGTTTACACCTGAATATGATGTAGCACATCTAAACCGGTCGTGGATTAAATCAATATCTAGGGACAAAGTCTTACTATTTGTACAATATCCATACCGGTCATGTGTGAGAAATATCGAAGTAATTGAAACAAATCGGTATGCCAATTATTATAATATAATGTCTGGAGCAATATTGGTGATCAATGTGTAAATATGTTTACGTCAATAAATTATCCTTAGCTCTTCCTTAGTATCCAACAGATTGTCGAGATAGGTAGGTCCAATCAGTGTGACATGGCTATAGCCGCTGAGTAAAGGCGTGTGCCATCGACATGAAGAGTTCATCGTTTATACGTCGACGATATCCATCGAATCTCATTTTTTTCAATCTCTTCTCATGCCAAAAAACAATGCTTTACTTGCTGTCAAATTGCAAACAGCGGAATCAGAATCTCCAGAAATTTAAACGCAATGCTATATGTCGTGTCTTACGTCAAATGTCAACTCCCATTGCCCAAACGTGACCATCCTCGCCCCCCTTCGCCGGACATACCTGAAGGAATATCTCGGCAGTTGTTCGGTTGCCTTCTACAACAGCCCGCTGCTCCTTCCACTTGTAGAGGAATGCAAGAAATGCCGCCGCGTGCTCGGGATGACGTCTTCCGAAGTTGTTGCTGTGCGGCGCATGCAAGGGGATCAAGCCAGAGGAAGAGAGAGAGAGATTGAGGGAGAAAGAGAGATGTAGACTAATATGGAGCGGAGAGGCGAGGACAACGGGGCGCAGTCGGGCGCTCTCCGTACAAGTCTCCATCTATTCCTCGCCGTCCTCCTTCCCCGCCCCCCCCACACCCCGCCTCCCTCTCCATCATCCTTCCTCCTCCTCCTCGCATTGTCCCTCCATTACCCTTCCCCCCTTGTCCTAAACCCTTTCACTTTCATCATACATCATCTCCCCACGTACCTACTTCTTCCATCCCATCCTCCATTACCCCATCTCGTCCTACTCTCCCTCCGGACCCCTGCAGGGGCGATACATTTTGAACGCGCACTCTCGGGAATGCTGAGTAAGTGTTCGAAAGAGGATTTTTTTTCTCTCAGCGGATTTGAATCGAAGTTCGAATGTTAAGAAATTCGCTCTGCTAATAATTAAACAGTCGGATTAAATAATTTTTCGTATTGTCCAGCATATACTCGGCTTTTAAATGGGTTATATGTAACAAAATTGGATTCATGGCAAAGTGTTTCCATGGTTGCTTTAATTTTGGATTTGTCGATTATATTTCTTGCAAGTATTTAGAAATGAATCGTACGGAACCGGTGAAACATGCGGATTGGTTACACATCGTTGTACACAGTGGGCTTTTTTGAGTTAATGATACATCATAGTGTGGTGCTTGATAGATGAGGGATGAACGCTAAGCCCTGAGGCGTGTTCGAATCCCGTATTCAGGGCTGGGTGGAAGGTTCATTTCCCTACATCATCGCCGTTCGGTTTTCTACTAAGGTTCAATAATTAAACAATCACAAATCTAGAATTTTATTTGGGGCTGTCCGAATTTACCAACTGGGATTGGAACCCCGGGGCCTCCGATCAACAGTCTATATACCCACTAGGCTACGAGACCTGCAAAATAAGGATGGTGAGAAATAAAAGGGAAGGAACCATCAGACATAAACACTTGGGCCACGTGAAAGTGGAAGTAAACAAAGGGGGAAAGAGGATAAACTAGAGTGAGAGAGCTCGGCAAGATATTATTAACAAACCTTAACGGGTTGGATTGTGTTCGCTCGTATTTCCAAAGACGAACTTGTCGTTCCCTTGTTCCATACTCGTCAATTACTTCGGTATTTAGTTTTTACAGAAATAGTGAATTTAATTTTTACAACTGAAAATCTTTGTCAATTCCTCATAAAAATCATAATGAAACCCAGGTTTCCTTGCTATGCCACGTTTTCAGCTGGGTTACAGTATTTCATTCACAAGTATCTATACTCAGTATTTAGAGGTTTGAATGTATTCGTATGTATATAACACACACACACACACACACACACACACATATATATATTTTATAAATAAATACATATTTATATCTTCGAAATGGAACGCTCTTCGTCGACGCACAAATATAAAAACAAATATGGATTTTTAAAACATAGAAACACAAAGAAAGGACACATATGTAGTTTTGACGTTTCGAGAGCACGACCGTCATCATTAGAATGACTTTCTCGGGTGAGAGCGAGAGGACATTTGCGGGGGAAGGGTGAGGGGAGGAGAGGTAAGGTACCAATAGGAAACGGACAAGGGGGTGGGAGTGGATAAGTAGGCAGCTATTGGATGCATTCAGTGGGCTTGGTTCATCCCGAGAGGTTTAAATGACTTAAGCACCCAGATATGCGCCATCTCGCGGGTTCTCATCCCTATGTTTCTTACAAATTTGGGAAAGGTTTCAATCACCAAAACAGAGAAGCGGTCATCGAAAGATTGGTTGTGGGAAGCAGTGTGAGTAGGAATGGGATAATTAAGGAGGATGGAAATTTGATGGAATAGTGGTGGTTTTTCATGCGTGGGAAAGGGTGGTCGTGCATTCGCCCACGTGGAAGGCAGGGCAGAAGTTGGTAGAAGTAGAATCAGACAGGAGAGGTGACATATAATGTTTTTTGAGATGCAGGTGGCGTCGTATTGGGAGTTGGTAGTCAGGGAGTTGGAGGGTCTTAGAAGATGGCAGCATTTGCAGCATGGATGGTTGTGTCGTCGTGTCATGAAGGGGAAGGAAGGAACACAGAATTGGCCGATTAGTAATTTATTGGGTGTATGCACTTACTCTGCCGACGGAGATCGGTACGGGAAGGGAAGGGAAGCCCAGAGCCAGGAGTAGGAGATCGTGGTGTCGCGATTCGCGACACAGGCCGTAGATCCGCGTCCGCAGTCTCCTCTCAGCCAGCCAACCTCGTCTGCTGCCCCTGACAATCTGCCCAGGTCCGGGCGCTAGCCCCTTTTTTCCGGTTCCTCCCGACGTCACAAGGTTTCTCAGAACTGCCCGGGAGCTCTTGACGTCCTGGCCTTGGGCAGGAGGAGTACGATGACCTGCAGCCCTTCCCCACAGGTGCATTGTTTTGCGGGGGTGGGATCCTGGGAACTCCCCGGCGGCTCAAGGGACGCCCCTTTGGGTTCACCCAAAGGGATTCCCTGGCAATGGGGAAAACCCTGCCTGGTCAACGGTACGCCAGTGGCGCTTTGGCCGTCCGTGGGAGCGAATAGCCACCCACCCACAACATCACCCCGGCAGCAGTTAGGTATGGGGGGGGGGGGGGGTAGGAGGGAGGATACCGACTCCGTACTGTCAAGCATACAATGTCAAGCATACAAAACAAGAGCATAAGTATATGTACTTTTAGAAAAAACAAAGATTAATACCCCATAGGACACAATATTTACATTTTGCATTACGGCCACCGAAGGTTGAAATTATTCGGTAATTTTCGAGAAACCCTCGAATGCATCTTTTGCCATTAAAAAGAGTAAAATGAAAAAAAAGGAATAGAAATGGTGAACACTTGTAAAATATAAAATAATGATTAAAAACATATTTTTCATATAGCTAAGCTATACTCTTTCATATTGTCTTGGTACAGTTTATCATTTTCTACCAATCTCCTTTCCGTAACATATTTCTACTTTCCCAATCTTCCACCACACTTTTCTCACGGCACAGGGGTTCCGTCGCTTTATTTAATTTGAAATTCTTTCCAAATGCAACACGCTGCACCACAATTCAACCACCAATCTTCATCCGAAGACATTGTTTTCCGAATGAGGCTGATTTCCTTTTCGTCCCGGAGCAGTCCCAGTCGTAACCGTTCCTTCCGGCACAAGTAGACCGATCCGCTCCCGCGATGACGTCCGCGTCCCCGGTAGGCGGCTCTCGGAGTGATGGGACCGGTCAATCTCGGTCCGTCAGCATCCTTGTTGTATCTTGTGTCGATCTGTGGTGTGATTGCAGTTCTTTTTGGCGCCGTCTTTATGGAAATGGGGGCCATTATTGCCGGCTAAAACGGCCGGGAAGGGGTCGCAGGTTGTACGGGTGGCTGGGAGAAGTTAATTGTTCTTCGGCGGGGGAAGGGCCCACTGATGATGAAGGTTCGTTGTGGCTCTGGGGGGTAGGACTGGGTGCAACAGGCTCCTCGAGAGGAGCGTCGGGGAGGAATGATTTGGACTGTTGCGGGTGAGGAGGGTCTCCCGAACAATCCTCTGTCAGAGCTTTAGGTGGAGGAATAGGTTCCGGATCAGGAGGTAAGGGAAGAAGGTTTCTCAAATGAGCAGTGGAAACACGACCAGTTCTTATGTTTTCTATGTCCATTGTTACTGCACTCCTAACTTTAATAATTTTGTACGGTCCAATCCATCGAGATGCGAGCTTTTTGGATTGACCTGCACTCGGAGCCATATTGCGCAGGAGAACCAACTGTCCCACTCCAATTGCCGGTAGTGTTCGATCTTTGTTGCATCGATTGCGTTCTCTCTCTGTTAATTCCCTATTCCACTCTTTCGCTTGCGCGTGGGCCATTTGTAAACGGTATTGAAGCTCCTCAGCGAAGTTAATTCCGGCTTCAGTTGGAGCCATGACGGGCGATAAATCATCTTCCCAAGGTAATGACAACTCTCGGCCGTGCATTAGATAAGCCGGGCTGAAACCTGTTATACGATGCCTCGTATTTCGGTAAACGAACAATGCGAAATGAAGTTGTTCGTCCCAGTCCTTGTGGTCTTGTGCTACGTAGTGAGAGATAACGTTCGCAAAGGACTGATGGGCCCGCTCCAGCTTTCCGTTTGCGGCTGGATTATATGGCGAGGTGAATATCGACTCGATTCTCAGTTTGCGGCACACTTCTTTCATCAAGTTAGAGGTGAAATTTGTCCCTCTATCTGTAAGGAGATATTTTGGGGCTCCATGTCGGCAAATTACGACCTCAACGAAAGCGCGTGCGACTGTATCAGCCCTCTGATCTGGGATTGCTACTGCCTCTGGGTATCGTGTGAAGTAATCCTGGCAAGTAAGGATATATCGGTTGCCCTTTCGTGATGGTGGGAGTGGACCCACTATGTCCAACGCTAATTTTTCTAAGGGGTATGTGGCTTCGGTGACTGGCTGTATTGGAATTGGTGGCGCCTGCCCTTTGCGTTTCTTACAGTCTAAACAATTTTGAATATAAGCACGTGTATCCGAATAGCAGTGATCCCAGTGGAAGTGCCTTTGCACCATTTCCAGCGTTTTATCAAATCCACAGTGACCAGCTAGGGGTGTGTCATGGCATCGCTTTAAGATATAGTTTCTCATAGACTTAGGAGCACAGACTGCGAACTGGGGGCTAATCGATCTAAAATTAACTCGATAAAGGACATGATGGTCATCGTAAAAGAACTGCGGGTCGTTTTTTCTTGCGAGGTTGTGGAATTCTTTCAGCTCTGGGCATCGGGATTGCTCCTTTGCTATTCTTTCTTTTTCCCAGATAGGCTGCAAATCATCCGTAACAATGGAATGTATCGGAAGAGGTATTCTCGAGAGCGCATCACTGTGAGAGATGTCTTTTCCTGGTCGGTATTGGATGTCAAATGAATACTCGCTCAACTCCATAACCCATCGCGCTAGTCTTGGTTTCGGTTCTTTGAGTGTTAATAGCCATTTCAGAGGTTTGTGGTCCGTACAAAGAGTAAACCGTTGCCCTAGAAGGTACACTCGGAATTTCCTTATGCCTTCAACTACAGCGAGACACTCTAACTCTGTAGCCGAATAAGATGTCTCTGCTTTGCGCAATTGCCGACTGGCACACGCGACGGGGTGTTCGCCGTCCTCAAACTCTTGAGACAAGATGCTCCCGAGAGCGTAAATGGAAGCATCAGTAGTGAGGGTAAATGGCCTGGAAAAATCAGGGAACTTGAGGAGGGGTTGAGAGCTAATGCAACGTCTTAACTGTTCGAAAGCCTGCTGCTGTTCCTCTCCCCAAACGAACTGTGCATCTTTCCGGATTAACTTGGTTAGAGGTTTGGACATCTTAGCAAAATTTGGGATAAATTTTCGGTAGTAACCCACAAGACCGAGGAAAGACTGAATGGTTTGAACATTAACTGGCTTTGGGAATTTTTGAAGGACCTCGATTTTCTCCTCGTCAGGTTGAAATCCATTGCATGAAAGAACATGTCCTAAAAATTTAACACTTTTCTGAAAAAAGGAGCATTTCCTAGGTTTGAGTTTTAGATTGGCTTTTCTAAGCCTAGAAAAAATTTCGCGTAACCCCGTGATGTGCTCTTCCCAAGTGCGATCATATTTGAGAATGTCGTCTAGGTAGCAGACACATCCGTGATTTATAAGTCCATCTAACACTTTAGTCATGAGGCGCATGAAGGTGGAGGGTGCATTGGCTAATCCAAAGCTCATTCTATTGCACTCAAAATGGCCGTGTGGAGTGCTGAAGGCGGTATATTTCTTGCTATCTTCATCCATCTCCACCTGCCAGTAGCCACTGCACAAATCCATTAAAGAGTAATAACACGAGCCTCCCAGCTGATCGAATGTCTCATCTATATTAGGCAATGGGAATACCTCCTTTTTAGTCACACTATTCAATGCACGGAAATCAATGCATGGGCGGTATTGGACGGGTTCCCCGGCAGGTATCTTTTTTTTAACTAATATGATGGGAGCGGACCAAGGGCTAGTGGAATGTGATATAATGTCTTGCTCAAGCATTTCTCGGATGGAGTTGTCTAAGGCAGTCCGCTGGGAGTGTGGAACGCGATATGGCGGTTTTTTGATCGGTCTGACGTCATCTACCTCAATGGAATGTTTAACAATGTTCGTGCAGCCCAGGGAGTTTTTACCATACATAAATATGTCCGAAAATTCTGAAATGAGCAACTTCATTTCGTCTAAAGCTTCCGTGGGGACATTTCCAAAATCAAAAAGGGAGAGAAGAGTTTCTTCCGGCGGTTTTTCGGGCCATAGTTCTACGTCGTCCGAAGTAATTTCGTTAACATACGGTATGCCTTTTTCTTCAAATTTCGTCTCGGCTTCTATTTCCAATCCCTTTTTTACCTTCGCCTCATTGCGATTGAAATTGCAAAACAAGATTGGGGCCGATCCATCCTCGTCTACCCTTACTACCGTTGGAAGGATCGTGATGTTTCGACTTTCACCCCCGAGTGCGACCTCTTTCCCCGCTAATTGTTTATTAATAGCTCGACACATTATAATCGAGAATGGAGGAACCCTCAACGTTTCTTCTGCACACAGCACATCTTTTATTTTACAGCCACTTTCCACTTCGGGAAACACTATCGAGGGAGAGACTACGGTCCGCCGCATAACATCAGGAGCAATCGCACACAGAAACTCAATTGACCCAAGGGCCCCTGATTCACCGGCCTTATCATCGCCTGTCTCTTCCTTACTTTTCCCATTATCCTTTACAGTCGTGGCATCCTCGCAAAATTTGTCCTCCGTTGTCGTTTGAATCTCGGATTCTGAGTTATCCTTACAATTAACGTTCTCTCTTTCTTCGCACGAAATTGTGACTCGTGCAGGCTCACGCCAAACATCGAGCACGAGTTGGGTAGGTGAAGGCTCTTCAAAGGAAATTAAATCTGCCGTGAAGACGTCTGCATTTCCACCTTTGTTTCTCCCATCGTCCTGTGGTGCTGGGTTCTCAAGGGAAATGAAATCAATCTCTACATTTTGGGGAACGTTCCGCTCTAGTGGAATCTCGTGGCAGCCGTTAATCAACATTTTCGATTGCTGAAGATCTAAAGTGCAGCCGTGCTTTTTCATGAAGTCGAGACCAATGATTCCGTCGTAATTAGTATTACCGAGATCCACTATTAGCATATCCTGGGGATATAACTCACCGGATATAGTCAATGGGACTAGACATTGGCCGTGAACAGAAAGAATGTGGCCTGAAGCGCTTTTGATAGGAGTATCGTATGGATGAGTAATCAGATTATTCCAAGGAAATTTCTTTTTATTCACAATAGTGACGGCCGCACCTGTATCCACTAGGAACTTGTAATTCCTCCCCTGTATCGTCCCTTGGACTACGACACCGTTTTCTGGGGTTACTGTCAAAATTAAATCCTCCCCGACTCCGCAGTCGGGGTCGTGAAGTTTCCCGGATTTGAAGCGTTGAATTTTAAAGGGCACTGAATTGGGCGGTGACCTGACTCCTTACAGTACCCACAAATGAGTAGGGGACAATCTTTCGATTGGTGGCTCGCATCTCCACATTGAAAGCAAGAACGCGACGATCGACAGAATCGAGCAATGTGTCCTGGCCGTCCACAGTGGTAACATTTGCGAGTGCCGGCATTTCTTGATTCCGTTTGTGAAAAGTTCGTAGTTCGCGGGGCATGTGAAATTCGGTTCCTTTCCACGGGTGATCTTTCTGTGAAAGTATGCATTTGGGTAGAAATGTGCTGCGTAGGAGGTGGTGGGTGGATCGAATTCAATTGAGGGGGATGCTGTGAGTACAAAGAATGAAATGCATTTATCTCCAAGAATTTGTTGGCATAGGCTCTCACGTTTGCTTCTTCGGTTAGTGCAAATTCTTCCGCCTCGAGAATACTTTTCGGGCAACGCACTTGGACAAAACGACCTATTTCCTCTCGTAAGCCTAACAAAAATTGTGAAAGGAGCCTGTGCTCGACAATTGTTTTTGCGGCTTCGGGGTCAGGGAACGTTGCTCTAAGTTGGCGAGCGATTTTACGAAGGCGTGTCGCAAACTCATGAACTGACTCGAGGGGTTGTTGTACACAGGTTGAAAACATTCGCTCGAGAGCAAGCGGAGAAGTTCTAACCGAAAACCTGCGTTTAAGATTCGTAGAGAAACTATCATAGCTGTCCAAAACATGTGGATTTATGGCCACATAGTCCGCGGCGGAGGCACTTAGTCGTAATCGCGCGATGCACAGTGTTTGACTTTCGGTCCAAGCATTCAGATGGCTCACCATCTTCAACGATTCAAGGAAATTGTCAACGGTCGGCTCGTCCTCTCCACTGAAAGTCGGTATTAAGTACGCTTGGCTCGCTATCGGGGAGGGCGTATGCGACTGCGGTGGTACACTCGTGTGATTTGAAATAGAATGAGTATCTCCGTTCACCTCGGACAAGGTGTTGACACACGGAGTAAACTCCATAAGCCGTGAGGATATGTTGGGCTGCGCCATGTACGACGGGAAGAGGGGAGACGCGGAAGAGTGGAATGCGGAATGAGAGTGAAAAGCCATGATGAACAATAATTAGCTAAATAAATAACGTTTCCAAAACAAACGAGCGAGCGCTGAAATATTTCACTAAGTGTTATATAAATAAACAAATAAGGAAAAACAGTACAGTCCTCCCGGCAAATATATTACGAGTGCAAATGGAGGGAGTAACACTTAATTAAGCCGCATGAGCTGTAGCAATTCAACAAGGTTTTGGATATTAGCGCGATAATCAGCGATGCGATACACTCGTCGTATCGTATCCTCGGGATCGTTCCTCGCAAGCACCTGACACCAAATGTCGTCGTGTCATGAAGGGGAAGGAAGGAACACAGAATTGGCCGATTAGTAATTTATTGGGTGTATGCACTTACTCTGCCGACGGAGATCGGTACGGGAAGGGAAGGGAAGCCCAGAGCCAGGAGTAGGAGATCGTGGTGTCGCGATTCGCGACACAGGCCGTAGATCCGCGTCCGCAGTCTCCTCTCAGCCAGCCAACCTCGTCTGCTGCCCCTGACAATCTGCCCAGGTCCGGGCGCTAGCCCCTTTTTTCCGGTTCCTCCCGACGTCACAAGGTTTCTCAGAACTGCCCGGGAGCTCTTGACGTCCTGGCCTTGGGCAGGAGGAGTACGATGACCTGCAGCCCTTCCCCACAGGTGCATTGTTTTGCGGGGGTGGGATCCTGGGAACTCCCCGGCGGCTCAAGGGACGCCCCTTTGGGTTCACCCAAAGGGATTCCCTGGCAATGGGGAAAACCCTGCCTGGTCAACGGTACGCCAGTGGCGCTTTGGCCGTCCGTGGGAGCGAATAGCCACCCACCCACAACAGTTGCATGGTGCGGACAGGAGCGGGGAAGAGACAGAGGTGCACGCAGGTGGTTTTATCGACTTGAAGATGTCTCGCAAGCTCGACGGGAGTTTAAATGAAACGGAGGGATAACGTGGGTATAAAAGTCATTTTGGACTGATTTTTATTAATAATTGGAAAGAGTTCACGGATTATATGTTTAATTTTGTGGGTTTCGGGGAAGAAAGTGTTGATAAGTTTAGGGCATTTTGGGCGGTTTCGTTTGGAGAGAGGAGTGTATTGGGTTGACGGTTTGAGAAAATTACTGTTCAGTATCTACGAGTAAATATATATGTATATATACATACATATATATATATATATATATATATATTTATAACATAAACACAGTAATCAACCCGAAGGTCGGTTTGGTAGGTGGTAGTGTTCACCCAGTACTAAGCCCGACGACATGTAATGTCAGGTCGGCAATGGATAAATTATTTAAATAGTATAAGAATGATTGTTAATAAAACAGTAGCCTTGTGTTAAATAATACAAATGATATTTAAAACATTTTTTTAATCATTCTTAGGTCAAAGTTCAAATATTGTTCTCAAAAGAGGCGGCCTGCTCCCACACAAGTTTCCCCGACACCGCCCCGAATTTTCAAATCGTGGACCTTTTAACATCTCGGAGGATAACCAATCCCTGGGCAACTAAATCCTTGATGGAGGACTTCTTCCACCCTTGCTAACCAGACATTTTTTTCGCTGTATATATACAAACAATTAGGAAATGCTTTGGGGCGATATTTGGAAAAGAATGGGAGTAGTGGCAAGGGTTCACAACAAGGAAGAAATTGTTGATCGCGATCAGAAGACGAGTAAGGATAATTAAAATATCTGTGTCAAGTTATCAATGTGGAGGGTAGTTTGAATTGTTTAAATATAGTCCTGAAGGAAATACGATGATAGAATGGAAAATATTAATGACAGACTTTGTAGAAGATTCGAAAAAATGTGTTGGATGTGGAATTAAGACAAACGGAGTTTTTATTGAGTTGAAAAAGGAGTAAGTTGTCGGAATAAATTCTAAGAAGACAGAAAAAAGGAGGCGGAAGTAGAATTGAGGGGTACAGATTGTGATAGGTGCGATAAAAGGGAGAATTATTGGTAGGCAGGGGAGGGGTAAAAAAGGACGCGAATTTCTTTGACATGAATGAAGGAATGGGTTATAACTATTAGTAGCCGAAAAAAAAATGTATTTGCCATTTTCAAATGATGAAGTCTACAGGTATTCTGATTTTAAGCGCGCAATTATCAAGGGGCGTGCCAAAATTTCCTGTTCGCAGTAGACTGACTACAACAGCAACCAATTATTGCAAAAGGCTCGACTCTTATGCTTAGAGAATAGTATCACACTTAGATACCGTAGTACATGTAATTTTATTTATTATTATCTTTGTTACTTGAATTATTTTACAATTTTATCGTGGCTCATTATTAAGAAAAACTGAACTTTTAAAGTTGCATGCGCTCTGTTAAAACATATCACATGTCATAGCGGTAGCTTTCAGAGTACCATGTGGATTTAGATAGCTGGAAATATTAATGAATTTTCGATTTTCTCAACGCATGGGAAACTGGAGAGTGAAGTGTTTGCTTTCCGTTCGCGCTGAAGACGAGAAGGGAAAAGGGAATCTCATTGCCTCGTCGGGAGTGAAGGCGGAGAGAAGGCGCAGCGAGCGACTGCCCGATCCGGCTGCTCATTCTCCACTTTTGTTTTTCTTGCCCTTTTCCAAACCGAAACCCCCGTAGACACCGACCCAGTCTCCTCCCCCGCCCTTCGTCGAAAAAGCCCGAAAGACGTCTTCTGATGGATTACCGCCGCCACCTGTTCCCTCCGCAGAGAACAGCGGATGTCGTGGGATTAGGAGGAATGGAAACACGTGGCTCCCGTGACGGAATATCGGATACTCCCGCAAATCTCGAGAAAAATAAATGATCCGCGCTGTGTGGCGGAGCTCTTTCGATTCCTCTCTCAACTAATGCATTCTTTTTTTCGGTACAGTAAATGAATTCGACTTTCATTTCAATTCGTTTTTTTTGTCGAAACATTATTCAAGTTCTGTTTCATTAGTTTTTTTAGCGAGATGATTTTCCCGCACGTCACCTTAATCCATTCCTGCTTCATTAATAAAATGATGCTCAAATGGGGCGAGTGGGATGAGGATTGGTATGGAAATTTTTTCAGTCGAGAACTGGTAAAGATTGGTCAAAGAAAGTTAACAAATGTTTATTTATTGAATTCAACCAACTTCTCATTGGATTTTTTCTTAACTTTTTTAAAATATGGTAACTCAATAGAAGTTATACGTTCGTGCATTTTTTTTGGATTAGTCCTCGTGAATGAACTAGTCGAGGAGTTTCTACGTTTTTTTCCCCTTCTTAGAAATCCGATCCTATCTCAGAGAGTGCGTGAGAAAGATTTTTAATGAGTTTGAGCCGGCTGTCGCCGTTATGGTACACATTCAAATATCGTCGGAGGACATTCCTTTTACCGGGGCTTTTGAGTCCCGACGATAAATACAAACGTTGGACGTTCACATGTCCATTCCCGCATCTGGCCGCGCTATGGCGCAATCTCTCCCCTGCCCCTTTTATTTCCTTGCACATCTGCACATCTGGTGACTGCTCTCGTGGGACACCCACGGGTGCACTGTGCACCCCACCACCACCACCACCCTTATGATGCTAATGGCACGCCACGGCGATTTTTCGCATGTTTCGTGCGTTGCGAATTCCAATCCCATTGATCATCCGTGATATTTCACGTGACAGCTCTGCTTCCGAGAGTCCGGCGAAATTATTCTCAGCGGGAAGTCTTCCAAGAATATACTATACCTCCCCCTCAATATTTTCATTCCTCGAACTTATTTTTTGAAAGAGCATTATTTCAAAGGGATTTTGGCAGCATGGCATCCTTGACAATTAATAATCCGCCCCGGTGAATTTTCATGCTGGCTAGGAAAGAAGTTAAGAGGAGTGTAACCCTTCCCTTACTCTGTTAGCTAGCCAGTAATTTCATTCATCGATACGTCAACGTTGATAGCGGCCGTGGATTTTATTTTGAAAACGTGATTCAAACAAAAGTTCCTCTGGAAATTGGTTGTCTTTGAAGCTGTTATGTGAAGATGTGGAACCTTTTATTGATTGTTGAAAAGTGAAATTTTGAATTTGAACGGTCGTGGTTTGTATTGATCATGTTCCGCGAGAGGTAATAGGGATTGCATCATCGTTTTTTTAATTTTCAAGTAATAATTCATAATTTACGTCTAATTGGCGATAGACGGTTGAATCTCAACTTGTTTTGCAAATTTCAGTCGTGAATTGGTTTTTCTGGCGAATTAAACTTTTCAGCCAGGTTCCCGACGTCTTTATGGTTTGAATGTGTGGTTTCGGTGATTGTTGAGTCTCCTTTGAAAATTCCGTGCCTACCTTCAATAAAGATGAAAGATTGGGGGAAATTAGTCTTTATGGGGCTTGAGAATTTCTGCAAGAAGCTCGTATTTTCTGTAAATCATCGGGTTATTAATTACAATTAAAACAATTATCAAATTGGCTTTGGCCAGGAAATTGGTTGATTGGTTGGGAGGACCAAGTGGGACGGGCAACTATGAGGGAGTCACTGGTGATTGGGGTGTAGATTACTTTTTAATTTGTAATGAAATTGCCTCTTCGTTGCACAGTGAAAGACGTAAGGCTCTCCAGAATATAATGGATTTATTGCGAGAGTCAGTGAAACTTTTCATTAATTGTGATGCTGTTTTGGAAATAACTTTCAGCTTCTGATCCAGGAAATTAATTAATTTGAAATAGAGGGCGGGAATTGAATTTTCGTAATACGTGAGATTAATTCCGCTGATTTCGTTCAGGGTGAAAGGGAGTTAACATCTGCCGTTTCATTGATTTTTTTTCATCATTCCATTCTACATTTCACTCATCAGATCCATTCGAAGGATTATGTACGTTTCACTTGGCAAATTTTTGCCTCTCGTCATCACTCGCTAGGAGAAAAAGCTGAGTGAAAAATGGTATTTTGGATGTGGCCCTTTTGCTGCTTACTTTTACATGCGACAGACGAAATGGTGATTTCTTGAGGAACGCCGGCGAAAATGAATTCCGTTTTCGTGACGAAGTCATCAAATATGAGTAAAGTAGTCTTTAGTTCGAAGCTAAACTGTGTGATAGTTCATATTCACGAAATGTGAAACACAATATATTCCCCATTTCGTAAACAACAAATGGATGATCACCTGTTCTTTTCAATATATTTGAGGATGAAATATTAAGGGAGACGTAGGATGGTCTGGAAGCTAGAGCGGAAGTAGGCAGGAAACTCATCAAACCAGTTAGATTTCCAGATGATCAAACAACAGTTAGCAGACAGGCAGTCATAGGGTACAACAGTTACTGTCATTGCTTAGCGAATTGCAGGATCGAAATGAAATGAAAATTAAACCTAAGAAAACAAAGATAATAATTTCCTCAAGAAAGATGATGGCTAAGATAATGTTGAAGTTGAGAGGCATGAACTAGAACTCGCTGAACCGTTCCCTCATTTTAGAATCGTTTTATAAGGTGCAAGAAGTAGGAAGGACATTGAAAGAAGAATTTCGTTAGACATTTCGAACCTTCTGCAAAGTTCTGGGAGTTGATGACATACACTTTTAGTAAAGGTGTAAAGAAAAGGCTAGGGAGAGAGCTATAATATGAAGCGTAGTTTTGTTTGGATCGTGAACTTCGTTGGTGGTTGGGGCTAGAAGATAAGCATAGATTGGGATTTGTGTGTGGAAACGAATGGAGAAATAAAATTGACGTAAAGAAATCAAATGATGAAGTTATAAGCATGATAGAGGAAGAGGGAAAGTTATTGGGAGAAATTCGAAGAAGGCAGGACAAGTGGATTACCGGAGATGCTGAAATGCAATTGAAATGCTGAAAGCTTAGGTTAGCGATAACCTAATGAAGACGAGAATACTGGAAAAACGAGATAAAATGAGGAGATTAATAAGCATTTTGGATGTAATTGTGGGGGTAGAAAGTATTCAGAGCTTCATTGGGTCATTGCAACGCATTGTATTCAATGGGTCATTGCAACATTTAATTTTAAAAAGTTGTCTCTTTCCGCGAGCGATACGGAAGATATCTTGTGGTTTTCAATGACAAAACTTTCTTTATCGCCAAAAATCATATCAGCTCATCTGAAAAACGATTGTTTTGTTTTAGATGTACCATATGGAGTTTCCGAATGGGTCATTGATACATGTAATATTAAAAAGTTATCACTTTCCGCGAGCGATACAGATATATTGTGGTTGCCAATAACAATGGATTCCTTATCGCTAAATATCATATCAGCTCATCTGTTTTTTTCGTTTTAAATATAGCATATGGAATTTCAACATGAGCGAATCACGAGGAGGAAATAAATCTTATGCGTTTATCAAAAGCTATATAGCGTTTAACTGTCGCTGGTTAAAGTTGCTTTACTTAGTGTTCATAATGTCATTTTCTATAATATTCAGACACTCCCATACAAAGAGAATGAGAAGTCTATCATTAATGATTTTGGAAATGTTTCAATGTAAATTATGGTTTAGCCATTGTAAAGAAAGCCCTTGAGCCATAAAATATGCAGGAATCGTTAATGAATAAGATTAAAATTTTTGGTCAGAAGTCGTAGACAGTTATTCTTAGTAAACGTAGATAGTTGATTCTTCGGAGCGGCGTTCAAAAGTTTTCCTCGCGGGGTGATCCAGTGAGTATTATGCTATTCAAGAAAGCATAATGCACGCAACGTCAGGAGAGAACTCATCAAACCGTTGTGCCAGACAGAGAGGAGACTGGTTACCAGGATAGTTTACAGAATACGTGTACGAGTGCTTTTGTACATGAGCAACAAATACCTGTATATATTCAAATGCTCGTATGAAGTAATAGGTGTGCATGTATGACTGGTTCGCCACCTCCCGTCCCCACACGGCCATACGGAGGCTTGCGGAGTGTTGCGTGGATTTAGAAGCATAGCTGTTGTACCTGGCACGAGCGAAACACCAATAAGTCCCCTCGGCTTTGATTCCCATGGCGGCCGCCATTCTGATTTTTAATCCTCAGTTTCTTATGCTTGAATTCATTTAAGCACGACATGATTCGTCCACTTGAAAGTAAACGTGAACATTTCCCAATATTAAAACAGCTTAATATTTTATGTTAAAATGACTTCTATTATGTAAACCACGTTATGTAAACCTAGGCATTTGTCCAGGTGGCAACGGTCCAGTCTGATCACTGGTCACTTTTGCAATGCACATACACACACACAAGAAGAGCAGCCTTAGTTTCAACTTAATATCCATAAACCCATGTTTCGTCACGCGTTATAATACTTTTCAGTTTTTCTGGATCGTCGTTTACTTCATTTAGTGACTCCGGAGCAACTTCCATTCGCCGCTGTTTTTGTTCAAAATTCAACAATTTTGGAACGAATTTTGCTGCCACGCGTTTCATGCCCAAAAAATTGGAAAAAATGTCATGACATGATCCAATCGATACGCCAACATCATCAGCGACCTCTCTAATTGTGATTCGGCGATCGTTCATAACCATTTCTTTCACTTTTTCCACGTTTACATCGATTGTTGATGTGCTGGGGCGTCCAGGGCGTTCGTCATCTTCAAAGTCTTCATGGCCTTCATGAAAAAGCTTCTACCACTCGTAAACTCTTGATTTACTCATAGCAGACTCACCATAGGTTTTTTTTTTAACATTTCACACACTTTATTTCATTTTTTACGCAAAATTTGATACAAATTCTTTGATCCATTTCATTTAACAAACGAAAATCGCCGAGCTCATAAAATACGTCTAACCTTAGTGACTGTCACAGACAAAGTCCACAATGAAAACAGCTGAAAGTTTCATCATACTTCAGGGGCATGTATACCAACATATTAAAAAAAAAGTTTGACAATCGGACTCTGCAAGCCCGCGAAATGAAAAAATTCTCGTTATGTTTTGAACACACCTCGTACGTACAATATTTTAATAAGTACAATAGTATAACAATCACTGATCAATGAAGTTTATCACCCAGTGACTTCTATACACTTATTCTTAAAACTCCTAAAATTTGATGGATTTTTGGCTTTAGGTTCAGTATAGAAGGCAGGCGCTGAAAGAAAGCCAAAACCAACACATGTTGGAGAACGACTGTCGACGTCAGTCTTTCTTGCCAATTTGTTTATCAGATTGTATTTCACTCAGGAGCCGTGTACGACGTGGGGCTACTCGTTTAACTTGGTCGGAGAGGAAGTTCGTATTTTCACGGCTCATTGGGTGAGTGCGTCAGCGGCCACTGCACACCGAATAACATCTGCCTTCTTATCACCTTGTAACGCGAGTTTCACATCATCGACCCAGTTGTTCCGACGCGTCAAGTCTTCCTGAAGATGCGAGTGTTCGGAGCACTTCCCCGCACGTAGGCGTCGTGTTTCTGTTCCGGCATGATCGCTATTAAGTCGTTCGTATTCCGGCAGAAATGGCCTCGGCTGTCAGTGCACCCGAGAATCGAATTTCCACTTCGCTAAGCCCCCCATCTCCCGTGGCACGTGAAAGCGTTAATCGTCTCCGCCTCTTTCGAGAGCTCTCCCGAATATTCCATGCGAAGCGCCTCGAAGTCGAAAATTCAAGGATTTTCTGAATTCATCATGAAGGTGAGGCAAACATTTTTTTTTGGTCCTCTGCCCTTCGGAACGCGGACAATTAGTGTTAACTTAATTAGGGAGCTCTAATTGCTGGGCTGTGTTGCGTAGTCCTCGGTCGAAACTGACAGCCTCTTCTGGTGCCATTATAACAGGCATTAATGTAAGCAATCTCATTTACGAATCGGGCATTGATCAATAATGCATGTGGACGGATTTGTTTCATCAGGTCTCGATTTTCTTCATTGTTCTCCAAGTCTTTTGCAAACAAAGGATGGAAAATGATCGCTATTATTTTTCTAATTTTCGTCTTGTAGTTCCTATATTTATCTTATAACTGGCACACTGCTTTGAATTTATTTGAAACTAGCAAAGAATATTCCCTGGTCCCTTAACGCTCTTGGAAAAAATGACATTTTAAACCTGTGAGTCTTGCAGTCTATCTCTAATCTTACATTCGTGATCCCTCCGACCGCAAAAACCGAATTCTAGGTTGGTGTCTTGTGGGTGATTTACCGCTTTCTATCAGCAATTGAATTGAGATCATTTGACTGCGAAATGGTCCACTTATAGCGGTAAAGAAGATCCCATATTCAGATCTGAGTTCAATGCAACTGCAAAAGGTGTACGGGCAAATAAATCACCTTAAGCCGAAACAATGCCATCGATATCAATGAAAAGTCGTAGGAAAATGAAAGCTTTCCCATCCCTAAAGTGTAATTTGCAAAGGGATCGGAATTATTAGTATCGCGAACGTTATTGCACAGAATAGGATAACAAATAATTTGCACTAAGATAAATCGATAGCTAAGACCGAGGCTCTGTTTCCCTATCGCCCGCTATGGTACATTTACAGACGACAACATTGAAGCAATTAACCTTCACCACCCATTCATCAAATATATAATCATGTTTCGAAGACTGAAGAGGTAACCAGGAGAGTGTTGAGGGAATACTCGTTATTTGGATTAAAAGAGGTAGAGAAAAAAGAGAAGATATTCTTGCTCTTTGACTTGTAATATAAAACATAATACAGCTGCGATAACCGTACTTTAATTGCAGTGGAATGGAACGTGATGCTCCATACGTGTCCTCTTGCGCATTGGAATGGTCTGCAAAGATAGACAATTGATGCATGTCCTCGATTGAAACCGGACGACATTGTTTTTATGTGCTAAAAAGGAAGAGAGTAAACAAAAAATCAAAGAAGGTAGTGAGGCAGATGTGTTCATTATCGCATTTTGTCCTTCATTTATGGCAACCAAGAAGAAAGGTATGGAATAAAAGGCCATAGCGGCATATATACATGGAGGATAAATAAACATGCTGCGGTTCGTGGAAAACCTTGCTGCAGTTAAAAAGAACATCTATAAATAGAATAGCCTGTGAAAGATGAATATTTAGGCGTCCCTGTGAAAATTCTTGATATCTATATGAAATACGAGATTATGTAAATTTTCATCATTGCCTTGAAGGTGACGCATGTTTGTCGGTACCATGGTGGGTGAATTATTGCGTGAACCTTCACATTTTCGCGTTTTTATTATGGATTTCGAGCCGGTATTGAGAAGCGAGGATTTTAAAAAAATCAACATAAAAATTTTTAAAAATGGTCCAACGAAGGAATCTTAAGGTACGATATTATCTCTGTAAGAAAATGTTTGGAATAGAAAAGTGAGAGGCTCAATCATCAAGTGGAAAAATGTTCATAACTGTACAATTTGCCTTATTAATCACTAGCGATGAAAGAAAAGAGAGATTTTATACTGCAATTTAATGAGGATTTCTGTTAGAAGCAGCTTTTAACGACGTAGAGTGCAAGCACTATATTAGAATCGAAAATACGGTGCACGAAAACCTACGCATGTAGGTTGATTCCCAATTGCTCTAACATCATCCACGGTGGCAGAAACGGAGGGAAAAAGGTCATTGGCAACAAGAATGTTATTAAACAAAATAATAATGAGATTGGATATATCGGATTAAAAAAGTCCTTCGAAGAAAGGGTAAATTGAGACGGTGAAAAGAAGAAATTTGATTCAGCCCATTCTGAGCCACGAGTGTATTTGAATAAGCCAAAGAAGGGATGCGCTGGGGAGGAAGGACAATGATGAATTGCGAAAGACAAGGGCGGAAAACAGCACGGCAAGGAACGTGGCGTGGAATGAAGGAGGAAAGAGATTCGTAGGGAATATGATAGGTTAATGCGCCGCTTGAATCTTCAGGATGAAAACCTATGATAATTGTCTATTTTTTGACGATCTTCTACTGTTACCACTGTAAACATTCTCTAGTTTTGAAGCATGGATACCTTATTTTTTGCGATCCCTTTTTCAACCCAAATCTTGTTGATCTTTTTTTTTTTGATCGCTGAGTTAGATTCTTTACCAAAATGGTCCGAACAAGATATCGTTATCATTCCCGAGTCGTGAAACGTGGTTCGTGATTAATTGATTGGTGCAACAAAGTCAATGAAATATCAGATGCAATGATTGATTATTTATGCGCATTTACTTTGTAAACTGTCCGACGTCCGCTTTATCGTCTAGGAAACATGTGGAATTTTTTAGCGCTTGGAGGAGAGTGCAGATATTTTTTTTTCAGAACCGTCTCACCGCCGGAAAAGAGCCTTTAATTTCGTGGAATAAGGCGCTCCGAGAAGTGTGGAGATACGGATGGATAGCTGCGGAGCATTTATTTCCTGTCACATATTTTTAACACTCCTGCGTGCATGGGCGTGGTCAGTTTGTGGAAGATGTTTGCGCCACATAGTATTCATTCCCCTTTTTGCTCGCCGCTCCTTTATTGCAACGCCCTGATCGAATGAATTGAAATAAAACTGCTTTAGGAGACAGAACCTGAGTCTTCGCTTTCGATTTATTTTTTCGCAAATAATATGTTTGATCCTGTTGAATTGAACGGGGTCTCTGAGATTTCTGTGTTCTCTGTTCGTAGCAGATACAAGTCGTATCGCATTCATCGCCAACGGCCGTGTGCCTATCAAGATATCTCCTCCATTTCTTTTTTCTTCGGTAACTTATGTCCTCGTGTATTATGCCATCCATTGAATGATTTCGATTAGCAGAAAGCAGCCCAAGCTCTGAGAGAATTTCTTCTCAGAATGACCACATTGGTAACTGAGTTGCGTGCTCCAACTTACGTACTTACCCCTCGAAGTGAATGTGAGTAGCAAGAATAATCCAATGCGCCATATTTTCTACGAGACTGTGGGTTTAACTTATGAACTATGCTTTTTCTTGAGATAACCGCATTTTCGGGGAAGAGCGTCTGGTTTCCTGTCCGCATATAAAAGTTAACCTCATACGCATTCCTGGTTTAAAAAATTTCAAGAAACTATGGGTGATGCCGCGACGATAACTTTTCACGGAGTCATTCGCTAAATGTTCATTACAATGGAACAATTTCGGAGTGTAAAAATCATTCGCCTTGAGTGTAAGAGGACGCTTCGACAGCTTAACTGACATGGAAGGATCCGGTTTCGAATCCCGGTCAAGGCGAATGATTTCTACACTCTGAAATTGTTGCATTGTAATGCTCATTCTAGGTTTGACTATGAACCCGAACCCAATTGGGAGAAGATATTACAGTGAGTCGAACAACTTAGCTGATGAAGATTTAGAAGTTCCTCAAGCGGATGAATAGATAAAAGTTTAATCGAATTTGACGTCTCTTTATGATGTTTTTCTGCTGGTTTCTAAGTGTGTATTAAGTGATAACAGGCGAAGTAAAAGACTCGAGAATAAGACGTCTTTTTTCCGTTGATGCTCAGTTCGCAACAACGACACTACTCCTTATATACTTTCCCTTTAATCATTCACTAGGAGTATTTTCGATTCCTTTCCATGAGATAATGTCATCTGCTAGAGTTAATATTTTTTCCGAGAACTCAGAAAATAAGGTATATGAAACATGTCGTTTAAACTCCTATAAATTAGGCTGATTCCCTTTATCATTAAATTCATGATATAAAATTTGTCGTTTTTCGTTTCTTCGTTTTTGATTCGCTGATTGATAAATTGTCTGAATACACGTGAAAATATAAAATTAATGTTCCCAGTAATCAGCCAGAAGGACGGTTTAGTCGGTGATGGTAGAGCTCACCCATGTACTAAGCCCGACGGCGTGTGAATATTCACACATCAGGGAAGGGGGGCCAGTTCCTTTCCCTGTGCCGGCTATCGTTTCCGAGGAAGACCTGCTACCCGAAAAATCACATAGCTTGGGTGGAGTTGGAGTGTGTATGTCAAGTGTATTGCGAGTATGTCGCTTGCTAAGAATGAATTGAAATTACTGATAATAACCCCGTGTTTGAAGTTAGAGAGCATCCACATATAAAGCAATAGTATTTACCATGTAAATGCAAGAAGAGGAATTAGATATAAAAAGGAGAATTGCGTCTGGTAAAAAAAAGCTTTCACAAGGAGGAGGTAATTGACGACAGAGACGTTGAACAAGGATGTTAAGAAAAAAAATAGTGAAAACTTTGAAATGGAACGTGGTTTTGCATGGCTCGAAAACTTGGTCGTTGAAGTAAGATGAGGGGTGTCGATTGGAGGCTTTCGAGATGCGGGTGTGAAGAAGGAGGGAAAAGATAAAATGGACGGAAAGGAAAACAAGCAAAGAAGAACTAGGAATGGTGGAAGAGGAGAGAGGGTTGTTGGAAGAAATCAATGAAGGCAGGAAAGATAGGTGCAGAGCATTCTGATTAGCGATGGAATGCTGGAGACTGTAATAGTGGGTAGAACGTTAAACAAGTGAACTAAAAGGAGGAAAAGGAAGACCATGTGTGACGGAATTAAGGGAGGTAGAATGAATTCGAAATTTAAGATGGGTTTAATAGGGTGACGGATGGGAGGTTTTGTCTTATTCGGCAAGGCTGAGAAGAATAGCGTGCTTACTCTGGGTCAATCCAAAATGTACTTTGAACGGTAGACAACCAAATAATAATTATTGAATACATTTTCAACTAACTCACGTAGCGTGGTGGTATATAAAAGGTAGAGACGAACATAGAAAGCTAAATTGATGTAAAGTAAAGTAAAGAAGTGATGTCGTTATTCATGATTTTCTTTCCTGATTCATGGTCCTATACGGTTAGACATTGCTATCCGTGTCATTGGCTGCGGAAGGAATTTGGTGAGTGAAAACTGTTACTGCGTAAGAACTCGTCTTAATATTTTACGTTCGTAACCTGAAGAATTCATTCCAGAGAATTCGGAGGGGATATCTGACACAAACGATTCAAAATCTATCGGTGCGAACGTGAGCCGCATGATGGCATTTCTTTAGTCTGAGTTGGTTTTCATTTATCGAAGTCTCTCCCTTTCGCGTTTCCCTCTTCTCAAATTTTCCCCGAGTTCACCATCGATCACCGATTGCGAATGGATTCCGCAACAAGCGGAGTAAGAGTGGACCTCGCTCACTAATTTAAGGCTGGGCTCTGCATTAGTACTCCCTCCGTAATAGATATTCAACGCGAGGCCACTAAAAATATGAATAACATCACACAGTTTTGATTTACTCGGGAGTCGTTGCACGTCGTGCCCCCGAAGCTTTCGAGACCATGTTTTGTGTAGGTATGCGTTTATTCCCATGGTCGACGCCTTAGTCCCAGTGTAGGTTTATCGCATGTGTCTACATCATTTAGATTGTGCTCCGTTTCATTTCATGTTTTGTTTTCAAAGCGTGCAGAAACCGGGCGTTGGCGTCGCCCGCCCTCTCTCCCTCTCACCCTCCCTCCCCCTATCTATGAATGGCTCTCGTTCAGAGCGTGAGCCAAGGAAATAATAGTATCTAGTAATAATAATTTCCCGGCGGTCACGCTCCGACTAGAGATGAGGAGAGCGCGGTCATGGGATGGGGTAATAGCGCCGTCGGTACAGACAACAAGAGCGTCATTGACCGCCGCCGTTTTCCTCTCGAGTTCCCGGAGTTGCAGTCACTGCGGCTCATTTAAAAATAGGCGTGCGGCGGAGGGCAACCCTCGTACGCGGAGGGGGAAAAGTATTCATGTACCACCACCC
This sequence comes from Hetaerina titia, assembly GCA_037158775.1. NCBI lineage: Eukaryota > Metazoa > Arthropoda > Insecta > Odonata > Calopterygidae > Hetaerina > Hetaerina titia. The sequence continues at coordinate 42,493,131 of CM073772.1, read as the reverse complement.
CGAAAGACGACTTACCACGAAAGCAGAAACATCTGGCGCGAGAACTAACCCCTTTCAGGGGAGCCATAGAGACGTGCAAGTCTACGGAGGGAAGACAGCGAAGAAGCTTCTCGAAGGGGATATATATACGAATTAGAACCCCCTCGTATTCGAAGGGGTTCTAAGACCGCATCATCTGCTCTTGAGCATGTTTAAAAACATCCTAATTCACAAAACACATGTTCCCATTGAAATGAGAAGAAAAGCAAAGTTTATGTTATTCCTCTTGAAAAACTTATTTCAAGTTGACAGCATTCCTAGGGTTTTTGTGATTGAAGCAGCGGGGAGATTCTTTCCCATAAATGACTTTTTTCGTGAGATTTAGCTTAAGATTCCTAGAACGATATTCTCGCTTGTCTATGGTAAAACTTAAATTAAAAATTAATTATTTCTCCATTATCATCGTTATGAGTTATCCGAAGATTCAGCACCCCAAATGAACGAATTCCGTGTCAATCTCTTCATCCCCTCATATTTCCTTGCACAGAAATTTTTCCTGGATTGCTTCTCGTAGTTAGGCCTTGATCTTCCTTTGTAATTCTTCCCGTCCATATTTTCTTCAGTCTTGGTGTTTGTTAAGCCAAAGTACCTTAGGATTTGTGCAATCAATTCCCTTCTTCTTTTTGTAAGTAACTTCAGAGGATTCTCTCTTCACCCCCTTTTCGAAGTAGCCATTCATTTGTTGCTCTGTTTACCCATATCATTTTCGGCATTCTTCTCTAGCACCACCCTTCCATCGCCTCCAGTCTTCATTTCTCTGCTGCCCCTATCGCACAAGTCTCACATCCGTTGAGAAGTAGACTCCAAATATAACTATTAACGAAAAAAATCCTTACCTAGGACTGTTATTAAACCATTAGTAATTGTGTCTTCACTTGACAGAAAACCCTCTTCGCAATTCCTGTTCTATCTAATATCCCTCTTGCGTATTCCAATGTAAGGGATCTTGCTGCTAAAATAGCAAAGTTCTTCCACATGTTCCAGTGTGTCTCTTTCTCCAGTCTTATTTGGAGTTCGATTGCAGATCATTTCTCAGCTGCGTAAATTATTTTCCCAACTTCTTATGTTTTCGGCGTCATTATAGCGTGGTTAAACTCGTCACAAATGACGGAACGTAAATGATTTGAATTAACGTGGTCATAATTCAAAATGGGTTATTGTGGTCATTTTTAAAACAATGAGACCAACTTCATTTGCTCAATACCTTTTCCCAATGGCTTTGCTTTTGGAGAACAATTCTTTAAAAGTATTCCGTATCCGATCACGTTCGTTCGTTCATGTTCAAAGATTTTTCATTTGTTTCTAAAATATTTCCTTGACCGGGACTTGTCGATCCATTTTTTGGAACAGGCAAAAATCGAAGACAAGTCAAAACACGTCCAAGCAATACAGTTGTCAACAATTAACTGAACATTCAAAATGGTCGAAATTTTCAGCATGAGTGAGATAATTATACACACACGTACATACATTCCAAAAAGCCCCTAAATGTTATTTTTTAAATCGCAAAACTTTTTTAATTTGAAAGTAGGAATAATTAAAGAAACGGTAATGATCCATTTCTTCAAAAAAATTATGTCTTGATTTCGATGCCAACCAGAAAATATTAAATAGTAGTTCTGCGTTTGGGTTTCGTGTTGATACCTCTGAATCACCTCTTTCTCAATCTCATTGAACATTATTCTGATTTATTCATGGCCGTAATGTATGAATGATTTTCAACGCTGGGTACCTTAATACCGTACACCGAAAGTAACCAAGAAATTGTCCTTTGAAGCAATAAGTCTTTATCGGAAAAATATCGGATAAAATAATTTTCTATGAAAATCACGACGTGTTCACTGTTCTGTTTTAGTATGCATGTGAGTAGCTAAGTTAGATCTATCTAGTATTATGACTGGGAGATAGATAATTACAGGACTCTTCCAGTTATCCGCGAGAGAATGGAAAACTAATGATGTTCAAATTAATCTACAGTCGTGTGTGAAATATTTATCTTGCTAATCCTCCTACTTGGTACCTGTTGCAAGGATACCTAATTAATACCCACAGCGATCTGTAGTAAAACTGTCGAAAAACTAAAAGCATTGATTATTTTTGCAGTTGGCACACGACTCGTGAGGGCATTCAAACCTAAAATCGTGAATTTTCATTTGAAGTAACTTGGAATAGGAGTCAATAAAATCGTGGCCATAAATAAATAAATGACCTTTATTTGCGTGCATCATGAATGAAGTTACTTAAGACTTTCTTGACACAGTGTAAACAGCCAGTAGGCACTTTGATGACTTGCGAGTTTCACTTGAGTTCGAGACTTAATTGCGTTTCCCCGCTTTCAGATTATAACCGCATACAGCACTCCGGTTAGGATAAAGAAATTCAGAACTGGATCCGAATGATTTTTCCTGCTCTACAATGATCACCCATGGACTGAATCATGATTGCCACTAAACCTTGCGACTTCTTCCAGTTTTCATTACGTTTTTAAGTTGTAATAATATTTATTTATTTATATTTTTTTATGTGCGGGTTTCTTTGCAGGACTGTTCGACCGCGACCATAGAAGGCTAAGGTTTCCTTAAACCGGCTGTAGATGTCGTTTATAAGAGTCGTATTAGTGGAACTTAAAGACGTTTTCGAGGCGCCATCAAAAGAAACTGTACAGATTTATGACCCCATTACCGAGGTGATATAACTTGACGGCATTCGTTCCGTTCGCATTGATAACGCCTCGAGAGTTGTTTGAAACCAAATGGAGGGTAAGATAAGTTTCATGCCGAATGAAGCGAGTAGAAGGCAAATTGTACTGTGAACAAATTAAAGAATTGCTCCTGTTTGCATTACGAGTTACGCTCAAGTTTCAAATGACGATGTACGTAGGAGTATATTGTACCATAGTTTTGGAGTGTTTAGTTAGGATTTAGTGCCAAAAAGACGCTTTCGCCTTTAAGGAAACTTCTGAAATTATTACTACAAAAATATTACTTGGTTACGACATTAGAATATAACCAAAGGAACCATTGCCTGCTGTTGTGACGAGCGAAATGCATCCTTTGGATGACCATTAGGTAGGATTTCTGCTCCCTTTCCAGTGTACGCACAGATGTTGCATTACGCATTGAGCCATCAGAGATGCTAAAAATTGATTATAGAAGCGTGTCGCATGCTGCCAATAGAACTAATGGCAACGTTGAATTCTCTTGGTTGCTATCCACTCAAGTGAGTTACATAACTGCCAGTTGGCGTCTTTTTGGACCGAGGTACAAACAGCACGCGGGGTGGTCTGAGCAAGGGCATCAGCTCGAAGTCTTCGTATCGGTAGATAACGACATAGACGCCGGAGCTTGCTAACTCCACGATAGTACATACGGTAACAGGGAAGGTTAGGACGACAGCCTTTAGTTATGTAATTGAGGACTTGGATACAATAACAGAATTAGATGTATGACGCTGTTATTGCATTAACCTCTTTTAAAAAAAACCCCAGGCCCTTTGCTACTTGGAAATCTAGTCTTTAGTTCAACCCGATTGTCCGTGAGAGCTTGTAGAAAGCGTTGCTCTATACCGCACTGCAATTGAATGCACTGTGCAACAACAGAATACTACCATTCACGCTGTTAGATCCTCAATTATGAGTAGATACCTACATAAAAGGATAGAAAACGGGAAGGGAGACGGCAGCAATACTTTTATTCTGCCAATGCCTGAGGTTTCCATTAGTAACTTCCGTTATTGATTTAAATCCTAAGAAGCCAGATTCTGATCGCGAGTCATGTTATCCGAGAAAGATATTTACGTGTGTCCTTGCTTCAAGGTAACTCTACTACAAATACTTATGTTTATGGGTAATCTTATCTACCAATACTATTTGAGGTCTTAATAAGTAACCCTTGGGGTTCCCAGTAAATTCAGATATCATCTTCCTTCTATTAGTCTTTGCCTCTGGGGTTCTCTTCGTGATTGGAGACAAATTTACCTTGGGAGAAGTTCATCCTCCGATTCCGTTCCTTTCTTTCCGCAACAATCTTCCAATTTTCACAAACCCAACAAATCTTCGTTTTGCTTTACCTAATTTCTTCACTCATACTTTATTCTGTGATTTAGACATACTTCACGCGATATTAAAAGTATGGCCCTACCAATTGTAAATTACATTTTCCATTGACTTCGCCATTACATTTTCCCACGGCCCGTCCAAGGAAGCCACGTTTCTTTAAGCATATCCTTCTAATTTTCGATCTCCCTCGAAGGTTAGAGAGACTCACAAGCACTTGACATTTTCCGTATTATTGCGTTCAATCTGTTTTGCAAGCAACTTCGTATTTTTTATTTTTCCCCCATTAATTAAAACGACTTTCTAATGATTTAATTCCAATCTCCATTCTTTTCACCATATCGAATTATTTTTTTTGTATCAATTGAGAGAGCTGAGTTCTTCATTACTGTACAACATTACTCTGTCAGTGGAAAATTATATACTATATTTCCGTCACTGGTAATTATGAATTAGCTCCTGGAAACTATCCTTCGCGTAAATTATGAATGGTATGGGACCGCATCATACTTTTGGTACGTCATCGCCTTCTCGAGGAGAGGCCATTTGGTCCACTGGTTTATATATCTCGTGCTCGCCTATCTCTTGGAGGCAGTCGTGTGTTTGCTCATGTCTGCCGGAGGAGAGGAGTGGTTTGGAGGGCAAGGAGGGGTTGGTGTGTGGAGGACGAAGAATCGACGCTTTGAACCGTCGATTGCTTTTGCGCGCCCGAGTTCCCATCGATTCTCCCCGAGGACAGCCGCACTCCGTCGTTTGCAACTAGTTCGGAAATTACTCCATCAACGTCGAGTGGAGTGCGGATTCCCTTCATGGCTTCATCACTGCCAGCTCCTTCGTCCCCCTCGGCTGCCGAATGATAGGGATTTGTGTTTTCCCTCTTATTCTCTCTCGAGACGTTCCCTCCTTCCTTTGAAGTTGAGTTTATTGGAAGAAAATCTGCACAACGGTGCGCGAATGTTTGTTCGCTGGAGTAAGTTTCTCGATTTGATGGCGTCGGAATAAGTTTCATTTAATTTCATCTTTTTTTTATTTTTCAAAAACTCCGAGAAGATTGGGAAGACGCGTTCAAAATTCACGAATAATTTTGGACGGAGTGCGGAATCGTAAATTTTACATATTCTTTTACTCTTTTTCAATCAAGACGTGATTTGAATCTCCATTGATTCCGATCACCGATTCATTTTGAGCATGGTATTGTTCACAAGTCGTACTACAGCTTTAGTTTAAACTTGGGTTTGTAAAAAATCTTTTCGTTTTCGAAGCGCTGGACCACTTGCCAGTTGACGGTATTGGATCTGATCGACTTTTTTTGTTTCGAGATAGATTTTTCTCCCTTCCGATTGTATCCCGAAGTGCTTGGTCAAAGAATACTTTTTACCCGGTCGCTATGCTTTTCAAACCATTTCCATTAATATTGTGTTTGAAAACGAGCAAAAAAACAAAACAAAACGAAAACAATTTATTTTTTCCACTGGAGAAACACAACGGACAGGTTGGTAATCCATCCAATCCTGCGATACATTAATATTCTGCGTAGAACAGTTGTTTCAATGACCTTCTAATGTTATTTAGAGCTTTCGCGTGAGTTTTTTTAATTCCCGATTTGTCTCACGGATTAAGTTTAGGAATTTCCTTAGTGGAATGAGCAGAGATGAGACTGAAGATATACGTATATGCATACGCATTAAATACGCATTATGTATTTACTTGGAGACATTTAAAATCCCATGCAGCGCATGCAAAAATTATATATCCATTCATGAAAATATTTGCATTGAAGACTTTTTGTCACTTTCTTTAACTTACCATTCCCCCGTTCTATTCGTTGCGTATTAATTGACATTAACAACCTCAAGAGGAAGAAAATAAATCGCAGTTAAACTCCTGATTAGGCTATAAATATCGTCATTATAATATTAACTATTGGGTTCCCGAACTTCAATCGTGGATTGAATGTTTTTAGTTCTCACCCGGCCATCTCGATGGATAAAGAAATGAATGAGTCAATACAGCTATCAAAATATTTTCCCGTCTGCGTGCATCAGATTATCAGTTTCCGTTTGTTATTGACAGTTAGCTCTACAATTTGGCGTCTTATTCGCGTATCTTGTGTGCTTTAATCCTTTTTCTTATCATCCTCTGGAGAACTTGTTATCACCTGCTTTGCCCTTGAGCGGCATTTTTTGAAATATTATCTCTGCAGCTGCCGTGGTATTACTTTTAATAATATCGCATATCCTATACTTACATACATAATAGAAGGGACTATTTAGTCTCAACCTCGCCCAATTAAGTCGATAATAAATAAATAAATAAAATACTTGAATGAGTAGAATAAGGATTTTTGGTTCAGCGGAAAAATGTTAACCTAGTTGTCATTTTCTTTTGTCATTACGACTTCCCGTGAAATATTATAGACTTTTGTTTTATTCATTCTGTAAACCAGTGAGCATTTATTCGTGGATTAATATTGGCTAACGCAATTTTTTATTGACTGATACATGCGAATATTTGAATCTAGAGTACTTTAAAACTTGATTTTGTCCCGAAGAGTGAAATCGATTGTGTGCGATCAAAAAAAACGTATTTGTAGGATTAAAAAAAATTCAATTTCTTCGTAATTGCGTAATTTTACCAACATTAGTGTCCAAATATAATTTTTTCATGCATATAGAGCTTCTTAATTTATATTTTTAGTTTCGTTAACAGATTACTGATACTCTGGTTTTTTTGTATTTATTGATTATGTCAGGCAATAGTAGCTAGGGATGTGAAGGGAAAAATTTCCTATTGGTTTCCCATACATATAAGGGTAACAGCCAGAAAAGCGAAAGAAATAATCAATTAAAGCCATAATCACCATGTTAATAGCCTTTTGTGTCAATGGTTACGTAATAAATGGATGTATAAACATTAGCTCTGAATTCTCCCTTTCAATTCTCAGCGAATCTCTCCTTTTCTGGAGAGATCCTTGTATTCACGTCATCCATTAAATCTTTCGATTAATTCGTCCCTTCTCCGCATCCGGCCTCCCCCTTCCGTTTTGCTTCCCCTAAGCCTTCCGAATACATCCGATTATTTCGCCGTGGTTCCGTAGCCACCCAGGGTGCCATCATTTCCCCCTACACCCTGGGGATGAGCGACGGGGACGGATGGGACTCGGGGTCCGGAATAAGACGTCGGATGGAAAACTGATTTGTTATTCTTTCAATTAATCCTTCCGTGCACTTAAAAGCCTCCGCGGGGGTTTGGGGTAGAGTACTCTCCCCTCAGTCCTCCTGAGAAGGACAAGTGGGTGTCGGGGGTCGTCTTTTTAAGTAGACCCCGCGGAGCGCATGGGGATTGTGGAAGAGGGAGGCATGGATAAGGGGATGTCGCCGAATGGACTGAGGATCTAATCGAATTGCATACTACCCATTATGTGGTCCATGGTTCGATCCCGGCACAAACTGAGCGGTGTGGAGGAATACCGGCTGTGGAAAGTGATGGATCATCTAATTGCAGGGTCGGAGTAGTAGAGAAAGCGGGGATAAGAAGGACGGTATGATGTGCGCATTCTCTCGTACACACACTTAATAAATTAGTTTTCCGCCTGTCGTCGGGGTATTTCATTTTTCTGAGCCTAAGTGTTGTGCATTTCCTTCTAGCCTACCAACATCTCTTCATCGGATTTTATCTAATTCCATTATTTAAATAAATTTAATGTCCATTAAATGAAGAACACAATGTATATATCCACTGTTATTTATTCTCGTACAACTAGAATTTGTACCTGATGATGACGCCTAGGCGTTGAAACTAGTTGCACGAGAATAAAAAACAGTGGATATATACATTGTGTTCTTCATTTAATGAACATTAACTTACACAAAGTTGAGCCTGAAACAATAGAAATTTAACATCACTTTGATTCATAGAAACATTATGTTTTTAAATAAAAGCCTTGTAAATTTTATTTCAAGCTTAAGAATTTCCATTGGATCGTTGAAGGGCAAACTTTTGAAATTATTTTGTGGCTTATAGATCGCCTAGTCTGGTGAAAGCTTTATTTTGGTTCCGGATTTCCGTCGACCAGGTCGTGTCTTGTTGACAACCGTTGGAGAAGGATAATTCGGGCTCACACGGTAACAGTCATCCAGAGCATCAAGGGCACCTTCCATTAAACTCAATTTGTAGCGATCAAAATGTCAAGTAAATCACATTGACCTAAAGACTACTACAGGACTGGGAGGAAAATTTGACAACGAAACCTACGGAAACTTCCCGGAAGCAAAGATGAAGCTTCATCAAAATTTAAAAAGCTTATTATGAAGCGTTTCTAATATCTCTGGTACGTAATTTACATATATCTTTGTTTGTAATAAAATGAGTTAAAAGAAAGGGAGAGAGTAGAAAGAACGAGGTTTTCGGTACTTGGAATCTTGGAAATCACGGCAGTGGGAATGGAATCTGAGTGTATGGCCATAAACGAAGGAAAAACCCAGTCTCAACCCTCCTATATATTTTCTAAGTCACTGTAGTATGTATTAAGAAATGTACAGAGCTAATTATATCGTTTAACAATAGGAAGTATGATCGACATATCATGTAGATATCGAAAACAAACTCAGCGATGATAACATTAGAGATAAAGTGTGCTTAAAGTGTAAAAGAGGGGATCTTAGGTGAAATACTAATAACATTCATGACAATTTTGACTTGAGTTGCCCAATTAGCCAACGTTCCAAGTTAATCATTTCTTATTTTCACTGATTTCCTACATCATCATAAACTGTCTTTTGATTCTATTCTCCGGTAACGTCAGCCTGTCTTTATTTCTTATCCCATGCTATTCGTCTTAATCTCCCCTCCTTCGAATGCCTTTACAATAAATTCTTCATTGGTATTAATTGTTCCTGGGACTTCCTTGAGAGATTGTCACTTCAATTTTCCACTCGTATTCCTCGCGAATCCGTTCTATGTTTTGTTAATTTATTGTATACGATTTTATTATCACATACAAGTTCAGTGTATCAAGCAAGATTACATATGTTTTAATATAATATTCGAATAATTTATTTCTTAGAATTCCGCTTAAATAAGTAGCCCAAGATAATCAATAACGTAATTGTCAGTGTTTAATCTTATTTAGGAATTTAAGAATATTTTCCATTTAGTTATTCATCTAGGTACAAGATGATTGGAAAATGATTTGTATAAGAAATCTATTGTCACTTGAACAAGCATTTATTTGTGGGATCCCCACTTTCTCCGAGAGCATAGATGTGAGTAGACAATTTTTAACCATGCAAAACAGTTCGTAGTAAACTCAGAAAAAATGGCGAACAATTCTTATTTCTATTGATTCCAATTTATTTTTGCTGTAGCAAAAATAAATTAGACGTAAGCTCCATAGAATGTACGCAAGCTCCATAGAAATTTTGGAAGAGTAGTGACATGAACAAAATATTCTTTGTATTGGAATCTGGAATTTAAGATACAAGATGATTGTTTTTTTTACAACAGGCAGCGTGTGTGGGGAAGAAAGCTGTTCAAAACTCTTCCGCGGTTTCGATAGGAGGTTCGAAGAGAAAGGACAAATTTGGGTCCACATTTCATGCTTCAGTGGGTTCCTCATGCGAAGAGTTTAACCTTTGCACCCTCATTGTCTCCGGTTGTCTGCGGAAGTGGCGCGTCCCCTTCTGACAGCTCCCTTCCCGTCTTTCGCTCGTGTGTATTTATTTTCCAGAGGGGAGGTTGGTAGGAGTTTAGAGAGAGAGAGAGAGCGCGGAGGGCGGAAGTGAGCAGATTAGGGTTTGGGATAAGAGAGGAGACCGAGACAGGCGGGGGTGGAAACTCGTGGCGCAAACCTGACAACATGTTCATCCAAAAACCAATTAACGGGAGAGCTATGACGGTTTAAAAGGTTTTGAAAGACTCTCCGTCCTAGCTCGCACTCGCCCTCTCCCGAATCCTGCCTGATGACAATGGGAGATACACCCAGTAGTCTTGATGGGACGCCTTCGTTGCGCATTATCACCTTTTGTTTTCCATTTAAATATTTTCAAATTCAGTCCTGATACCTTCTTTCACACTGAGTCAAATTTTAATTTGTTTTTCTCTTATTATCAACAGTTAGTGTATTTGCCCTATCTTTTTTTATTTAAACTCTTTTCTGCATAATTTATGTAGGTTTCGTTTTTTCTGGAGTCGTGGACCCCCCTTTCGATTTAATTTTTGTTAATTTTTAGCAATTTACCTCCTTTTATAATGGAGCGATGTACCTATACTTAAAGATGAGGCCGTAACTAGTTTCTTTCAAGGAAACTCATCTCCTCGAAATCCCGATATTTCCTTTGAAAATACTGAAATTGGTCAAATTATAGTTTTTTAGAGAAATGATACTTCGAGAATGTCAATCAACCGGCTGTTTGGAAGAGTTATAACGATTCGCATTCCAAAATACATTACTCAAGTCGGGACTCCACACCACGACTACTGTGGGAGTCGATATTGCTCAAGAAGGAATCTTATAGGTACAGAATTATTTTCGTTAATGTTTAAGGTATGTCTTAAGCCACGATGAGAGTTTCGCTCGCATTCCAGTGGACATATTCAAGTCCGAAGTGAAGTATTGAGTTTTTTCCCCGTTACACCTGAATCTTGTGATAATACAGGCATTACAGGGTGCTCTAATTGGATGTCGAGTCGTCTGCGCTGTGATGGCTTTTACTTCCTGTTTGCTTATGAAAATTTCGTTTAAAAGGTCAGGGAGTAATGTATTTGTCTTCCTTGTTGAAGTTTTGAGGTGTTTTTGATAATTCCTGCCGCCTCTTATGCTAATCTGGAAGAATACTTATTTTCTCTCCATTGATTTTTCATACTTTTTTCATTTGTTTTAAAAGTTAAGTTTGCGGTAACGAAATAAAAAAAATGAAACTCACAATTATTATGAGAAAATTTGTCACCTTGGAGGTTAGGTGTACACTTCTATGGTGGGAAGATGAAACTTAGTTTTCTTTTGTCACCTTTTGGTGTTCATTTAAATTGTTTGGACAAATTTGCATGTTTGCTAAGTGTACGATTTTTCGCAGTTACGAATTACTTTGCACACATGCCTTTACGTAGGCACTCGTATTTATTTTGGGGGACCCTCTTTCTTCGTTCGAAGGAAGTCGGTAGTCTTGGTTGCTACCCTTTATTTAGATAAGGGTTTTGAAAGGATTTTTTAGTATGTCATTTCATTACTTTCTCTTTCGAGGTCGCATTCTAATGGAATTTTAATTAATATTTAACATTGCATTATTTCAACAGACGCTAAAATATGTTACAAGGTTTTTGTTTTATTCCACTGCGTACATTCTAATTGCGTTAAAATTCAAAGCAAGTTTTCTTTCTAGATAGTGCACATCTTCCTAGTTACTGATGAGTAATCGTATTGAAAAATTATTTATTCCGACCAAAACGCACTTTTTTTTTCTTTTTAATTATAAAATTAGCCTGCCTGCCTGTGCCGTTAAATACGGAAGAGAAAGCAGAGGAGTTAGTACGTGCATCATACGGATTCGGGGGTATAAACACGTAAAATTGAACTTACTTATTTTAATGACGGTCTCAGTTCATAGTGACAGAAACGTAGGCCTCGGTAATTCTTAATTATTTGTTTTTAGCTCAGTTTAATTACCTGGAGCCTCTCTACCGAATACGAGTTTATAATATTGTCTGCGCTGTAATACAAATTCTTTCTCAGCGGCCACTCATAGCGCATGGATAGTCACGTTCATGATAAAAATCAAATTGGAGGTTAATGCATGCATCGCAAGTTCCTATGTTTTGGCCATTTAATGAGTAATGCCCTGTGCCTTCGGTGATAATCTGGGCGCGATAACTCAGAATTTAACAAGTAAACTGGATGTTATATTTTTATGACAATACAAGAATTGAAAGCTTCTTCGCCAAGTGCATTAACCAGTAGTGGCACTTATCTGTGGTTGATTGACCTTTTTCTTGAGATTTAGAGATATCAAGGTTGGATACAATTTTTATTATATATTTTTTGCTAGCATCATTCCCTAAAAAATAATCTTTGGGAAACATTTGTTTGATTTTGCTATCATTAATCTGCTTAAACGCCCAATGGAGCAATTTTTCCTTTTTGTGATTCTGTAGATAATAAAGCTTTCCATATCTTTCATTCGAGATACCCTTTGCGGATTTGTCAAAGATATTTCATTTTTTACACTTTTACGGCATATTGAGTCCCATTTAAGAATAAGATAGTTGCGAAAACTAGCTACGTAACAGGAAATGTGTCTTCTTTTTCATAATTCATGAATGAAAAATTACTAGTTAATGAGAAAAATAAATGAAGCAGCGTAATAGTTGCTATTATCCCGCCAAGTAGTGAAGGATAGTTTCGTAATTCCCAATCAGTGGTCAATCGTTGGAGACTTAGTAGAATAAATAAAAAGAGTTTTATAATTATTTGAGGAACAGTAAGCAAGCATACTCCTGGTCTTTCTGATTATAATAATGGCAAGGGAAAACTTTGGAGGGAGGGAATTGAAATAAATGAGCAACCCGGAACTTAGGCTGCTTTTTTGTAGGCTAAAGTAGCTTATTCAGATCAAAAAAACAAATAAGTTGCTTCAGTACGCTCTTTTACACTAAGATGTTTGATACTTTTAGGCCGACTGATCATTTAATTCAATTGAAATATGACTTGTAAAGCCTTTACCAATTGTAAGTAAAATTGAAAACAATAATTAGCTTGTAACGTGAACTTTTTCCAGTCTTAATTTAAGTTTTTTTAGGAAAGTGCGTCTTATTTCCCAGTTCCCTGCATTTAATACGAGGAAATCGTATGCTTGAATTCATTTTCCTATTATTTCTCGTTAAGTTTTCACGTCTTATTTACTTCTTCGTCCACTACTTGACCTTTTCATTTATTTCCGTAGTCCCATCGAGCACCATGTCTTGAGGCATTCTATAATACATTCTCCTATTATTATTCTAATATCACTTCTTCTGCATTTCTCAATCTTCCACATTATTGATCAAGAGTTTTTTGCAAGGATTTTTGTGAACGTCCCAAGAAATTAATTTTTTAAGTACATTTCGTATTTTTCTCCTTCTCCACAACGCAGCGAGCAGTTATGAACAGTAAAAAACATTGAATTTCCTTAGAGAAGTAAGCAGTTTGAACTTTTATTTCAAGGTTAATTATTTTGCAAGGATTTTTGTGTACGTCCCTCGAAATCAGTTTTTTAAGTACATTTAGTATTTTTATCCTTCTCCAAAACGCAGCGAGCAGTTCGGAACAATAGAACACATTGAATTTCCTAAGAGGAATAAGCAGTTTAAACTTTTATTTCAAGGTTAATTCTTTTTAAATATTTTGTTTGTGACCAAATACAGTTGGTAATACGTCGTACCTTCCTTCAGCAGATACATCAAACGTGTTCAGCGATTGTTATCTGTTGAAAAAAGTTGAAAACTCACGGCATGACAGACGAACAGATTATCAAGAGATAAGTCTCATGGACTCGTAATGCAAGCTTGAATACAAGATTGCTTCGAAAAAAAACAACCACGGGTGTCATTTGGGCACTGACATAAAATATGTCAAATGATCCGGATCCGGTCCTTGACAAAATAGCGTGCCTTTTGCGAGAGTTATCGTTGAATATTCATTAATGCCACGGCCTTTTTGATATTACTCTCAATAAGGCACGCATTCACGTCTCCTAATAAAAATTTGTTTTACATTTGAAAAAATGGAACAGGGAGCATGTTGAAATTTCCTCTGTCAGTTCAGAAACTATCATCTGCCTTAGAATTATTTAGGTTTGTTATTAATCTAGTTAAGCGCGTAGTAGTTCTTAAATAAAACTTCAGAAATTTCCTTAGGGACGAACGTATTGGATACGCAATAGCACAAGGAGAATGCCTGAAATCAGGAGAAGAGACAATTAGAATTACAGTAATCATTACTAATGAGCCCTCCGCAGAAAAGAAGACAATTTCAAACGATCAGCTACCCAGTTTTCTCCAAATTTCGGATTTCTGCATATTATGCAGCGTGCTAATGCAGGAACAGTTGGTCCATATTACGGTTTCCTACCGAAGCAGTTGTTTTCAGAGCAGATAACACATTTTCCTTGCCAAATCGAAATTAGCTGGATATTCAGTAAAGATTTTTCATACATATTTTTGCGCATACTTTATTGTGTAAAAATTAAAATTAATGTAATGTTGTCATCTTAATTTTTAATGTTAATGTGATAAACATTTCATTGATTTGACTTTAGCGATGCGTCAGCAGCAGCTGCAATTCGTAACATCTTCAGGTTGCTTACGTCAACGTTGGGGATAACACGCGACAAGCAATAAATACATAGGCTGAATGTAAATTATACTTTCACCAGAACAAATCGTCATTCAAGACCTACGTAATGCTATCGAAGGCCTATGGAGAGTCCTCTATTCCCTGTAGCACTGATAAAAGATGTTTGAAAAAGTTTAAAGAAGGGAAAGGATAATTTTGAATGAAAAGTAGTTCTGGAGTTCCATTCAATGCTCTTAAGTAAGTGACCATTTACACCGCTGTTGCTCTTTTCAGAGGTTATCGATAAATAAAGTTGAGATCACGCTCAGAAATATTGAAAAAATTCATTGAATGTCACGTAAACAGTGGTAACAGTAACATTACTCATAGGATATGTTTGTGCGCGGTGGTTCGTGATCGTGATTATCTCACGAAAATCAATGTGAAGTGCTTTCCTCATTCTCCTTATAGTCCAATCCTAGCCCTTTATGACTTTTTTCTCGTTCCCTAATGTGAATAAAAACCTTTGTGGAAAGTATTTCTATGTATTATCAGGAGCAGGCATATGTGAACTGAACATGTTTCAATTTGCAACGGTTGTTGCTAACGCACTAATGGAGTAAAATGAATGAAAATTTTTCCATATTCCTCATTAAGCAAGCAGTGTGACAAAAATTAAATGTTTGCGCAATAAATTATGTGACTACATAAGATTATTATCACTCTTTATTGGTCATTACTCATCAATGAAGTTGTGAATAGAGACTAGTTGCATGTGGAGGTAGACCCATAGCTACTGGTTAATGATATTAAACTAAACTGATCAGCGATTCGTGAAATTATTGGATAACTTCGTATTGGGTCTTCTAAATAATATCCCAATAATAAAGTCGTGTTTTGTAATAACATGGACATATTTTCGTCACTCCAAAGTAAACAATCCGAATGTTTGTTTTGATGTTGATCGGGGATGGTGGGGTTTTCCCCGTACTATGCCCGATTGCTTACGGACACATCAAATTTTGGTTCAGTGGGCGGAGAAGAAGTTCCTTTCCATCGGAAAGTCTTCGGTTTTCCACGGTTCCAATCACCAGAAATCCACACCGTTTCGTCATTTTTAGCTGAGGTTTTCCGTAGGCATCACAATGGATCTAAACCTGGGACCCTCCGGTTAGTATGCAACCACTCTGCACATTTGTCTTCCGTGCCGCATCAATATATATTTAATAATAACATATCAAACTCCATTTTAATTCCCATTAAAAAAAACCGTAAACACAGTAATCAACCCGAAGGTCGGTTTTGGTCGGTGATGGTAGAGTTCACCCAGTACTAAGCCCTATACGGCGTATGAAATTCACACATCAGGGTAGGGGGGCCAGTTCCTTTCCCTGTGCCGGTTGTGGTTTCCCTGGAAGATCTGGTACCCGAAAAATCACATAGCTTGGATGGAGCTGCAGGTGCCCAGAGTGCCTTGCCCGGGAATCGAACCCGGACCCTCATGTCAGCAGTCCAACGATCTACCCCCTGGACTACCCATTATAAATTATTTTTAAACGCTGAGTGTATTCCTAATGCAGAGGTGTAGAGACAAAAAAATCTGTCTCACCCCAATCAAAACTAATAACCCCTCCTCTATCAACCCCCTCGAAAAATATAGGACCCTTTATCATTACACGTTCAAATAATCCTCCTTCCCTTATATATTGTTAAAATTTGAATGAATTGTGAACTCTATGTTAAAAAGGAATTGAAGTCCTTTCTAGATGTATTACATCTGGCAGGATTGTGCAAGTAGTATCATCGCTTTAAAGAAAATGATAAATGGCATTTAACAATAGAAATTTTTATTTTTTATTGATGTAAAATGAGGTCAACGATTAATGTTTTCAGTCAACCAGTTCATATAAACGTATAAGGAGATCTATTGCCAACTTTTCCTTTATCTTTGGGTCAATGCTTTTACGTTCTTCGCCCCCATATTTTTTTAATATCGCAGCATAAACAAATTTACATTATTGCGCAAAAGATCTCCTTTGGAGAACCCGAAAATTTAAAGGAATTTTTCCCTTTGCAATAGGCAAGTTAAAAATTTGAATAGGATTTATAAAAACTTACCCTTGTAATGGTTAAATCATTTCCTAAGTTTCATGCAAATACGAGAAACTCAGTGCAATATATTTTGATGCACAAAACAAATTTTAAGTTGCTGTCGTTTCGTGTATTTTTTATGCAGGCATGAATTGGTTATACTCGGCAATATTAGGCACCAAGCTTAAATGCATGTGTAGTAGTCGAATAGCAAATGTTGTCCAGGTGCAGTTTTCACCAAAAAATGAGATTACCCGTATATGTAATCCGTCATACTTTTTTTTTAAATCGTGAAATTATTCGGAATTAATGATATTTTGATGGCGATGGTGCATCTACTGCTTTGATTTGAGTAATGTGTATACGATCTACGTCGTCCATATACTCAATGCTGTTATTTTTAGTATTTTTTTGGGAAAAGAGTTGACGTGTGCATCGTGGCTAATATTGAAAAAAAAAGTAAATAGAAATTTCGAGGCTTACGAGTTTTAGTGCTTTGTTCTTCGTTTATGTTGTCCTTCGCGCAAAGATCAAGTCATTGATGGAAAAACAAATCTGAACCGACTCCTGGCGTAGTATTCCAGGGATTTTGTGCTCGAGTCTTCATCTGTGCCAGAGGATTTTCGAGGGGGATGTGAGTGGTAGAGAGAGAGAGAGAGAGAGAGAGAGAGAGAGAGAGAGAGATTGGGGAATGGATGGGGAATCACGTAGATGTAGCAAAGGAGAGGAGGGAGTTGAGTGAAAGAAAGGAAAAGGAAGTGGGTTGCTGATGACTACGGTGCTTGCTTCTTTTCTTTTCATTTTTTTTTCCTTCCACCGAACGATTCGACGGTCGATAATCCCCTCCTCGAAAACCCTCCAACTTGTCACTATCAAGTACAGCGTTGCTCTTGCGCCATCTGAAGGACAGGAGGGAGGGACCGGGAACGGTCAAGTGAGGGGGAGGGGGAGCTCGGCCCTTTTTCTTCCCTCCTCTTTTCCTCGGCGCCACTCAAATCCATCCCCCTCCCAACTTCCACCGATCTCACGCTGTCTTTCTTCTTCTTCTTCTTACCCCACTCCTCTGCCAAACACCCCCCCTCCGCCCCACCTTCCTTCCGTCCTAGGGCTCACCGCTGTTCCTTCTTGAAGACTTTAGTACGATACAACAGTAAGACTGCTAAAGTATCGAACTTTCAGCGTAGGACGATATCGACAGTATGAATTGGTGGACTAGGTGATCAGATGAATTTTTTACGATTTGCCGATTTAAACTACGGTTTTACATGGAGGGAAGGAGAGGCCCCCCCCTTCTCTCATGCACACACACCCACACATACACACACACATATATAAATTATTATTATTAGGTAATCTACTGGTTAAGGCAGGTTTTAGGATGGACACAACTATTAAACAAACATCTTGTGACTCCCCACCTAGCAAACTAATCTATATCAGGTCCCTCTTCATCTCTGTGTACTTCTTTCCTCCCTTCATCCCGTCCAACATCCCTATCCTGTTCCTGCCCTTTCCTCGTTTGCCTAACATTCTCCCCTGTATAACATTCTTCAACATCCCACTACCGCTCAATATGCCTTTCATCCATTTTTCCTGCCTCCATAGGATTTCTCTCGACAAGCCCCTCTCCTCACGCACCATCTCCAGTACTTCCTCATTCGTTTTTCTTCCAGTCCATTTCACCCTCTCCATTCTTCTCCACACCCACATTTCAAAAGCCTCCAATCTACGTCTATCCTCCTGCTTCAGCGACCACGTTTCCGCGCCGTACATAGCTACGCTCCATATCAGAGTTTTTACTAGTCTTTTCTTAAATTCCCCACTCAACGTCCCCGTCATCAACACCGTCCTCCTTGAGATAGCCTCCTTGCCTAGCACAATTCTTCTCCTCACGTCCATAAAACATTGGTCACTTTAGTTAACGGCCAAAAATGAAAGGACAAGTGGTATGTGTATCTAAGGTGTCGGAGCGAACATATGGAATTACTTCGCTCCTGAAGACTTTAGCTGTTATGTGAGAGAAGCGCTGAGCATAAAAATTTTCCATTCACGGCAAACATCATAAGCTACGTACAAGAGCAATGCTAGGTTTGAGCTTTGGAACTCTTCGTAATATACTGGCAATCTTTTTATTCCTTCTTCATTTCTTTCCCTGACGTAACCCATCACCTTCTTTTAATTCATCCTTTCACTTAATCTCTTTTTTTGTTTCTTCACCACTGCACTTATTTCAACTGTGATCTTCATTAAACTCATCTCAGGGAATCGAGGTACAAGCATAGGAAATTACATGTATATCATGCACACCTTATTGTAATTACTTAGCATCTTACCTTTTATATTGCTTCCTTTGGCCGTTCGTATTTTCTTATCCATGTGTCTGAATATCGCGGAGCCATATATTCCATTCCATCCTTCTATCTCTCTCTTTTACTCCTTACCCGCAACTCGCTCGATTCTCCTTCCGTCCCCCTCGGGATTTTTGACATGCAAAACCTTTCCGCAGGAGAAAATTTTTCTCTCCCTGGTCCTTTCCTGTTTTGTTCTAACTTTCTTCAAACTTCTGCCCACCCCCATCAGTCTCACTTTCCAAAGTTTCCACTTCCATGACTCAGGGTCTCATATTGGAGGTTTTGTTTCCTGGTATATGAATTGCTGAACCTTTCATCTCTGCAAAAAGATTAAAAAAATATCTCGATATTTTTTGGTTGGGACGTCAGACGTTGGTACATCTATTGAATGCTGATCATGGAGATTTCCCCCAAAAGGCGGTCCTGAGAAGTTTCTAAGGTTCAGGGGCAAATGGGACGTCATTCGTCGTTGCATGACCAGCGGAAGGATATTCTGGAGGAATGGGAATTACCGAGTCTCGACAAATATGGCATTTTGATGTCATGGTCCCAATTAATCCTAAATTTCGGATACAAGAATTTGCAAT
Source organism: Hetaerina titia (assembly GCA_037158775.1). NCBI lineage: Eukaryota > Metazoa > Arthropoda > Insecta > Odonata > Calopterygidae > Hetaerina > Hetaerina titia. The sequence goes on along the minus strand of CM073772.1, from coordinate 42,473,703 downwards.
TATCAAACCCTGGACGTCACAACCTTGGTATTATGGATGACCGACAACTTCGAGACCTTTCCGAATAGTCCCAGTCGGTTACACAACTTTCTGACCTATGCATTCGAGTGAAAAGGCGTCTATTGTTGTCATATTTATATTGTAAACAATTATCCGCTCCTCGAGCCAATGGCGCGCGAGACGCGCACTTTAACAACAATGCATGTATCTTCATACGAAGCGCGGAGATCAAATAGTTCCAAAATAATCTTCCTAGTGTTGGTTTCAACCCTGATTTTTCGGAAGGTGAGCACTAAATTTTTCAAATAGCGTAATGTCCCTTCCTATTCGGATTTGCCTCGAGTAGGAAGATCTTTTCCCATTTCTATCGATTAGCAATCAAGGGACCAAAGTATCATAATTTCGAGCAAAATATGAAAATGGCTGTGACTACATCATATGAATTTTATTCTTCAATAATTTGCTTACCCTATCTTCTTCTCCTTGCTCGTCTATTTTCTTTATTTTTTTAAAGTCGATTTCATTTGTGAATACTTCATTGCTGCACTTATTAGGCTTGAATTATGTCGTTATTGCTTGTTTGAGGATTCAAACAATTTGGTATTTTTCACTTCTTCCATTTGGTTACTTTAATATGAGTCGTCCATTTTGCCAAATATCTCGTTCTCGATTTCCTCTCCTCACGCTGGGTATGTTTGTGCCATACGTCACCTGTGTATCCGGTGCGATAATTGACACGATATCATTCGTCCATTTTTTATCACATAGGTAGCCTTGGAAAAATACTGACGCAATTGTAACATGTTTTTTCGTGTTTCATAACCAATAAAAAGTTTTGTACTTAAACCATAAAAATCCTCTCTTCTCTCTTTGGAATTTGAAAATGACGTGTATAATTTGTTTGTAACACTAGTTTGTTATGGTAAAACCCCTTCAAGGTTTTTTAGAGTTATTTTTTATTGTTATTATTTTTAATATTAGCTGTGGACAATTGATTCCTATTATTTTTGTCGGTACTTTACATTTCAAAGTTTCCCATGAGCTGCTTAGCTTGAACAATGTTTGTGGTTAAGCATCCGGTTGAAAAGCGTCAGAGACATCCATTTTCGATAGGAAAACATTATCGATGCTGAAGAACATTTCAATCAAAAGTCGAGAGGGTCCTTCGGAGTGGCTTCCAAAGCATTTTCTTTTCATACGAAGTTTGCGATTTCATGTCACCAAACAAAAATGGGTCTTCGACATTGATAGGTGACTTTCCGTCTCTCCAGTTCTTATCTGTTTGTCTCCACCCTCATCGATGCCTTTTCCTGAAGTGCTCCATCTCTAGCACAAATATTTACTTACCTGAAATATCTACTGCGACGGAATGGCATATCCTTCCCCTTCCTCCTCCACAATTCAACTTCTCTCACCTTATCCCTCCTGCTCTAACATCAAGTCACCACTGTGCCGTATCCCGTGAGCATGATATATCGTATGTGTGGTGGCGTCCTTTGAAAATTCTTGCCCAATCTTCGATCATCGAAGACAACGACGAGAGAGAGAGAAAAAAATAAAACATGCAATGATGAAGTCAATTTTTTTACGAAGTCGTCCCTTTTTAAAAAGAGTCACGAACGCGTTTGATATTTCGGAAGTGGCGCCCTTCGGTGACCATATATGTGGGAAATGAGAAGTAAGGAAAGGACTAAATCGGGTTTCGATAAATTCCAAGGTCTCGTAACGCGCAGTCTCGACTCCCCCCCCCCCTCCGCCCCATTATTGGGGTGTGAGAGGAGGAGTGTTGTATGTGCGGGAGTGTGGGAGGGTGGAGGATGAGGAGGGATAGGAAAGGAGTTTACGGGGTTACTCATCGCAGGGAGTAGGTAGGGGGGGAAGGTGGGAGAAATAAACGTCCGTTCCCAAAAGACGAAGACGGGCAGCACGCACTCGTGTGAGAGAGGGCCCTCACGCGAAAGAGAGCGGCGCATTGTTCACGCGAGTTGGGGAGTGTCCTGCGTATCGTCCATGGGGTTGCTTCGTGCATGTAAGATAGTGGGAAACCTGGGAAGAATGAGGAAATTCTTTCTCCTAGACAATCACGTTTTTGAGCAGTCTTCACCAAAGGAAAACACTTTGTTTTGCGTGGTAGTCCGCACTTTGATCCAAGTTATCGTCCCAGGTTTCAACTTTTACGAGTCATGTCAGAGCTGGGTGGTGGGGAAATGTAATGAGAAAGTTAAGGAATGGTGTTATTTTGCTCTAGTTAGACCTTATTTCGAATATGCCGCGAGTATTTCTACATCTACTTAATACCCCGAAAACCGCCGTAAGGGCGTGTGGCGGGGGGTGTTAGGGCACCACCCGTAATTAAGAAATAAAACGGATGCAAAAGCCACAAACGTATACAGTCCAAAAACCAAACATTGTATGCATTCATGCAAGAACCCTAACACCCCACACACATGCAAACCCACAACTAATAACTAACATACTCATGCACCTACAAATATACCTGATATCTTTGCAATATTTAATTTTGTTCCGACTTGTAAATTAAATATTTTTAATATTTCTAGAGTGACTTCGGTTTCTTACTATTATGATTTCGGATTGTTCTGGGAAAGAAAAAAATATTTGAATCTATAAAGGCCTGGGTCAAGAAGTAGGCAAGCGCTGGGTAATATACACGCGTACAACAACGTGTCTATGGTCGTGAAAAAAGTTTTTAAAATGTGATACCTATAAATATTTTCGATTTTATTGGTAGTTGATTACCAATTCTTCAGCTAGTACACAAATTTGTATTGATAAATTCTTGGAGCTGTTTGAAATTTCAAAATTTTGGGAAATTTAATCTCAAAATTACACCAGTTCTTCGGTGATTCCGAATGATTTTTCTTGGAAAATACTTTTAACATTGTCATCAGAGAGCTAAGAGTACTAAGGTACTCATTATACATTTGACAGCATACTTTCATTACTCTTGCATCATGTTTGAACCCTTTTGTTGGTCCCAAAGTAACCAGAAAAATGAATGGTCACATTTTCACTCCAATGACAAATGCATCTTCAAAAATTGAAAATTTGGAGTCAAAACTCTTAAAGACGTCGGAGAAGTGCATGAACCCGAGGTAGTCTTGAATAATACTGTATTCCATTTGATGGAACCGTCGTTGAGGCCATTTTTATATCGAGGGTCTTCGGTAACCCCCAAAAAATAGATTTACTGATGACCAACGTCTTATCAGCTTTGCTCTCCTCAAAACTCCGCTCTTGCAAAAACAGTGTTCTACGAGAAATCTAATAGGTGAAGGAAGTTTCTCGTTGGTTTCCTCTCGAGGATTGGAACGCGGTTCCACCGGTGAAGAACGCGCTCGTCGGCTCACCCGAACGAATCCTGCGGCTTCTCGTCTCTCCCCGTTCGCGGCTGGGGGTAACGGATTTTCATTTGCTGTGTTTACGTTGCGATATCGCTTCGGCCGTCGTGAGTATCTGGAAAATTCTAACTTATAACCAAAACCACAGTATTCAAACCTGAATTCAAGCCTTCTTAAGTAATGGTGGAACTCACCTCGTACTAAGCCCAACGGCGAGTGGAATTCACGCATCAGGGACGTTCCTCTCCCTCTGCCGCCAGTGGTTTCCCAGGAAGATCTGGTACAAATCTCGAGAGAAACTGTTGGTTCCCGGAGGCGCCACTCGTGAGAACCGAGGCCTTCCGGTCAGGAGCCAAACTCTCGACCTCTATTTATGCTAGGAAGAATCATATTATTGTCTATGCCTTTTCTATCTTAATTTTGTTTGGTCAAATTTAGGTTTGCTTTATTTGATGTTAGGCTGAATATTGCATACCATTTAGTAGTAGTTGGCAAAATCATCCACATAGAGTTGCGGCACATATCCTTGTACTATAATTCATATTTTTCCATGGATATTTGTAAATAAAAATATTAAACTGGTTTATAATTATATGTAAACTGTATGGTTTAAAAACTTTGACAAAATTGGGACCCGACCCTCGGACCGGTTTTTTGTACATTCACTGGGCTACATCTCATTTGTAGAGTTAATAAACTGAAAGTCTGATAGTCATTTACATTACTCAGAAGATGCGCTCCTACATTTTTTCAAGTTCCTCTTCGCTAAGTTTCTCATTTCTGTGACTCTTTCAAGGAAAGTATTCGGATTCATGATTTAAAATGTTTTTGATAGATTTCAGACATTTGTATTGGGTATATCACCGCTATTCAATATTATCAGTCTCTTGTGTGTTTAATAACTCATTATCAGATTAATTTTCATCACTATTTGAAAAATGTTGCCCTTTTCGTCAAGAACAATAATTTAGTAATTAATATTTATTGTGAAATTTGACGATGTAATGCATGAAACAGTTTAACTTCAAAAAACTAATTAGTTTGGCTTCATTTAATAAATATGGAGAATGGCTGCAGTCTATCGCAATTTTTCCACTGAATTTCTCTTCCTTAAGTATCGCATTTGAAAATGGTCCGTTAGAAAAAGAAGAGGGAGAGATTTTTCGATAGAGTCGAAGAAGGCAGAAAAAATAGACGAAGCCATTATTCAGAGACTGTGAGGCATGCAGGGAAGTGATGAAAGGAGGGATTTTGGGATCTCCCGAGTAGAGGGATGAAGGAAACGTGAACTTTGAAGAGCAGGATGTCGGTTGAGAAAGCATGAAGAATTACTGAAGGAAATGACGTAGGGAAAAGTTCAGATAATTAATGGATTCATAAATACACGATGATGCTTAATTGTTTTAAGGGTTTGTGCATTACAACTCTGTACTCTGCACACTCCCCATGATGACGTGAACAGTGAAACTGAGTTGTGTTGCACACAGAAGCTTGGATACATTCTGTAAGGTTTTTCTGATACATTGAACGCTCCAACCATGTGCGTTGGAGTGTTACCATTACGGTGTCAAACTGTGACGCAGGCTAAGGACATTAGTCAAGCCAATGGATATGACATTATAGATCGATGACGCCAACCGATACTTGTGATTATCTTGATCCATAGGTCACACTTCGTTATCGATCATATTTATCTTCTTTCTACTCGAGCATATGTATGTGTGTATATATATATATGTATACATATATATATATATATATACATATATATATATCGATGATGCGGAAGTACTCATGAGAGCAATATAACTTTTGGACGGCACAATAGAACACAGAATAAAACAGATAACGCGTAAAAGGACACTCACACCGTAGATTATTTGAGCTTTCGGCCTACGCCTTCTTCAGGTCAGACTGAGAGGTTTTGAGGGGAGAGTGCCTGGGGAGGGAAGAAGGGGGAGGAAGGTTTAGAGACTGCTGGGAAGGGAATTAAAGATGGCGGTTAAGGGTGGGAATTTTAAAGGATCGGAAATATAGGATGCATGCGGATTCGCGAGTTCTCACCTCTGTTGGTGGCTGAATCGGGTAGGGATTCTAGAACTGTTAGGGGAAAGCTATATATAATATATATAAGCTATATAAAATAGATAAGCTATATAATATATATATGTATAATATGTGTATAGTATATGTATATATATATATATATAATAAATGACCTCGTTCCCTCTCAAGGTAGCCAAAGTCTGAAGGTCCGATTTGAAGTTATTTCAGTGAGCGCACGTTCTAACTTGCACTGTTATCAGTAGCTCCACCAATGCGTACATGCCTACCACCATTCGAGTTCCTTCCCCACTTGATTACTTCTCATATTACTTCGATACATCTTTGAACTCCGGGGTGATTTTTGTTCGGTTTGCTATTATTTCCGAAGTTTCTTGCATTAGTGGATTTTCCTTCAATGTTAGACATAGTGGATGTGTGTGTGTTTGACATTGTGCGTATGAGTGCATTATTTTCTCTGTACATAACTGAGTTCCCAGCAAACTATTTCGAGTGCTCGTGAATTGATTACTCGTCTCCCTTGAAGACCTCGGAAAGGCCCCCTGGCGAGGATCAGTTTCCCGTTATCAATCATAGGACACAGTGCGAATATTAGCTGTTCCTTTACGGGGTCACCTAGAGCCGCGGTAAGTTCCCACTAGTATTTGAGCCGTGCGTACACTTTCATAACAACTGGTGTGGTAGGTAAATTCTATTTTATATTTTAAGGATATATTAGTGCGTCAGTTGATTCCTGACGCGGAACAATTTTGTTCCCCGAAAATCATTAAGCGATACAAATTTGTTTTACCTGTCTGTTGTCAATGTTTTGACGGCATTGAAGTTTTCTTTCTACCTATTGCTTTATCCCAAGGCTTAGAGATCAAATGTTATTATACTATTCAAGTGTCGTCTAATGGATGATGGGCCAGCCATCATTTAATATTAGGTCGACGTCGGAGTCCTCTCATAGGCCATTCAGTGGAGATTTTAGTATCAGGCAGCAACGCCATTCCAGCACAATAATGTAGATTGAATGTGCGTAATTTATTTAAATCGCTTTGGGTGTTGATATAAGGTTTAATAAAACATAAGTAACATCGTGGTTGATTTTTAATTTTTGTTATGCGTCTTGTTATTTTGTACTTCGCGCAGTTACAATCTGCAAACCGAATAATGCTCCTCCTCCGAGGGGGTAACTAAATGTACGTCATACGTTGACATATACGCAAGCACCCCCGTACTTGGCGTGGTTGGTCAAGAAAGAAGAGATTTAAAGAATTTAATGTACAAGAGATTTATCATAATAAAATGGTTTATTATTTATTTCAGTCAAGTTTGTAGCCCTGGATAAACATTCTGCGCAATAAATTTTGTAAAAATAGCATCCGCTGTCGTAGCTACATGTAGCATATTAGTTTTTTGTGAATATTTTGTAATGTATATTTCATGTATGAATTGGTGGACAGAGTTATTTTGTGGACCTCCTCGTGATAAGTACGAAATTAAAATACTTTGCAGTTCCTCGCGATGTTATTTTATTTGCCAATTGAAATTCGCAAAATTATTGTATCGCATTTTTTCCTAATCGTGTAGATTTCAATAATCTCATACATATTCTTGACCCATATTCATCGACTCATATTTATTTATTCACATTCACTCATTCATTCATTATAGACTGAAATCACGTTTCGAACGCGATACCTCAATTTATTTGTTTCTACACTCTTTCGATAGACGTGAATAATAGCGTGAATAATTTCGTGTGACTCCCACGAGTCCAGTTTTAGGAAAAATGGAAATTTATTAAAATTAAGGAAAAACTTGAAGATCATAGCCACAAAATGTGTATATTTTCTGTAAAAGCAATCAATTAAATCGCATAAATTTAATTACATTCCAACGCCATCGTGAAAAACAAGCGCTCCCTCCGTGCCAATCAGTCCTGGCATGATGCTTTAAAAACAAAAATTAAATATATCTTTCCACATCCATTCAATAAGTCCAATAAAAATTTTCGCCTCCCTCGATGTGTGGTGAATTCCAGTGCTCCCAATTTCCGTCGTGACCAGTAGTACGCTGAACCACTGTTTTATATTGTTCTTCAGTTTTCATGCGCGTGCAGCTCTTTGTCATGTGATTATGAAGCGAGTTTTAAACTAAATCCGGTTAACGGTCTTGTATGTTGTAAATGGGACTCTTTTGTTTCGTGGACACTTACAGCACAACGGTGGTCGATACCTTTTTAGTACAGGACATCAAACCGAAAATGGTGCACGTTATCGTGTGTGTGTGTGTGTAGGGGACCCCTGGTATAATGAGCGCAAGCGCTATGGCAAACCAGATCGCACACGTGGGTGCCGGGCTTCCACCCAGGTCGAAAGTAATTTAGATGATAATATTTCGTCCGAGTGGGCGTGGCCCGTTAAAACTTGTTTGGCAAGCTCGCGAATGTTTGTTAATATCCGAAGAGCACCAAAAAACAACTCCACGGTTTGTCCAACATATATTGGTGCATATATATATATATATATATTATTAGGTAATCTACCGGTTAAGGTAGGTTTTTGGATGGACACAACTATCAAATAAACATTTTGTAACTCCCCACCTAGCAAACTAATCTATATCAGGTCCCTCTTCATCTCGGTGTACTTCTTTCCTCCCTTCATCCCGTCCAACATCCCTATCCTGTTCCTACCCTTACCACGCTTGCCCAACATTCTCCCCTCTATTACCCTCTTCAACATTCCACTACCGCTCAATACGCCTTTCATCCATTTTTCCTGCCTCCATAGGATTTCTCTCAACAAACCCCTCTCCTCCCCCACCATTTCTAGTACTTCCTCATTTGTTTTCCTTTCGGTCCATTTCACCTTCTCCATTCTTCTCCATACCCACATTTCAAAAGCCTCCAATCTACGTCTATCATCCTGCTTCAGCGACCACGTTTCCGCGCCGTACATAGCTACGCTCCATATCAGAGTTTTTACGAGTCAGTACGTAATATGTTAATATAAAATTATTATTATTAGGTAATCTACCGGTTAAGGTAGGTTTTTGGATGGACACAACTATCAAATAAACATTTTGTAACTCCCCACCTAGCAAACGAATCTATATCAGGTCCCTCTTCATCTCGGTGTACTTCTTTCCTCCCTTCATCCCGTCCAACATCCCTATCCTGTTCCTACCCTTACCACGCTTGCCCAACATTCTCCCCTCAATTACCCTCTTCAACATTCCACTACCGCTCAATACGCCTTTCATCCATTTTTCCTGCCTCCATAGGATTTCTCTCAACAAACCCCTCTCCTCCCCCACCATTTCTAGTACTTCCTCATTTGTTTTCCTTTCGGTCCATTTCACCTTCTCCATTCTTCTCCATACCCACATTTCAAAAGCCTCCAATCTACGTCTATCATCCTGCTTCAGCGACCACGTTTCCGCGCCGTACATAGCTACGCTCCATATCAGAGTTTTTACGAGTCTTATCTTAACATCCCTACTCAACGTCCCCGTCATCAACTCCCTCCTCCTTGAGAAAGCCTCCTTGCCTAGCGCAATTCTTCTCCTTACGTCCCTACCACTTTGACCGTGTTGGTCCAAAACACTTCCGAGATATGTAAACTGCTCTACCTGCTCTATTCTTTCCCCGCCTATTTTAATATTTAGCTTAGCCTTTTTCTTTCTAGAAAATCGCATAACCTTTGTTTTATTAATATTGATTCTCATCCCATATTTATCGCACTGAACCTCCAATTCACTCAACAATGCTTGCAACCCCTTGGCTGACTGAGCAACTAATGCTTGGTCATCAGCAAACCTAACCGATTTTACGAATTCTTCTCCGACTTTCATTCCTACCTCCAGTTCTTCCCATGCCTCTTTAATCATTTCCTCTACATATACGTTGAACAGTACCGGTGACAATGGGCAACCCTGCCTTACACCTCTTCCTAACACTGCCCATCCGGACTCTCCGTTCCCCACTCGCACCTGAGCAGTCTGAGACATGTACAGGTTGCGGATCAGTCTCCTGTCCCTCCAATCCATTCCAATTTTCTGCAATACACGCATTAATTTTTCCCAATTCACTCTATCAAACGCTTTTTCGAAATCTACAAAACAGGCAAAAACGTCCTGATTGTATTCTATATTTCTCTCGACTAGTGATCTCATTACTGCAATGGCATCACGCGTACCTCTTCCTTTCCTGAACCCAAACTGATCATCCCCTAAGTAATCATTTGCCTTACTCTCTATCCTTTTGTTGATGATCCTGAGAATAACTTTAGCTGCGTGGGATATCAAACTTATTGTTCTGTAATCCTCACATGACGAAGCCTTTGCCTTTTTTGGAATAGGAACTAACACCGATCTCACAAAATCTTCCGGCCAGATTCCTTCCTCATAGATACTACGAATCAGTCCATATATGGCCTTCTTCCCACCTTTCCCTAACCATTTCAACATTTCTACAGGAATATTGTCCACCCCCACAGCCTTGTTTGCTTTCATCTCCTTTAATGCCCTTTCTATTTCATCGTCGAGTATGCCTGGACCTAAGCTATCTTCTTCTACCTCATGTTCCTTTTCTATGTCTAACCTTGTCGGCCTAAGTTCTTTACCATACAGTGTTTCTATATATTCCTTCCATCTCTCTTGGATTTTTCCTGGTTCAACTATTATCTTACCCCATTTATCTTTAACTGTTAGCACAGATCTTGCCTTCTTACTTCCCGATAATAACTTAACCTTGCTGTATAGAGCACCAATTTCACCCTTCTTCTGTAGACTTTCCATATCCTCGCATTGCGTTTTCCACCATTCTTCTTTTGCTTTATTTGTGGCCCTTCTCAATTTATTGTTTAACTCTTTGTACTTCATTTTGCTATATATATATATATATATATATATATATATATATATTATTTGATAGTTGTGTCCATCCAAAAACCTACCTTAACCGGTAGATTACCATAAAAATATATATATATATATATATGTTTAAATCTCAAGGCAGGCTTCGGAAAATGTGGGGGAAGAGTGTTTGGAAAAACGGCGTCTGCTACCAAGTTTTTTTCATCTCAATCGCTGGCCATCCCTCTCCTCTCGTTGTCCCAACCAAGTCTGCCTGCCCATACCACGCGGGTACCTCAAAAGGTTCTCGATTTCAAGCGATTTTTCTTTCTGAATTGTAAATGATAATGTGTCCTCCTAATGATGGACAGCAATCAAGCTGCTTCGAGGCACAGTAACCCTTCATTATGGAGACGCCCAAGCGTGTGCCCTCGTTCATCTTCACCATTTCCCCCTTGTCCACCACACCCGCCGGGAAACCAAAGGAGCATCGCTGGGATTTCTGATTCCTTGTAACAACGTAGCTGTCGCTTTTCGGGAGCCATGCCTACCAAGTTTATGGTGAACACGTCAAGATAATTGCCCATAGTATTTTCTCGCGCAACGACCGCTCATTCGGGAGGCGTCAAAGGTAGTTGGAGGTTACCGTATTTATTTTTCTTCACCTCGAAGTTTTAACTACATGCAAATGCTTACACACAAGCTAGGGAAGAATTCTAGGGATTTCAATGCGTAACCGCCACGAATGCCAAACCTTTCAAACAGCTTTGAACGTATAATGTTTTTAGGGTGATTCTGGAAAATGTTCGCACAGCTTAACATTTCTTCATCGGAATCTCCGCTACACTCCCAAGGTGACATGTTTGGCTTACCGATTTGTAAAGTTTTTGGTTGATCGCGGGGTGCCTGGTGCATGAGGAAATATATGGAGAATGACTGGTGGCCTACCACCCCATGCCACACGTCCTTGCGAGGCATTATGCAGATCTAGATGATGCTGTAGTGTTTATATTAGGAAATAGACGACGATTTTAAACCAGCATCCATCCATATTCCGAGGTCTAGCAACTTATATTTGAAAATTTAAATAATCTCTCAGTCATATTGCAATGAAGAGGACATTATTGATGAATTAAATATTTACAACAGTAATAAATATATACTTTAATTTTCATGATGTGAATGTGGAGCTAATTTATTCTATTCGCAAATTGAATGAGCTTTGAAGGAGTTCTCTAAGTTGTAGGTAGAGAAATTTCAAGAAACTGTAACAGTAACTTTAACTTAGTCACCCGCTATTTGTGCATTATAATGCAACAATTTCAGAGAGTAAAAATCATTCGCCTTGACCGGGATTCGAACCCGGATCCCTCGATATCCGGCCGAGTGCTTTAACCAATTAAGCTACCGAGACGTCCTCTTACACTCTGAAATTTTGGGGGCTTTAAAGGAACAAGATGTTATGACGAAATTTTCACCATCAGTAAATTGTTTTGAACAGTATAACTGTGGTTTTAAGTTGAGTTTCTATGTGTCGTTCATTTGGTTTACTATATTCGTGCTCGGACAGTAAGTTTTCATAGATTTTTTGAGAATATATGAATAACCCAGACGTTTCCGCGAATATGACGTACTGTAACTGTAGATTACTGTTTCTTCATTAACGTTTATCGTTGCTTAATTTAAATTGTCAATTTTAATTAATCATGATTTACCACCATATCACGCCTGAAACGCGTCTTTTTATTTGTTTATCCTTGCGTCTAGAAACAGTTGTTATCGTAAGGTGACAATCGTTTTCTAATTTGTTTGTTTAGTTAATTTTGCTAATTCTAAGCGTCAGCGGGGGAAAAATTTCGTTTCGCTCATCAGTTCTCAGGTAGTTTGTTCATTCTTCAAAACGTATTTCCAAGAGAAATATTTCGTCTCCATGCTGGTGAGTTGGCGTGGTCATTAAAAATAATGGGGCGTGTGGGATGCATAACGTACATGCATAGGTAATATGTTAGGCATGGTAATGTGCACAGGCCTGGTCTTCGTGAATGATAATAATGAAGAAATGAAAACATTCAGATCAAATTTAGGAGGCGAAACTTCGTAACAAGCAGCCAAAAAAGTCCTGAGAAAGCAGCTAGAAATTGAAAAAGAAATAGGTCAAATCGCTCTAAATTCTTTCTTAATCTTAATCCAACTCAACTGCTTGAAACTTACTCAAAAGTCATATCGACTTAAATAACTTGTTTTTCAACTTTTTCTTTTTAAAAATGTACGTCGAGATTAATGATTCAGTAACGTAGCCTTCCCTTACATATATGGTCACATTTCACTGTTAATTAAGTTCACTCTGGTCAATTTTTTTCACGAATTAAAATTACTGCTTGGAACTAAGATAATTGTGTACCTAAGTGGAGGACACTGTGAAGTGTTGTGTAAATGTGTACCTACCACAGCCGATGGCGGAATTTGTATCTGTATTGTAGAATGGACGAAAGGCGTATTGAGCGGTAGTGGAATGTCGAAGACCATAATAGACGGGAGAAATTGGGCAAACGAGGAAAGGACAGTAACAGGATAGGGATGCTGGACGGGATGAAGGGAGGAAAGAAGTACACAGAGATGAAGGGGGACCTGATGTAGATTAGGTTGCTAGGTGGGGAGTTACAAAATGTTTATTTGATAGGTGTGTCCATCCAAAAACCTACCTTAACCGGTAGATTACCTAATAAAAAAAATAATTGTAGACGGCAACGGGAACTTAGTACTATCCGAAACTTCAAGGCCCAAAATCGCCTTTTCACACCGTTTGATCTTGGATGCTATACGTGGAAGGGTTTAAAGGGTTGAATTTAATTTGTTCATTAGCTAATTCAAAGTTATTAAGTGAGTTTCAATCCATGCACTCATTAAACTTTTATATCTAAACGGAATATTTGCAAAAAGTGGACATGTCGCCAAAGCGGCAACAGAAGTCAATACTTCGATCAGGATTCGATCGCCCCTAATTAGTGCCAGAAAAGAAACTCCGCCCTACTCTCTTTAGGACCAAGGCCATCATTTATATTGTCCTTCATGAACTTGGCAAGAAAATAACCTTCAACCTTCAGAATAATTGGGAGAGGAGCCTTCCAACCTATTTGCATATGAGTTCGTGCCTGAGAAAGCTTAATCTCTTTCAGAGCATACTCATAGTTCGAATCGATACTGAAGACATGGGGCCCATCCTCTGAAAAAAGATACTCATCCCAGTCCTTGAATTGGTTCAAAATGTGGTTAATTATTAGATTAATGTGATTACACGGAAGAGTAATTCACTCGAGAGGAGAGGGAAACGAATCCAATATTCTTATCCTTAATTAGTTATTGATCTCTGTAATCCTTCTATCCAGTCCTAGGTAAACACTATTTCGCCATGGGTGTTTTGCTAGACGGACAATTAGACTGATGTTTGGGCTATATTGGAGGATTTTAATCATTGGATAAATCAGCAAATGATCGGTGATGAATTGGAAATTATCTTTCGTAACATTGTACCTTGACTCTTTCTTCCCGCTTTCCTAAATTCAGAAAGCAAGTCGTCTTTGCGATTTAGAGCCATGGTTATTTACTTTGTGGGAATCATAATTAATCGTACCACTCACGTGAAAAATATTCGGTATGGGTGTACTTTGGAAAAGTAACCTTCACGTTTTTATGACTCGAAAAAATTTGCTGCATAGTTCAGTTTTACATTATTTTTTAAAAGAAATATTAGGTTGTGCGTGAGGGGACGCGGTAGTCCGGTGAGTAGAGTATTGGACTACTGACCGAAAAGCCCGAGTTTAATTCTCGGGGACGCCTTTGGACACACTCGGCTTCACCCAAGCTGAGTGATTTTTCGGGTACCAGCGAGCTTTATCCTCACTTGTCAACCCAACCTTCGGGTTGATAACAGTGTTTTGTGATGAGTTTGGTTTCGTATGCGGGATGGATTAGTCAAATCAATGGGTGAATGGTCAGTGCTTGCAAAACCAGGGAACAGTTAAAATATAACACTGTGCGGAGAACCAAATCCAATGCACTACTTCAATCGGATGTATCGATTCGTATCTCCCCCACTCCAAGCACCATAAACACGCAGCTGAAGTGATATCCCGTGAGGGAAGGACGCACGATAGAAACGTAGCGTGGGCGGGAAGGTAGAAGTACGATAAAGTCACTAGTCATAATTTTGTGATAACCGAATGGAATCGTCAGGACGGAACTGGCTCCCCTCGTAGGGATGTTACCTGATATATTATCTTGTTGGTATTTCCAGTTTTGAAACGATGGCTGCCGCTTAGTGTGCGATAATTTCGTAAAAAAACTTATTTAATCTCAAGAAACAATTTCGTCAACTTCCTCTCTTTCGTTGAGGAAGTGAATCGGTTGTTCGGTTTTGTGATACGAATTGAAATATGGGGTCGTTTGCAGCGTGGGGAATTTGCGTCCTTTCCTCGAAATTACCATCGGTACCAAGAAAATTGCCGGCGAAACACAATCCTTGTCTCTTGAGATGCATAAAAATTAAGCAAAAGGAAAACTCATGGAAAGAAGAAAGGAAAACTCTGGGAAATAATGATTTTTACGAAGAATTGAGTTTACCTCGTCAGATCAATAGTTAATCGAACCACTTCTCATTCATAGAATGTAGTTAGAGCGTATATTTGACTGACAAAGTAAAAAATGCAGGAGGTACAAAAGAATAGAAGATGAAAAGAACATATGAAGCATCTTAAAGAAATGATGAACCAGATGTACTGGACACATCTTGAGAAACAACGATTTTGTGACGGCTATAATAAAAGGAAAAGAAATGAATAGGTCCCGGGAGAAAGGCCAAAGGCCAAATGCTTCGGCCAAATAAAGAGGGGTTTCGGACAGAAGCGCAACGAGGGCATTAGAGAATTGGCACGGGATTGGGGAGTAATGTAGTTCTGCTTTTAACCAATCTTTGGATTGAAAGATTGTTGAGAGATTCATCTCCGCAGAGGATGGCTTCCTCATACGACTTCTACAGCAATATTGGCGGCATACTGTGGAATATTTAACAAATAAGTCATAAATATGCAAAAAAATTAAAGGGCAAAAATGCCCTCATCCCTTTTAATATTCAGTATGCGGATGATTTCATTTTACTTAAAGCTCTTTCTGCATAAATATCACAAATTATTTTGTGCATTAGTAGTTTAAGTGCCAATATTCTAGAATCTTTATTAATTCCAAAAATATTATGCCGAATTCTAGTGCCGTAATTTAAGTTCTTCACAGCAGCGACAATTCACCTCTTGTGTATTGAGTCCACTTTTTCGTCTTCATTCTTGTTCTTCATTAGAGTACTACATCAAGACTTCCTTGTTTTCGACTTATAGGAAGATAATTTGAATGCGTAGAAAAATTAAGTTGAACTGATCAGTAATAGATGGTGATTCGAGTCGTAAAACCGACGATGTAACTTGGATATGAATACTCTCCGCGCGGATAATGAATTACAACATATTGAGTGTTGATGGAAACAAACAACTTTTTCGACAACTTTTTGACGATGATAAGCGATCTTATTCTCCGTTACAAATTATATTTTGTACTTTTTCGCGCCCCGACTCCCAACGCATGAATATTCAATTTAGGACACCTTTCCCATATCAAGAATGCTGCGACCAAAAATATAGCGTCATTAAGTATGAAGTTGCGATGAAGGCTTCCTTTACTCATTCCAAACTTGAAGAGGCGTTCTGGGTAGCCGACTAAAGATTAGTCCACATGAATGGAATTATGTGACGGAATACTCAGAAACGGTAAATTTCACCGGTGAGATTGTTAAAAAAAATGAGAATAATGAACTGGGATCTTTGGTGCACTATTATCATTGACCAAAATAAATATGGGCGGTCATAAAGAGAATGTTTGAGGATTACACTCATTGATATAAGTATTTCTGTTTATAACGCTCTTGTTATCAGGAATGAAATGAATGCTGCGAGGCGCGTCACGTCAGCAAACTGTAATTGCTTATGCCTGATAATCTATTTATGAAATAGTGAAATTTAATTTCCATAACTAAATTTATTGTTTGCTAGATGTTAAGCTAGAAGTTTTCAAGTCTCTCCTCGTTCCTTATGGAAAACATATATGTATTCAAATTACGGAGACATTTGCATGCAGCCCCTGAGTTGGCAGACACCCACATCACGACGACTGACGACATAAGGTTAAGCTTCCCAAGGAAATCGGCATTAAAACGTCGACATCAAGTCACCCTCGAAATTTGAGGAGTGGTCTAATGTTCTCGATTTCCTCCAAATAAAGTTGTTTGTCCGAATGTCCTCCAGTGCTTTCCTTCCATACGCCCCCACTCACTTTCTCTCCATCTCTCTCTCTCTCACTCTTCGTTTGAACGTTTGCTAACGGCTTTAACCGGTCACGTGCCTCGGAAAACACGGTTATCAATCTCTGAATTCGAGTCTACATATCCATAACGGGCGACGCCAATGAATGCGAGGACGAATTGAGACGTCGAGATGATTTTTATCTATCTTAGACATAATGGGGCCAGAAGTATTAAGCATTGAATTTGGTCGACGACGCGACCATAATGACCTACGTATGAGGGAGATGTCCGACAACGAAATCATCCCATTAGGGGAAAGATGTGAAACGGTGCAGCATCAAAACAAGTGAATGTAAAACTTAAAACGCTTTGTCAAATAGCCAAGGGAAAGAGATGCTTGGAATTATAAAAAAAACTTTGAATTACTAGTATTCCGATCAAGGCGAATGATTTTTACACTTTGAAATTGTTGCATTGTGATGCTTGGAAACTTTAGGGAATTGAGTTATTTTGACAACGGGATCGCCAGCTATAAAAAAGGCAAGGGATGCATTATAGAAAGAAATACCTCATGATTCTATCTAGCGGTTACCGGATAATTATCGCCTGCGCGATTATGCTAATTACGATCTGTGCGATATTGGACTGAAAGCGATGTTGACGAATTGAGATGTTGGACTGTGTGTGATGTGTCACCGCGCGTCATTTTTGACGGATGAAGACATTGGGCAGTTCATTATTTTGTATGACGTGATGTTAGACTGTGTGAAAAAATACTTTCTTTGTATTTGCTTTGATAATCTTTAAATTAAACAGTTTCTGGCGTGACTTGGTGGAAATACACCTGAAGATGTTACACCATAACGAAACCTAGGTAGTGAATACAAAATTTTCTATGTGGAAAAGCCAAATTGTTCATTTTTCAATTTCAATTGATAATCTTTGTAGCTTAGTATTCAATTATTTCATACTGAGATTCTGTTGTTAATTAGATGGGATTTTTTGGTGATAGAGATTGGTGTGGAGATGATTTTCGTGTTGTTATATTACTTAATTTTACGTTTTTAATTATCTTTTGAAAATAGCAGCTTACTTTATATTTTTTATGATTGAGGATTTGATGTAAATGGATGTCTTATTGAGAGATATCTTATGTAAGATTGGTGTTAAGATGTTTTCGGTTATTGCTTCAGAAAGGCAAAAGTGATCGTGATCTAAACGATTTGTGTGCCACCTGGCACTGTCTAAAGAATGATTTCAGGCGTCACTTTGTGGAAGCGATTCATATCGGAAAATAAATACTTAGTTATTCCACATATATTTTATTAATCAAGACCACGGTTTCGACTTGCAAAGTCATTATCAGGACCTGATGATGACTTTGTAAGTAGAAACCGTGATCGTGTTTAATAAAATATTTGTGGAATAACTAAGTATTTATTTTCCGATATGGCACTATCTAGTCGCATTTGTATATTTCAATAAAAATAGCAATAAAACAATACCAGTTTGTACACAAGGAAGTGGTTCGTAAATACTCATAGTTATTACTCATATACTTACTTAAATTTGGTAAATACTTATATAATTACGTAAATAATTCAGATAGAGCTATTTGTTTTCTATGGCTGGTTGACTAATGCGTAAGCGGTATGCATCAGAGAAAGTGGGATTGGAAGCTACAGGAATGTGTTGGTGGAGAAAAATGGTGAAAAGAAAATAGATTGATCGACTAACAAATAAATAACTCCCTCGAAAAATGAATGCGAAGAAAAGAAAGGAAAACGCCGGCAAGAAGAAGAGAACGCTAAACTTCACTCATTCTGAGGGAAAATGTTTTTGACACTAACCATAACGGGGGAACCATAAAAGGGGAGAGTTGCAGAATAATGTCAAGGATAAATCACGATTAGGCAAGAGATGGAAGCCGCGGAGCGGAAGGAACAATGAGGGAACGAAGAAATTGGAAATGGAGAGGGTAATTCGGTATAAAGAAATAGGATGATGGGACAGGTAGGGGATTACTTCGGTGCTGGGGTCAGCCTTATTTGTGATGTGTGAGTCTCCCAGCTGGTCGTTTCCATGTTGCATCAGGAGAACATCGCCGCCGTGTCCTGAATTGGAGCTTGCGCGATCGCCGATGAGTAACAGAACTCCCTAATCCGTCGAGAAACAGAGAGAGAGAGATCTCTCTTTCTAACACACTTTTAGGGAAGGTTCGATTCTTTCTTTCTTTTGGGATCCCCTCACCGTTCCTCCCCTTATTTCGAACCACTCTCATCATTCATCCCCCTCCCTTCCCCTACTATTCCCTCTCCTATGGTTTCCTGGAAAGTGGTCGTAATTTGCATCTGGCAATTTTGCGTTCATCGGCCTACCGTTCCCAGATTCACGGTTGACTTCTCCCGAAATACGATACACCCACCCTGCCATTTATCTCTCTCCTCGGTGAAAACGGACGGGACCCTTCTGTCGGCCCCCTGCTCGGCCCCCCTCCGGCCATCTACTGTGACTTCGTAAACGCCAATCATACAGATTTGAACCTGACATCGACACCGCTATTTATTTATCAGTCAAGGCCGCTGTGATGAATTGGGACAAGCAGACAGCCGAATGTAATAGATCTTTTTTATATCATAGAGTTGTCGGCCGGAGTAAAAAAAATACAGAGCGATCTCTCTTCCAGGTACTTTGCGTGATACAGAAAAGAAGTAATCAAATCTTTTCAAATATTATGCTTTTTTTTGCTTTTTATATTTTCAATTTTTTTCATCTTTGTAACTTTCTGTGATTCTTCAATGCAAATTGTGTCAAGTATTCATTCTTGGGCTCGAAAATCTATTTATTTCGTATTTAGTTTCTTAAATCATTCTGCAGCACAGTAGTTTTGATGGGAAAAGAGGATAGCATACCGACTGCCTTCATGTCGGGAATATTGAATTTTGAGTGTGATAGAGAACCGGAATTTGTGACGTTTGCTTTACAAGATGCTTATCTGAAATATGAAATTTTTTCGTCTTAATTTCAGCCTCCAAGCATAGTAATTCATGGTCCAAGGATATTCTGGCATTACTAAATTCCCAAGTATCTGAATTTTTCAAATGGAATGACCACATATATGTTACACTCATTCAACCATAGGCAGAACTGTGATGTTTGAGAACATCTGTGAAGTGACAGGGACGTTTTAGTATTCCGAAACTTTTTTCTCCCAAAGGCTTACTGCTTGGCTTGCAAATCCTAACTGATTTTTAATCTAAGTTTCTTAAAAGAAGTCTTTGTATTTTCGTATTGATCGCTACGAAAATGAAATTAAAATGAATCCCTTCCTCTTTCTATTAAGCCATAAACAAAGAGTTTAAATTTAGGGTCAAATATAAGAATTTACTTATTCTATACATTTTGAATATCCGAATGAGGATAAATAAATTCCAAGGTTTTTTTTTTGAGGAAATTTTCTTCCTTTAAGATTTCTAAGATTGGTTTGAAGAGCTCCGCGGTGTCATGTCGATTCTACAGATTCGAAGAAATTTAGTACTTAGAGATTAATAGATGAATTTAGTTTTTGAAATCGAGTGAGTTGATGGAAACTGAGTATAACAAGCTAATTTAAACTCGAATGATGTCTCTTAATTGACCAGCCCCGGTAACTCATAGAAAACATTTTGGAACGTCAAACATGTATAACTTGTATACAACACATGCTATTTGCCAAGGGAGACTGATATTGTTAGAAATTTTTCAAGTCACTCTTTAAGGTCACTCTGGGCACTCTTTTAGCACTTTGTCGTCGTATTCATTAAAACTTAATCTTTCAGGTACATTTCAGTTTTATTTAGTGAAGCGTGATCTTCCATAAACTATGTGGTATGTCCAGCTGAAGAAGATAACGTGTGACTTGCTTTTGTTTCTGTCCCAATGTAAATGTAATATGGGAATTTTTGGGTGTGTTAGAGTAAAATAAGATCTCGGAAAATTACTGTCTCTCATAACATGCTCTCTAAGGATACACTTCGTTTTTCAAATGTTCCTTTTTTCACCACTGCCTATTTCATCTGTTCGTTGCGTCTGCATTGTTCTTCTTTCGCAGTACAAATTGCATCATTAATGCCAGACAGGTATTTCATGGAACTCTTTATATCAGCAGACTCACGTAATTTTTGCTCCATAACAATCGCATATCTTATTCTAATGTGAATATAAACCCACATCATGCAAGTTTTAAACAATAGTTTTTGACTAACAGACAATTTATTTTCTGCATTTACCCGTGATTTTTTAGCTTATATTTTTCTGTTTGATTACAATCATCATGCATCCTTTACCTTCCTAGAGTATCCCTTTAGAAATAAATAGATTAAGCTGACTCATATATTAACAAAGACGTATATTTTTCTCATATCGTGTGACGGTTTCTGATGTTCCAACGATCGAAATTACATTAAAAGTAACTAACTTTGAAACCTACACTAAGAAAACAAACAACGTATATTCTCCAGGTAGGATTCGAATCTGGCACCTTATCACCAATCTGACATGCTGCTTACTTCACCTCGGCAGTATTTTTTTGCCACATGTCCATTAGATTTGTCTTGGCCTGTATTTCCCAGCGTGGGACTGTTTCATTACCTTTTCTTTGGAGAATACTATAGTAATTCTCTGTAGATCGCGTTTCTGCTTTGATGCTATCGTATTTTCATAATCATAATTTATGAAAACCAACATGCAACATGCCCTATGTTTTTATGAGACGTTTTTATTGTTTGCATCAATTACTAATTCGATAAATCTTTTAGGATTCAAGATGATTAAACCTAACGTTCAGAGCAGAAATCTACTAAAGTTCACGCCGGGATGAAGAAGGTCGCACGGCGATTAACACACCATTAATATCTGTCTCAAGATGAAGATCAGCCGTTTCTTTGATGCATATCCGATCGCGTCACCTTTTGATATGTGGGAGTACATATTAAAGCAGTTGCGTATAATTTTTTTCAGCCAACTTAGCATTTAAATGTTTTAGTATTTATTTAGAGGTGATTTTATCCGATTAACTATACTTTGCCGTGACGTCTTAAAAAAAAAGGTCAGCATGGTGTTTGACATTATTCACTTTTTGACAGCCTTTGGGTCCGCTTATCAAGCCCATTCAGTAACAATGACAGCAAGGATATAGTTAATTTGCAACGAGGAAATCTCATTTTTCTTGTGTTTCACACCACTGGAAAGGCGAGAGAAATGATCTTCCCGACCACATTTGGCATGCACGTCCCATACAAACATTCCTGCCGTCCCTGATGTAAACCAGTAGATTCCTATTTGCGCAGGAGGATAATGGCTGCTGCAATCACATCCCACGATAATGGATTGCTGAAAATGCTCTGGAGTGGGATTATTTACGTATTCTTAACGTGAAATGTTGCCGCACTCTTTCTGCATACTTGGAAGAGGAAATCATAAATATTAACATGAGAGTCAAGTGTACGTCCACATTCCTCTTAAGGCTAATCTTTTGCTTCCTCCGTACTCGTGACTCTTTACAACTCCGTTTGTGCAAAGATTGAGGGGCAATCTATCTTTTTAACACTAGAATGATTCGTTTGCGAGCGGAGGTATTCTGATTGTACTGACGAGTTACTCTCTCGCAAAGCAGTTTCGTTTCATCGGTCAATGATGCATCATTCTCAGCACAAACCAGTAATTTAATTCTTAAATTACTCTTAAAAACTGAATTGAAACTGTATGAAATGATTCTGCGTCAATATTAAGAATTACTTAAGGAATTTCTCAAAAAAAAGCGTGTTCTATGTGGCGGGACACAACTTGCGCTTTTTGTTCATGATGTCCTTAGTTCGTGAGAGAGACATGTTCCAGTGGACGTGGTTTTTCTAGATTTAAAAAAAGTTTTTGACAAAGTACCTCATAGTTGACAATACCTGATGGTTGACAAGTACCTCATACTCACAAACCTAGAAGAATATGACATCTATTATATATTAATATCCTGGGTTGGATTAAAGACTTTTAAATGGTCTAATACAAAGTGTAGTCATAATTAATAGTCATAGACTCTAATTTCGTAGAAGTCAATTCGGATGTTCCCCAGGGAAGTGTTACCGGACCTCTTTTCTTTCTTCCTTACGTTAACGATATTAACTCCGTAGTCGATAGGAAAATGCGTTGATTTGCCGACGATGCAGTGGCGTATAGAGTAATCCGTATTTCTGAGGATAAAACAACTTTAGCAAATGACCTAAACGCTGCTCAGACACTTAGCATTTAGAATTAAGCATAAAAGAAGTGCGTATGTGCTCTTTTTGGAAAATAGTAATTACCACCCAAACACCTACTGCATTGGGAACACCGAAATGGAATGTGTAGACTCAATTAAATACCTGGGCTTTACTCTCACTTACGCCCTCTCCTGAGTGAAACATACGGGAATATGTGGACAATCTAACAAAATATTAGTATTTATTAAAAGAGTACTAGGTAAATGTAATGGAAAGGTTAAAGAGAAATGTTATCTTTCTCTGGTTTGGCCTCATATAGAATGTTCTGCCAGTATATGGGATGCTCACGAAGTTGGATTGATTGCCGATTTTGATCGCGTGTAGAGTAGAGGAGCTAGTTTTGTAAAAATTTGTTATGATAAACTAAGTAGCTATCCAAAATATTAGAGGAGCTAGGTTTGGGAATCACTCACGGAGCGAAGTTTAAATTACAGATTGAACCTCTTACGTAAATTGGAAGGACGTCTCTTTAGCAGTGATGTTGAAAATGTATTATTACCCCATCGTATTACAGTAGGCATAATCGTGCCTATAAAACTAGAGAGATCAAGTGTAGAAAAGATAGATTTAAGATGCCATTTTTTCTACGAATAATAAGGAATCAGAATGACGTTGTCCGACAGCGGTAGGGGTAAAAATATCCGGGTCAAAATTAGTCTGGTTTGAATTCAACCCCTGCCACACACCCCAGCAATGACTTGCAGGGCACTGAAAAATGCTAAAAAATTATTGAAAATTTCGCTTCCTGATGACATCTGTGGTACTCGGCTCAAATTCATGGAACTTCATGGTGAAATTTCAAAAAGTAAAAACTTCGTCAGTTTCACTGCAATTCGCTTCCATTTAAGTGGCACAACAAAAACCCCTTTCTCATCTATTCCCATTCAAAAAGTTCTTTCTCAAAACATTTTTTCCATATGGAGAGACAATCGGAAAATATTTATCATTGAAAAAGGTCTAAATGTGTCGCTCACATGCTTCATAACCGTAGTTAGCAAATCGGGACTTCTTTGGTAAATTTTTTTGCTAATTTCCTGACAACTACAGTATTCGGTGAATGTTGTTCACACTCCCCGATCAGGTTGGCTATATGCCTGGCAATGTCCTGGATTTCAAGTGTCTGGAACGCATGTAAAAATAAAAAATTGTCTTGAAATTTTTGAACAATTATGTTGAGAATGTTTAAAAATATCCCGCATACAACCTATAAAAATCTAGAAAAAATATCCCGTAATTTTGTCCTTAAGATTATTGTGACCTCCGTGTTCAGTTGTCTTACAACCCTAGATGGTTGCCGCACTGTCCAAGGGAGAGAGGATACTTAATATTTGCCGAAGTAGGCATTTGGAAAAACCAACCGCTTCAAATGGCATCGCGACGACGTGTCCGTGGTCCGTGGAATTCTTTATTCCTTCCTAGAAAGTGGCTTTCCGAGAAGATTCACCTCTTGCCCATCAAAGGGAATGAAGCATCTCAATATTCATGTTGCTCTACTCTCAAATATCCTTTGGCGTCGCCGTATTTGACGGGCGTGGCCACGTGAATGATCCCTGTAATTTGGGTGTGCAACTGTCGGCGTCTTTTTCGTACTCTCTCGGTGGGTTGGTTTATTTTACCCACAAACCTTCTCTTCACCCTCATCCCATATATGGCAAGGAGGTTGGTTGCTGTAATTGGGCGGGAAAAGTAGGAGTAGATGAGATGGAGGGCGATTTTTATGATAGCACGGAAAGGGAATCTGGCATTTTGGACCAATTACGCCAAAAGCAAGCTGAAGAAGGCGTTAATGGGTAGAAAAAATGGGTTAGTTTTTTTTAGTTTCGTAAAGCAAGCAGTCTTATATGAGAAACATCTACGAAAAGCAACGCAAACTTCTCAGCAAGGAAACACTTCATTAAAACGTATCTGGAGCACTCTTACCTTGTGTTAAAATAATAGCTTATTAATGACTTGTGCCTTTTATGCGGTAGTGCGTCATGGACACATTAAAAGCACCAAGAAAGATAATTGGGAAACAGTGAAATTTTAATGTTTCTAACAGAATAAAAATAAAGGTTAAGTGGACGGGGAGAGTGCAAAACTCTACGATTGGTGGAAGAGGAAAGATTACTGTTGAAAACACTGCCATTGAGACGAGATTAATTCATAAGATATGGGTTATCTTTGGTTCTATGGTACTCAGAGAAAACAACGCAAGATTGGATAGTGACAAATGCAGAGAAAGAACAAGAATTGGATGCGCTAAATAAATAGGATAATTTGTAAAAGTCAGCCCTTGCGAAGAAACAAGATGTTAGCCATGAAGCTATAGCTAAGTTAGCTAACATCTTGTAATAAATAAATATACATATTAATTACACAATTATACCTGAAAAAATATAAATATGTACATGATATATTGCATGTGGGTAGCCATAGTCCAGGGGGTAGAGCGTTGGACTTCTGACGGAAGGTCTCGGGTTCGATTCCCGGGCAAGGCACTCTGGGCACCTGCAGCTCCATCCTAGCTGTGATATTTCGGATACCAGATCATCCTGGGAAACCATAACCGGCACAGGGAAAGAAAACTGGTCCCCCTACCCTGATGTGTGAATATTCACACGCCATCGGGCTTGGTACATGGGTGAGCTCTACCATCATCTACTAAACCGACCTTCGGGTTGATTACTGAGTTTATGTTTTTTTTATATAATATAATAACTTATGTGAAAATCTCACGGATGTATAAATAAATGATAGCACTAGTGAAAAAAACAAAAACTCAGAAACAAACAAAAAGAAAAGGAACTCACAAGTTTCCGGATTTTCGGTAGTCAAGCCACCTTTCTCAAGAGAGAGAAGGAAGGAACATATGTGCAACTTATGTTAAAGTCTCACGGATATGAATAGTAATGTGTATAAATTCACCTTGTTTAGTGTTTTCCTGAGTAGCGGACAAATTAGTTGGATGTGAATCTGAGACCCCCTAATCGGCAGCCGAGGGTTTTGCACACATTGAGAATCATTGCAATAGGGCCAACAACCACTCTGCTCCTCCGCTCTACTATGTATTTTAAATTCTCCTTTGAACAATTGCGAAAAACCATGGAATGATATGCGCTTCTTGAGGCTCCAATAATCTTCCCAATGGATAGATGGATTGGTGAACTTTTTCATTCGGGTGAAATTTAGACCGGATGGGTCAAGTTGTTTGCGTTGGTTTGTGTACTGGTTTCCCGCTTCGAGTACCCGGGTTCGATCCCAGAGATGGCAGTTTTTTTCAGAATTATTTCGATCCATACCTGGGTGCCATGTGGTGGTGATAACTTCAAGCGAATTGCGCCGTCCGTCGGATGGGACGTTCAATTGCGTGACCCCTTGG
Source organism: Hetaerina titia (assembly GCA_037158775.1). NCBI lineage: Eukaryota > Metazoa > Arthropoda > Insecta > Odonata > Calopterygidae > Hetaerina > Hetaerina titia. The sequence goes on along the minus strand of CM073772.1, from coordinate 42,447,432 downwards.
CATCTTTAGTCGCGAGTAGGTTGACCTTCAAGCCGATTTTCTTCCCAACTCTCCCCCATTCAATGAAAATCCTATTTCTGCCAAATTTCCCATGCATCCATAATGGCGCAAACGACCTCAGCCGCCTGTCGCCTCCCTTAATTAGCTCGAAAGCAATATAATGTTCTCATGCTAAGAGTAAACAGTGGCCTGACGTCCGATATCGGTTCAAAAACTTCGGCCGCTTTAGATGAGATAATACCGGTCAATCCTCGGCACCTGTGAAATCATCTGCCACCTCTCGTCGAACGGGTTACGCCTTACCTGGGGACAGCGTTGGGAGTCCGGGATCTCGATTAAATGTACTCGAGAGATCCCGTTCAGAGCTAAATAACACCCGCCGTGAAATGTGGAACGGAGTGGAGGCACGGGAGGGCGTGGCGGCGAGCATCCGAAAAGGGTGTCGAGGTTCCTCCTCCTCCCCCCACCGGCCACCCCCCTGCCCCCTTCCCTCCGGCCGCCTTCTCCTCGCTCACCGTCCCCACTCTCCGCGTCCATTCATCCATCCATCCCGCTTTCCATTTCGCGCTCGGACCTTCGTCGCGTCCCCCCCACGGGAGGGCGGAGAGGGAAACGGAAGGGGAGGGAAGGTCGCGCGAGCAGGAGGGCAAAGGGCAGCAAGCCAAACCTTTCGGCGACTGGCCGTCGCCGTCTCCCTGACGACCCTGAAAGAGGCGCCGCCGCCGATGGGTGAACCAGTGCACCCTGAGTGGAGGGAAGCTTGCCATCATTCCTTAGAATAGAGCTTAATTTCAGCAGAGTGGGGTCATATAGCATCTTTATCGCGGCGGTAGGTACCCAAACGGGACGAAACATTCAAACATTGTTTTTGTTTTCATTTACGACGGCTTAAATTATAATTTGAACGTATTTGTGTTTATGTGAGTTGAATTTATCGCTGGACTGTACCCAGGAGTGCATAAATGTGATGACCATAATGAAAAATTACTATATACTCTCCTTCTTTTTTCTATCATCTCTCGTGGTCCACCCTTCTCTGGAATTACGATATTCCGATTCCGTAATCATGTCCCCCGGGAGTCGTATCATCAGGGTATAAACGACGAAACAATGAGTTTGTCCAAAGATTACCTCTAACCCACTAACATTGGGTAAGTTTTCAGGTTGAATTTGTTCCCTTGGCGTTGTTTAACGTCCAATTCAGTGGGTGGTACAATGCATCCAACTTACTCTCCCCGTCTAGTTAGAAAAGAAACTGAAGTGCTTCTCCAAATTTCGGCCATTCGCTGGAATGGACGCCGGGCCCTCTGAGCAAATGAACAGTATGCTATCACCAAGACTGAGGATTCACGCCAGGCAAATGTCGAATCTTCGCTCCGAATGATTCCATACTTTTACTTAGTTTTCAATTTTGTCCCGTTGATGATAAACCATAATCGATTTGATTCTCTCTCCTGTTACAGTGCAGTTTTGGTTTTTTTGGTACCCTGCGAGCCACCACTAGGGTGTGTGGCAGGGGATGACTACATACCAGATTACCCTTGACCCAAAACACCTTTCTCTCCTAGCGCGGGTGGGCAAACGTTATCTTATTTAGATGCCTTCTTTGTGGGAAAAAATGACATCTTAAATCTATCTCTTCTGCACTTAATCTCTCGAATTAGACTGTAAATTGGTGCTATTTGCCCCTCAAGTTAAAATGAGCGAGGGTGTGGTATTCCAATGGGTAGAAAAGTGGGCTACTGACCGGAGGGCCCGGGATCAATTCCGGTTGACGCCTCTGAGCACCTTCAGCTTCGCCAAATCTGCGTGACAGTTTTCGAGTATCGATATTCCTGGGAAACCAAAGGCGGCAGAGGGAAAGAAACTGGCTCTCATTACCCTGATGTGCAAACTTCACATGCCGTATTGCATGCACATAGCTTAGTACTGGGTGAGTTTTATCCTTACCTATCAAACCAACCTGCGGTTTTATAACCGTTGTTATCAAAATGAAAATCACTATTTGGAGATCCTATAGGGCTAAAATCCGACCTTCCCGGAGGTTAAACATGTCTCTTTTTAGTTGCCGTGCGTTTCAGTAAAAAAGTAAAATGTGTGGCGTTAATTTTTTTTAGTTTAGGACGACAACTAACGCGATTGTATTTCACCGAAAGTGCCTAAGGTAACGCAAAGAATGTTAATGAGAACATTGAGAAGATCAGTAAAAATGAAGGCGATTAAGCAACAGTATGGATCCCGGACGTAATACCGTGATGCATCTCATCATGGGTGAGGTAACTCAAATGTTCTCCTTTGAGAAGGACGGTTTTCCTTTTTCAGCTTTCGTCCTTCTGCGTTTCCCTTTCTCCACTCGTTCGGCCGTTGTTTTTCGTCCTTCCAAAAGGTAGATTTCTCCCATTCCAGCGGCAGCGTTTAACTTAATCCGTTTCTTCCCAAGTCGGCGAGCTGGCCAGCTGCACTGTTGTGTGAGACCACTCCCGTCGTCGAGCGTGGTGGAGTCGACAATAACTCAGATGAGTCATCGACGGCTCTTGGGGGAAGAAGTTTGATCATCAAGGGAAGTAGGAATAAATGATATATCCGCAGGGAGTGAAGGAATGGTTTACGAGATCGGAATGGCGCACTCTTTTCCGTCTCAAGGCAGTGAAGAGGATTCAAGCGACCATGAATGGTATACCATTCGCGCTCGAGTTATAAGCTCTGCGTAAACATTTTCCAGAAAGAGAATGCCATGGACTCTCTCTCTCTCTCGACTTGATCTCGACGGTGAGGTATTCGCTGTGTGTGTTGTCTCTTTCCTGGGGAAATCAAGCTATGCTCATGTCTCGAAGTGAAAGAACATTTTCCAGCTGTCAGATAATGTTTCAGATATCACAAATTCGGGGCTTACATTTTTATCTACATAATACCCCCGCAAGCCGCCGGAAGGGCGTGTGGTGGGAGGTGTTAGGTTACCATCAGTTAAAAGAGAACAAAACCGCATGTAAAATCAACATTTTTAGTCAAAACTACACCCATAGTGGCGGGTACATTCGTGCAAAAACCTTTTTAATTTACACGCATGCAAATACCAAATATACCATCAACTAACGAACACATGCACCTTAAAAGGAGTAAAAATTCATCCAAATAACGTACCAGCTAGAATTTGAAAAGTGAGAAGGTGAAATTCCACAACCACATGGACATGCAACATACAGTGATCTCCGCCCCCAAGGACACAGGTGAGGCATGTGACACAATACATAAGCTTATTATTTCCCGAATTCGCTCGTTTATTTACGGAAAAACCCACAGTTATCAACCCGAAGGTCTGTTTGAAGGGATAGGGTAGAGTTCATTAGCTACTGCATTTAAAATGCATGGACGCCTATGCAGCTATGTGAAATTCACACGTTTGGGTTAGGGGACCATTTCCTTTCCTTGTGCCGCCTGTTTTCTCTGTGCAAGATATGTTACCCGAAAAATATCACGCGGCTTGAGTGACACTGAGGGTACCCAATGGCGTTACCCGGGATCGAACCCCTTCCCCCTCTCAGTCAGCGCTCTACCGATTGAACCACTACGTCCCCATAGTTTATTAATTATTATTATAAAGTAATCTACCAGTTAAGGTAGGTTTTGGATGGACACAACTACTAAATAAATAGTTTATTCATATATTTTATTTATTTACAATGCAAGAAATAGCCCGTAAAAGCACGGAAAGATACCCAAATACAAATTTCACATGGAAGGACTGGTCTTACTTGTATTTGACCCACACATATTCAAAATATTGAAACAGATAATTGCAAGGTGCCTGTATAATATGCATTCTATCAAAACAACACTGAAGTGTAATACAGAGTAAGATTCAGGCTTAAGGTCGTGGAAGTTCTTCATAATGAATATAAGGAGAGTTTGCACTTTTCCACAGATTTATTATAGCGTACGACGCGTTTCAACTCACAGAGTCATCATCAGGTACAAGACTCTTGTACCTGATGATGACTCTGTGAGTTGAAACGCGTCGTACGTTTGAATAAATCTGTGGAAAAGTGCAAACTTTCCTTATCTTCATTATGTAATATAGAGCATTAATAGAATTAATGCGAATTTAATGAAGATTATTTTTCAAGGAGGGTTCAACCTTTGTTCGTTCGTGGTTTTGATAATGCGCATGAAAGCAACCGGGTGAAAAAAGATCACAGAGGCACAAAGGTTTAAGTTTTCAGAAGGGTTGGGATAAATTGTATTATAATGAGTGACTTAGCGGTGTCAGGTTGGGCCCCACTTAAATATGATCAATCGTCTTTGGACACCGCTTGATATAACTAATGTATATGTCAGCGGTTTGTTTTCAATCGAAGTATTTTATACTACTTAATTGTACGAATGCCATGTCGCCATCACCTTCATTGCCTTCTCACAGGTGTCGTTCCTTTTGAAAGCAAACAAAAAATAACTGCCAATAATAAATAATAGTTGACGTGAACATATTATATTACCTCAATAAAGTTAGGTGCAATGTATCAACGTTGTTTACCAAGCATTCCGCTCATATTATTCTTCTCAAGAACAAATGATATCATCCTTCCCGGCTAACTAAATGCCTTCGTAATTCTCCCTCTCAAGGTTCCTCTTTTCGTAACGATACTTGGAAAAGTAAAGAATGTCCGTACTTACACTTCCTCTTATAATTCCCTTCGTTTTACAGCGTTGAACGATTTCTAATTCAGTGATAATTTTCCTATGAGTGGATCAATTGCTCGAAATAAATTAAATTAAATATGGGTGTGACATTCCAACCAGGGTCTTAATTGCTATATCATTTTTCAATCATGTCTATTCTGTTTCTTTCTTAATCAAAAGATTCCATATGAAATTTTGTTTTGCCAAAATTAATTGACTATGGTTGTTGTCGTGTTCTTGGCCGAAAAATACCAATTTCACGAGTTGAAAGCGGCGTAGGCACAGGGATAATCGGGAAAATGGTCAAAGAAAGTGCGAGCAAACTTTTAACGTACAATTGCACTGTAAATCTGCCCCTAGCAGCATTTTGATGATAAGAACTCTTTGAAGTAAGTTCTTTATGTACTGTATATATATCAAGACGCTGCCAAAAAAATATTTATTTACTTCCCGCGTCGGGGAAACGACAAACAGTTATTTCACGTTTTAGATTAGACTTTTTCTTTGTAATTATGATAATTTTTTTCTTATTCCGTTTCCTTGCATGTAACCCTCATCTCCATCTAGTTTGGATATTTGGTAGAGATTTAATGAGCGTTTTGAGGTTTTACGGAGGCCTAAATTTACGTCACGAGTAGGTAGATGCAAATTAAACGGGCAGTTCTTCTATTCGATCCGCAGTGACACACAACTAAAGTAATTTTTCTAACTTAGTTGTGATATCGTCAAACGTGGTAAAAAGGTGATAGAAGTGATATTTGAATTCTTCCAGTCGTTTTCTTTCATGAGGTTTTCAAATTTAAGAGCGCGTGATAGAAAATCCGGTATTAATATTATTTTACTTTTATTTTTTGTCGATGATGATCCGACACCCGCTTTCGTATGTCCTTGTGGTTGCTCCATTGCTGCTCCATTGTTAGCTGTAACTTTCCCGCGAATCAATTTTATCATAAGATATGTGCAATCCATCGTATTTCTCTGCTACCATATGGCTTTACTATTATTTTTTTTATGGGAGGCGACAATCTAAGGTCATTTGTGCCATTAGAGATTGATGGGAAAGGAAGGGTGGAGAGAAACCTGGCGTCTGCATTAGTCTACTCTTGTCGAAATATGCCAAGAGGTCCGCAGCTTAACGTCCCATCCGACGGACGTCGTACTCACTCAAAGTGCTCTCCACAAAGCACCTCAAGTAGGGATCGAGATACCACTGAGAAATATGTCTCCAGGATTTGAACCCGGGCCCTCTTGGTGGGAAACCTGTACGTTACCCACCGCACCATCCCGATCCATCAGCTTTCCTATGTACCCCCATATATTTTGCTTACCTTATGCATAATTTAATTGTATTTCCGTTTAATTTCCTTCATTTATCTCCGGTTCCGTATTTCAACTTCTCCTGGTTTTTTTCGGCTTGCCTTTCCAGTCATTTTCTTTCATCCATATAGTACCAAGCTCCAAACAAAATATTTTGTAAAATATTCCCTTATATACAGTAATATTGGCACTTTGTCTAAAACGCTCTCTACTCATCAACTATTTTGCAACCGCCGACCTTTTAACTTCTCCCCACCCGCGCGGTGTTGTCTTAGAAGTTGGTCACAGTAACCGCCGACTTCGGTTTCCCTCCTCCGAGCGTATTATTTTCAGTTCACCTTTGCTTGCCATTGCTACAAAAGGCGGTCTTCAATTTCTTTGTCTGAATACTCGAGTTATATATTGTTCGAGCGCTTTATCCATTATGATCGAAAGCCCATACCTTTCTTTTCCTCAGTCATCCATCTCATTCACTGCTTCGTTTTTTAGTGTACGAAACTTTGCGGTTAAAGCTTTGTAGCGCGCTCCTCCTTTCAGTGGAAATGTGTGAAAACCTCCAACACGTCAGCTAAACTGATTAGGCTGCGTTATTCACATTATTTTTCATTACTAACGCCATCGTGATTTCGTTACGGCGTTACTTAATTATTCGCATGAAAAATATGAAAAAAATTAGAGAACGCATTTTAATGAGAACAGTTTTATTTGTATGGCTTAACGAGAATGCCGTGACTTGGTTGGGATATAATCTGAAAAGATACATATTTCTTATACTAAAACACAATTTTTTTACAATAAAACTTGGCGCAGAACACTAGCAATGTTGTAACGCTATACAGTAATACAAATAAAGCCAGCAGTCCGTCTAAATAAGGCATTTATGAACTTGAATGCCAATATCGCCGGCACATTTATGTACTCGTATATGAACGAATTGTAACGTTAAAAATCTAAAAAAAACACGAAAGCGCTTCCTTCTCCGGCTCAGATTTCGCAATGAACATGATGGAAAACAAGATCGTGCCCATCTAATTCCTGTGTTTAAATTTCAAAATTAAGGAAATTAACTGGACATTTTGGATAAGTTTTCAAGCATCCTGTATTATGTTGACCGTGACTACATGGTGGTCGATGAGCCATTCTTTCGCAACCGCTCCTCGTTCTCCCGTTTCATCTCAGCTCAAATTCCAAGAAGATGTAATTCAATCCATCCAAACAACTAACTACCCTATCCATCTTTAGTAACACATCCTACCCACTTTCCTTCCACAACCAGCATACTTTCCCACATCATTTTCAAAGCCATTTATGCTTAGTATTCCAATGATGCGTTTACTAATCTGACGATAATAATGAAAATGTAGATAGAGCTTTGATTTAGCCATTATTGTAAAGGATATTGAATCAATAATGGGATTTGGCGGAGAAACATTAATTTATCAGTGAAATTGAACGTAAATGACCAATTCAAAGACACTGCAGGTGATTCCGTTGCAGTAACTTTTAACGGAGTCATCCGCTTATGGGCATTGCAATGCAAGGATGCCAAAGTGTAAAAATCATTCGCGTTGACCGAGATTCTAACCCTAAATGCCTCGATAGCTTTACTGGCTAAAGCACTCGGCAGGACATCGAGGGATCTGGGTTCGAATCCGGGTGAATTTACACTTTGAAATTGTTACCTTGATAAACGTAATTGTCAAAGTTAGCTTTTAAGAGAGAATAAACTAGGTCTTTCAGGATGCCGTCTTAAAAATAGTGAATAGCAGATGTATTAAGCGTAAATTCTCATAAACATTCAATTACCTGTAAGCATAAGTGGGTATTTGTTCATCTCAAATTTGTGTTTTACAAAAATGAAGCATCATTCCAGAGTTGGAAAAATATGCTCTAAGAAATATTTTCCTTGTCAAACTTTCGTAACTAAGGGTTTCCAAGCTTATGTTTGCGGAAAAAAAAGTTTAAAATCTCACCCAATCCCATCGCCTACAGAATTGTTGCAACTTCTTCATGTATTAACCTATGCATTAAATATTATTTTGGTCTATTTGTAGTAGTGCCCAAGGCATGTTCTAGAAGGAGGCGATGCGATGGCAATCTTGTATCCTTCATTATTGCAATTTATTGCCACTCATTCATTTTGTCTTGCATTTGTCAAGTGGAAGTTTTTCTCGAATGCCGCTGCTTGCGTTTTATTATGGCTGCCAGTTATTTCCAATCGTTTAAATTCAGTGGAGTCGTGTAGGTTTGCCTTACTTAATAAAGAGCTTGTCCCTTCCCTTCGGCGTCCGCAAAACGCCGGGATTTCACACGCGTAGGCCACTGGGAGCATTAAATGCCGCTGAATATGGTTCCCGAGACCCGCCATAGTGTTAACCGCCTCTTCGTTGCACTCCGGCTCATGTGCGAGGGAAGCGAGACATTGAGTTACCCGCTCTTCAATCGCTGCTCACCGACCCTCGAAACGGAAGTTCACGCTTCACTCCTCTCACGCCTCTTCTCTCTTCCAGGACTTCGATCTTTTTTCCTCTCCTCGATCTGTCGATGTGCTAAAGCGAGATGCTTGAGTTTCGCCTGTTGTCATCGTGAGTGAGTATCGATTCGTCTGTTCAATCCAAGGGAACTCAAAAGGGTACACTTTTCCCACTGATGCCCACGCACGTTGCATTTCACGTCTGTAAAAGATTGTTGAAATTTTCACCGATAGGTTTTACAAACTTGTCCAAACTATTCTAAAACTCGAAGGGTTGGAGGATTAGTCTCGTTTATTTTTAAATTGGTTATAGACTTTGAGATGTTTGACGATATTCCGAATATTTCAATTTTTATTCCTTTGGGTTTTAAGATCAGAATCACTTCCTCAGCTTCCACGCAACATTTGATTTCCATTATTTTCATCTATTTTCAATTGTTTTCTTTCGTCAAACATAAAAGACTTACATAGTTTCGTAATAACGGTTTTACTCTGGAGCAATCAAATCGTCATTTGTCATTTGAAAATTAAACAACTGGGATTTTCCACTTAAAATATTTTATTCCCACGACTTAGGTTTCACTATGGTATAACATACCGTTTTATTTATTCGGCATTTGTGTTTCATTCCATAATTGTTTTGAAGTGGTATACTGTATTGTTGGTTTCGGATGGACACGGAATGAACGCCGCTGCATTTTTTGACCTCGCCTAGCAAGATACATCCTGCCAACTCACACTATAGTACGGCAAATCCTCATTCAATTCCTCGTATTTCCTTCCTCCCTTCATTCCGCCCAACATGGCTATTCTTTCCTTTCCCTTCCTCGCTTGCCCAACGTACTCTCCTCCATACAATAATCAGCATTCCATCGCCAGTCAAAATATTCTGCATTCATCTCTCCTGTCCTCTTTCAGTTACTCCAAAATCCTTATCTTGCCTTCCCAACCATGCCTATTACTTTCATTCAGCCGTTTTCATTCGATCGAAAGTATGTATCGACTAATCTGGGAGGATTTTTTTTTATTTATTATGTAATCTACCGGTTAAGGTAGTTTTTTGGATGGACACAACTATCAAATAAACATTTTGTAACTCCAAACAAAACCCAATCCAGCAATCTAATCTACATCAGGTCCCCCTTCATCTCTGTGTACTTCTTTCCTTCCTTCTTCCCGTCTAGCATCCTTATCCTGTTCCTGCTCTTTCCTCGCTTGCCCAACATTCTCCCCTCTATTACAGTCTTCAACATCCCACTGCCGATCAATACGCCCTTCATCCATTTTTCCCGCCTCCATAGGATTTCTCCCAACAAACCCTTCTCCTCGCCCACCATGATTAGCACTTTCTCAAATGTTTTCCTTTCGGTCCATTTCACCTTCTCCATTGTTCTCCACACCCACATTTCAAAAGTTTCCAATCTACGTCTATCCTCCTGCTTCAATGACCACGTTTCCGGGCCGTATATGGCTACGCTCCATATCAAAGTTTTTACGAGTCTTTTCTTAACATCCTTACTCTAGGATACATAAGGGAATGATTTCACTTTTGTTCACTTCTCGTTTATCGATGATTACATAAAATTAATCATGTGAAATGGACCACGTGGTAGCTTAAACGCAAAATAAACGTTTGACCACATGATGATGCTTGCAAAAGCAAATATGAATAGTATTGATTTATTATACAGGTTTTTGATGGCAAGTGGTTTTGGTATGATTTTAGTACTTTCATTTTCCCTATAAATATGACTGTGAAATTATAGACTCTCACCTCTTTACGTTTGAAAGTATGTTTGTGTCAAACATGCTGCCTTTATAAGTACACAGTAAATGATTTCTCCGGGACAAAAACTGAGATGTTGGCTTCACAAAGCGCTTTAAAATTCATTCATCTATAGTTACAAAGCTTTCTTCGTAACCTATTTGCATTAAAATTTTACTCCTCTCTTATATTAGCGGAGTCAATAAAATAAAAATGAGAAATGTTCCTTTAGACAGTGTTTCAGGTCTCTGGGGCGAGTTTCGTTGTTAAAATGTCATTATCCTTGGTGAAATCACATTATATATGGAAGTACCGAAAATACTGCTCACAAAATTACAAAGGGTGAGAAGGTTTCCCGAGACCCTTCACCGCGAAAAGGAAATGGAACACTCCAGTTTCGGGTTCTCATGTTTGGATAACTTCACCGAAAATTTAATGGTTGCTCTAATGACCACTTCGCAATGGATTGTTAGCTTGTCTTCGTTTCACACGAATTCACGGAGCGCAAATATTTTTAACGATCACGGAGGGGGAAAGTGCTTCGGTCAACTATTCGGTGATTCAGGAGAACAATAGACCGAACTCATTTCTTTTATTACTTCGGTTTGAAACTCAAAAAAAAATATATTTTTTTCATATCCATTTGGTCCCACGCGGATCCTTCTTTCCGATTCAGTCAATTTTGGGCCGCGGAGTAAAAATATTCTCCGTAAGAATTGCCACTGTACTTTCGCTCTGGGGTGATGCGGTGAGAAAAGTTTCCAAGTTGAGAGAAAAAAATTTCTCATATACTCGAGTTCTTCTTTTTTTCAAATCCATTATCTACTCCCGCGCTCCCAACCCTCCTCGATTCGGACGGTTTTGAATCGCAAAGTAAAACTGCTTGCCTTAATGAGTGAGTGGCACCGGCCGACTTCAAACAAGTGCACTTGCATTGCTCGCTCAAGGGCGATGCGGCGAGGGAAGTTTTCAAAGTTGAGAAAAAAAACTAGTAGTTCCGTTCGCAAGTGCGGCTTTTGTTGCTGGCTGGCACTCAGGTCCATTCAAAGGATCTGAGAGTCAATTAGGGGTGATTATGACCCATTTACTCCAATGATAATAATGGTTCCGGACTGATGAGTCTTCGCCGGAGTCGTCTTTCACTCTTTCGGGCACTTGGCCTCTCCGCCACCCCTCCCACCCTCGATTCGCACCGGCATTGCTGAGCGTTTGGTGGCAGCCCCAGCCGGTCACAGCCGCTCTACACGTTCAACCTTGGGTCGTATTGACTCATTGCCCACGGAGTAGGAGATGAAACTCCAAGGCTGAAGAGATAGAACGCTTGACATTGGAAGAAGATAATTATTCAAAATAATTTACGCAAACCAAAGGGGTAGATTTAAATCTGAATATTTTTACGCACCTTTTTTTATCGATTAGACCTGCTCTACATAAGGTAAAGAATGAGGCTGGGATGAATCAAACGCCGGGATTCACGGAAAAGGAGGGAAATTGGAACGAAAAAGAGGTATTCCCTTTCACTTTGGCAAAGACCTGATTTTGACCATCTATTTAGAATCGATTCTGAACGTAGACGGTCAATAATTTTCTATTCACTCCGCTTCCCCTCGCCCTTGAGTACTCGGAGCGTATGAACTGAGTTTGGTCAGTTTTAGCGATTAGTTAAGATTAAACCCCTCGACGGTATCCCTGAGCGTATTACGTAGTATGATCTAAATGCGAGTTTTCAGGACTTATTGCTTGAATTCGATTGCATTGCATCAAATTTAAAATTTGGAGGAGATACCATGAAAGGAAAAATTAAATTCACGCGAAAATATTTTGATGTGCGTGTTTCAAAACTTAGGTTGATTGAAAAACACTCCACAAAAGTTACTAAGACCTTCACTTTCAACTTGAAAAAAGATTCCTACTGAATCAATAATAAAAAATGCTGCAAATCGATGAAAGTTTTTGGGTTCATTGTATCCTTCCGAGTTTTTTTGCTCAGACGCAGAGAAACCAGCGCCCAGCCTCATGTATCTGAACTGGTTGAACAACTGGAAAACTATGCATATTAATAGGAAAACGCGATAAAATATGTAGGCAATGGATAGTTTTTCATCAATTTATTTTTTACAAAGTATCAATCAACATTTAATTGACATTTTTACAAATTAAATTTTTTTGCAAAATGTACATCAACATCGGAGCCATTTCGTGGAGACGAATCCATTAAATATTTTATTTTCCATTTCACATTCACCTTAAAAAATAACCTACGCCCTATTATCTCTTTTGTAGAATTGCAGGCCCAGATTTAACATATTATCCATTAGATAGATAGTCGTCTTTATTTTGGGGCGAGGTTGAGACTATGGAGTCTCTTCTATCAACTAATCGTTAATGGTGTGAAAATTTTTAATTTCAATATTTGATTCAGATCCCAAGGAAATCAAGTGACAGAATTAAAAATAACTCTTTTTCAACGGTAAAAATAAATTAAAGTAAAAAGTAAGTTGGATCAAATCCTACATCTCGAGTAATTAGATGAAACGCGAATCAAATCATTTTTCGAGAAAACACTTATGCCGACTTTTTGCGGTGCCACTTTCTAAAAACATGTCTTATCCTAGCTACGAGCACCATTGCATTAAAGCTTTGATTATTTTCATACATTTTTAAAAATTGATTCCTTTATCACCAGCATCTCGAATGTTTTTGCGGCAACTAAAAATGTATTCACACGGTGAGCGTAAAGTCTTTACCATTCAGCTCCCCGGTATCCAACGAATCCACATAATGGGATGGGCGAAATTTAAAAAAATAGGAGACAGGCATTAAAAATGCATTTCGTGGCCTTTAGAAACACGCCCGTCCCATTCAAGCGTGCACATTAAGTATTCGCGTTATTTCCAGGGCGGAAAAAAATACGTGTATATAAACCCGACATTAGTCTCGTCGAGCACCCCGTGACGGCGTAATTAATGACCGAGGGAGCTAATAAGGCGAAGAAAACGCGGAGAGGCGAGAAGAATAGGAATAAAAAAATACTTTCCTTTTTTTCTGTTTTTTTTTTTAAAGGGCGGATCGTCGTTGGCATGGGGAGATGGCCGAAGTCACTCACTCACTCCCTCTGCACAGCTTCACCTGTTGTCACTCGCACACCAGCCCGGCGTGCGCGGGCGATCACTTTCTCCCCACCCACATTCCTCCTCCTCACATTCTCTCCCTTGCTCTCGAGTACTCGCTAAACGCCTTTCCTTTTCCTCCCATCCCTTTTCTTTCAACCCTCTTTTCCGAAGCTTCCTCCTCTTGCCATCCTTGTTTCCCGCCCAATCCCTCCGCCGTCCGCCGGGGCCTTCTTGCACACACTTTATTACATGCGCGGGCTTCCAGTCCCTCCCTCCGCCTCAAACTCTACCCTCTCCCATCGATTCCGTCGCTTCCAAGGCTTCTCACTCTCACCGGCGGCGACCGCAGCAGCAACAACAACGCCAGCAGATTCAAAGAGAGACCAAAAGGCCATTGCTGGCGAAGAGGGTTGGGTGGATTGGAGGGTGGTGGTCTGTTGAGGGGATGGAGCGGGGTTTTGCGGGTTGCGTTGTGTTAATGAATGAACGGGGAAGAAATATCTTACTTAGATCTTACGTAAATCGATGACGTATGGTATGGCAAATAGTAAATCATTAGCCTTGGGTATCATTTTATTTTCGGTAAGTTCTGAACACTAAAATAACGTTTTCAAGTAATCGTATTGACTAGATTCCATGCGAATAACAATTAAAGCATTGCGTCGAAGAGTGGGTGAAGAGAGAAACTTATGGTGGACACTTACATGAAGAAGAGGAAAATTGATTCGTTGCATCGTGATGTAAGATTAATTAAAAACAGCAATTTTTCACAAAATAAAATTTAATTTTGTGGAAAATTGCTATTTTTAATTAATCATGATATACCACCGTATCACGCCTGACACATCTCTTTTTATATAATGTAAGATAGCTTTCCGTAGACACGTGATTGAAGGAAACATGGAGGGGAGGATTAACGGCGGAAGGTTAATGATAAACTATGGGAAGCAAGGAATGGAGAATGAGGATGTGAGGAGCTAAGAGGGAACGAAGACTAGAAAGGGAACAGAATAATTTGGAGAGTTGCTAAAAACCAATCCTTTGAATATAAACCCGTTGATGATGAGGTGCCATATAGTCGTACAGTTTACGTGTCAGTTGCTGATTTTCCACGTCCCCTTCTCTTTCAAGTGAATCATGTCCTACTGTGAGTGAATGAAAATAAATAGCAATTACAACTATAGTTCTGTATAGCATTCAGGTCCGGGTACAGTTGTGATGAAAGGATTTACAAAGAATTGTGAAAAATATTAATGATTAACTAAGCATATCACAAAGAAAATATTTGTGACATTGTGTCATAGGCTTTAGAAACTTGAGATGTCTGTTAAGGAAGAGTTAAAAGAGTGCCTCCGCATCTTACATTGGAAGATACCACGAAAGCGTTTGGCGGGTGTATCAAGTCAAGAGTCATTTCGGCAATTGATGATTATAAAAGCTGTTTTCAAATTTTATTTCCGGTAATTCGATTTGCTGAGCGTCATTTTTCCTACTGTTGTGGTAAAAATTATGGTAGTGACTAAATATTCCATATGCTGGTCTATTCTACAGTGAACTTCTTCTAGTGGTCTTGCCTAAATGGATTGCGGAACTAAATTACTTATTTTTTCTTATTTTAGTGCCCTGAAAGCCACCGCTAGGGTGTGTGACAGGGGGTGAAAAAAACACCAGACTAATTTTGATCCGAAGATGACCCTACCGTGGTCGGACGATGCTATTCTGATCCCTTATCGTTCGTGGAAAAAATGGCATCTTAAATTTATCTGTCCTAGGCTTTATCTCTCTAATTATATTGATATGATCTCTCCTACCATAGTACAATGGGGCTAATAATACATTTTCAACATTACTGCTAAGGAGACGTCCTTCCAATTTATGAAAGAGATTCAATCTGTAATTTAACCTTCGCTCCGTGAGTGATTCCCAGTCTAGCTCTTCTAATGTGTTGGATACGCTACAAAGTTCATCGTTTCAACATTTTACAAATTTTTACCTCCCTTACGCCGCACGCGATCCAATGCGGCAGATTATTTCGTAAATTAGGAATAAAAGAGGTCCCATGACACTTCCCTGGGGAACACTCGAAGTGACTTGTACTAAATTAGAGCTAACTCCATCTATGACTACACTTTGTACTCGACCATTCAAAAAGTCTTTAATCCAATTTTTATCTATGCCATATGCTTCTAGGTTTGTGAGTAGTTTACTATGAGGTACTTTGTCGAAGGCTTTCTTAAAATCTAGAAACAACGTGTCCACTGGAACATTCCTCTCTCCCGAAGTAAAAATATTTTGAACAAATAGCGCAAGTTGTGTATCGCTCTACCTCTATCGGATCTACCTCTCCGTAGGTGCTGTAGTCAAATGACTTGAATTAATTTAATTTTTGAGTTACTCGTGTGCCATTGTGCTTCCATTGGCTCCAAACCAAAGATTTCAAATACCCCGTGACACTTTTTGTTCGTTCGTCAACGGAAACTTCAACGAAATATGCATTTTCTCCAGCCTGTTACGAATGCTAAAATCCTTATATTCAGGTTCCGAAACGTCCGACGCGTAAGGCGATGTCTAAATAGCGCAAAATAACGCTTCGCCTTAGCTTTTTAATTCTAATATTTCCCTTCACATATCAGTAAACCATTTCCTAAAGTCAAATTTACATAATTACCGTCAAACTCTCAACTAAGCAGTCCGCCATGGACTCCACTCTGGGGATGTATGGTAGATATAATTTATGCAATTACGACCAGGCAGCACTTCACTCTCCCCGGTGTAATACACGTAAATGGATATATGTAGAATTGAGGGTTGATTCTGATCTTCTAGTCTTGTAAGGTATCCTAGCAATGTCACCCGCTTATTACGAATGGGGATCATTCGTCGCTCTGCGTCATGTCAGCCGGGGGAAAGTTCATGCCTTACTTTGGCGAGAAGGAGAATAACAAACGAACGGAACAAACATTACGCGCAACCTATTTTGGTCTATAGTGATGACATAGGTTCTCCCCTAGGCATCCTATTGCGTGCACTTATTTCCTGTTACGAGTGATTGAAATCAGAGTTATTTCAAAAATTGATTTCTCACCAATGTTACATAATAACGGACTGATTTCACGACATAATACTTACCACGAACACTCTAGTGACTTGCAGAGCATAACGCAAATGTAGATGGAAAATTTGTACGTTTATGCAATATGAAATGCAGCTATATCTCATTTCAGCAGCGAGATCACGATTGAAGTAGTATAAATCTGAGCAGGCTCCGAAAGATGTTTTAACTTTGATTTTTTTCTAATCATTGACAAATAATCAAGTTACATTGCCTTAGCGCTTTGTTACCTACGATGCCACGGTACAATGTGTGGCATGCTTATACTAATTTCCTGTGTAAAATTTACTCGTGCTTGCTTGTAACCCATATTAATTTAGTTCGCGATAAAGTGTGAGAATCCGGGGAAGCAAACTTGCAATGGTTCCTTGGACCTAAAAAAATACACCGTTGACTAAATCACCCGTGTACTAATTTTCTTTTGAGTGATCTAAGTCTACATAATAACCCGAAAGCGCCTCAAGGGCATGTGGCAGGGGTTGTTAGGTCACCACTCATTCATGCACAATCCCATTTATGACACCTTAACAGAAATACCAGTACCTTGTATCAGTTTGATCACTTACTGAAATAAGGTTAATCGCATGGAAGAAGGAACTTGCGTGGAAGAATATTCAATAACAGGATATGTATATTCAAACCATGCGGTATGAAAGCTAAAAAGATTTATCTTTTTAAAATGTGTACAGGATATCGAAAAAAAATATATTCAATATCAATACTTGTCATCCCCTTCGCGCCTGCGATCATATCTGTTTTGATCTATAAACGTGCCAGGAAGATTTTATTTCGGACATTTTTAGGACATTTCAAATCCCTTCGTTCTATCTCCCTGATTTTACTTAGATGATCTGATCTACCGTAATAAGTCGAGGCCTTTTGTATGCCTTTAAAATTTTCAGATTAGTATCCTGTCTCAAATTTACGCAATCAATTTAACATGTAATTAAGCCTGCGGACAACTGGTGGCTCCCGTTCTAATTCTTCCAATAGTTTTGTGACACTGCTACCTTGTTCATAGCAAATTTTCAGAACTAGCTCTGATATGTTGGCAACGTCAGACGATTGTGATTCATTAATGTCAGTTGTTTGTTGCTTTTCCTCTAATGATACCAGAATGATCACATGTGGATATTTAGACTGCACAAACAGATACTTTATCTTGTCACTGCTTTACCTCACCATGGCACTGTATTTCGCTGCACGATCCGGCACCAGTGGAGCCGGCGACTCTGTTGAAGCCTGCCTCTCTACGTTGTGATATTTCGAGGCTGCTTGAGTGTTCGACCACTTTCAGTGTTTCATTTTCAATTACATCAACAGTATACAAATTATGAGAACAGAGTTGTTTAGTTTCAGTAGTAGTTTAGTATGAAGTAACGATGGAATTGCCGAGGTATGCTATCTCATTAAATTAATTAGCGATAGATATCAACATAGTTTAGACGAGAGGTTAGTACTGGCTACTAGCACAAAACTAGTATAACTAGTACTGCCTAGTTTAACAACAACTTGAACTGGGTAATTTAGAGAAGTTTAGTTTAACACGGTAGTTTTTTAAATGTGGCTTGAAAGTTATCTACATATAGATTTTTATACTTACATTTGGGCCTATCTGATTTAACATGCACAATAGCTGCATAAGGCTCGCAATAATTTGGAGTTATAATCCTTTTCCGTAGGTGTCCCTTGCCCCAAGGAGGTCACCGTTGGACGCAAATTTCTCTTTTACGGGTGCTGACCTTCCGTCCCCGCCACACGCCTTTGCGGCGGCTTGCGGAGTATTACTATGCTGATGTAGATTTCCTGCTGGGTGTAAAGGTATGTTAATCCACTCAAAAGACCTCACAGTTTATTCTCATTTTTGCCCTTTTCCTCTATCATGTTATGATGCGAATATTTCTGCATAATGGATGCAGTTTCACATCTTTTTTATGTATATATAGACAAAAGTAATACAATTACATGACAATACTTGTACTATAGAATTTTACTATATTGAGGATTCTATAGTCACATTTATCCACTTATGTGCCTAGAAATTTTCACGAAATTTCCATTTTTAACTGACGTATTCTTTAAGAAAACCTTTTTAACGATCTATGTGCACAACAGACAGATATCCCATGCATGTCCATACTGAACCATTTTGTGGTCAAAGTTTTTTTTTACGAGTGTCATCCTTAAGCAATTTATTGCGCCAATAAATGAGTGGACATGGAGATCACCTGTAAACACATAATAATTACTCAGGATTAAACCCTTGAAAATCCGAACCGAACGGATTTACAATAAGACGGTTCTCAGAAGGTTGGTGGCTGTGGAAAATGGACTGGATCATCTCGAAGACTTGTCGCAGCTTTTAACTCATCGTTGTTGAGAGCTATTCAGAACTGTGTGTAATTATTTTATTAGTCTATTCGGTATCCCCAAGGAGAAGTATATTTATGAAGTATTTACGATTTTATCCCCCGGAATACTCTTCGGTCGCCCCTTTGGATTGTGTTCTTGGTTGCGTTGCGGTTTTGAATGGCTAATAAAATGCGGAGCACTCGAGTACCGCGGCAGTTGAATGCCGGAGAAAAAAAATTGTGGGATCATAATCGTGGGATAGCGCCGTTCTGAATAAATGAATGCATTATGAGCGGACAAAGTGGTGGGTGGATGAGGTGAGATTGTTTATGTGAGGAGACTAGGGGTGCTTTCCGCGGCAATCGAGTGCTCGATATTTTCGCCCCCCCCCCGTCCCCCTCCCGGAACCCCTTCCATCACACCACGCTTGTCCCTCCGACCCACCCTCCTCTCAACTCCCTTCCCAGACGGTACTCGCGACGCCCACTCCCCGATAGATAGATCTCCACTTGGGTCGCCCACACCGCCAAACATGAGGTCGAGGGGGGACTTTTTAAGCCCTACCGCACTTCAATCCTCACAGATTCACGTGATGTCCTTCTTTTTGCCTGTGGTTTTCGCTCTTGAGGATTGCTTCAATTCGGGAGTGGTCCGCTCACTCTCCCAGCCTATCACGTTGGCATCATCCCTGGCGCTGTCTCTGCATGATTAACACGTCGTCTCAGGTAAATGGAGATGGCAGGGATTGTTGGGACGTTGCTCATCGAGGGAAGGTTTTTGGCTTGATCGAGCAACTCGGATGTCATTATGTGTAGTTAATACGCGATTAGTTACGCGTTTAGTTTAGATAGTTTTTTCTAATGTTTTCTACCATTGTGACAGTGAGTAGGATGAAAAGATTTCTTGTTCCCATCCGCGACTTACTTTCTTTAACTTCTCAGTTTGATCTCGCCTAACAATGAAATGAGGTGTGAAATCCCATTTGTCTTCATGCATTAATGAATATACTCACGGTCATTGTTTTCAAACTTCGGAGCTTTTGTTTTATATTTCCCCGTGAGAAATCACCACTAATCATGCTTATGGTAAATTGTCTATCTGCAAGCAACGAAACAGAGGGAGTGTTGTAGGAGGTTTATAATTTTGTCGGCCACTTAGGGAAATATTTGATCTTCAAAATCATGTGGAAATGAGGTACTATTTCAATTTCGGATATTTTATCAAGTTTTATTTCATATTTTCTACTCTTTTGATCATGGAACTGTGAGGGAAGACACTCGTATATACTGGAGAGACGTTGGTTAGGGATATTTTTTCCTTAAGTATTGCGAGCTCTATTACCGATATCGCCTAAGATAGAATCATTTTCTTGGTTACAGAATTACAGCCCCCGCGATCTTCAATTTTTCTAGAAGATCAACTTTCGCATGTTATCTTCGCGGGTAAAGTGGCTTCCAAGTTTTATCATAACCGTGCAAGGCTCTTTGGTCGTCAATTGAGTGCAGTAGCTCATGGTACAAATTTTCTCGATGTTTGCATGATTAACAAGTGATATACAAGGGTGGTCTGAGAAGTTTTCGACCTAACAAAGATACAAGACATTTTTTCTGAGTATTTCGTTCGTATGTCTACGCAGGATCCTAAACGCTCAAGCTGGATTCAAGTTGAGGTTTCCGTAGATATTTCTAGTTTTTACTGCTCCTTCTCAATTACGATAATAGAGTGACACACTAGTATTTTATGCGTCCTTCTATGCTTTGGCGAGAGGGTGATCGTATATTCTTTTATTATCCAAATATGTCCTCACAGTTCACTCAACGGAACCACATTTCTTTGATATATAGCTCAACAGATATTTCCTAATTGTTTTCCCCTTTTTAGGGCCGATACTAGAAATGACACCAAGTAATTAATTTATTTCTACACAGTTTACTTGATCAAATTTTAATGGTGATTAACTCTCCCTCCCATAGGTTCATTTTCCAAGATTTTGCTATGCTTCGCTTATGTTTCCAAAACAGGGGAGCTCTGGAAGGAATGACGTGAAATCCGTCATTCCCCCATCCCTCGGATTTCTCCTAGCTGTCGTTATTCAGCCGACAGTCTGAGGAAAACCGCCCCCGAAAGGGCCTGAGCACTCGAAAATGAGTCGTTTCGCGATGTGCCCCTCATCGGTAAATATGTGTAGGTTGTTAACTACCATTACTCCCTCGGGTCATAAATGCCCAATTAAGTCGAAAATTCATTGCATCAACCGTCTCCCTCTATTATTCCATTCAGCGAGTGTTTCACAGCGTGCTTACTTACGCATTCCGTTTTTATAGTAGTGTCCTGAGAGAACATTTGCTTGAAGAGGATGATAGTTTTGAGCTTTAGAAGACCTGAAATATGATAAAATATTCATTGTAATTTCCATATATTTCCCGAAAGGATTAATGTATTTTACCTCTACTAACGAAAGCATTCATTGTCGGAATGACTATAAAAAACCGTCAATTTAATGTCCGCACTTGCAACGGTAGAGTTTCGCACGACGCGAACCGTACCTTCCGACACTCCTTTCTTTATAATGAGTCATTATATTTATGTCTTCCAAAATTGAATAAATCACGATTATGAATCTTTTAGAAAAAAAAGATAATTTTACTGAATTATTACGAATTGGCAAATACTAAAACAAAAATTTTGCGTTGCTGAGAACTAATTTAGGGATTACCAAGCGTGCCCTCACTCACGTCCAAGAGGTAGTAGGCTGGATTGATCCATGAACCGTGATGCGTACCATGTCACGAAGACCATACGTTAAGAAAATTATAGATTAAAGTTCTCCATTAAACACACGAAAAGCCAAATTCACAAATGATAGTTTTAAGTATTCACTGGAAACTAATATACATACAACACTGGAAACTAATACAATGCAACGATTTCAGAGTGTAAAAATCATTCGCCTTGTTCGCCGAGAATCGAACCCGGATCCCTCGATGTCTGACCGAGTGCTTGCTAAGCAGTGTTAAGCTATCGAGACCTACTCTTAAACTCTGAAATTTTGGTGGGTTTAAAGGTTTTATTAGGATTACTTTGGAAAAACATTTCGCGGTCCTTTTTTCAGTGTTCACTCTATTTATTTGACTATTATAGAGGAGTTTTCGTTTTTAATTATCGCTAAAGTTAATATTTATTTAAATAGGAATCGACTAGTTGTTTTTATTGACCAAATATAATGTAAATATATTCCTCGCCCAATTGGTACGTAGATTTGCGAGGCAGTGGGGTTTCCGTCTGCTTTGGAGACCAGATCGTGACCGCCAACCAGCTGCTACTATTGATAGTGATCATCATACGTATCTGGGAATAAAATACGTTGCCGTGCCTGGTTGGATTTTAAAACGACCTTTGAACCAACCAGTTGGAATGCCATTCCAGGCCAGGTCCTAGCGAATCAAAAGAGGCGACGAATGGTCCCGCCGCAGCCGGCAGACCATTTTTTTTAACCCAACACACACACACGGTCAACACCCTGAGGTTTTCCTCGAATTCCCCAAAACATCGTCGTTACTCCTCTCACTCACTCGCTTGCGGGGCGAGTAGATTCGCTCGCCTCCGGGGTCGAGCGGCGGCAAGGGGGTGGTTGTCCACTTCCGTCTCCCCCGATCTCTCTCTGCAACCCTCCCTCCCCCCCCCTCCCGGGTTCCCTCGCTCCGAGGAGAGAGCGGATCGAAGAAGGGACTACGGTGGGCGAAGAAGAGCGAGCATGCGGTCACTGTGGGGGAGGGCGGTCCCGTCGGGTGGGGGAGTGGGGTTAGAGGGCGAGGAAGAATGAGACCTCCGAAGTGAGTGAGTGACTCGGGCAAAAATTCCTACCTCCCGCGGCAGCATCCTCACAAAGGCCTTTGCTCTCCGTTATCAGGATTTTGAAGCATTTCGCCTGAGAAGAAGACCTCTCTACCTTCTAGTCGCTTCCTTTTGATCTCACCCTGCTTTCTGCTTTCCTCTCTCTCTCCCTCACCCTAGCGGAAAGAGAGGGAGAGGTAGTAAGGAAATGACTCCCAAAAGTTCTGCACCGGAAAATTAAAACCCCGAGAGGAACTTTTAACGGGGACAGAAAGTGAAAGTAATTGGTCTGGGAGTTGTAACTGTACGCGGCTGAGAAAGAAGGAGATGGAAAGTGTTTATTTACCTAACGAAATCCTCGGGGAAATGGAAGCCATTGTTTGGTTAGTTGGGTAAAAATAAATTTAGTTCCGGATTAAAGATTTGGAAACGATCATAGTTAAATCCGTGAAGATATCACTTGAAGGAGCCAAGTGCCTTTGGGCTAAAGACGAGGCGTTTTTATGTGTTGTCTAAGTCGATTTTTCTAAAGGTGGACAATATTTTCTAATTGAAATTTCAAAAAACTGTGCTCTCAGAAAGATCGCGGCGCGTGTAATTTTTGCTAATGTTATTGTTTAGATTGATGAAGTGTTTATATTACACGTAATAAATACTAAGTGCTTATATGTTGCAGACTGAGAGGTCATGTAAAGTTTACGAGAAATTTTCATTCTCTCTCTTAATTATTCTAATGTTAAAGAATTCATAAGAGTGCGGACATCAGTCAGGAGTCAAGTTATGATGAGATGTCAGTATCAAAAGACTACATTTTATTAGAATTTACCATGCATGATTAAGATATGTGTTTTTTTAACAGCAACCGTGGAGAATGAAAACCTTCTTAAAGCTATACTTTCCACACAAGCCCTTTTACCTAAGTAATGCAGTTTTATATGTAAAAATTGGAATTAACTCTTACGTGCAGTTCATTAAGGTCGACGTAATATTTAAGTCTCATGATAATTAATCTTATAAACCTATACTGGATCTGGAAGTTTAAAACTAATGCTTGTGGAAGATGGTTCAAATAATTTTCGGAATTCGTTCCTAATGTACAAGTATGTCCCTTTAAGTCGCATGATTAAAAGGGATGTTTTATAGAACGGACTTTTTAGCGTCAATCCTGGATACTAGGATTGAAAAAGTATATTTTTTCAGTTTCCCTGGCGCAGTCGGAATTCTTTCGAAGACTGCATATCTCAGTCTTTACTTCTGAGGTCCTGAATTAATATCCCTTTTTATATGAAGGTATACATTCATCGTATCCACTCGGGAATAGTTTACATTATTCTAGAAGATAGATTCATAATCACTTACTCAAGGTCTTTTTACTACAGAATATTTTAAGTTATGAGGTTACGGGGGTGGCGTAACCCTCCGAATGTATTGCACGGCCTTCTTTCCCTACCATATGTCATTATAGAGACTGAGACCACGAGTGGGGATCTAAGGGAAAGTAGTCAGTCTACAATTTCGGATCATTAAAAAAAATAAATCTCTTATGTTCCTACCTTAGTGTTGAGGGTACTGAATTAATGAGTTATATTAAAATGCAACCATTTCAGAGAGTAAAAATCATTCGCCTTGACCGGGATTCGAACCCGGATCCCTCGATATCCGGCCGAGTGCTTTAACCAATTAAGCTACCGAGACGTCCTCGTACAGTTTCTTGAAATTTGTCTAAGGTATGAACAGCCTAAGTGTTTGAAATTGGCTTTATTAACATCGTGGACTGTGGCGCGTCGCGCACGACTACGAATGCCTGTGACATTGTATGTACGGTATTTCGTCATAACATCTTGTTCCTTTAAAGCCCCAAAATTTCAGAGTGTAATAGGACGTCTCGGTAGCTTAATTGGTTAAAGCACTCGGCCGGATATCGAGGGAACCGGGTTCGAATCCCGGTCAAGGCGAATGATTTTTACTCTCTGAAATGGTTGCATTATAATGCACACATAGCGGGTGACTCCGTTAAAGTTACTATTACAGTTTCTTGAGTTATATTAATTTCAAATTAATTATTAAACCTGTTTAATGTTTGTACAAATAAAAGTAGGCTCAAATGTTTAATCGAAAAAGGTTTATTGTTATGAACTCAAATCGAAAAAAACGAACAGTTATGAATGAATGAATCAGCCACGGTTATATATGCAAACATTAATAATCGCTAATTCAAATTCCAAATAGTCATTCAAACTGACTCTAGCATCATAAACTCCTTTTGCCACAGTTAGTCTTCGAATTAACAAAATACAATAGCTTTACTAAATATTACGCTATTTAGAAGTTTTAAACTGCTTTCGACGATAGTTAATAGAAAATTAGTTTAAATCGGAGTAGATATCGGTCCTGGCTCCAAAAAAGCATAATAATCTAACATTTGGCCTGTCTTGTTTTTTCGATGAGCAAAAGGGAACCATCTGCTTCTCGTTCAATTTCTACTCCGAGAAAAATGATTGAAGACTCCTAAATCATTCACTTTAAAACCTTTATTATTTTTTTTAACTCGGCCAACTTTAGCAGGATTTGAAGTCGAAGATCTAGATATTAATAAGTTATCAAAATGCAATAGCACGTCTTGCAGTATCATGTCTACTTCTATGCAAACAAGGATCGGCCCTTTATCCGTATCCGTATACTTCCTTCCTCCATTCATTTCGTCCAACATCCCTATCCTATTATTGCCCTTTCCTCACATGCCTAACATACTACATTCTTCTTTATTAATTAAAATTGGCAATTTTCCACAAAATAAAATTTTTATTAATACGACCGGTTTCAATGTAACTACATCATCTTCTGGTCGGTCGTATTAATAAAAATTTTATTTTGTGGAAAATTGCCAATTTTAATTAATCATGATATTCCACCATATCACGCCTGAAACGTCTCATTTTATATATTCTTCTCTTTATCACAGTCTTCAACACACCATTCCCAATCAAAATACCCTGCATTCGTCTTTCCTTCCCTCCTTTGGATTTCTCTCAACATACCTCTTTCCTTCCAAACCAAGACTATCACTTCCTCCTTTGTTTTCCTTTCCGTCCGTTTCAACTTTATATCCTTCTCCACGCCCGCTCTAGGGCCCCTAATCAAAGCAAATCATCTTACTCCGACGACAAGGTTTCCGCACCATAGAAAACAACGCTCCCTATCTAAGCTATAAAACGATTATTTTCATAACATCCATACTCGAAATCTCCGTCATCAATCTCCTCCTCCTTATGAAGGATTCTCTGCATAATGGAATCCCTCTTCTTAAGGCGAGACTACTTTCACTATTTTGGTTTAAAACGCTTCCGAAATAGGTAAACTTCCAAAATTTAGGAACTAATATTTAACTTTATTTTCCTCTCTCGAAAAACGCATAAACTTAGATTTGTTTACATTGATTGCCATCTCTTTCCTATCGCGTGATTTTTCAATGGTCTCAGCATTACTTGCAACCCCTTGTCTGACTGGCTAACAAAAGCCGTATCATTCGCAAACATAACTGATTTTATGAATTGTCCACCGACTTCCATTCGGCCATTTTTCCCACATATCGTATGAGTTTGAAAGCACAGGTGATAATGGACATTCCGTCCCATTCCTCTTTCCAACACTACTCATCCCTACTCTCCATCCGCTCCTGAGGAATCTTAGACGTGTAGATGGGGGGCAGGATGATGCGATGGTTAGCGTATTGGCTTCTCAAATTGAGGGCCGGGGTTTTAATCCCGGAGGCGGTAAATACTTTTTAGTGGTATCCCTATCCCTACTTGAAGTGTGTTGTGGAGAGCACTTTGAATGAGTACGCCTTCCGTTGGATGGGACGTTAAGCTGCGGACCCCTTGACGCCTTTCTTTGAGATTAGGCCAATACCGACGACGGGTTTCTCTCCATCCTTTTTCATTTCCCATCCGCCCCTAATGGCGCAAATGTGCTACTACGATTTTTTAGAGGTTACAGATAAATTTCCATTCCATTCTATTTTCTGCAATGCGTGCATTAATTCTACCGCTTTCGCTCTGTCGAACACCTCGAAATCTACGAAACAAACATATCCTGACTGTATTCCATGTTCCTCTCTTTTAGTGACCTGATTACTAAAATGGCAACTCTTCCCTTCCTGAACCCAAACTTATTATCCCTTAAGAAACTATTTGCTCTGCTCTCTGTACTCTTTTTGATGATCTGAGAACCACTTTACCTACATGCAAAAACAAACGCATTGTTCTATCGTTCTCACATCTAGCTGGCTTTCCCTTTTCGAGGTGGGAACTAACACTGATCTGGCAAAATCTTCTATCCAAATTCCTCCCTCATGAATACTACGATTTAGTTCATAACAACACTTCCCTCCTCGTTTTTCTAAACTCTTAACTTGTTCCGTGGGAATGTTTTCCATCCCCACGGCTTTAATTGATTTTAAATACCTTAATGCTCTTTCTATCTCGCCTTTAAGTACGAGTGCACCTGGATCTAAGCTGTTCCCATACACGTCGTATTCTCTTCCTATGTCTAAGATTGATAACCTAATATCTCTTACCTATTGTTTCTCTCTATATTCCTTCGATCTCTCTTGAATCTTTCCTGGTTTCATTTATAATTTTCCTGACTTATGTTTGATCGTTTCCACAGACTTTCATTTATTACTTCCCGATATGCTCCGAATCCTTCACTTTTCTATGCAGTGCACCCATTTCACCAATGCATCCATATATTATATTACCATAAACTCGCACTGCGTCCCCCACTACGCTTCTTTCGCCCTATTAATTTCCCTCTCCAGTTTATTATTTCCTATCGCTCCTATGGTTTTTTAAGAGGCTTTTGGGGACCCCTTTTTGTCTTGCTCCCATTTTTCTCTTATTTCCATGCCCTCATTCTTAATTTTCACTAACGCTTATTGATGCTCTTTTATGGTTGCTCTGGTTACTGCACCAACATTCCATTGCCTAAACTGGAACTCTGTTTTGAAAATACGTAGCTCTCAGTACTTCTCCCCAAAATTGTTCATAAGGTATATTTTATAGCAGAATAACTTTGCAGATATAGTTCGAGTCCTATTTTTCCGTCAGTAACACCATATTTTTCAGGAGTATAACGGCACGTGTTGATGTTACATTCATTTTCGTCGAAAATAATTTTCCAATTCTTTCGTTATGTGCTCCTTTCCATTCTCGATACGAAAGATCATTGGTTTCCTTCAAAACCTTGTTGTCGTTGAAGCAACGTATTCCTCCACGAAGTCAGCACTTGGTGCCTCGTTTTGATTACCCTATGTATAGTAAACCTGGAATAATCATCTATAAAGTTTATTCTATAGTTAGATCCACGAGAAGAAACCATCGGCATTGGATCGCGCAACTTCAAAGAAATAAGACGTATAGGTTCCTTTTCCCTTTGAATTCCTTCGGAATATTTTAGTTGCTCAACTCGTTTTTGTTACATTCTTCATAGGAAGTGTTCATCGAAGAAGTTGTAACCATAACTCTTGCTGCAAGATTATCATAGTAGGTTAATCTTAATCTCCTCTGGAAAAGAAACAGATACACGCATATTGAAGCTTCGGCGTTTCTCATCTGTCTCTACTTTTTCCCGTAAGCCGCCGCAAGGGCGTGTGGCGGGAGGTGTTAAGGCACCACCCGTAATTAAGAAAAAATAAATAAAATACACGCAAAAGCCACAAATTTATACACAGTCCACAAGCAAAATGCACAAATAAAATACACAATACAGTCAACAAACAAAACATGGTATACATTCATGCAAGAACCCCCTCACCCCACACACATGCAAACACACAAACTACCTACTAAAATACACATGCACCTACAAATATGCCTTAAAAATTTGCAATGTTTAATTTTGTTCCGACTTGTAAATTAAATGTTTTTGATATTTCTAAAGTGGCTTTGGTTTCTTACTATTATGATTCCTGATTGTTCTTGGAAAGAATAAGTATTTGAATCTATCTGTATTGGAATCTATCTCCCTTATTTTATCTTAGTGAACGGATCTACCTAACCTGTGTGGGGCCATTATAATTCCTTTTCCCATTTTTCATTTCGTTTTCTTTTCAAAATTGTGTTCAAAACTTCTTTCAACAGAAGTTCCCTTTAAGGTTATGGAAAAAAAATCCGTCCAGGTAAATCCTATAGTCCTTAGTCATGATGTTAGTTTTTTCGCGAAAAAATTCGATTGTTTCACGATTACTTGCAGTTTGTGAGAAACGTTTGAAGCGGCTGGGGAAAAAATTTAAATTTAGGGAAAGGGGTAAGCGTTGTAAATGATGATCGTGTTTTTTGCTGCATGTAACTGGCTATTTGTTTTGGTTTTAGACAGGTTTTTTATTATATAATTGAACTTTCATCATTGATGAGTATCGATTACTTGTACATAGATGAGATCTCACATTGCTCGTTTAAGTATTTAGTGAAATATAGCCTACATATCGTAGTTATAAGCATAGGGACCATTGAGGTGATATTAAGATGCAAAGTGTGCAGCAAGGCTTCGGAACAACCACCAATAACAAGTTTCCCTGAATCAATTTAAATTCTTAAATGTCAGCTCTTTACGCCATTCTCTTAAAATTCCTAGAATAACCTCAGTGATTTATATTAATGCCTGAGCCAAATTTATCTCGAATAATACAGCAACAAGTGCAGGAGCAAGAAAAGATTTTTCCCTGCACTAAAAAGGAGAAAACGTTTCCAACGATAAAAATCAATTGCAAGGAAACCTTTCGGCTCTGGCTTTCATTTCTACTGAAAATTTTCTGATGGCCTTCGAAAATAGCGTATTTTTACAGTGCAGTGATTGTCATTGTTTGTAACCAAAAAACTACCGAATTGAATTGAATGTGAAACTTTGAAACATGCTCATTTTCCGTTACCCATAAATGTTGATTTGAGCATTTTAACCCGAATTTTATCGTGTGCTAAAATTTTTGTGACCGTTTTAATAAAATTTGTCTGCGACATCAAAGGAAAGGATGTGTTTTCTGGAAATGTTTAGGATTTTATTTTTGATGGTGCTCTGCCCGAATGAAGTGATGCGATGTCGGTCTTGAGTGAACTGCGTCCTTCGATGATGGTATTTTCCTTCATTAAAAATACAATAACTATCTTTTTTTTTCAATTTACTCTGTTTACTTTGGTGTGAAATGACGTACATGATAACTCAGGAGAAAGGTCGACATTAAAGTTCTCTTGCTCATTAATTACATGCTTTCTTTAGAAGGTCTAATGTAAACATTTTACAATTTTTACTTTAGGGATACAATTTCTGGATGATCGGTTATCATAAAAATTAACGTCGACATTTTCCTTCTTTTTAAAAATTGATCATTGAACTAAAAGGCTTATAGGAAATGTTGAACTTAAAACTTGGCAAATATTTCAACTAATTCTGGTCCAATCGTTCAGTTAGAGAAATAAGAGGGGTCATATTTGAATTGACGATGATTGAGAATTGAAATTTGGATCAAAGAAGATTTTGTATTAACCTAAATTCCATGATACGTCAATGTTTGTTAGTTGATTTAAAATTGAAAATGGAGAGTCACTTTCCATGACTATAAAAAAGGCATGACGTATAATGCCTTATAAGAAAATGTGCCGTTTCTCTCTTTCTGATGCCAACCTTTTCCACTAAAGGTTAGCGAAGAAGTGGTTACCGAGAAATCTGTCATCTGATGATTTCACACGAGGATGGACGATCTGCTTTTGGTGAAGCAAGGTATTTCGGTTGAATTTTCTCCAACTTCGTTGTTTTATAGTCATCTACTGTAGAGGATTGCTTCTCCAGTATGACCGCAGGGCCCGGGTTATATTGCGGGTGACGCATCTTGGCACTCTCGGTTTCATCCAAGCTATATTATTTTTCGAGAACCAGATCTTACTCTGAGACTACAAGCGGCACAGGGAAAGCATTGACCCACTCTGTGATTGAATTCAACATTTTGTTGTGCTATGTGCTCAACCCTTACCTATCTAATCTACCTGGGTTTGATCACTGTGATTTTGGTCAATCATAGTAAATTTCTATTTGGTTCCCTGGATTCTGGAGAGTTCTATTTAATGTTTAAATTAATTAATCATATTATATATTGCTGTTGATTGGTGTATTTGTGCCACGTAGTTTCAGTGCAAGTGGTTTTCCTATACCGAGTGAAATACCCAGGAAAATTGGTTCGAAAGAATATTCACTGTTCTGTGTGACCGGTGAGGTTCGTAGGCACCCGGTATTTCGCAGATCCGGGTCCAACCCGTCCGCCGCCTCGTGGGCAGCAGTTGGAGGTGGGGTAGCTTCATATCCGGAAGGAGCCTGGGCGATGATGAAGCGTTGGTTCCTGAGATGCCAATAAACGTTCGGGAAAAGAATTCTTCGGGCCATGGCACTAGCAAGGTCATCCCGCGTTTACGTTAGTTTCCTTAATCACGCGACACGAACTTCTGGACTCGGTAAATACCAGAGGATTTGCCACGATTTGCCCGTAACTTGGAAAACTCGACCGAATTGAACGAGAATTGAATGAGTTGATATATCGGTTCAAATGGGTTCTGACTTTTCAAATGTTATCGAGTGAACAAGTTTACATGTAGGAATTGCATTTTCGCCAAACGTTTCCGTCAAATTGCCTTCCGATTGAATTGATCTCGGTAGTGATGTATGGTTTATTAGGGCGCTAGTGCTTACGGATTGCGCTCCTCAATCATTTTGTAATCATGGTAACGCCGTGTATGACGGTGTTTTCAATGCCACAATTGGCCTAGGTTTTCGAGAAAACTAAAGTGAAATCGTGAAAACTGTTAAAGAAGAAATCACCATAAGGCAGGAACCTCTCGAAGACGGAAATATCGAAATCCTAATTGATAACGGTCGTCTTGTAGTAAACCCCTCTCTAATACGACACCTGAGAGACGCGCTCGGAAAGCATTCTGCGAGGGATTTCTTGCATGACTATAAATTGCATTTAGTTATTAGAAAGGCGGCAAAAAATTGCAGAAAAAAAATTCTGAGGTAGTCTGATTAAGGATTGAGTTTTTTTTTACTTTTTGTAAGGCCTTGTTTTATGTACGCAAAGATTTTCGAAGATAAAAGATGTAGTATCGTTCAATTAAGATAATTTTTTGTTTTCATTTTTAACTATCCAAGGCCGGAAACCTCTTCATTCAGGAAATTCCATGTAAAATCATATTGATTTCAATTAAGCTAACCTTGATTGATTGATTTCAATTTCCTACCTTTTTAGTTTCCACGTCCATTAATTATAATTTATTTCTAAGATTTTCTATTTCTAAGAACCCAGTCCACTGCAATTCCACGTTTGTTAGGTTTCACTGTGTTTCACCCACAATTGCGGACCGCACTGTTCGTCCCGACTCGGGATGACTCTTTCTTGGAGATCGCACGGAGCGGTCTGCGGGATTTATCCCGAGACCCTACAGCTTTAAAAGAGCTGAGAAAGGTCGGAATGCTCCCCTCCCCAACCCAGTCCGCCCATCCTACTCCCTCTCGTCCCACGGCACCAATGCCCACCCTCCTCCCTTCGACCTACGCCCTTCCGTTTGCCCACTCTCTCCATATATAAATATCCACGTTCTCGTAGATCTTTTCTCGCGGCCTTTTTCGTTGTTTCACTCGATATGGCTCGGGCACTCTTTCCTCTCTTTTTCCCCCTCACTATTCAGCCTCTCTCTCTTGAGAGTCCTGCCCCGTTGGCTTGGGGATCATAAAAAAGAAAACTTGCGTCCCACGCGACGCGACCCCTCCCCCTTCCCCTCTCCTCCCCACGTGGGCACCCCCAGCTCTGGTGTGCGAACGCCCGGTTCCGTCCACCCCCGTGGAATGGACTTCGGCAGTTCACAAGTGACACCTGCACCGTCCTCTGGGGCTGTGTGACCGTATGCGGTATCGCGCGAGATCCTATGGGAGTGGTCACGTCGGCCGAGTTTTGAAATCTCAAATAGGGTCATTTTTCCGTCGATTAAACCATTTTTGGACCAGCGATACGTGGAGATTCGAGATCAATATGTCGTTTTTTTTCGAGAGAGAGGGTGGATAACAGGGAAATGACTCAGCGAAGGCTCAATGGGCATTTCAATTTTCGACAAAATCGCAAAAGTAAGCGAGCCCGAGTCTGACTCACGGGGCCGATTGACTCTTTCTTTTGGCTGTTTCGCGATTTGACCAAAAGGGATTATCCGGCCAAATTTCTGGTCCACATGACTGCAAATTTGAGATTTGTCGAAGGATAAGTTGCATTGCGCTCTGTGATATCAAGAAACTAACGTTAGGTAACGAAATCCAAAGGAATCAGGGCATCGAAACTAAAATATATTTATTTAATTCGTATCGGACGCAACCAGAATCAATCAATTTTCTGATTGATAACATGTTATCATTTCAAATTTATGGAATTTTATTCGCTTTCTTTTGCACTGTAGCCATTTCTTCCTATTACTATAATTTATCCAATGGCTTTATTCATTTCAAGACGCTTCAGTCGCCCCCGCCGTTCCTCGCTTTGATTCGATTATTATACTCTGTTTGTGCATATTGTCTAGTACTTCGGAATGATGTTTTTCCATTTCCCTTACTCTCCTATTCTTCCAATCAGCCCCACTTTTATCCATGGCTTCCTACTTGTTTCCGTGTTCATAATTCCTATATGGCTATTGTCATACCTTATTTAAGATCTCCTCGCCTTTTCTGTACTGTTTCTGTTTCACAATCCTTGCTTCGAATGTGGTCAAACTCTTTTTTAATGCACATTACCTCTTTCCATTCCAAGAAGAGCGGCGCAAATGCCTCCTATCCTTTCTCTCACATCACATGTACGTAAATAAGCTCCGAGACGTGCGAGCGTAAATCTTGGGAAATGTTTCACTTAAGAGAAGGTAAGGGCGAGTCTTGCAAAATGAATTCCCCTCTTTGGGATGGAAATGGAATAAAAATTTTAATATCTAAGCAGGAACTTGGGGTCGTGGAAGGTCTGGTAGGATAAGACCTCTTGAGATCATTTCCTTGGCTTCGCTCCCTATTCCTAAGTGATCCCACCACCTGAGGGATATGAGAACTCCCATGACACCCACGCGAAATGAATGCGGGGTGGCTTTTAAATCTTCTCGGACGCTTAAGGGGTTGCAATATTAGGAGGAATTCGTGCGTGCGTAATCTCCAACTCAAAAAGATTCCAAGCTCGCGAAAGTTTGATCTACCTCCCAGCTACAAGGGTTCATCTTCTTCGCACTAGTCTGCAGTTTAATAATACTCTGAAGTAGATCGGTAGATACAGGGTAGTAGGTACTGTAAAGATGTGTTTCAATACACAGAAGGGAAAACGGGGCAAGAGATATTACTGCATGTAGTTTCCTAGGTAGGAGTAGATTTTAAACGGCCTCTGAAAGCTATGTGAATGTGTCTTCATCTGCATAAACACCCTGCGAGCCACCAAAAAGGTGTATGGAAGGGAGTGTAGCACCAGGAGGAATGGGTAAGGGATGAGGGGGTTGGGGTTTTTCAAATAGGTGGGGGAAGGTGGGGGGAACCTGTAACAAAAACATATATATATCCACGCGCAGTCCCTAACCTGTACGTTAATACGTATTGTGTTGAACTGACTCCTGGGGGATTTCGACTACGAGCATTCTGGTCGCTTATCGTTCTTGGAAAAAATGATATTTTAAACCTGTAAGTCTTGCAGTCTATCTCTAATCTTACGTTCGTGATCCCTCCGACCGTAATACGTTGGGGTTCGTATTATACGAGGGTCATCCGGAAAGTAGTACCCGTTCGTGCCGCATGAAGTGCTGACGACGCGAGTAGCCGCTGGACGAGGTCAGATAGCTTCAGTGGCTTGTCTGCCTTCTCTGAGCCAAGTTGCGTGACGCTAGCATTGCCTGTGTTGTTTCTGTGATTGTTTACAATGTTTAAAAAAATTGAGAACGCCGCCAGTTGTGAAGTGAGGGCAGTGATTAAATTCCTCAATGCAAGAAACGTTCGCCCATGTGATATTCATCGCCAATTAAAGGAGGTGTATGGAGACAATGTAATGGACGAGTCGTCTGTTCGGCGGTGGTGTCGCAACTTCAACATGGGGAGGGGGAACACACACGACGATGAGCGTTCGGGGAGACCGTCTGTCATTACAGACCAACTGGTGAGCTCAGTTGACGAATTCGTGAGGAACGATCGGCGCGTCACAATTGATGACATCTGTGAGCATTTTCCCAATTTTTCTCGAACAATTGTTCATGAAATTTTTAAACACCATCTGCATTATGCAAAAATTTGTGCAAGATGGGTCCCTCGCATGCTTACAGATGAGCACAAAACCAAGCGTATGGCTGCAGCACTGACGTTTTTGGGACGTTATTCTGATGAAGGAGACTCTTTCTTGACTCGCATAATTACTGGTGACGAAACATAGGTTTGTTATGCATCACCTGAGAGTAAACGACAGTCAATGGAGTGGCATCATGCTCATTCACCAAACAAACCAAAAAAATTCAAGACAGTTCTGTCCACCAGGAAACTCATGGCAACCATTTTCTGGGATCGACGAGGTGTATTGCTTATTGATTTTATGGCCCGTGGAGACACTATTAATGCCAATGCGTATTGTGAAACATTAAAGAAATTGAGTAGAAAAAAGAGAGTAGTTAAAAGAGTAGAAAAACGTACGATTTAAACTAATTCAAATATAATAGGAAGGGTATTGAAGCATGTACGAGTATCATGAGAAGGTAAGCATGAAGAAATGTTCGATATAACTTTAAGCGTTAAAAAAGTTAACGTAAACAAAGCCTCCCGGTTGGTGGCCATGGCGTTGTGTTGTGTTCCTTTTTGTCCTAAACTCCTTCAGCACCGGTTTCCACGCGTTGCTGGGGGAATAGCCGGAGTCTTTGTTGAAATTACGTATCGCTATACTTATTTCAATCGCTTCTTTCAATTATTCGGTCCCATTAACCATCGGCGCGGGTAACTTCGTCCCATCGAAGTTAATGGAATGATCCATCCCGATGCTGTCTGTGTTCAGCCATGGGTGATTTCTCCAACTGCCCAAGCCGGAGGTGTCTTTGGTGTTCCTCCAACCTGGTCTCAATGGTCCGCCCCGTCTCCCAAATGTAGACGTCTCCGCAGGCACACGGGACTTGGTATATGCCTGGGATCTTTAGGCCGATTGGGTCCTTGGCTCTGACGAGCAAATTTCTACTTTTTCCCGGTGGTTTGTGAACTGCCTCGATTTTGTGCCTCGCCACTATCCTGGATATTTTCCCGGAAATCGAGGAGACATACGGCAAGCAGGCACTGGCTATTGGCTTCTCTTTTTCCTCCTGCGTCGTGCGCACTTGCGCGTTTTAGGACCCTTTTAGGGCCAAAGAGATGTCACGTCCGCTATACCCATTTTGGAAGCAGGTTGTCTTGAGGTGTTTAATCTCATCTGATAAACTATTTGTGTCGGCGATGGCCCTGGCTCGTTGGAAGAGTGTGTTCAGTACTGCTCATCGCTGGACCGGGTGGTGGTGGCGCTTTCCATTAAGGTAGACACCATTATGCGTCGGCTTCCGATACACCCCATGTCCGAGTGTGCCATTACTCTTCCGTCGAATCAGAATATCGAGGAAGGGGAGTTTGCCATCGATTTCCAATTCCATTGTGAAGGAGATATTGGGGTTTTGGCAGTTTATTTGCAACAGGAATTCATTTTGTGCATCCTTCCCATTTGGCCAAACCACAAATGTGTCGTCGACGTAGCGGAAATAATGTTTCGGGCGGAGCGGGGCTGATTTGAGTACCTTTTTTCAAAATTTTCCGTGAAGAATTTAGCTACGGCAGGGGAGAGCAGAGATTCCATTACCACTCCATCCTTTTGTTCGAAGTATTGTCCATCGTACATGAAGTAGATGGGTATTAAGACATGGCAGCGTCGAACTTGTCGTCCAGAAGGCGTAAAGTGTCAGCCAGGCGGACTCGTGTGAAAATGGATCCCACGTCCAATCTCACCAAGGGTATCTCTTAATTCTAGATGGATTTCACTAAGGATTATCACAAAATCTGCATAGTTCCTGAGAGGATGCTCGCAGCAGCCTATATGTGGCGCCAGAATACTGGTGAGGTGCTTTTCTAAGTTGTAGGTTGTGGAGTTGATGGTGCTCACAATTGGTCTCAGTGTTGTGCCGATTTTGCGGATCTTGGGTAAGCCGCATAATCTCGGGGGACTGGTGCTTGTGGCCTCACGTTTTTGGCGGTTTCGGCAGGAATACCTGACTTCTTGATGAGCGCGATGCACTCTGCAGATTTTTTGAAAATCTTGAGTGAAATCCATCTAGAAGAAAGGGATATCCTGCACACACAGACACACACATATCAATATAAATCCTCGCGTATACATATATAAATATATATTATATATATAAGGGTCGCGGTGGTCCAGTGGGTAGAGCGTTGCTGACCGGAGGGTCCCGGGTTCGATTCCCGGGCAAGGCACTCTGGGCACCTGCAGCTCCACCCAAGCTAGTTGATTTTTCGGGTACCAGATGTTCCTGGGAAACCATAACTGCCACAGGGAAAGGAACTGGCCCCCCTACCCTGATGTGTGAATATTCGCACGCCGTCGGGCTTGGCACATGGGTGAGCTCTACCATCACCTACTAAACCGACCTTCGGGTTGATTAGTGTTTATGGTTTATATATATATATATATATATATATATATATATATATATATATATATATATATACTTAATATTCACAGATAGAGCTGCACTTTAATTTCTTTATGAAGCACATTTTATTCTCACAGAAATAAGTAATTTATTTTTGCCAAGTGCTTTTAAGTGTCGGTAATTTTATCAGTCAAGGATCATAATTATCTACTAATTTTCATCAAAACAATATGCCATTCATGTGTCTAACACGTGTATTCTTCGTTTAAAATAAATCGTTGCCAGAGAAAACTTTCATACTTCTCAATCCGTGGTCACCATTTCTAATTGGCTTCGTGCGAAACAGCGTCGAGCGAGATTGTTTTCTGATATCAATCAATAAATGCGACCGTGAGTTCTATTAAAACTTAATGCATTCCCGAAGTCAACGTCACGGTCACGAAATCTGAGGCGGCGTATTTATTTTAACCATGTGAACCGGAGTTCCGAGATCCAGACGTCCGTAGTGATCGATTCATGGATAGTGCAGTCACGATAGAGGTAAAAAGGTCCTTAGCCTCGAGCTATCCGCTAGGGATTTGTAGAGTTTTTCTCTCTCTTTTGAATGAACATGAATTTTTATAAGTTTCGCAGACCTTGGAACAGAGTTCCAGATGGTCACAACTCTGTCTTGTTTATTTATTGTTTGTGAATCAATTTTATTAGGAATTCTACAAATGGGAGGAATACTTATTACGAGAAATGTCCAAAGCATAAGGTATCGATTAGGTCGATGTCTGTACTGGTTTGAATTTCTGGCAGCTTTTTAATATTTATATGTTTTCCAGTATGATTTTGCACCAACAAACCTACTTTTTTATTGCGGAGTAATCGCCCAACAAATAACCGCGTTAGCGAGGCATTTAATTTCAGCATTTTAATTTTTATTCTTAATTGTGTTTTACCGATTAATGTACGTTTGTGATCGCTGCACTTCCAAGCATCAACTAACATGATAAAACGTAGTATTGCTTATTACAATAAACCCTTCAATTTTACATAATTTCTGTATCACTTCATTCCATCCAACATGCCTAATCTTTTCCTCTCCGTGACTTTCTTATTCAGTGGCAATCCTCAACATTCCATTGCCAGTCAAATTTCTCTGCTATGGATTTTTTCTTGCATCCTTTGGATACTTCTCAGTAACTCTCATTCCTTTTCTACCGTTCCTGGCATTTCTTTATTTGTTTTCCTTCCCTCAATGTTACTTTCTCCATGCATATCCACGCCCATTTTTAAAATATCTTATTCACGCTTATCCTCCTGCCTCAATGACCAAGTTTCCGCGCCGCACTAAACTACAGTAAAAGGTTTCTTACTTGTTGACGTTCTTCTCTAGTCTCCTAGAAGTAATTCATTGGCTCAAGGTGCCTTTCACAACCAACCTATTTCGTCATGGTTGAATATCTTTATCAGGCATCCATAAAATGTTTTCTTCATTCCTTAACACACGTGTTTTCATCGCTAATCAATGCGTGGAATTGTAATTTCTGTTACTTCCGTGACATCATGCTCTCGCATCAGGAAAAATATGTGAACACAAGTTTCCATTATATTTCTCGGCGGTGTCTTGGAGTGGACAGCCGATCCTCTTTATCTAACTGCTGCCAAGGAAATGAGTGACCCCGCACTTCCGTAGATGGAGAAGCCATGTCAATTGGCAACAGGTGCAGTGTGTCCCATCCGGCATTTAAAAAAAAACAGGTGAATGCGGCCATTGTCCCTCAGGAAAGGAATGAGTTTAAAGGCAGAGGATGGAAAAAGAAAAACTCTTTCTTTGGCTGGAGAAACTTGGCTCAGTGCTGTTGAATTTGAGCACTTTCACCCTGCGAATTGACTCACGCCGGGGAGGCGAAGGAGTATTTAAAAAAAAATAAATAAACCTTTTCACATGGCGAGTTCCTTTTCCCCTTTGTCATTCCTCTTAATTGCTTACAATTAGTAGGTGGTCGGCGTGGTATCAAGGGGCAAATTTTTCCTGAGTCGAAAAATGCAGGACGAAATGAAAAAAAAGCGACCTTTTGTGCCAACTCTCCTCCCGAGCCCTAGATTGGAAGAATGCACCCCGGTAAGAGCGTTGGCATTTACTTTTCGTCGGTTGTAAGACGCGGAACGATCCCATCGGATATTTTTTTTTTCCTTGGAAGCTGCCGACTAGTCTTCGCTCGATCGACTTGAAAGTTGGTGGAGACGGGCAGTCTGGGATAATCCGTGTTAACCTTTTCAAATCGAGACGAGATAAAAAAAAATACCAAGCTCTGGAAAGTCAGGGTTTTAGGTGCCTGAAGCGACTAATTAGAAGGCAATAAGAAAAATAGTCAGTGTGAATGCTCCATGTTCTTCTTCCTTTTGAAGGTAGGTCAATCATTCCTTTTGCCCTCTTGATTTCTCGCTAAGCGCCCGCCTCGAAACCGGAAATCTCTCAAATTTCACCGCACAGCATTCTCGTTCTCTTCTTTGGGACTTAGGTGTCCTCCACCTTGTCGACTCACGACCGATAATTATCCTGTAACATACGAGACATGTCGAATAAATAATGATTATAAAATATTTATTCGCATAATTTAATGCGTAAAAATTTAATGTTATATAATTTTATTATCTTGTCATTAATTCGCCAATATTTAATGTTATATAATTTTATTATCTTATCATGAAATGTACAAGCGTAAAACTGCATATAATTTTCTGCGATCAACATTTTACGCTCTAACAGTCAATATATTCAATACAAAAAAGTGTCAAATCATCAATTCATCGATAAAAATATTGATTATTGTGTATGGGGACGTGGTAATTTAGTGAGTTAGGCGCTGTCTAGTGACCGAAGGGCCCGGGTTCGAATCGGAATTACGTCTCTAACCCAACCCCAGATTAAGCCAAACTGTGTGATTTTTCAGGTACTAGATCTTCCGGGGCAGGCCAAAGCAAAAAAGATCCTGATGTTAGTTTATTCACCCGAAAAATTTTATTATTGTCTTTCAAACTGCCATGTCCTTACATACTCCTTTCGTTTTTTGCCACATCAATTCACTGTTTCATTTATTCCTAGTCTTGACTTTATTCACTTCCACTACAGTTGCAATTAATTTTTTTTTTAGTCTTACCTTTCCGGTCAAAACAGGGCTGTCTCTTCTGGAACACATTTTGTGATTTACCTCTCATCCATTCTTTCAACAAGCTAAAAGTGATACTACTACAGGTAATTTACTCATCAATTCTAATTAAGTTATTATGCTTTAGGGTGATCCCCAATCGGTCATGTTGTCTTTTTAAGTACATTTTAAGTTTCACTGTGCTTTGAAGGAAACCACTGAAAGGATTTGATAATAAAACAGGTAATTCCGTTAATATCATTCGTAATTTTTGTTGCGCTGCCTCGGAGATAAAAAAAAAGAATGACCGAAAATAGGCCAAACTAATAATTTCAAAATGTTTTCATCCATCGTTAAGGTTTTTGGGATCACTTTTTCCTCAATTCGCCTTCGTTTCCTTGTTAGAATTCATTTACGAGAAATTTCATAATCATGTGTGGTTAAAAAAAAAGTTTCCCATCAGATTAGCTCAGTTGTTCATTACCTCGAGGGTTGAGGAGTTAAATCCCATGTTTGATTGGTGATTAATTTACCTTGAATGAGTTTACCAAGCGTGATGACAGTAGTTGTCTCCCGTCATGGACAAATACATTTTTTTAATGTGAGTGACACATGACTCCGCTGATTCCTTATACATGCAAATCGTTCCTGTTTATTTGAGCGTTTAAATGGTCAAAACTATTGTAACACGCTGTCTGAAAACTTTCAACCTGGTACTCGAAAGAGGTTGTGAACCAAGGTAGACTTTTCAGAGTTTATGCTCTAAACATGGCTCCCTACCTCTTCATATTTTGTCTCTTTCTTTTTTAGCTAAGCCGTTAAAACTCGGGTAAATAGTATTACTCTCTTCAGGTAAATTCTTTGTAATTCCTTAATTGAGCTCCTGGTTGCGGCCGTTTTAGGATATACCTTCGCATTACCCACGAAAAATGTACTCGATTTGCTTTCTTGGGTGACTTCATGATCTGCAATATGCGAATATGCCGTACATAGTTCACCCTTTGATTGTTACATAAAATGGAGTGATGCAGAGTTGTTTTTAGTCTTTACAACTCAAAACACCGACGCCATTGACTTTATTTATGGCCATCTATCCCTGCTCTGGGAGACTCATACGTAAAAACATCCCATGATCTCTGATGTTGACTCCTTGAGTGATTGCCTTAAGGGATACTTTGATTCCAGCAACCCCATAAGAGTCCTCCAAGAGCTGGGAGGCGACCGTAAATATAAATACGGGCATGGGGTGACAGAGGAGACGTTTGAGACCTCACAAGTAAGACTTAAGTTCTCATCCCACCATAGTTTACTTCTTATTTACCGCATTAAGTTTCCCATGAAATAACTTCCCCCTCTTTACAGATTGTTCTTCTCATTCAGTCGCAAGACCTCATTCGTTTATTGAAACTACAATGTCACGTGTTCCCCCGCAATCACAGATAAATATCTCTTTCTCGCCCGCTGGGAAGAAACGGTAATAATGCCAAGCAGCTGAAGAATATACGGTCATTTCTTCACAAACACAATTTTGTATTCATGCCAACCTCATTCGTCCGAAAGGTCAACTGCATTTATCATTGCCTAGGCTATACGAGCGGCTTTGCCTCATGCGACCACCGTAGTCATCTGTAACTCCACACCACCTACAGGAGCGACATACTTGGGTGCGGATATGCAGGTTAATTGCTGGCCCGTGAGGGACCTTCGTTAAATATAGCGCTCTTAATAAATCTCGATTACTTTCCGAGCCATGCATTTCCCCAATCGTAAAACAGCCCGACACTTTCAGCTGTTCATTCTCGCTCTGCAAAGCAAGGTCGCGA
The DNA here is from genome assembly GCA_037158775.1 of Hetaerina titia. NCBI lineage: Eukaryota > Metazoa > Arthropoda > Insecta > Odonata > Calopterygidae > Hetaerina > Hetaerina titia. The sequence goes on along the minus strand of CM073772.1, from coordinate 42,405,121 downwards.
CGGCCGCAGCCTTCAACGAAGGGCCTGCGTATGACACCGAGACTGGCATCTTATTTTTTTTTACGCGAATTGAAAGAAACACCACACTCTGCGTTGAAAACACGATGCATTTAGAGGCAACCTTCGCCTCTTTTCAACGCTTATTATTTCAAACAGTAGGCTCTGGGGGGATAGCATCGAGTCAATGGTGAAGGTCTCCAAAGGCTCTCTGGTTTTGTCTTTGAACTTGTTTAGCTAATAAGAGCCTAAAATTATTTTTTTTTAATTTGCAGTGCTCTACATTGTTATGCTATATTAGGAGATAAAATTACCTCAAGTCCCATGCTATATGAAGATTGAGATCGAGTTTTTGCTTGTGCTCCGAATTCATAATATTAACGAGATCTTACGAGGGGAAAATATGGAGGTGTGTAATTATGTATGGGCAATGTGCCATTTACTGTGATTTTTTTTTAATCGCGTCAAGGATCAAGAAAATCATTTTGTTTCTCTTCGAGTCTGGGGCATAGTTGTTTTCAGTAAAACGCTGAATAAAAGCACGCTCTGTCAGTTCGCGGACAAATCAATACCTTCCCTTAACTCTGTAGCTAATAAACATTTTGGAAGTATGCCGTATCCATGGAGTTCCTTTCTTTTCCGTTGTTTAAAATATTTTAGTGTTCTTTGGAGGTATTTCCATTTCAGAAACGAAGAAGAAAAGGTATCCTCCTTGCACATCCATTGTGATCGGGTAATTTGAACGTTAAAAACTGTAAGTCCTGCAGCTGTGACCTTTATGATAGCATCTTGGAAATGTCACCACTTTCATGATCGTACTCTTTCGTTCGTTCTCACGGTTGAGTATCTATTTCATTTTTATGAATGCCGTTGTCATGCCTATCGATTCAAAACCAAAGTCAATTCATGCCGATTTTCGATGAGTCGAAGTTAACAAATCTACCAGAAGATGATGTAATTACATTGAAACTGGTTGTATTAATAAAAATTTTATTTTGTGGAAAATTGCCAATTTTAATTAATCATGATATTTCACCATATCACGCCTTAAACGTCTCTTTTTATGCTTTCGAAAATGTTGTTCCAATGTTACTTACAGGGATTTTGTGTTGAAACCAGCATTTTGTTGTCCTCATATTAGAGATAAACTTCCTGTTTTCGATGCATCAATTTCAAAGTGTAAAAATCATTCACGTTGGTCCGGATCCCTCGATCAAACCGAGCGCTTCTGCCAATTTAAGCCTCGGAGGCGTCATCTAACGCTTGAAATTTGTAAAAAAAAAGAAGATACTTTTGTGTTTCAATGTTGGCTTTAGCCCCGTGGACTGTGGCGTGATGCGCACGGCTACAAATACCCGTGAAACTGTATGAAAGGTATGGCGTCATAACATATGGCTCCTTTGAAATCCCTAAAATTTCTCGGTTGAGTCGAGCACTCGACATGGGATGCGGGTTCGAATCTCGGCCAAGGTGAATAATTTTTGTTCCATAAAATTGAGGAGTTAATTCTCATTAGTGGATGACTCCACTAAAGTTTTACCGCCTCGTTCAGTTCTTTGAATTTTTTGTATTTTCTAGACGGTGATTTTTACCATGGTCGCAATGTATTAGCAACTAATTACGTATATTAAGGGTTCAGATGAAATACCGCTCGGAGACAACTTTTGAAAACAAAAAAATCCCAGATGAAATTCGTGACTCAACCTGATAACTTGACCTTTTGACTTGATAATTGACAATAAAAAATTTCGATCCACAATATGCTCCTTCGGATGCGAGGTATGTCGATCGATACGACCCTTAAAAGGACAATAAAATGCGTCCAGTCCGACCATTCTGTGAAAAACGAGCGCTGTCATATTTGCAAAAGATATTTTAGCCTAGGCTGTGGAGTGAGTCGGTCAGTCAGGGAATAATGTATCATGCCGAATGCATCCACGTTGCATAGAAACCCTGAAGGAACCACGTGATATATGGGGAGGGTTAGTGAAATAGCTAGAATATTGGTTTTGGAGGAGGACCTAGTGTCTCGAGCGAGCGTTTAGCCATTTGTCCTGGTTGGTTTGGGGAGGGGAGACCATTGGGAGTTAACAAAAGGTCGACCATCCAAAGCAAATTATAGGGACGGTTTAATGAAAAAATTCCTGCGCCCGAGGAAAGGGAGGGTTCGGCCCCCGTTTCTCGCAACGACTCGGTTTTCGCCGGATACCCCGGCCACGCGAGGGTTGAGGTCCGGTCCCAGTACTTTTGTCTTCCACATTGAGGTCCCATGCAGCAATGGAGCGGAAGCTCAATGGGAGAGGTCTCGGTCGTATAACGTAGGAAATGAATGAAAGTTTACTCAAAGGTTTCTTCAACATGGGGTAGGGCTGAGAAAGCCTTGCTGATCTAGTCTATTGATTGTAGATTTTCCAGTGACTAGAATAACCTCCATAGGAGTGGTATTTTTCATAGATAAAATCATCACATGAAAACGAAAGTGAACGAGGTTAGAGTTTTTTCAAAGTGAACACGTGTTTGAATGCGTTTACTAATAATTCCAAGGCAGTAAGGGATCGGTTCAATTTTCATTAACGGTTCTCTAATTCACATATGAGGGAGAGGTTAAGTCGCTAATTGGAGATACATTTGAAGCCTACTTTTCCTCATATAAAACCAATATCATTACAAATAAAAAGAGACGTTTCTGGCGTGATATGGTGAAATATCATGATTAATTAACATTGGAAATTTTCAACAAAATAAAATTTTTTTCTTAATACGACCGGTTTCGACGTAACTACATCATCTTCTGGTTACCAGAAGATGATGTAGTTACATCGAAACCGGTCGTATTAATAAAAAAATTTATTTTGTGGAAAATTGCTAATTTTAATTAATCAATATAATTACGTTTCAAAGCCCAACGTGTGCATGTTTTCAGGTAAATATGCGCGGAATACAATTTTTTTTACAGCTTTTATCAATAAAAAGAATTTTTTAGTGGTAGTAATTATTGTGAGAAGCGTGTAATTGCCGAGATCACTCGCCTCACTTGTGATTGCTGGAGATTTAATAAAAGTACTGTCTAAGTGGAGAAAAAATATTCGATTCCGGCGCCAACGTTATCCCACTCCCGATAAAAGGTATCAAGGAAGGAATGTGCCATCCTGACATAAGTTTTCTACACCTCCCTCAACACGAAACCAAAGATAGAACTAGACTGGAAAAAAACAGTCGCCTCTGGAAATCGTACACTCGTGCCCTCCGTGTTGGAAGTGACCGCACTAACCCAGCCATCTGAATGCCATGCGTAAAAAAATATTTATTTTTATTACCTCAGTGAAGAAAATTTGAGAATTCGGAACGTGAATTCCCTTCGTCCATAAATATTTAATTGGTCAAGGTGCTTTCTGAACGATCTTTAAATCCATTACACTTTCCGAAAATTTGTTTTGGAAGTGCCTTTCAATACTCCGACACTCCTCCACTTCTTAACGTATGACTTTTATTTGATAAATACTCGTATTTGGGTGTCATTTTTTTCTTGGCAGGGCACTACTGCTTCCATGGCGACTCCTCGGCCCCTATCTTTGTTTTTCGAGACGACCACTCATTACTCGCTGGAATGCATCGACTTTTTGCTCTCTCACTGACGACTGTTACTACTGCTTGAAATTAGTTAAATTTTTTAGTGAGATTTCATATTGAGTTCCTTTCCTTCTATTAATTTTCTGTTACACACTGGCATCGTCGGTTATAGCGAGAAGGAAATCTTAATTTATTGAAATTATACTACATACACATTCATATGCATATTCATATACATCAAGAACATAATACGAACCCCAACGTATTACGGTCGGAGGGATCACGAATATAAGATTAGAGAGATTGACTGTAAGACTGACAGATTTAAAATGTCATATTTTCCAAAAATGATAATAGACCAGAATGCTTGTAGTAGAAATCCCCCAGGAGTCAGTTCGACACGATAAATATTAACCTACAAGTTAGGCACTACGCGTGGTTTTATATATAATATTATATTATTTTTTGGTTCCCCCCACCTATCTGAAAAACCCCAACTCCCTCACCCCTTACCCTTTCCTTCTGGTTCTCCACCCCCTGCCATACACCTTTTCGGTTGCTCGCAGGGTATTGATGTAGATGTAGATATATGTCATTGTCCTCTCTCCTTGTTTCGAAAGTATTTTTCAACTTTCATACCAGATTTCATTCGACCTTTAACATGTTATTAAACATGAAAAGATACTCTCAAACAAATCGTTCCTCAAATTCATATTCAAAAAGAGGCAAATTGCGAATGGTAAATGCATCGAAGCCTACTTTGACTTATTTAAAAACAATATAATTACGTTTCAAAGTCTAACGGGCGCATGTTTAGCACAATGTTAATGAATATCACGGTACGGAGAGAAATTGCATGAAAATTTTGTCAAAATAGGAAAGGATACACTATAATGAGTAAAAAGGGATTTATTTTTCAGATGCCATCCATTTCTTGAGTTGCCAAGTAGCACACAATATTTATATGATATTGACCTTATCAGCTCTCCTCAAAAACGTTCGTGATTTACGTCTTTCAAGGTTCGCAGGTGAATAAATAATTTTTCATCAAAGTTCTAGAATATATGTGTTCCCAAACTTAAGAAACTAATGTGATACTTTTGAAACACAGCCTTGAATCAGCGGTAAAACGCTCTCGTTTGCGGTTGCCTGCCAGGCATCTCCGATGGAAGAAGCTTGTGCAGGAGCAGAAATATGAATGTTTTCGAGACTGAGCGATACACCCTGCAAAATGTTGAAAATCGTAATGAATAAATTAGCAAAATGTAATGGAATGAAAATGATACTAAACTGAAGATATTGCGAGAAGAATGAAATCAACCAGTCATGAATGAAATGAATCAAGCATATGGACACTGCTGTGGATGATAAAGGGTTACCCGCTCCTTACCTCGAGCATTACCTAAAATGGCTAACTCGCCAGCTATTCAGGTCCATATAGTATACTCCGAGCACTGTTCATCCAACCGCGGCCGAAGGGCTTCGGTCATGCCCATAATACTATTCGAACATGGTATCGCCTTGAGGAAAATAGCCTACTGCCAAAACCATTCTGTCCTACAATTTATCTCCCTTATCTCTTTTAAGTGACTAGCCGTTTGATGTGCATTTGGACCCTAATAACATATCCAACGCCTGCTGAAAACATTTCCTCCTTAAATTTCTCTGTTGCCGCAACCTGTAATCTCTCCTCTTTTAGTGGTCCTCACTCCGTCTTCTTAACAATTCGGAAACGCTTTCTCTTTCGTCATAGCAAATTGTAACAAACCTTAGCGGATTCTTCCTAACTCACCTCCGTGCAACGTGCTTTTTTTATATCCTTTTACAATGGGGATGCTCATCTCTGAGCACCGTCTTCACATATTTACGACCAAATTTTAACGTACACTCGTTACGTAAAAATGATTTTTATATTTTCCACGGAAGACTACCATCATGAATCTTGTACTTTATCGGCGCAGCGCTCCACATAGGTTTTCTCCGCGGGTGATCGTTTTAGCAGGGATGTTGCGCCAAAATTTGTATTTATACCCAAGGTAGGAAAGTCTTCGGACACCGTGGCAAGCAATTCCCCATTGTTGTGAAACATTTCAACAGCTACAGGTGTATGCCGGGAGCGCAGTGAAGTATGCGTGGTGAGGTCTGAAGTATGAAATATAAAAACAGAGAGGCCATCAGCCCGGATGAAAGGTCATCGGTGGAACGCAGTCGTGTTGCATTTTTTTCTTTTTCAAACTCCAGCGTCTGTTTTATTATGGGATTTGTATATTTATTCAGGCAGCTCTAGAGCTCAGTCATTCGCTTTTAAATGTGAGGTTCAAGTATTCGTCTAAACTGGGATTGGTGTAACTATGGCCAACCGATGATGTTACCGTCGAAATTCATTTCTAAGAACGGTCATTAACATTTACAAGAAAAACAGCAATCTAATTTAAATATTTAAAAAATAATTTTGAACCGAAAATGTTATAGTTGAAGTGCCTATTATCTGAAAGTGAATTATCTACAACGGCCTGCTAGCATACGCCATGGTAAATTGTTGTTTAAAAAAACAGATTATAACTGGTTTGAAGTGAATACATTGCTCCTCTGTAATTATATCTGTAGAAAGATAAATTGCTAGCGTTAACTGAAGCTTGAATTTATAGATATCGATAGCTCGTATACAATCGACATTTACAGCGTCATTCCGGAACTCCAGGTTCTTCGATAGCCTATGCTCCTATATCGAACATGGTTGACTCTTCCCCATGCCGTGGAACATTATATATAAAAAATATAAGTGAACATCCTCTAAGGCTTGCGTTAAAACAAAAAAACTTTGGTTCCATGACTTAAATTCTAAAACTCGAGGGCAACCTACTATACTTACCGGCGGTGGACCGGAGCCGCTGATCCAGCGAGACAAGGGACATTGGTGCGCAGACAGAATGTTCAAGGTACGACGAAACTCAAGAGTTCATACTTTTTTACACGTACCCTGGAATCAAGAATATTCATATTTAATATAATAGCAGTGAAACAATAAAAGGACAAATGTGCTGCGAAGTTTGTCAAGCTTGCAAATATTGTGTACACTTGTGAATATTTAAAAGGGTATTTTAATAAATTTGCAAAAATTAGAGTTCCAAAAGGTTTTCCTGGAATTTTTGTTCCTAGCTCATTGTGGGGAGAAAATGACAATGGTTTGTCCATTTTCTAATGGCTATTAACTTATTACACTGGTCAATTGACTGAACTCCAGTGAAACGGGAGTTAAATAACCGCATTAGTTATGTTTATGTATGCACAAATTGCGAATTATAACAACTTAAATTTCTATCCTGTAAAAGGTTAAAGTAATAATATTCTAGGATCCAGGATTCATTTTATTTTGTGACTGAAGTACAAGTAGTGCTGTGGCTTATCACAAGTTGTTTGGAAAATGCTTTTCCAGGTAGCGAGGGGGTTAGTCTTCGTTGAATACAATATAGGATAACTGTGATATATAGTATTGGTGGGAAAGATAGAAACTATTAAATATAATAAAGTGTAACACACATGTTGATTATGCCAAAAACCGAGAAAAAAGGTGTGTTAGAATATAAAATAAAAGAAAGAAAGTAATTGATTTCCCAACAGGAATGGTTAAGGGAAACACTAAAAAGGTCATAAACTGAATCTGGTTCAATATTCTAACCTGATGAACAGTATTAAGTATGCCAGAGGAAAAATTACAATATTAAATGAAGTATTTACAAAGATGCTGGGATTGGCGGTCTCTACGGAGTAAATACTCTAAGAAAAATTTAGGAAACATATGAATTGTGACGTCCTAAGGTTAGGAATTCAGTCATTTGAGGAAAGAGAACGAGAAGTTAATGAGAGGGGCGCGTGGAGAAGGGTGGTGACATAATTTCGGATAGAGGGAAAGACAAAAGAAAAAAAAATTAGACATCGATGGGAAAGAGAGGAAGATACTGGGGAAAAACGTAAGAAAAAAAACGAAATTGATTTTGGGATATAAAAGTAGTGGAATATTTAAGGTTTTGATGGAAGAGCGAATGTTATGCCATCAGGGAAGATTGAGAAAATGAAAAGCCATTTTGGACGGCGTGAATGTGACCTGGAGAGGCGAATGGAATGACATAAAAGGTTTTCATGCTGCACGGAAATGCTTTATAATTCCACGATGATGCATAACAGTTTTATGGACCCCATACATTCTACCTCTAATTGATTGACTACCTTTAATAAGTAACAACTATCGCAGCAATGGTTGGGGTCCTGTGATGGAGTAGTCAGTGTATTAAACTTGGGTCTTGACTGGAGCGATAAATGCTTTCTCGGAATAATGCGTAAACTTTAGTCATTACATGAACTACTCCAAGCAAGTTCACTCTTACTTGTGGTATGGAATGTGAAGTATTATTGCTATTTTACTTTGTCTTGGTCACTCAAGAAATTCGAGAGAAGTCCGACGATATTTTATTATTTTGGGGGCGATGAATGCTTATAAATTAGCCGTGATGAGCATCAGCTCTGCGAAAAATCAAGACAATAGGATTGGGTACGGTGACGCCTTTGGATGATCCTGGGGGTGGGTGAAAGATATGGCAACTTCTTTTTGGTTCCCGGTGAAGTGAAATCCGAGAAAGAAACAGTTGAAAAAAGTGTCTATATCAAGTGTGAAACAGAGAAAAGTCCTATACGAGGATTTACATACAATGTAACCTGCATTAACTCTCGAAAATTAAATTTGAAATATTTCACGACATTCTTATGTCATTCATAATAGATTTTTCCTAGTGTGTGTGTATATATAGTATATACATAAAATATGTACATACATATACATTAGGGAATATTGGGATTCACAATAGCCGCCAGTCAACAAAATAGAATATGCTACCGTGTGATAATTTCCTTGATATCACGCCATGCTAAACTTCTTTGTGTGGTGTCTTGGATCATGCCCAAGACATTTTTTGATGAAACTCATCATGTCAACGACCTGTTTCTCAAAAGCTACTGGCTAATTTACATATCCTCATAGTAAATGACAATTGATGCCTCAGCATTTATCAGATTTGACAGAATGTGGGTTTAGAATGCTTTATATTACCTTTATTTTCTCTTGAAAAGGAATTTTAAATTTTCTTTTAGATTTCCAAAGCGAAGGACATAGATAGCATTCCATTAAGTTTTTTTAATGGCCAATTTTGCCCTGAAAACATTTACGTATTATTCACCTCGACGATTTAATCTTAACCCGGAAACGAACACCAGTTCTTCATCTTCTCATGCCATTCGGTGATTTTTTTCTCCAATTTGACATCGTTCGCTTCCAATAATCTCTTGATTTCCGAACCTGGATTTAATATTTGCCTCAACCGCATCCAATGTTTTTACTGGCACCATTTTCCCACCTATTCCTTTCTCACCTTTTACATTTTCGAAAGTGGTATTCACTTTTCCCCTAATTCCTTAATATAAGACCTGACATATTTTCTGTCCTTCACCCTTCACGCGGCTCAAGCGAGGGATATTTCCTTTTTTTTTAATACTTCCTCCATCCTCGGATCGCTCGTGAAGTTCAAGCGCCTGAAAAGGCAATATGGTGGGTTGAGTCGGAAACTGCGATAACGTTTTCTCTTCACCTCTTTTGAATCATGTTCTCAAGGATGATTGATTTTTTTAACAGTTGCCGTGTTTCGATGAATCGTTAAGGACGTAACCAACAACTGTCGGCAGTCCTGGATGCGTCTCGGTTCAATTGTCTACAGAGGGAAGAGGCTGTGATATTTATTTAATCTCGTTCGTATTCATTCACTATCCTAGCGATTGCGACGAGAAAATTAATAGCTGAAAAAGCAGGAAACATTCTAGCTAAAGAAGTATCGGAAACTAAAGGAGAAAATGTGGACTCGCTTATGAAATGGTTGCCATTTAGTAAAATAGATATTAAGAGTGGAAGTTTGCCACCTCAATACAGGAATTTTGTCTAGGAATTCAAATTTCCGGAGAAAGATTATTTGAGTATACACTATATATTGGAATGCGGTGAATAATATTTTAAACTGAAGCGGGTATTTCCATTCACTTAGCTCTCTCGGCCGCCGTTTAGCCTGCACTATCTTCTCAACGCTCAGGAAGCTAGGTATATGTTTCATTAAATTGCATCGAATTATATTTGTTTCAACAAGGATTAACAACAGCGCCGATGTTTAAAATGTCCAAGGTTTGTTTATAGGATCAAAGTACTCCCGGCTGTCATTTCTCAACTTCTTCGAGTCGGTGACTTTGTAAGGTCGGCTTTTTCCCCTATCCCGTGATGTCCTTACACGTCAAAGTGTTGAACTTTAAGCACGGCGGCGAAAGTGAGAGTGAACGCGGCTTATTCCAATTTACGGCGACCCCATGCAAATCGTTTCATTTGTATTCCTAATCGTTTCGGAATCAATGTCTTCCCCTCCCCCCCATCATCCCCCGTGAAAAATCGGGAAGAAAGTTCACCGCATCCGGCATCGAGGACGTCAAGAGCGCCGGGGCACGTCTTACTTAAAAAGACGACACGATTTTTCAAGGAAGGAGCTTCGACCGTGTCACACGATAAACGACGGAGATTATCTCCAACCGAAACCGCGCTCGTGTGTGTGTGTATAAGTTTCCAGCGTCGCAGGTTTTTCCTCTGACAGTGGTGAAACAACCATCATTCTCTGTTACTCTCTATCTTTCCCTCTCTCCCTGGAGAGTAGTAGTAAGTTTCAATCTCCGCATAATGAATCACGAAACGGGCGAGGATGAAGTCGTGTGACGAGGGGTGATCGGTTCTTTCGCCGCGGCCTCTTCCGACCGGAGGCGAAGCGCGCGCCGGGGGGTAGTAGTATATTCTCGCGACCCCGTTTCCACGACCGCGACCCCTCCCCACCTCCCTCCCATTTCCTTCTCCCATCATCACCACCCCCGATCACTCCGACGGAGAGAGGATGTGGGTGAGGAGGGGGGGGGTGGAGTGAAATAAGGGAACTCCGATCTAGTGTAGTGGGAGGAGGTCATTAATCGAATCGCGGCCGCGAGACGAGACGATTCCTCGCCAAGTCCCGGAGTCTTCGTCTTCCTTCTCCTGGGTCTCGCCTTATTCCCAGTCACGCCGACCCTTCTCCCTGTCGTCCTCGTGGGCGAAATTATCAATTTGGTGTGTGTAATAGTTTTATGGGAATAGGTATTCGCGATGAAACTCCCTGGCGTGTGTTACATTCATAGTTAGTTGAGCGCGGATGAAATAATACCCAAAAAAATATAATTTACTGTCGGCTCCATGGTCATTCTGGAAGGACAGAGGCGCAAAAGTGTTATTTATTTATTTTTAATGTAGGTATTAATTTTCCCTCTTAATTATCATTGCGAGATTAAATGGCTCATATTTTTCTGGATCCTAAATTATATCCGTACTGGATATTTATGATCATTTAACCATTTTAATCTTTTTCCCAGGATGTGACTACATAAAGACAGCTTATGGCTAAGAATACTAATGAAAAGAATGATACACGTCAGCAGGGCATTTCTATGATAATTTCGGAAGGTCCTTTACAACTTTGAGTGGAATAAGGCTTTTCTAAAATGGATTGAATAATTTGAAAGAGGTTTGAATGTCAAAGTAAAACGTGCAAAAGAGCTGAATTAAAAAATAGCGGCATGCAGGGTGAAATTAGAGGCTGTAGAATGTATCACTTACTTTGGAATCATCAAACGTAGCGGGGCATGAAAGAGGTTTGACAGGCTTCTAGCGCAGCCTCTATCAACTTAAGAAGGTGAACATAATGAAGATTAACCTACTGTGTTCAGTAAGATATAGGCATAAACCAGAAAGTAGTATGAAAAGATAGTGGCAAGGTGTTTGGCTCTCAATGATTCGGAAACAACGACCACTGAAATATTGGCCTCACGCCAAAACGAGAACGGTGAAGATCAAATTGGTAAATAGATAGCGAGAAAAGGATATGCAAAATAGGAAAGGCCATGTGCAGAGCGTATTATTATTAATGTATTTAATAGTACACTGCAAGGCACCGTCATAGTATGTGGCAGGGGGTGATTACACAAAACTAGTTTTGAAACGAAACACAGGGTGCGAAAACATAACTTACTTTTTTGAAAGCGTTTTGCGTTTGCAAAAAGGAAGTAAGTTGCCGCACCCTATACTTTCCCTTCAACTAGCTTGGTCGGACAACGTTATTCTGACCCCTTATGAGAAAACGGGCATCTTAAACTATCCTTTCTGTGCTTAATGTCTCGAATTTTATGGACCTGATATCGCTTACCGTAGCAGGATGGGGCTAATAATATATTTTCAACATCATCGTTAGAGAGACATCCTTCCGTCTTATGAAAGATATTTAATCTGTAATTTTACCTTTCCTTCCTGATTTATTCGCAACTTAGATCCCCTATTAATTTTTATGCGCTTCTCAGTTTGTCATAACAACGTTTCTCTAGCTCCTCTACGCTACACATATTTGGAAGAGGATTTCGTGTTTTACAAAAAATCAGTGAATTGGGATGATGAGTTTTATTTGTTGAATCCCAAGAGTTATTTTGCTGCAGAGGCATGGGGTTTGGTTAAGAGTATGGTTTATACCTATCGTAAAGCTATGATAAGTATCTAGCTCCTCTACGCTACACGCGATCCAATTCGGCAATTAATCCATATTATTTTGAATCTCACTTCCTTGCACCGTATTCTAAATGAAGCCTAACGAGCGAAAGAAAACATTTCTGGAAAGAAAAACTAAATGGATTAGAAACACCTTGAGACACTATGGATTTGTTTGGAAGACATTATAAGAAAAGCCACACTTAACAATTTCATAAACCAAAGAAGATGTGCATAAGTGCTTAAGAGTAATAGGGTTGGATAGGAACGTAGAGATTGCTCATCCAATTTTCAGATTAAGGTGCTGATAATGGTGATGATTACAATGAGGTTATCACTGCCAAAATCTTGAAATCATGTCAATGTATTCTTCTGCTTCCGTCGCGGCAGCACAATGCTAATGGAAAACAGTTCATTGTATCTTTTTGTTCGGAATTGGATTTCACTTTCTTTGGCGTGTGTTTTAACTTGTGAACGCGGTGAGAACCTTGGATCATTCCCTCGATACCAGAGGAAAAATTCACACGTTGCAGATCTTTTCAATAAGCCCCCCCTGATTTCTTATCTACGTGTCTCAGTAGATTCCCATCCTACATTTTCTAATTAGGTATCTCTTGGAGAAATCTTTGCGAAAAGTAAACGTTACCCCAAAGACTTGACACCGCTTGCTCTTTAAGTTGGAAAATGATCAATTGATACTACAAGTCGCTCTAATAGTGAGTTTAAATAATCCATCCATAAAAATAGTATACGTTATATTAACCTGGAACTTCCATTTTCCGTCTTGTCAACCAGTTTGATATATTTCCTAGAGGGGAGATTTATGTATTGACAAGTAAATGACCGACCCATGCCCTACACTACCAATATACCGGCAAATAAAGATTTACGGTTTCAAGGGAAGTATGCGCAATAGTTTCGTGGAAATTTGCTTTTCAAAGATGCATAAATCAAATTACTTAGTAATTATAATACATCAAATGGTGAAAAAGTGCATAAATGATATTATGCATGTATATATATTCCTTTGGGAATAGATATGAGGTAAAGGGATAGGACACGGATAAGGGAGCATCGGTCCGGTAAGCCGAAAGATCCGTGGTTCAAGTCCCTGTCAAGGAAATATTTTTGCGCTTGTGATCTGCTCGAGTCCGCCTTCCCCGCCTCATCTTGTGTTCGTCCTTTATATGTGTTCCTATCCCTTTTCCTTATATCTATTTCCATGTTATTGAATATTTGTTCGCCATATGGTGGGTTTTCGTGTTTGACTACATATATTTATAGATGATTTCTTTGAAGTAACACGGAAGTGGTAAATGAAAAAGGGCCATCGAAATTATCAAGAAATAACGTGTGTGTTCCTTTTATGTGTTATTATTTTGTGTGTTGCTGTCAAGGTTATATTATTATTATTAGGTAATCTACCGGTAAAGGTAGGTTTTTGGATGGACACAACTATGAAATAAACATTTTGTAACTTCAAGCAAAAACCAATCCAGCAACCCACTCTACATCAGGTCCCTCTTCATGTCTGTGTACTTCTTTCCTCCCTTCATCCCGTCCAACATCCCTATCCTGTTCCTGCCCTTTCCTCGTTTGCCCAACATTCTTCCCTCTATTACCTTCTTCAACATCCCACTGCCGCTCAATACGCCCTTCATCCATTTTTCCTGTCTCCATAGGATTTCTCTCAACAAACACCTCTCCTCACCCACCATCTCCAGCACCTCCTCATTTGTTTTCCTTTCGGTCCATTTCACCTTCTCCATTCCTCTCCACACCCGCATTTCAAAAGCCTCCAATCTACGTCTATCCTCCTGCTTCAGTGACCACGTTTCCGCGCCGTACATAGCTACGCCCCATATCAGAGTTTTTACGAGTCCTGTCTTAACATCCCTACTAAACGTCCCCATCATTAACTCCCTCCTCCTTGAGAAAGCCTCCTTGCCTAGCGCAATTCTTCTCCTTACGTCCCTACTACTTTGACCGTATTGGTCCAAAACAGAAGGTTATATATACATATATATTACGAACTTATGATATAATTTACACAATTATAAACTTATAATATAATTTATATAAAAATATAAAATTATAATATAATTTATAAAAATATAAATTATATCATTTGTTCATATATAAAAATATATATATGAATACATATATATATATATATATATATATATATATATATATGTATAAATAAAAGGTATCGAGATATAGGTATAATATCGCAGTGGTTTGGTTTCGTTATAATCAATTTAATATTTTTAAATCATTTGTAATCGATGCTAGTTTTACTCGGATTTTGAATTAAAGGAGAAAGCCATATTGATTTTAGGTGCTCTTGGACTTTCTAGGGTGGATCAGGATGGTAGCCATTGTACTGGCATCCCATTCTAAGGACCCAGGTTAGAGCCCCGGAAGTGGCAGTATTTTTCATTGATATTCTGATCCCTAATTTGGGTGCCATGTGGAAAGAAGATTTCAAATGGAGGACGCTACCAACAGGATAGGGTGTTAGATTGTGGACCCCTTGACGTTCATCGTTAAAAAGGAGTATGGAAACGCCGACGCCGTAAGTCTCCACCCTATCTCCACTCTCTGAACATACTACCCACACATCCCTCGTGGCACAAATGGAGCTCTTCCTCCGCTGGAGAAGAGTTAGTCATTAATTTTCATATAGGTCACATTTCAGTCGATCAGTATCAGTGAGTCGTTGTAGTCGACGGACGAACAGCTGCCTTGTTGCTGGGAATTACTTGTGGGTGGCTATGTTTACTGTCTCTGTACTGTTTACTGTACTGTGTCTTTTCAGTCGTTTTACTTATTTAATTTATCCATTTCCCTAAATGATATAACATCACCTTGTTTCACGCTTTTGATGCGTATAATAATGCAAAGTCAATCCTAAAGCTATTACATGAGCGTATGACCCTAATAGTATCCCTCCCACGGAAAATATTTTCCAAAGTTTCTATTTACCCGTGCATAATAGGGCTTTAAGAAACAAACGAAGTTCTCGGCACGGTAGGAAAGGAGCGAAGGTTATTGGGAGAAATTCAAAGAAGCCGGAGATATTGGACGCAGAGAAAATTGAGTGGGAATGAAATATTGAAGATTGGATGAAGATGGAATGCTGAGTAGAAGACATAGAGGTAGAAAAACAACTCGCATTTTGGACGGAATGAAGGGAGACAGGTGTAGTCGAATTATGGTTTATTGGTGTCCTGACTGTATAATATTAATTTAATATATCGTATATCTACATCTACTTAATACTCCGCAAGCCGCCGCAGGGGTGTGTGGCGGCGGGTGTTAGGGCACCACTCGTAATTAAGAAAAAAATGTATGCAAAAGCTACAAATTTATACGAGTTCCCCCCACACACATGCAAACACACAAATTACCAACTAACGTACACACGCATCTACAAATATACCTGATATATTTGCAATGTGTAATTTTGTTCCGACTTGTAAATTAAATGTTTTCAATGTTTCAAAAATGACTTCGGTTTCTTACTATTATGATTTCTGATTGTTCTGGGAAAGAATGAGTATTTGTATTCATCTGAACTGGATTCTATATCCCTTATTTTATCTTTGTGGTCTGATATACCTAAGTAGTGTGGAGCCATTATAATTCCTTTAGTGTCGTCGTTAAACTCGTTGGTTCTGAATCTTTCTAAAAGTCTAATCCTCGCTTGTTCTCTTCGTATTTCTCAAGTGGCTCCCAGCCTAAATCCCCTAAGAGACCTGTCACACTTGTGTTCTCATTATAACAGTTTTTAACAAATCTGGCGGATTTTATCTGGACTTAACCTAATTCTTTTTGCCAAATTTTCTCCCAAGGATCCCAAAATACTTGCGACATATTCCAAATGAGGTCTAACTAGAGCAAAATAACACCTTTCTTTAACTTTCTCATTATATGGCATGTTAGGTGAGGCTCAGTAATGCAGTAGTGACGAGTTAGTGATATCATCAAAAACCTATCTTGACTGGTAGACTACTCGATAGTAAAAAAAACAGGTGTTCCTATCGGCAGTATACTTGTAATTGTGAGAGTATGACCGTACTCCACTCGTGGTAATCAATGTTCCAAAACTGCTCTTGGGTTTTTACTACCCTTGTTTCCACAGTCCACAGAGAAAATTCCGGTTCCAAAACGAGCCGCCAAGATATGGTAGCACTATGCTGAACTTTTATTTCCCTCAAACGGAAAGGAACAAACCCCTTTCAGGCACGTAGTATACCTCCTTCTGTCGGCTGGGGTGCAATGAAGTCCCGGGCCACCGGAGATATGTCTTCACACCCGCGAATTTCATTTCTGGGAAAAATACGGTACCAGTATTGGAGCCCTTCTCATCACGACCTCCGACGTAGTTGCGTTTAATAATGTGCTGCTGAGAAATAATCATACTTAAGCAATTTTCAAATAATTCATTTCTGCTTCACATTCTTGGATGTTGTGCTGCGCCCAGAAGGAAATGTGTTTACTGCCTTTAGTTCCATTGATCTCTGTCCCTCGAATTGGTTATTGTACGGGCAAGCCTCTCCTGTACGAATCGAAATACACCGCAACATGTTCGAACATCAGCTTCTGTGAGGGAATTCTACGCAGGAAATGCACCAACTAAGTCGGCATGAGGTACATTTGTGCGCCATTTCCTGCTTCGACCCAAACCCATCACGAAGACGCGCGTCATGGCTTCCTATTTCCAGGAGGGAGGAGAATCGTGTGAAGTGAAGGCAGTAGGGACTCAGGAATGCGTGAAGGGCCGAGACCCGCACGGCTCAGGGGAGCCCAAGTGCCAAGGGGTCGGGGGCACCGCTCAGTCGCCGGCCGCCCACTTCCCCAGCCACCCGTGCCCTCGGGGATTTCCACCTCCCCCGACGAGGGAGGTCGGTCGCATTCCCTAGGCTCCCATCCCTCAAAAACCGTTTATTAGCGCCACTGTTCCCTGCGTCTCCCCTTCTCACGCCGCCCCACACACCCTGGCCCAGAGTCCCCTCCCCCTTCCCCCTACTACGGGCCGTTTGAAAACTCTCTCTGCGGCTCCGTAATAATCTACGGAGCGATCCAAAGGATTAGGACGAGAGAATACAAAAGTGTCGGCAGGGGACAGGGTGTTGGGGGGTGGGGGTAAGAGAGGGAGACCGGGAAGTGGGGAGAGATGATGATGAGATCTGACGATGGCATCGCCACGATTTTATTGCTTTATTGTGCAGTGTCGTTTTGGGGCGAAGCCAGTTCACCTCGTTGAAAAAAGGATGCCGCGTCTCATCCGGAGCTGAGGGAGAGTAAGAGAGAAAAAGAACACGAAAACAACGTCGCTCCAGCCAGTCGTCCGGAGTCCATATATCCAGGATGAAATGAGGGAATCGGTGAGCTTGGGTGGTGGGGAAGCGGGGCGCCATAAAAAGACGTGCGCAAAAGGCCACCGATGCTGCTTGAATCCGATCCGGTTGTACTTAACGTGGCGTCTGTGAATGCCTTTTTGCCGCTCCTTAATCGCCTGTCCTCAACAGAGCGCTCGTGTGTGTGTGTGTTTCTCATTCCAGCGTAGTCTAAGCTCTTCTCTTCGAGCCCCTTCCATTGAAGTGCGCGTGTATTCAGAAGTTCGTGTCAGGAGTTCCTGAAATGTGAGGCTGAGGACGATGGGAATGAATTGGCCCGCGTTACAGCGGAAAGGTGACGAGGACTCGATTGATAGGCAAAGCGGAGGTAAAAATGTTCTCTCTCTTTCAGGGATATTCTAAAAAGTAAAATTTCATCTTAAAGCGAGAGTACTAGAGTAAATATTTATACGTTCAAGTAGTATAACCTCTACAGCGGTCACAAAGAGCAACGAAGGGGAATTTTTTTCTGGCATTAACACTCGTATGTTGATCTAGTGGTTTGGATTATTGAGAAAAATGCTTCTAAAGCCCTAACCCCCCCCCCTCTCTCTCTCTTTCTCTCTCCCCACTCTAAGGTTCATCCACACTATAGAATCGTCAGATCACTTATTCCAATAGGTAATAACATAACGTGGTTTGGGATCCATTGAATCTTTACAATTTTGTTTTACGAGGTGCGAAAGTTTGAAACGGTGGTAGCAAATGCTAATCAAGGGGAGGCAAATGATTGACCATTACAAGGCGTCGCTAATGGTTTGTAGCTCATTCACTTTTTGGGAAGATGGTGAGAGTAGTTTTAACTCGTTTTCTTTTACACTTTCTAAGTCGACTTTTCCCGTAACCTGTTCCGATCATCTTGAAAGGAAGCGCCTGAGATGATGGCATTTATAATGATAGGTAAAAATAAATGTTTTCATATAATCAATGTAAATAAATGGCAAACATGTTCAGTTATGGTAATTATATTTGAAAAAATACTGTTTTCACATGTTTTTAAGAAGTAAAACTGTCAACTTGCGACCGAACAGGGTTTAATGACGAGAATTATTATTCTTACAATAACATGAGCACAAAACCCTCTGGCGTATTTCTTGTCATTAAATCTTTCTCTAAGCACTTTGGCTAAGTTTTTACGTAGAATACCAATATCTATAATATCATGATATAATTTTTTATTATCTTAGCATATTGGAGTAGCTTCAAACGAATTGGCATCGAGGGAGGTGGGCAAACGTCATGTAATCAGAGACACTGTTGAAATGACTGACTGTTAGTCACCGTCTAGGCGTTCTATTTATTTCTTCATTTTTTTCAAACGGACGTTCTTTTACTAATATTTATTAGTTAAATATTTTTTACAACTTGCAAGGGAACGTTCTGTCCGAGAGATCAGATAGCATGAGAGTAGCTGTCAGTGCAGAGTTACTGAAAAAAAGATGTCCGTGAAATTGATTTAATGGATGTATTCCACGCATTTCCCGCGGCAACCGATTAATTACTGGAGAAGAAAACGCCTGGGAGGCTGGAACTTCTGTGTCAGTCATATGTTCAGCGTTATCTGGATGGATGTCGTCAACGAAATCTTCAGCACACTCGCCACATAACCCGAGATGAATGCTAATATCCTCTTGGATTGTGCAAAATTCGTGCAAGTCGAGGAAGATTTCCGTGGCCATTATTGAACTCGCAACAGTTTAAGATTACGTTTTCGAGTCAAACCGGCGAAACAATCACGGAAATGTTAAATGCCGTCAGCTTGATATGCGAATTTGTAGGATTGATTAAAAAACAAACTGTGTCTTTAATTTCCCCATCATCTGAAGGACATGTATTCAAGAATTCAAAGGCGCCGGCTCATTAAGTGCGTGCTCTCATAAAATTGCGATTATTTCTGCTGCGTCAGTTTGCCTCCCGACATCTAATGTTAAATTACACTTCATTTTCGCGACCTACAGCGCAATGTTACCGTCCTATATTTTTCTATTTTTTCTCGTTTGACACCAATTCAGCTCACACGCACTATGTCGGATCTATTGTTTCGTTTTCTGTCAATACTTAAAACGGGACGTGATCTGGGTAAACCCCCGCGATACATTTAAAGAATTCTTTGAGGTATCCAATCATTCATTCATTGTTTGTACCCGGATTCCGGGCAGAAAGCTGCAATGTTTTCTCGTGAGTTTCGCCCTTGAACATCACCCTGGCATAATTACCTCTTATGGCATAAAAAAGTATTTTAATTTCAATCACACCGGCGAAATAGGTTTATATACTTATGTTATTCTTGATTTGAACTTTTAACATGCTGACTTTATCGGAAGGACAAACCGATATCTTAGCTTAGCGATATATTAGCCGGCCCCGGTGGCGGCGGGGTAACGTCCTCGTCTACCAACTGAGAGGTCACGGGTTCGATTCCCGTCTGGTTGGATTTGTCGCTGTATGTAATTGTCTTCAATGTAATGTATGTAATGTAAGGGTTAGGTGGAAGAAGGGACTATTTAGTCTCAACCTCGCCCAATTAAGTCGATAATAAATAAATAAATAAATAAATATCATCAAAATCATCTTTCTGATGTTGACGGCCATGGCGTCGAAACGTCAACTAGATATGTGAGCGTCCCTTCTCTGTGTCTTTGTGAATAAATGTTCTAATCAAAGTTTTTATATATTTTTACTGCCATTGTCGCCGAAGGCCGAAAGCTTAAACTTTATCAATTGTGATCGTTTTTTCTATCTAATTTTCTATTTATATTTTGGTGTTCTATTATGCCGTCCAAGTGTTATATTGCTCCTGGGGGCTTCTATATCATCGATTAATAAATGAATACACGGGATGAGAATCAATATTAATAAAACAAAGGTTATGCGATTTTACAGAAAGAAGAAGGCTAAGCTAAACATTAAAATAGGAGGGGAAAGAATAGAGTAGGTAGAACAGTTTACGTATCTCGGGAGTGTTTTGGACCAACACGGTCAAAGTAGTAGGGACGTAAGGAGAGGAATTGCGCTAGGCAAGGAGGATTTCTCAAGGAGGGAGTTGATGATGGGGACGTTGAGCAGGGAGGTTAAGAAAAGACTCGTAAAAACTTTGATATGAAGCGTAGCTATGCACGGGAAACGTGGTCGCTAAAGCAGGAGGATAGGCGTAGATTGGAAGCTTTTGAAATGTGGGTGTGGGAAAGAATTGAGAAGGTGAAATGGGCCGAAAGGAAAACAAATGAGGAAGTACTGGAGATGGTGGGCGAGAAGAGGAGTTTGTTGAGAGAAATCCTATGGAGGCAGGGCGTATTGAGCGGCAGTGGGATGTTGAAGAAGGTAATAGAGGGGAGAATGTTAGGCAAACGAGGTAAGAGTAGGAACAGGATAGGGATGTTGCACGTGATGAAGGGAGGAAGGAAGTACACAGAGATGAAGAGGGACCTGATGTAGAGAATGTTGCTCGATTGTGTTTTGTTTGGAGTCATTAGATATTTATTTGATAGTTATGTCCATCCAAAAACCTACCTTAACCGGTAGATTACCTTATTATAATAATCATATATATTATCTTTTATAAAATTTCTTTTGGTGATGACATACCTGAGTGGTCATCAATCAAACTATCCGGGTATTCTATTTGAAAGTACATTTTGGACGGTTTCTAACGACAATTTTGGGAACTTCCTATTTCTCTCTTCATTTATACCTTCTAACTTCTGCCTGCCTTCACACTATCTAGTAAGTTCACTCTCTTCTCTCCTCTACCCCGCTTGCCCAAAGTTCTTCCTTCAATCTCTGCCTTCGACAACTACCTTTCATTATTTCCTCCATCCACTTTCTCTGCCTTTTTCGGATTCCCTCATCAACTTCCTCTCTTCACCCAAGATATTTTAAACTACATCCTTTGCCTTCCCCTTTGTCCAAACCATTTTTTTCCATTCTCTGCCACACCCACATATCAAAGGACTCCAATCTATTGTCTTCCTCTTGCCTCAAAGACCTAATTTAACAGCCATCTAAGTACAGTGCTTCATATGGAAGTCTTTAAATCAAATATTTTTTCCCATTTGTTTTCATTGTGCCCATCAATTCGATTCTTGCAAATACATATTTCGCTAACGCAATTGTTCTCCTTATGCCCACATCACAATTCCCCTTTTCCTCTAATATAATGTCCAAATACCCGAACTGCTCCAACTAATTTAGTTTATTCCCTCCTACAAAAATATTTAACTAAGCTTTCCTGTTTCTCGAGAACTTCATAAGGATTTTTCCTCATCCCATCCTTCTTGCATTGTTCCTTTGTTAGTATTAAGTAATACAATAAACAAAAATACTTGTAACTGCAATTCCCTGACGGCGTGACTCATTAAATCGATAAACACAGTTCGCCTATCAATCCGAAGGTCGGTTTGGTAGGTGATGGTAGATCAGGGTAGGGATGACAGTTACTTTCCCTGTGCCGTCGATGGTTCCCCAGAAAATTCTGGTACCCGAAAAACTATACACCTTTGGTGCCCAGGGTGAGGGTACCCGGGAAGTGAACCTGGGCCACCGGTCAGTAATCAAACGCTCTACCCCTAGACTATGACTTCCCCAATAAATATATTATTATTATTACTAGGTAATCTATCGGTTAAGGTAGGTTTTTGGATGGACACAACTATCAAATAAACATTTTGTGACTCCCCACCTAGCAAACTAATCTATATCAGGTCCCTCTTCATCTCGGTGTACTTCCTTCCTCCCTTCATCCCGTCCAAAATCCCTATCCTGTTCCTGCCCTTTCCTTTCTTGCCCAACATTCTCCCCTCTATTACTGTCTTCAACATTCCACTACCGCTCAATACTCCTTTCATCCATTAATAAATATAAATAGATATATAATTTCTAGATGGTTAATAATAATTATTAACGGCAAGGTAAATTGAAATGACATATGGTTGGGTAACTTACCTGATGATGCAAGAGAATAACCGTAGATTGGGGCTTAGGCTTTTGAGATGTGAGCATGAAGAAGTCTGTAAGTAAAACAAGCAATGTATTTCTAGGGATGATTGTGAGAGAAAGATGGCTTTTTGGATGAATTCATGAAAGTCAAGGGAAGTGGATGCATGAGATACTGAGAGGCAATGGGGTGATGGTGCTCAAGGGGATAATGTTGGGAAATCGAGGCTGAGAGAGGACGAGAATAGGCATTCTGAGTGGAATTTATGGAGGTATTAAGTATGCAGAGCAAAAGAACGAGTTACTACCATATGTAAGATGAAGTCGAAGGATAATTTGTATCACATTAATCAGGAGTTAGAAATTTAATAGCCTTCAGTAACTGGGTCCATCAAACACTTACCCTAGCCCGGTAGACTACTTCTAAAAAAATCAAAACGTATGGGTTTATGAGCAACCACTATACTCTATATTTATTAATAATTTGCCACTTGTCTTCGAAAACCTCTACATCGAACTAGCTCTCGCTCATATCTTTTGTTTTATCGGGGAGAGGAAAATTATCCCCAATACTTTTACCATCTTAGATTGCGCAGAATTGTACATTCTATGAATGTATACAGGGTTCGTCCGGAAAATAAGTGTACTGAGCTCAGGAAAAAAAATTATTACACTTTTACATATCTTAAGCTACTATTCCTCAAAATGGGACCCTTGTGAGTCGATACACTTGTTCCAGCGGCGTTCCCATTCCTGGAACGCTCCCGCGAAGGCATCATCGGGAACCTCTCGAAGACACGTCGTCACGGCCTCTTTGACGGCGTCCAAAGTCCCGTATCGCGTTCCTTTCAAACTCCTCTTTATCTTCGGGAACAGAAAGAAGTCCGGTGGTGCCAAGTCCGGGCTGTAGGGCGGGTGCGGCAGCGTTGCCACGCCGTGCTTGGCCAAGAAGTCCGACACGACAAGCGCGGTGTGAGACGGCGCATTGTCGTGACGCAGCCGCCAGATGGTTTTGACCGCTGGCCGGACGCGGGCGACTCGTTTTCGAAGCCTGTCGAGCATTTGGACGTAAAATACAGCATTTACAGTTTGTCGTTCAGGTACAAATTCGTAGTGGACGACTCCCCTTTTGTCAAAAAAGACAATGAGACAATGACACTTATTTTCCGGATGAACCCTGTATTTAGATATTATTATAATATAAACCAAGTTGCAATTAGGCATTAGGTGGCAACGGTCCAGTCTGATCACTGGTTACTCTTACAAAGCACATACATACACACACACACACGAAGAACAGATATGAGACAAAATGCTCTTATGACACGGCAGATATGACCTAGAATGCGTCACGAACTTCATTTTAAGTTCAGGATGCATTTTACATGTATTAATCAGTATTGGTTTCGCCTTCTATGTGCATAGTTATCTATTTTTAGCCTTTCAAGCGGTGGTTTCCATTACGACCGTGCCGCAAAGGATAACGAGTCATTTCCTTTATTTCTAGGAATTTACCGTCTGGGATATTCCAACTTACGTGTGTGACTCGATGTTTTTTACGAACTCTACTATATGATCCCATTGCCTATTTTTACCTTTCCGCATTTGCAAGGATACTTTTAGGTTGTGGCGTCCAAACTTTAAAAAAATGAGTGTTATTTCGGCACTAATGCATCATGAGTTGGTTTTTGATGAAAAATGAAATAGAATGGTAATTCTAAAAGGGGATTTTAGGGTTTTCTGCACACATTCGCGGAAGCGTTTATTTCTGTTTTCGGAGTCGCGAAAATCAATTGATAAAAGTAACCCTGAAACGTAAAAAGGTTCCGCCCTCCCCTCGTGTATAATGGTTGTCTTTGGTTAACAGTAGATATGAATAAACGGAAGTTTTTCTGCTTCAAGAGGAGTTTACCTTGAGATAAAGATATATAAGTTTATTATTTCCTTAATTCATTTACGCCAGTAATCCAGTTTCGTCGAATCGTTACGATATCATCAAGGAATACTGGACAACAAATGATTTATTTTTGAAGGTTTTCGATTAGACTCTTAACTGTTTAAAAAACGCATACTAACCGGGAATAGTTTTTATGGGAACAACAGGCCAGGGAACGTGTATAAACGAAAGCAGCGATTACTTTAAATTTATGCGGAGAGGAGGTTTCACAACTTGGACACCTGAGTCCCTTAAATTTCCGACCGAGTTTTCCACCAAAAATCAATAAGGCATCAAGGTATTTTATTTACCCGAAGATTGAAATTGAAACACATTGATATTTTCCACAAGACTCTCGCAACGCGGGGCAGGAGTATTTATGGCATGAGGTCATTAAATTCTTAAATTGGTCAAAGGAACTCAGCTTCTGAATAGCAAGTGCTTTTTCGTGAAAGGTTGAACCAATTTTTATTCAAGCCTTATTTTCCGCTTGCAATACAATGGCTTCATGTTGGCTGAATACGATAGTGCAATGTTTGCCATGCACTCGCCTTTCTTTCCGTTCTTGCAAGGGTTAAATAAAATCTCGGAAGTGGTCGAACCGGCGCGGCGCGTCGGCAAAATTAGAACTTCACTGCGGAAGGGTAGTTTCCTGAATATTCATGCAGTTTGACTGAAGGTTGCATAAATATTAAAGAAAGCGGCCCTAATTTTTGCATTATATCTGATATTATATCTGATATCCCATGCGCATATTCTTTTCCAAAACACGTTCGAGCCAAGGTAAACGATAAATTCTTACGAAAGCAAGTCCGTTCCGTGATTTAAAACGAGCCTCATGCCTCGTGTTTAGTTTCCCATTTCATGCTTGGATTCTCTTTCAGTTTCATGCACTCCTTAGGTTTTTTTACCAATGAAAGTAATACTCGTATGAATTAAATATCATTAAATTATCAATAATGGTCTGATTTGAAGAAATGTCTGGAGACATTGAGAATTTATCATTTGCTTCGCGAGAATTCTTGGGATAGTGATGTACGACAAGGTCTCCATGACCAGGAGACACTTTGGGTTTTGATCTGTCACTCACTTTAGTATACGGATCATGATATCTTGATTACTGAGTTTTCTTTATTAAAAATCCCACATTTATAGATGTGTAAGCCTTGGGCGTACTATTTTCTCCAATTAGGGTACAACGCGTTGGGTCGGGGAGATAATAAACATCGCTCCACTCCGCCAATAACTGCGTCTTCAAATTAGAGATACTTGGAGGCTCAATCATTTCTACCCAGCTCTCTTTCGCATGCAGCGTAATGGCTTGGCTCCAACCTTCTTCATAAACCTTCGACACAGTCATGCAGAATGAACCTTGGCTCCTGCACAGCTGATAAATAACTTGCTATTGCAACAGTTGAAGCAGAAGCGTATGTTATCACTGAGTGAAAAATCTACCGAGTGTCTGAGGAGTCAATAAAATGACTTACGCTGTAGAACGTGCGTTTCATTCGCAGTCTTTAAAATAAACCATGCCTACGACTTTTAATACATTATGCCATTGTAAACGTGAAATTTTCTGGCAGTAATCCGAATTTTGTTTATTCTCTCGATTGATTAGTATTGATTTGCGCCTCATTTTATATTTTTTTTGCTGTTTTGAACACATAACTATTTTAAATGGATGTTCGAATTTGAGTATGCTTCGATCTCTTTTTTTTTCTTTTTTCTACCAAATTACGGAAAATGACTTCGGAAATATGTCTTCATTAAGAAAATTAAAATTTTAGCATTCGCATTCAATGCGATTACAGTTTTTGGAGGCGATTCCCGAAAAATACAACGCCTCTTGGTCATTTATAATGGAATCCCTACCGATATATAAGCGCACTAATACTTGGGTATTATTTGCGTAACACGTGGAACGCAATGAATTTCTCATTTGCGGAACTAAAAAATTCTTGCATATGTACTTAGAGTAGAGTTCACCATTTAGCATTAAAATAAACCATTCGGGAGTGTTAAATCTACACGAAGGATCATCGTTTTGTGCGACTTTATATATAACAAATCCCATAAACAAAGTAATCAACCCAAAGGTCGGTTTGGTAGGTGTCGGGAGGGCCACCCCGTACTAACCCCGACGGCGTGTGAAATTCACACATCAGGGTAGGGGGACCAGTTCCGTTCCCTGTGCCGGATATGGTTCCACAGGAAGATCTGGTATCCCCAAAAATCACACATCTTGGGTGTTGCTGAGGGTGCCCAGAGCGGCATGACCGGCAATCGAAACCGGGTCCTCTGGTAAGCAGTCCTACGCTCTACCTCTGCTACTGCGTCCCCAATATATATATGGATAAATATATATTATTTATTTATTAGGTAAAATTATGCACATACAGTAGGATTGCCAATTTATAGTGACACAAATTATAAATGAGCATATAAAAATGCATATTATTATTAGGTAATCTACCGGTTAAGGTAGGTTTTTGGATGGACACAACTATCAAATGCATATTTTGTAACTCCAAACAAAACCCAATCCAGCAACCTAAACTACATCAGGTTTCTCTTCATCTCTGTGCACTTCTTTCCTCCCTTCATCCCATCCAACATCCCTATCCTGTTCCTACCCTTTCCTCGCTTGCCCAAAATTCTCCCCTCTATTACCTTCTTCAACATTCCACTACCGCTCAATACGCCTTAAAAATGCATATATATAATATATATATAATTATATATATATATATATATGTTTTATTTATATATATATGCCCCTTTATAATTTATTATACCTATTTACTACTACCAAACTGACCTTCGGTTTGATTACTGTTTTTTTGTATGCCTATATAAATATATACTTATCAAAACGAAACGAAATATATGATAGCGAAAAAAATAATAATAATATATAAACGAAAAATCATATAGCTTGGGTGGAGCTGAGCGTGTCCAGAGAGGATTTTCCGGGAATCGAACCTGGAGCATGAGGCATAACCTCGTGTGTGTGTAAAAAAAATATATATATTTATTTATTTATTTATGCATACATCCCTGTATCTGGATATGAAACTTAGTTCCTTCTTTCCCCAGAGGAAGGCAGCTAGGCCATCGAAAATTCGGAATACGTGTGAGTTTCATTTGTATGTTTCTTTTTGTTTTTGTTCGCCAGCGCTATCTCGTTTCTCCATTTATTTATTCGTCTTGGTCCGAAAACAGCACTTATAATGTATTTATCTTAACAGCACTTTAAATTAATATTCACACCCGTGGTACTCTTTATTCATTTATTTATTCGTCTTGGTCCGAAAACAGCACTTTTTGGCCTTTATATCGGACAACAACACTACAGTTACATCAATACAAACTCCCAAGCCCTAGGTGGAAAAAATCCCACCCTGGCGGGAATCGAACCCTTGGATTGGCAGACGAGGATGTTACCCCGCCGCCACCCGGGCCGGCCAAAGTAAAGTGTGTGTGTGTATATATATATATATACATGTAAGTGTATATATATATATATATATATATATATATACATTTACATGTATATAGTATGTATGCTCATACACACACACACTGGTTTCATTTCCTGCAACGATCGAAAAATTATTTAAATAGTCTTTCAGACGCTGATGTTTGTCATGCGTATCCATCAATTTTCCCCGTTGATCGGGATGTGAGAGATCTAATTTTAGATTAAGCCAGCCGTTGTACCAAGCGAACGGCGACGAATGCGTGACTGGGAGAGTCCTGATTTTGGGCCCTGGCCGAAGTCGACGCCAAAGCTCCCCGACCCTTTCTCGAGGAGAGCAGGATCCCTCGCGTCGGGAAATTGAGAAAGCCTTGAGGACGGAGAGGGACCATGTGCACGGGCGGGTACACGCCTTTCACGACGTTTTGCGAAGGCGATAAGTAAGGGACGAGCAGTGGTTGGGGACCCTTGGGCGATCATGCTCGCATTGGAAAACTCCACTTCGGAAAACCTTTCTCTTTTGGCGGGCATCTGGAAGTGCCAATCCCACGGCCCCCATGGAGCCCAATAAGGGAAACACTGCCGGCTCTCCCCCACCCCTCTCTCTCTCTCTCTCCATCTCTCTCAAATCCTGCTTTTCCGCTCCTCATCTTTTTACACCTTAATCCCTCCCTACACCCACCTCCCGTTCCACCATCCCCGCACGCGCAGATAGACACCTAACCTTAAAAACTCTCTTAAAAACCCCTACTTATTCTTTTTCCGCCATCTCCTATCCTGAAATCCCCAAACCGCGTGGGAAGAGTTTTTTCAAAGCTTTTCAAGGTCCACGATCTCACACCCAATCCTCCTGCTCCTTCGCCCTCAACCCCCCACCATACACACCAGACGTACTCCTCCCCACTCCGCAATCCCCCTCCAATCCCCACCACTAACCAAAATCTCTCTCTCCTCTTTTGCGCCCTGACAGTTGAGCAGTTCCTCGCCAGGAGGCACCAGCGGTGGGGTCGCTATCGCATTGCTGCAGCGCCCTTGACACATAGCGCGCGGCGAATCGATGTGCCGGCGCTCCGGCTCTCTCTCTCTCTCTTTCCCTCTATCTCTCACACCCTCCCATCCCCTCTCGGCTCGGCCGTCCAGAGAGAAAAAGTGAAGCCCGCCTGGCGGAGTGTGATCAGTAGTTGCCCGGGAAGAGGCAAGAGCGAAACGGATATTCGCGGCGCACGGACGCAAGAAGCAGCAGCCCTCCTCGGCGCGGAAGGGTGGAATGCACGCACGGAGGCCTGCCGGTGTCAGCGGAGGAAGGACACGGCACTGAGGCCAAAAGAGGAGAGGCACGGTGGGAGTTGTAGCACCGGGTCGCGCCCGTGTTTTTCCCCGGCGGGGGGGTGCGGTGGCAGAGGTGTGACGGGAGAAGGCGCGGGGGTTCTCCGGCTAGTCGTCAAGGCGCCGCCCGTGTGTGTTGTTTTTGTGCCGTCAGTGGATGTTGGCTGAAATTGTGTATTTTTCACTGAAAACCTGTGCGACGACGGCTGGTGTGTTTTTTTGCCGGCGGATAAGACGGTGGGACGGATTCTTTTAACCGCGAAAACTAGACGAGTGCTAGAAGCGGAGGAGTTCGTCGCTGATCTTTTTGAAAATATTTTATTGACATCTTCCACCCTCACGGAGGAGAATTTTTTCATATGCAAACGCTCGAACGAGAAGGTGTCTGCAGATAAATCCAGAGGGACACACCGGAGGTGAGTTGAACAAAAATTATGTTGCCACTTTATTTTGCAATTTCCAACAGTTATTCAAACGTTGCTCCCGCCTACTTGAGTATACAGCATAAGTTAAGGGTTTCAGTTTCACGCAGTGTTGTCTTAATATTTTTTTTAACTGGGAAATCCAACGAAAATTCAACCCGGTCAATTGAATGAGGGAGGTTTCGGAAAATTTGTCAAAACTATTCTTAGGAGCAACTTTTCTTTTTTGTTGTGGTTTTCAGCATTCTCTATCCTAGGCTACTCTATCCGTTGGTCATCCACAAATCCTGGCTCGAAAAAAAAATAAAATGTCCTCCTTTTTTGTGTGCAAATGTGCCAGTTCGAGGGAAAGAGAGACAGGCACCAGCAGTGTAGTTGCGTATCCACTGGGTGCTGTTCCAAGGGGTTGCAACTTCCCCCGGGAATATCGCTTCTCTAGAAAAAAAAGCCCCACGGTTTGTCAGTCGGGGATGAGTTATGAGGTTGGAAACCCTATCCCTACCGCAACCGGTCAACATTCTCAATTCTCTTTAAAAAAAATAAGGGTTATATATTCCTTTTAGTGTGCTATCTCTTTGTGAGTTGATTAATGTAGCTGGTAGCATGCCCTCTCGAAGATAGTCCGGATATTACTCTCGGAGCCGTGAGGGATGCTGTGGATTTAGATACGAGCATCGTCTTCATTACGTTTTTATATTATGTATATACACACACACACCCACACACATATATATATATATATATATATATATATATATGTACACATACATATGAATACATAGATTATTTCGTCGAAGTAACGTGGAAGAGTTGAATAAAAACCTTTGACAGCAACAAACAAGAAAGAAAGCATAAAAAACACACGTTATTTCTGGATAATTTCCACGGAATTGAGCTCCGTCTTCTATATATATATTGTTTATATATATATATATATATATATATATATATACATACATAGGTGAATTAAAGTTTATTAATATTATAAATACATAAGCTTTGCACTTCCTCCATTTCGTCGTGCGCTCTTGAGGGAATTGATTGCAGCGACAATTTGTTTGTGACATATTTAAACCCCACAAGAAAGTTGTGAACTATCGTCTGAAACGATACGGAACACAGCCGCGAAACGAAGTTTTCCCTCGCCTATCTAGTTTCGTCACCTTGACCATTTGTCAATCAATTTACACGTTCCTGGGACATCCAGGATCCAGTGGCACTCGTTTCTTTTTGGGCGAGGAGGCAAAAAAAAGTGTCCCACCGCATTGACACCCATCGGATTCTCTCGACAATGGGAAGTCGCCAGACCATGTCGACCGCCGCCCGTTTTTTCCGATTGCGTGGACGACAATGGGGACTGCATTCATTGTTAGAGGGTGGTTGGCGTGGGAGGGGTCGGGAGTGAAGATCCGTATTTTCGCACTCTTCCCCCACCCTCTTTTACATTATCTCGTATATTTTTTTCGACGCACGTCGTGCAAATTGTTTGCACGAATCCTGTCTCTTCAGCCGCACCCCTGCAAGTTTCGTAATTTTTTTAATCTTCGCCCTTTTTTGGTGCGAACTGCTGCATTTATTTTAATTCCAATATCGTTCGTGATTCAATTTCTATGTACCGCCTTCCATTTATGGAAAACCATCCGCGTAATGAAATGGCTAAGGAACAATAAACCTTTCCTCATCTAAGAATTGACTGACCGTCTTAGGAATTGACAGTATGACTTATTTATATGGTAGGTGAAGTGTTGGGAACTTTTCACTATCCAGATACGTATGTGTTCGTGCAAAAGGTTAAAATCTAGAAGTTTGTAACATTTGTTTTTAGCTATTCCCTTAACCCAAAGTTCGTATTCATTCGTATTCGTATTTATTATCACAAGGTATGTTTAAAAAGCAGAAGTTTCTAAAAAAAATATGAACATTAAAACTTGTCCAACGTAAATCGGCTTCAAAGACATTACTTGTAAATCTCACCCTTCTCAAAAGTCACCCTTCTCCATATGTACATCATAATAAATATAGCAAAGAGTTGTGAGTCAGTCATAGTATAGAACATTGAGTCACTCGTACGGTAGTGCACAGTAGAAATCCATTTCTTGATAATTTTACGATTTTCACCTACAAAAATTGGAAATTTTTAGGAAATTCACCCCAAGAGACATCATTAAAGACGTGTCTTAGTAAATACAGGACGTGTACATGTAGTTAAGTATTGCCCCAATTGAGAGTATTACCCATCGGTATGAGTTAATAGGTTTTTAATAAGCAAATCATTCCTCGAAAAATCTACCTTTGCTATGAGTACTGCTCACCTATTTTTAACCACTCCTTCTGTTAAATATAAAACTCAAACTCTGATAATTTTTTTTTCAAATTTTTGTTCCCAGAAAGTACACCTTATTTCCATGCAATTTTTTCCACATTCATAATGGTTTGTTTTGCGCATTAAAAAACTCTAAATTTTTTAAGGCAATCATCAGAAAATTTTTCGTTTGAAAAAAAAAATATTTTTCGCGTGACTAACGACTTATCGTCATAATCAGTATTAGCATCCTAAGATTGTTTTACTGCAGTTCTCCATTCCCTATTCAGTGTTAATTCCCACGCCCCCATTTAGCTTCTCTGTTTCATGACATTCAAAAATCTCTCATTGTCTTCTTTGCGGAGTCTTCCCTTCAACTGTCCCTTCTATTACGTATTTAATCTCGCGATCTATTTATTCCTTCAAAGTGTTCAAAGCCAAAATCGTTTAAATATTGCGTCGACACATTGACCCGTGGTATCTGTTTCCCAGGGGGTTCTAGTGATGTCTGGAGGTTACCTCAGGACCTTTGAGAGCACAAGAGTCTTGTGTGGAGGAGAGCCTCCTCCCCCGGTGTCGCCCGGACCGGTGGATAGACGTCGAGAACAACTGCATGTCCATCTGTTCGCGTGAATGTGGCCGGGGGTGGGACTAAGGGGATGGGGCAGGAGGAGGAAGGGGCGTGGCGCTGGAAGGGAGGGGTTTTCGAGAGGACCACGCCGCGAGAGTTCACGTCCGTCTGCGGCGAGGGAAAGGGGGGAAATTCCCCGAGTCACGAACGATCACTATGCAGCAGTCTTCCTCTGGTGTGGGTGCGGGAGGGGTATGGGGTTGTCGGAACTGGGGAGGTGGGGTCGCGTGCGCGTCCCCCCAGGGGTCGGGAAGGGGAGATCACGTAAGGGTCTCTCGTGAATCCGGGTCCCCCTCACCCCCTTCTTTACTCTGTTCCTATCTTCTCCTCCTCCTCCCCCCCCTTCTCTTGCACAGCCTCCCCTTCCATCGCGAAAAACCAACCAATATTTGCAAGCCGCTCCCTTGGGATCGCAAAATCCTCCCCGGGGGGAGGAGGGTGGAGGAGAGGTGGAGGGGTTCACAAAGGGGATTGCGAAGAGCTACGTTTTTTGGGGGAGAGATTTGCTAAGCTTGGTCTCCAGAAAAAAATCAGGATTTTTGCGTTATCCCAACGGAGTGGGCAGGATTTTGGAGGGTGGGGTTGTGGGTGAAGAAAGAAGATGGAAACGTTCAATTTCATTGGTGGCGAGTCCTCGAGAGTAAAAGGATCATTTGCGATAGAATGAAAAAATGGAACGAAAACATAGTGACATAAAAAGTGTAGTATTAAAACTACCAAATGCATACGATTTGTTCGAATCCTCTGAAAGTCGCCATTCATATTTATTACGCTACAGATGTGATTTCAGGTTGGGATGCAGCAGCGTAGTTCCTATATCAATAAATGTTCACAAGTGATACGATTATTATTCATCTTCTCTAATCTATCGTGATTTCCAAGTGTAAACAATTACTTTCTGCCTTTAGCTTATGGCTTTGAATTTATTATGAAATTCAAGTTAAATTTTAAAAATAATTGAAAGCGATCATTTATTTTCTTAATCCACAGTTACCTCATTTACACTTTTGCTATCAGCAGCACGATATTGGAAAAAGAACTTCCATCTTAAAATTTTATATTTCTTAAATGATATGTATATGTATATATATATATATATATATTTCGCCCAGAATAAAGACCTTTATCTATATATATATATATATATATATATATATATATATATATATATATATATATATATATATATATATATATATGTAATAATTCTTCAGTCCACTGCTTCAATCAATGTTAAATTGAAAGATATTATTAGCAATGTATCTAGAAAAATTATGCACTCGATGTGCAAATGTTATATACGAGAAAGGCGTTAGTCTAAGAATATTCATTTTGAAAATGACATTGGGATCTGGTTACGGTGGTTGAATAACAAGTTGGAAAAAGTTCTTATGTTCAATTTAGGATTGGATTATTTAAATTTTACGGGTAAAGGTGATGGAGTATTTGTCTGGAGACTCATGACGTAGTTTTCTCCATTTGATTGATCGCGAATCGTTCGCGTCAAAGGAGGGTTGAAAAAAACCAAACGGGATGGAAAGTGATTTAGCGTAGTTACGTTCACTTTTCGAGTCCTAGGAGGCAGCCTCGGTTATGGCTGGAATCAAGGACCAAGAGAGTATCGACTTTGCTATCCACCAATGAATCCCCGCTTCTCTAACTCAGCTCGCAGCCAATGATCACTCTAAATTAATGCCTCATGCAGTCCAATTAATTCGCGAGTTTTAGGCCGACGTATTCGTTAAGTGTCTTGCGCCGTGATGCCTGCCTACGCAGACGGACGCGCTTGAGCGTGTGTGGGTACATGTGTGTGTGTGTGTGTGACCAAAATTAGACACCCCTCTCTGCGCCACGTGAAATTAATTCCGAGAAATGCGCGGTTAATCAGCTTCCATGCACCTTATTTCGCGTCTTGAATCCTTTCAGTCCTGCTCGTGGTGAAGTCGACGGCGTGACCGTTGCGCTCGAGCTTGCATTGTTAACGCTGTTATTCGCCGAGGCTCGGCCAGAAATCGAGATCTGGGGAGCTAATATAAACCTTTGAATTGGATAGATATCGTCCATTAAAGAAAGAACTCATCATCCGTGCACCTCGTAATTTTTTCTCATCGCCCACGTAATTGCAAAAAACTTTCTTGAGTGTGCCTGTGACTTCGTGGTCGATTCAGAGGGCAAGAGATTAATGGCATAATTATCCCTTACCTGACTCCACGCTTGAGGTGTAGGGATGAATCTTAAATATGTTGGGTGTCTGCCTTCTCCACGGGGTAAGATATTCTCCTTGGCATATATGGTCATACGTGAAAGAAATCTTCGGAGGAACTGCTGCTTGGAATACATATTACTGTTTCAAATGTTTGTCTTTGTGGACATTTTTCTCTCGTTGCTGCTTTAGATTTCAGCTTTATTTAGAGATTTACCGATTCTCGGAAGAGTGGATGAATTTGACAATAAATTATTTGATATTTTTAGCATAGAGTTTTCCTTTTTGTGAATTAAGTCCTGGATTTTAAAAAGGTCGCCTCCCATGTTTCAGTTGCCACATTTCATGAGTAGTCTCTCCATGAGTCATTTCCCTAATTGCTTAACGAGATTGAGTGAGCTTTGAACAGTGCTAGGTAATACCGGCCAAACTTGGTAGTTCAATGGGTAGAGAGCTCTGCGTACTGACCAGTGTGTCAGTTTTCAAACCTGGGCTACGACTTCTGGCTGTCCATCTTAAATTCAAACTCTAGGGTTTTATGGATGGCCGAACTTAGTGTGAAGCCATGGAGGACAAGGGAAAGGAACTGATCCCCGTACCCTGAATCTGAATGTGAGAATTTCTCGCATCATAAGATTCGTTCTCAATTCAGAATGGGCTGCACTATCACCCACCAAAACTAATTGCCATACTGTGGGGCTGTAGCCTACGCAATAAGGGTTAATTAATAATCAATCGGCGATTTTTAAAATGAAAAAATATTAATATAATGCACTTAAAGAAATGTATCGACCCTCCTAAGTTCCGGCACTAAGTTTCAGTAAATGTCGAAGCCTGCGTTGGACTATAAAAAAATTGTAATTTTACGAGTGTATTTTTATTTTGAAAATTATTAATAAGTTCCGCAAAGTTTTGCTCGAGACATTTAAGCATAAACGCTATTTCTCGTTCAAAGGGATTAACAGCATATTCACCAGCTCAAAACTATTTCCAACTTTTATTCGGTTTGTCTTGCATCGAAATACTGCTCTTATTATTTGGAAGGTAGTAAAATCCTGGTTAATTAATTTAGTTGGAATCTAAACATATTTTCCCCATAATTAATCCTGGAATTTGTGTCCTTATTGCTTAGCAATATCTGTTAGTTAGCTGCCTGGCGGAATGCATCATCGACCTGAATTCTTTCCTCATTGATTGGTAGTTGAAAGATCTCCGCATCATCCCAGCCTAAATGAGATCATTTCTGAAAAGCGCAGCAGAACCTACCGTGGGGAGTTATTTTGAAGGATTATCGGCGCACTTCATCAATAAAGAGAGGAGATGATTAAGGCGGTCCTTCGGTGTCGCTCCTCTCAAGGCCTTGTCTGGAATTTTTTCGATGCTTTACAAGTGGGCGTCTTATCCGCGGTGATCGTAATTATATAACTGATTAGCATTCCCACCCTGTTATCCTCCGAATACATAGTTGAGGGCTGCCTTACCCAGCTCCGTGGAGATGCTGAATAATTAGTGCCCATGGAAATGTTTTATCGGTATTGCTTTGTGTCACGAATGAACCGCGAGGACAATTTGAAACGCTTTGCAAAGATTTTTCTTTGAAGTTTACCTTAGGTGACTTACCGTGAATATTCCCGCGTATTTACAATTAGCCTTTCTGATGCGAAATAGAAAAGTGAAGAAACACCGTGTTCGTAGTATAATTTTAAGTATGAGTACAATGTAGAAAACTTTTTAAAATTGATCGGTAGGCATCCGAGAAGTCTCGTTGATAGATTTTTACTTATCTTTCAATTTCCGTCTCGTATGTAATTATGTTATAGTTTTATTCACAGTTTATGTACATTGTTATAATTGGCTGAAGTAATATTTCGGGGACAGTAGTGGGTATGCCGAAATGAGATTATCCTATTTTCTCACGAAAGCCACATTAAGTACTTGCATTATCCCCTTTAACAGCAAGTCCGATCGTTGCCCTATTTAGTGTTTCAGCTGGAAAAATAGTTCAATATCGACCAATCTCCATGAACGTTTCGGAAGAAACTCATTTTTTATGCCCTATTGTCTCTTTCCTCCTTATTTTGAGCCTTTACTTGATTATCCGTGCATAATATAGTGATGAAATATTTTTAATCGTATGCTCTCTGAAAATCTTGCAACAGATCACACAGCCATAAAAGGTTTTCGAGTTATGAGGGTGGATTATTGCGAAAATTTACTTGATAATTAAGTAAATTTCGCGGTATTCGGTTGGGTAACCTGTCTACCTGCTAATCCAAAGGTCGCAGGCAACTTTGAATATGGATGTTGTATAAAACCTGATCCTGGTTGTATAAAATCTGGGCCTTTTGAGATTCTGATTAGACTTCAATTTAATGTTGGGCTTATCGGGATCCCAGGGTCACTCAGGTCAGGGGTTTCCGGAGGTCAAACATCTTGTTACGACAACTAAACAGAGTATTGGCATGTTCGGATTGGAAAGTTCAGCGTTAACTTGGTAACTTTGACCTCATTATCAGCAGTAAACACTTGTTATCTTAACCCGGGTAATAATAATCAACATGGGTATCAAAGAATACCATCAGTATTCGATGTGAAGTTTGAATTGTCAGCACGTTCTGTTTGGAAATTGTATGTATTCTAAATTTGTCCCCCCCGGGAATCCCAGTTGAAATGCAGTGTGAGATTTGGTTTACGCCACTGCTTTTTTTTTTTGAGAAAAACAGCGTCTTTTTAAATAGCTCGGAAACTTGGTCATTGTGGCAAGAGGATGGAGAGATTAGAGGATTTTGTCGAGTTTGGGGGTAGATTGAAGAAAATAAAATGGATGGGAGAGAAAAGAAACGATGACTTTCTAGGCGTGGTAGGCTATGTAAGACTGGAATAGAAATTGTAGTATTGGGGTAAAGAGATATATCTTAAGGAATCCCAGTTGAAATGCATTGTCAGATATGCCTCGCTGTCTTTTTAAGAAAAACAGTGTTGTTTTAAATGGCTCGGAAACTTGGTCATTGTAGCAAGAGGATGGAGAGATTAAGAGGGTTTTGTGGTTGGGAAGGGGGGGGGAAATTGAAGAAAATAAAATGGACGGGAAAGAAAACAAACAAAAAATTTCTAGGCTTGGTAGGGCAAGAAAGACTGGATGAAAAGAATTAGCATTTTGGATAAAAAATTAAGGGATGTGGAAATTGTGCAGAGCTCAAGAATGAGTTATTGTAGTGTAATGTAAAGGGTTTAAGGATAAAGACATTAGTTATGGCTTAGGAATAGATTAATATGTAGTGTCAGGGCTCATAGTTAACCTACCCTACTCCGACGACCACTGATAGTAATAACACTTGCCGCAGGGCTACAGTACTAAAAACGGAATAGGTTCTGTCATCGGTTTTAAAATAAGTATTAAAGATCATTGAAAGGCGTAGATGTTTACTTCAATTGCCCTTAGCTAAATCCGGCATTCAAATAATAGCTCACACAGATCTATCCAAAGGCCTTGAGCTCAAACCCCAACGCGTGTATGGATATTTGTGTTGCTGAGTGCGGCAGGAGATTCGTACTCGTGAAGGGAAACGAACTGACTACAATCTAACCAGAGTGACAATAATTTTACGTACAATTTAAGAGATTGCATGGGGGTAGAATATTCGGAGTCCGTGGGTGACGTTGACAATCCCATTCCTCCTCAAGAAACAATCGAAAGGTTGGTTTTTTCTATAAGTGTCGGCAGAACACACCCCAAACTAAATCCTAAGGTGTGTGAGAGAGAGGTCCCAATGAGGGCGGAAGTTCCTTTCCACGTGCAATCACTTGGTTTCCATGGGATTTCTAATTTCCAGAAGAGTAACACTACTTTCATTACAGATACATTACCTTTATGTCCAAGGATATTAAGCGAGACCTTCAGGTGAGCAGCCCAACGTTCTGTCAACTAGGCTATCTCATCGTCCGTTAATAATTTTCAATATACACACAAATAGGAAAGATGATCGAATCTTGAGCATAGAAGAGGGATAGGTGCTTTTAATAGGAACGCTTGAACGAATGATTTGGAGCACAGGGAAGGGACCCAAAATAGTATCTCCTTCATGCTTGGAAAAGCAACTATTGATAAAGGCATTACCTTGGAGAAATTAGATCATATACCGGAAGCGCGCCTGATTTCACGATTCATCGTCACTAGGCAATCTAAAAAACCATAAACACAGTAATCAACCCGAAGGTCGGTTTAGTAGGTGATGGTAGAGCTCACCCATGTACCAAGCCCGACGGCGTGTGAATATTCACACATCAGGGTAGGGGGGCCAGTTCCTTTACCTGTGCCGGTTATGGTTTCCCAGGAAGATCTGGTACCCGAAAAATCAACTAGCTTGGGTGGAGCTGCAGGTGCCCAGAGTGCCTCGCCCGGGAATCGAACCCGGGACCCTCCGGTCAGTAGTCCAACGCTCTGCCCACTGGACCACCGCGACCCTAGGCGATCTAGTTGACATAAAAATTAAATCGCATGCGGCTGTCTCCTTGTTGCCGTCTTATTTATTTGAACCGACTTTGGCAATAATTACTAGTCGTGGATTCTTAATTACTCTACGTCCTTGAAAAAATGTGTAGCTCACTCATATTTTTTTAATGATATTTTGTCTCATATGTCCGAAGGTCGCGAAGCGATCCTAATCTGTCCGATATAATTTCTATCTATCCTCTGCGAGCGTTATATTTTTTCCGTATTCTCAGCTCGCTTCGAAAAGTTTTCCGAATTTCAAGCGACTTGTCGTTCTCGAGCAGGCGGATCACGTGGGGGGACACGACCATTTTGGGATCAACCTTCTTCTTTTTTTCATAAAAAAATGAAAGGCACGGAAAACTGACACGAGGGAATAGATCCAGACTTGGAGGCAGCCCGCGGAGAATGCGTAAGCGCAGCGGCGCCGGTGGATGTCAGGCATCCCAAGTCCACGCCGCGAATTCACCTCACAGTCTACAGCAGGGGATGTAAGCACCAATGGAAGGATTTCTGGAATGGAAAAAATGTGGTTTTAAGAAAGGGATTTGATAACTGGAGGAACATTTTAGTTGTTGATATTGCGTATGTTTTAGCGAGGACAAAGAGTTTTGTGAGGCCCGAAGTTCATTTTTTAACGATGAGGGTAAAAAATAAGGAAAACTTTACACTTCCACATGACCAAATATAAGTTTACCAGCTAGTCTAAATCTGAAACATACCAGAAATCAGGGAGTGTGGCAGGGGATGATTGAGATACAGCTAATATCCACATTTCATAATACCTATAATTTAGCTTGTGAGCTAGTAGAAAATTAATGAGATGCCAACGAGAATAGTAACTGGGCGTACAAGCAGCCATATAGTCAGTCTATTATTCTAGTTTTAGCAAGGCCTCTTTGGATGAGAAATGCGCCCTATCTGTTAGTAAAAGTTTTCAAAGGTTAAGAGCAATTCGCGTAAATGACAGCGAGCTAGAATATCTATCTAACAATTCGTCCTATGGGCGTCTTTCATGAGAACTTTTTTCTCTTTTCTAGCGTGATAGAAATGATATTTTTAACCCATTCCTTCTACAGTCATCTTTTTGATTTTATTTTTAAAATACAATCTAAGACTATGTTGGTATGATGGTGTTTGTTCTTCGTTTTTTACATCTTCAGAAAAGCTATGTTTCCTCCCTCCGTAAGATTAACCGATAGTTAACATTCATTTTTCAAGTGTTTTCAACATAATTTCCTTTTAAAATCATTCAAAACTTCTATTCGTACCTCATTTGATGGAATTGACAGTGGATAGAGAAGAATGGAGGACTCTAGTTACCCATTCTTGGGATTTAAAATACTAATGATGAAGTATCTCAGTCCTAATTTCTCATCAGGTCAGAAATAAAGAAATATCCATTAGGGTTTTACCTGACAGCAGTGTATTTTTCTGTAATTTTTCGCAGAAATGTTTTCGCCTTCTCAAACTTAATTCAAGTTTGATTAAGAGTCCTAGTGCGGACTGCCGACATTCAAACAGTAGACTGCTCTCGTGTTTTTACTTCCCCGTGTGTACGAGGCCCAGCTGGAGTAGAATTGACAGTCGGGCGATTAAAGTGATTGGACTGTGTATGTGGGCCAGTACGTTCAGATGTTTTCAAATATTTCCGTCTAACGTTTAATCCTTCGGGATCTCACAATTCTCAGGTCTGTCTGATCTGTGTGTTAGGAGCTCCAATGCCACCGCGTCCTCCGCTGAGGCCTACCGGCCGGTGGCGACCCTACCGAGAGACTGTAGGTGGATGATATACTTAGTACGCCAGGCCCTCTTTCCCGAAAAGGTCTTTTTGTCGCGCGAGAATCTCCTCCCCCTCTTTCCCCATCTTCTCTCCCGTCTTCCTTCGTCCCCGCCCCACTCTCCCCCGCGGCTAGACTTATATAGGGAGCATTGGCAAACACATCGATACATTGGAGTTGATTTTTTTTCATCATATCCCTCCCACCTTCCCTCCCTCACTCACTCTCCTTCTCTCTAAAGAGCAACTTGCTCGGCAGGTTCCTACTACATTCCAGGCCCAACTACGGGCGGAAGGGTTGCTCACTCACTCACTCACTCACAGAAGGGGCCTGCCTTCCCCGCCCTCCTCCCCAACCCCCTTTACCATCCCCCTACCCCCTCTCTCTCCCCCCTACTCTCTATTTCCTCTCCCCCCCCATCTTCGTCTGCTTGTCTGTGTCATCTTCCCTTCGCCCGGCACCCTGTTTCACTCTCTTAAGGGCCGAGCTTGTGTGTGTGTATATATATATATATATTGTGTGTATATATGTATATATATATATATATATATATATATATATATATATATATATATATATATATACACATATAATGTGTACCAAGATAGCCCTAGCGAACAAAAACACAGAAATACACAACAAAGAAACTCACACGTAATCACAATTTTCGGAATATGTGTGAGTGAGGGGTTTGGGTTAGAGATGGTGGGTGAGGAGAGGGGTTTGTTGAGAGAAATCTTATGGAGGCAGGAAAGATGGATGAAAGGCGTATTGAGCGGTAGCGGGATGTTGAAGAAGGTAATAGAGGGGAGAATGTTGGGCAAGCGAGGAAAGGGCAGGAACAGGATAGGGATGTTGGACGGGATGAAGGGAGGAAAGAAGTACACAGAGATAAGGAGGGACCTGATGATTGCTGGATTGGGTAGGTTGCTGGATTGGGTTTTGTTTGGAGTTACAAATATATATGTATATATATAAATATGCGGGTCGCGGTGGTCTAGTGGGTAGAGCGTTAGACTACTGACCGGAGGGTCGCGGGTTCGATTCCCGGGCAAGGCACTTTGGGCACCTGCAGCTCCACCCAAGCTAGTTGATTTTTCGGGTACCAGATCTTCCTGGGAAACCATAACCGGCACAGGGAAAGGAACTGGCCCCCCTACCCTGCCCTGTGTGAATATTCACACGCCGTAGGGCCTAGTACTGGGTGAGCTCTACCATCACATACTGAACCGACCTTCGGGTTGATTACTGTGTTTATGGTTTTATATATAAATATATATGTATAATATTTTTTAATGTATTATATATATATATAATATTTTTAATGAATAATATATTTATATATATATGTACAACAATCTTTCTACATATCTATTCTGCCAAATATCTAGAAAGATTTTTGTGTTTTTCTTTGTCCCATCGAAAGAGTCATACGATATTGCAATGCATCCCTAACGAATCTTATTAGGCATCGCGCCCCATGACGTCATGCAATCTAGCAATGCAGATTAAGCAATATAATTTCGATTCTGCGATGCGTAATTGGGTCAAGTGACTTCATTTTCCGATATCGGCCGTCGATGCAAAGAAAAAATTCACAGTTGGGAGGATATCTACATCTCTGTGTCACGCACTGTCAGAAGTCACGGTGGATGGGCGTTAGAAAACAAGTGTGTGACGTGCATGTGACGTACCAATACAATTTCCGGACCAATTCACAGATGTTACCACCGAGTAATACACTAATGATTGTTTAATTTTATCAAGAGGTTAAAAAAATACGTACAATGGGCATTATAAAAGTTATTGCGATATATGAGTGCTATAATTGAAATGGAATTCATTGGAGTTTTTTGCATGGGAATTTCCGCGTGTTAAGTTTACATGGCCCTGTTCACTGTTCATATTCTTGCATCGCATCTCTCCTTTCATCTCTCGGTCCCCACCGTTGCTCCATTTTAAAATGCACGGGTCGCGACCCTTCCTTTCATCCCATCTCTCCCTTCCCTGAAATAGCCATTTCAGTGGGTCGCTGGAGGCTCATTAGCGAAATGGGATTGCGTTTCTGATCGCGAAACATGATTTTTTTTCTTCGTCCCCCTCCCTCCCCCCCCAAATCCCCGTTTCTTCCTACATCCCCCCACTTTCATTACCTCCCTCCCGTTATGTTCAGTTTCTCTTTCTCTCCCTTCCATTCCTTTTATTCCCCGAGTCGGGGTAAGAGGAGGAGTTTTCGGGATTGAAAAATTAAGCCCGGAGAGAGAACCAAAGCTTTGAACCGCCTCTGCCTCGGACTACCCTCTTGTTCGTGCCCGCTCTTTGTCGTATCGAGCGTGGGATTTATTCAACGCCCTAGTTGTTCGATCTCCGAGCGTTGAGAGCCCGATTCTCATGCCTTTCAATGCCTTTTAAGTGCCTTTCATGCGATATTAACCAGGCGGGCACACCAGAATATAAAAATCCATAGGGATATCTGGGAAAAAGATCTTTTTGTCGTCGGATGGGGAAAAAATATCGTCACGTTGAGCTCGTGTTCAAATAATATTTCGTAAACTCTTTGTCGGAACGGATCGTGTGTTTACCCTGGAGATGTAATCTTGCCGATCCAAGTTATCCATGTTTTTCAGACGACGAATGCTCTTTGGTGGTATAGATCTTATTTCGCTTCGCTATTCGGATAATTTTATTTCATTTTTACCCCACCTTGCAAGATTAACTATTGATGTATCAAAAACCCCTTTAAA
Source organism: Hetaerina titia (assembly GCA_037158775.1). Taxonomy (NCBI): domain Eukaryota; kingdom Metazoa; phylum Arthropoda; class Insecta; order Odonata; family Calopterygidae; genus Hetaerina; species Hetaerina titia. The sequence goes on along the minus strand of CM073772.1, from coordinate 42,361,264 downwards.
AAAAGCGAGGTTAATGAAGAAAATTTTAAGTATCCGTTTTTTTAAATTAGCATTCATAGTTTTCCTTAAAAAAATGTAAAACTATCGTTGCCGTCATGTAAAATCTTTGATTAGCCTTGAAGAGACATTCATCTCAAATAATTTTGTTGTACATATTTTTTTCCTCTTTGCATATTATCAGCTCTTTTGATTGGTCCAAAATGAGCAATAATACTTACTTTAATTGGAAATATTCGTTTCTTGTTTGTTTTTTTGCGTCGGAACATGTTCTACTAGCAGCCTGATTAATTATTTTGGTTTAAAGTATAGGTTGACCTTCTGTCTTGCCAGTTTAATACTTCAGCGACAGAGGCCACTTTAATTAACATTTTTATAGTGAGCCCTTCTTGATAATTGGCCCCCTTAAACCTGACTAAGCGGAGTCTTCTAATCAAGTTTCCGAATGCAGCGTTTGTTTCCTGCTTTAATTGCAAGGCAGGTGGCAGAAAACGTCGGAAGAACTAGGCGTACGGAGAGAGAAGTTCTTTCGGTTGGCAGTTGAAATTGGGTAAAAATGAATTAGGACTCAAGGAATTGGTCACAATAATGACTTCCTATGCAGGATAGGTCGTCAAACTTGCTTGTTACCGTCCTATCCTACTACGTTTTATCTAATATTGTGTAATCTCATTCTCATTGAATAAAATGATTGATTCTTTAATTGTACGTTTTCAACGAAAGATGCATATGCCTGTATATAAAGTAAGAATTTTCAGTATGACTTATTTGCCATCGGAAATATTTTTATATAGGCGTATATTTTAGTGGCACAATCTGGATGGCGATCATGGAAGCAGAAACATAAGTTATTCAAAATCTTATTCATGCATACGATACGACGCTTCAATCAATTCTCTTTTGAGGTCATGCATAGTCTCAAAAATCTGTTTAGGATTTTTCAGAATGTTCACAGCCTTTTTAATAATTTCTTCCCTACTGTCTCCTCTATCCTTGCATATTTCTTGCGCCTACGTCACAGTGACGCATTGTTTCACACGAGCATTCAAAATCTCACCCGCTGGAATCAAGTCTTTTCCTTTTTCCGTGTTATGCAGTGCGGAAAGTAATTGCCGTAAGTTTTGGAAAGCATCGTTTCATTCGTGGTATTCAGAAATCTTTTTATTACATTTATCGAACACGCCCTCACGCTAAAACACGCCTCGGGAAATCATTTCGCTTTTTTTCTTTACTTTTCGCCGTCTCGTTCCGCCGGGTTACCAGGGGTATAAAGAGGCAAATCCCTCTCTCCCCTTCGTACCCTCGTTGGATGCTTGGAATTCGATAGGTATTTCAGGGTCTGGAAAAGTAAAATAAATTAATAATAATAAATCCTGCGAAACGTTAGCTCATATATTCGATATGGATTTCGCTCCATCGCGCGAAACTAGAATTTCGGTCAAATGCTTCGGTTAGGCGGTTGTCTTGACTCCTTGAACATGGTAACCCCCTAAGGAATTCGTTTCCCCTCCTCCTCTAATCGATCGCTGGCTACGCCCCTCAGTGGAAGTTAACCCGACGCACAAGTGCCTACTTAAAATGGGAGTATGCCGTAGTGTGTTAATGGCATGCGTAAATGCCGTTCCATCAATTTCCATTTTAGCGTGCGGGATCGGTGGAAACGTCGCCGGCTGTTTATTCACTTCGTCGTCTTTGGAGGTCGCACCGCAGAGATCCTTGCGGCTGGCGTACTTTTATCGCGCCGCTGTGATTGTCTAAATGAGGCACGAGGCGTTTGGCGCAGCGGAGTGTTTTCGACTGAAAACCGGATTTCCCGTCGTCTTAAATCGCCACGAGAGTTCGGTCTCATCGGACTGCGTGTCGGTGACTGAGGACATTCTCGAAAGACAACGAGCAGCTCGGCACTCGATCTCGTTCATCTCTTGGCTTTCATCTCAGGGCTTCTTGTTAATGCGACCATGGCGATGGCGGAGAATTTTGTCTCGCGAGGAATTTCAGAGCATTCCCTTTGCCTAAATATTACCCCATTTGGAACAACTTCTAATGTTTATTTTTTGCTTTATTCCTGTCCGTATGAGCTTGCTCGGATTTTTCTTAAACTAATGCGTGGGAGTGAACGACAACTTTCATCAGGGATTAGCCTTCCTGTTGATTTGACGTTGTGATGAATGAGAATGTTCCCATCCGTCTGAGGTCGCCTTGTTTAGCTGGAGTTATTTCCATAAAGTTGGATGAAAGTTTGCACCAAAATTAGTTTGTATAATAGCTTTTTTCTTTAATTACGAGAAACGGACTATAATGATGTTTTTGTAGTAGTGGAGGGGATGATTAGCATTGCGTCGTGCTACAAGGTCATTAAATATGAATGATGTGTTCGGCTGACTTGCCCTGCACGTAAATGGTCCAAAATTTTACCTTCTCTTTTATCTTTGATGTCCTCGACAATCCGTGTTGTAGTCGTTTGATATTTTAACAATTCTGCATAAATTAGTGGATGTTTCCGTAAAGCTTGTTTTGTGACTGGTCGTCATATGTTTCGTGTGAAAGATGGGTATTGTGTGACATGTCTTGGGATATGTTTAAGCTCAACAAAGGAAGAATGAGCAAACGTATGTCCCTGTATTTCCGAAATATGTTTTTCGTGTTTATTTCGAGTAAGTTTTTGTGGTTTATTATCAGTGAAGTCCCTTTCAACTAAAAAAAAGCTCGAAATTTGGTATGTTTTTTTTAAAGGTTAAATATTCGCATTGTTCTTCTTTCATGGGGTTGGCATAAAATGATTTCCAGGAAGCCAAAAATAAACTTTTATTGAAATAGTTTTTCATCAAAGACCGGAGAATCCTATTCAATCCCTAAATTGGCAACAATATACTAGGCGGGCCCCTTACTGTGTTCTAATCCTGGTTGAGTGAATGGCCTCTTTCCGCGAGGAGCATGAAAAGCCCTTGGAACGTTTGGGACTGTCGGGCCCCCGTCCTCCCCTGATTCAAATTAGTGACGCTTGGTATTTCAGGGGCCGCAAGACTCGGTCGCATTCCCGTCCAGCTCCTCCGCCGGTGTATCATCGGCTATTTCTGTCTTCGTTTTCATTCATTGGATTCCTTTTCCTTTTCTCTCTCATTCCAAAATCCTCTTCTTTCTCTTTTCCCTTCTTTCTTCGTTTTATATTTGTCTTCCTTCCTCTTGAGGATTAATTCGTGCCTCGTATCGCAGCACAGAACTGCCATGCCCTCTTCGACGCACTAATGGGCAGCAATGATTGGAATCGATCGTTGGGCGAACGTTATGTACGACTGTGGGGAAATTTACGTCCAATTTATGACCAATCGGGGTCGCCGTAGGTGCGTTTAGCAAGGGTTTTAAGATGGGATTCAAGGGGGGAGTGAAGGGAGAAGTTACAAGAAGCCCCCCTCTAGAATTTCTGTGAATGAATATATTATATTTTTTGCTAAGGCCCTCGAGTTATAATTACATCCGCATAATTTATCGCGTTTAGAATTAACCACAGTTATCAATCCGATGGTCGGTTTGGTAGAAGACGGTAGAGCTCACCAAGAACTAAGCCAAACGAGGAGTAAAATCATACATCAGGAGGGATATTTCCTCCTACCCTGATTCTTCCCAGGGAAATATGGCATCCAAAAAAGTCACATAAAAGGAATTCAATTAGATAATATTCTTTTTGCGAGTATCTTGAATGATAATGACTATCGTTTTCTGCGGGTAATATTCAGAATTTTGCCGGGAAAACAAAATCCTTTTGTCGTTTTAATGACTAGACAATTTCCCTCAAATTCTCACTGTGTCCTCTATGCCAACCAATGCAATGCGGGGGAAGAATAATTCCCTCGGTGTCGGCATTAGACTCGTTCATTTGTATCCATCCAGGCCGTTAAGTCGTGCATGTAATCTTCGTGTCTCGAGCGGCTCCCATCCCCGAGTCGCTCCCTTCAGAGATTAAAATATTCCGGATCGAGCAAAGGCGCGAGAATGCACACTCTCGCCCGAGAAGAACTTTCGTGGACCGGTCACGCGTGCACAGGATCGTCCGTGATTTTGCAAATTGGAATAAGTTGAAAAAAGTGCAAAAAGAGCCGAGTGCCTGTGTACGTGTGCGGTGAAAGTTTTGAGGAAAGGAGGCTGCTTCACATTTAGTCGGACCACACACTGGATGAGCGTCAAGCGTTTTGGGCTCCACCCAAGAATACCTTGATCTCTGGATGAGATAGGGAAGCCGGATTCGTCATAAATCGTCCGCAGGGGCGCAAGTCGGGGTCGGTGGAAGTCACGGTGACAGACGGACGAGTGTGAGGAGGTTATTGCCGGGAAATTGCTCGGGGTTTCTAGCCATACCTCGCCAGAATAGTGCACTTAGAAGTCAATCAGTGGGCGGAATCAAGGGAGAGTTCGTGTGTGCCTCTCTATTTAGTCCGTGCCATGATTTACTCGCTTATTAATCTGAGGACGTCTGCGGTCGTAACGTAGAATCCAAAGCGTATTTGAAGCGCCCATGTAAGCGGAGTAACAATCTGGCTGAATGTGCAGGTATATTGGTCGTGCACAGAAAAATTGCAACAAATAAAAAGACAAAACTTGGCTACGTCCAACTTACAACTTTCTTGTGCATAATCAAAGGCCAGAGAATTATCCAAAAGCTACTTTCGTCACTAATACCTTAGAAAGGTGCGTGTCATGTTTCTGCTGCCTTGTTTTGAGAATTTCCTCGGAAAACATGACTAACGTAATGAGATAACTAAACAATTCAAGTCTGATTCGAACTTCATTCTTTAGAAACGGAGTACAAAGTGGAGGCTAGATAACTAACACCTCGCACTAAATTCATTAAGTTAAACGATACCAATGATGTTTGATTGTTAGACAATATTTGCCAACAGCTGGAAATCGCAACGTCCATGGGTTATTATTACATTTCGTTAAGCATATGTAGTCATTTGTTCATGTCCTAGTGAATTTTTCGTGTTATATGCTTTTAACTTTTTTAAAATTTTAATGTCTACCTGCCCTTAATACTCTTTTAAGTGAGCAACGTTTACCTGTTTTCTCTTTCATTGAGAAATAAAAGTACGTGTGTTGTGAATTTCCGGGTTGGACGCCACCCAGCAATGCTTTCGATCATTATTTTAGTTTGGGTATCACGAGCACCGGAAGGTTGTAGCGACGATAGAAGTTAAGACTCTGCCCACGCAGAAGCTCCCTTGGAATTATCGGGTTCGTGAACATAGCATTCATCCTTGGCGTGTTCTATATCGATTTCATTCGTCGTTAAACGTGGTTTTCTATAATTTCATTTCCTGTTCCGCCTAGTTACGTAGGGAAAGTAACCGCATGAGAGTCACATTACTAAATAACATCTCTGTGCGTTTAACTCTTCTGACAACCTCCGTTTAAGCAGGTGGATTCACATGAAAGTTTATTATGCTTTATGCAGTAATTCTAGGACTGATCGTTAAGTTTCATTGGGCATTCAGCGGTGTTCCCACACTCGATTTACAGAATTACCGTTCCCCCGCCAATGTTCTCGAATTGTTGCACGACATGGCAGACACGTTGGTGTAAGAATTTGGAAGTTTTTTTTATTTAGCAACTCTTTAAGATTTAGTAGTCGATGGAATTATATTTGCATTGCGTGCACCTATGCGAATGTGTTTGGCAAAAGCGTTAGGGACTTCATGAATAAAGCAAATCCGTCAACACCCTTTTGTTCGTATTCATGTGTCTTGGAAATAGATTAATGCCACTGGATCGCACGCGTTGAATACCTGAAACAAAAATTTCTCACTCACTCTTTCTCTTGTTATTACTCATTGTCTGATGTTATCTAGTCTATCTAGGCAGTTGTTGCCAGCATGTGAAGTGGATGATAATGAATTCCTTTTTGGTTGACAATTTAAAATCGATTATATTATTGAAACACTTCATGATTTATTGCATGGATTATTCCTAATCTTTAGTTGGTATTAATCGTATTTTATTGAAAGAAACTCTACCTTGAATTAATAATTCACGCATCATATCTCTGCCGCGTAACATTTATTCTGAGGAAATGTGAAACCAGCGTTGTTATTACGGATTTTGCTGAACATAAATTCAAGAGCGGGATTCCTCTGGAGTAGGCATACCACGAGTTAAATACGGATTCAACTTTAAGTATCCTGTACTTGCCCTTTGACATGCTTCAGTGCAGGAAGGGTATCTTCAATGTTGTCTAATTGCCATTCCGTATAATCTCTTATAACTATAAATGTGTAGTAAATCTGGTTAAACCACTCACTTCTCACAATTGAATGGCAACTACGTAAGCACGTATGCAAATTTTCGGAGCGCAAGCCATTAAACCTGTTGTGCATTTTGATAAATGTACGCTGTTCTGCATGCAGAGATGTAATTAATCCTCTACCCACCCAAACAATCAAGGCCGGTTTTCGTAGGTGTGTTGGAATAGAACTCCCTGGCAGTCGAACATAATTGTACGTGAATTTCAAGGATCCAAGGGAATCAATCTCCTTTCCTTGGACTATCTGCAATGTTTCGTTAACCACAAACATTGAGCAATTGGATTTTTAGGTGAGTAGCAGTATAACGTCGGCGGTAACTGAGCTCAGGATCAGTCTCAAGTCATTAGCCGTGTAGTCTATTCTCTTGACTACCGCACCCATCAACCATTCTACAACAGCCCATGTTGTTCAGGAGAAAGAGAACGTAGAGTTTTCGGTTAGATGGAAGGGATCAACTGTTTATATACATGTGTGTGTATGTATGTATGCATATATATCTATTCATATTATATGTAGCATATAAGATGATTTAGAATCACTCACGAGAGCAATATAACATCTGGACGGTGCAATAGAACTCAAAAATATGTATAGAAAACACGGAAAAGGACACTCAAAGTTGAGAAAGCTGAAGCTTTCAGTCTTCCTCAGGTGAGAATGAGACAGGTAAAAGTCTTAACTAAAGAAGGCTGAAAGCTTAAACCTTCTTAAATGTGACTGTCCTTTTACGTGTTTTCCATTCATATTTTTGTTCGATTGTGCCGTCCAAGTGATATTTATATGTGTGTATATATATACAGATATATATATATATATATATATATATATATATATATATATATATATATATATATATATATATATATATATATACCATTAACACAATAATCAATCCGAAAGTCGGTTTGTTAGGTGATGATAGAGCTCACCCAGTACTAAGCCCGATAGCATGTGAAATTCATTCATCAGGGTAGGGGGACCAGTTACTTTTCCTGCACCAGTTATGGTTTCCCAGGAAGATCTGGTACCCAAAAAATCACATAGTTTTGAGTATATATGTGAGTGTGTGTAAAATAAAAAACTCGTAATATATATAGATGATGCGGAAGTACTCACGAGAGCAATATAACTTTTGGACGGCACAATATAACACAGAATAAAACAGATAACACGAGTCTGAGCTGTAGAAGGCCGGAGTAGGCCGAAAGCTCAAATTATCTACAGTGTGAGTGTCCTTTTACGTGTTATCTGTTTTATTCTGTGTTATATTGTGCCGTCCAAAAGTTATATGTGTGTGTGTGTGTATTTCCCTCCTGCCACCCCTCCAGTCATGCTTCGTTCACCCTCCGCCCAGCGATGTAGTCTGTCGAAGAAATAAAATCCGCGGAGGTGTCGATGTGATGGAATCGCACCTGCTTCGCGTCTTAGCTCACCGCGCATCCGCATGCTCGCCCTCGGAGTAAGTTACCGTCTTAGTTTCCATGCATTCCTGCGCTACCCAAGAGCGAGTTCGCTTTGGGGCGGGGCGCGGGGGATGCGGAAGGGTTAGCGGGGGGGGGGAGGTTGAGAAGTATTACGGAGTCTGTTTTATGAGTCACATTCCACCGGAGTTGAGTGAAGAGGGTAGACCTTGAGGCGTATGTGCATACATATACGTATTCATCCCCCCCCCCCCTTTTCCTCATCTCCCGAGAGAATTTATTAGCGCCGTCTCATTCCGCCGATGACTCGCGGCGTTGGCTCTGGGCTTCCGCTTCCTCGGCAGGACGTGATGACATGCCCCGGTCGTCCGATTCGAAGCGGAGCGCTGAAAATCTGAAGTCCGGAGTGAATATTTGAAGTGTGTGCCTCGGGTCGCGAGGGGCGAGGTGGGAGGAAGGGAGGAGACAAGAGTTCTCTCTTTAACGAGGTTCGAGAAACGAAAGGGGAGCTCATAAGGCGCGCGTGCATTAATAATGGGTATTGACGAAGTTTCTTTTCTGAAACAAGGTCGCGAAGGTGGGATGTCGCCTGCGGAGCGACCGCAGCGACACCCACCGAAAGATCCAGTTATGAGACGAGACGACTTCGGCACATTCCCAACGGATAAGTTCTTTCAAAAGTCATACCAAAATAAATGAATGGGGAAATGTAATGTTTTCCCGAAATCACCCAAAGCTGAATACGAATTTAATTCCTGTGCTGATTTTTTGTGAATATGTGAACTTGATTGACGGTTGTCTAATTTTAAAATCGAACAACTTTACATTTCCTTAGGATAATTAATTGCATACGTATTCACTAAAATGTGATACTTTACACTGGCTATGCAAATCATAATTTTCTGTTGATATTGTTTTTCTTAATGATAGCCTGCCGTTTTAATTTTAGCTATGGATGGACGTACAGACTAACTACCGCTACATTTTTTAAACAAACTTATAGGTTACGGGAAAGTACCTTCTTAGAGAACAAAGGCATCCCATGGGGAATCATAGTATTTGACTTTCGTTCATTTACACTCGAAGTAAGATATTCATATTTGTCGTTTCTTCTCTTTAAACATAGAAAAACGAAGTTAATTCTTATCATCTTTCATCCAGGCTCCATGGAAAATACCTACCGCAGAAGACCTTATTACGAAATATTGAGTGCACGTACGTTTTCCTGGAGTTGGGTTAAAAGTTTTAGATGCCAGGCGAAAGTGAATGCCAACCAATGAGCTCTGTTTGATGAAGCGATATGCAAATGTCATTGCTCATCTCGTAGTGTTAACCTCGAGTGCTCGGTTGATATAAACCCGCTCCTTCTTGCACTCTCTTGGGAGGGGGTTATAATCCACTGCGGTGTTTTATGGGACAGCAAAAAAATTAAGTGATTTATTGCAGGAATTACGTCACTGTTTACCTTTAAACACGAAGCTTGCGACGAGAATTTCGGATAATGCGTCCAACCCAGAAGTGACATCACTATGAATGAATAATACATGTCCTCTACCCCCGACGCATTTTCCGCATTTTAGATGTGTTTACTAATGAAAAGATAAATACTTAATGATTGAGCATTTTTTCTATGATTATGCGTGATATTACCTCCTGGCATGATTATTTCAGGAAATAAACGACATAATTTACGAGTTAATTCTATTAAATATTATACTTGATATGTATATATATATATATATATGCATATCAAGTATAATATTTAATACTTCGAAGAAAAAATATAAATATACATACACACACACACATATATAAAAACATTATTTATATATTTACATGCATCAATAATGTATGTATATGTATATATAATAATATATATTATAAAAAATATGATTTCTTCGAAGTACCACGGAAGTGTTAAATAAAAAACTTTGACAGCAACACACAAAAAGAGAACACATAAAAGGAACACTCGCACGTTATTTCTTGATAATTTAGACGGAAATAACGTGTGAGTGTCCCTTTTATGTGTTCTCTTATCGTGTGTTGCTGTCAAATTATATATATATATATATATATATATATATATATAATTATGTGTGTGTATATATATATATATATACACACACACACTCTAGTAGGTAGACAAGCATACTCAGGCATCCGATCAATAAGAAATTTTTTATCTAAACATCCTCAGTCTAATTATAACCTAAGCAACAAAAAGCTCAGGTGCATTCTTCACGTTATTAAGAAGGAGATGAGTGATTGGGCCTCGCTCTAACACCCAGGAACACCTGCTCTTCCAAACAAGTTCCAAACAAGATGAAAAACGCCCAGTTCTCTCGTTGAAGGACAGACAAAGATATTTTTTGATTAACTGTGAATTATTCTGTGTTTCTCCGCTGCCGTGGGCGAGTCTCTCTGACGTGGGATTGTTTCCGTAGGAGTTTTCGTACAAACGTGAATTTTTCTTTAACATCCATCTCATTCACCAATGTTCTGATGTAGAGTCGTTTGCATTATGCTCTAGGGGTAATTGGTATTTCTGTGGCGTGGTAGGTAACTCATTGCTGTTTTAATCGTGAAAACGATTCTGATCCCATTTCAATCGGACAATTTATGTTTTACATCCAGTATTTTTTCACTTTAGAATGACTTGGGGAATGTTTCCCTGCTATGTAATCTAAATCAATGTAATGCTCCACTTCCACATCTTCGTAATTGTTCCCTGAAACGAGACATTCACTGGATGAGAGAGCTTCTCCAGATATTGCGTCTATGCAGTTGAATGCACTCCTTATATTTCGTCGTTGAATGGATCTTGGGATAAAGACGTAGGGAATTATTAAATAACTTTGAAATATTGGTCCAAATTTGGAAGCACTTTTTAAGTTTCCCAAGTGGGAGTTTCACAAGTGAATACTTCCTTGGATGTTACATTGTTAAGAAAGTTATATCTTTGTTTTTTTTTTGAATTTTGAGAAACATCTGTGGTATATATGACGGTGGGTATCTCTCTCATGTCGCACACGTGCGAGTCGTTCATAAAAAGTTCGTACGCTTCTTTTATAGTCCATCACAACTTTCTTGGCACGATAGAAAAACATCCGAGAGTGCGAGAAAGTTTCAAAATCAATGAATGTAATACACGATTAATGAAAAACATTTTAAAAGAGCGTGCGTTTGATTCGTTACCAATTCTGTTCTGAATAGTGCTTATTTGTAATTGTACGTACATCCGGCACACTGAATTAAGCTAAGAAATGTTTTGAGCATGTTGTCGTGCTAATTGTGTCAGTCATGTCTTCCTTCGGAAAAAGTAACCTGTTAGATGGAGGCTTATGGTAAATAACAATATAATAGGCTTATAATAATCATAAATATTATTTTTATCAAGCACAGAAAATGTCTTGTCATTTAATAATATATTACACTATATTAAAATAGTGGGTCGCGGTAGTCCAGTGGGTAGAGCGTTGGACTACTGACCGGAGGGTCCCGGGCAAGACACTCTGGGCACCTGCAGTTAACCAAGCTAGTTGATTTTTCGGGAACTAGATCTTCCTGGAAAATCATAACCGGCACAGGGAAAGGAACTGGTCCCCCTACCCTGATGTGTGAATATTCACACGCCGTCGGGCTTAGTACATGAGTGAGCTCTACCATCACCTACTAAACCGACCTTCGGGTTGATTACTGTGTTTATAGTTTATATTAAAATAGCTGAAGACGGTAGTAGAGGGGAGTATGTCGAGAAAACGAAGTAAAGGGAGGGAAAGAATAGGAATTTTGGATGGAATTAAGGTAGTTAGTTGGAAGGTATGCAGGTGAAATTGTTGTGTCATGTTGATATGGTTTAGGAGCATAGTATTATGTAGTTCCAGGTGCCAACAAAAACCTACCCTAACCCGGTAGACCACAGCTAATAATGCGTACTAACAACCCTTCCATAGGTGGAGAATGACCCACTGGGAGAATATGAAGTCATAAGTAAATATTCAGATTTGCAGAAGAGAGCTTTATTCACCAACCAATGAGGCTGACTAATATGCAGTAATGTTTGATTCCTTTCCGTAATAAATTATGTCAATTAGCGGGATCTTCCAACTATTCGTTTAATTTAAAATAAGTAATTATTGTTCTAAAAATGGATTGTTTCATGTTTAATCTGAGTGAGTTTAATTTTTCAACTTATTTTGGTGTTCAAGTTTTCAATTCGGTGGTAAGGTCATAGCCTAAAAATCAGACTGGTGATTTTTCCTGGTTTTCCCTGCCAGCATTTCTCGAGGTTTCTTCACAATTCATCGTCCCTTCGTTCAAAGATGTCGTGAGACAGATATCCGGGAATCGAGCAGTAATTCCCGCATAAATTCCGAGCGGTTGAGTAAAATCGTGCGCTTTATTGCTCCACATCGATCGGATACAAAACAATACGAAGTATGACAACATTAAAAATCCGGGTTTTGTCTGTAATTCAACTCGAGTTATGCGGCCACTCTTGTTCCTGCAATATGTGCGTGCATCATCATATTGGGACATTTCTTGTCTACATTCACTTAATTTAACCATTGTTATCACAGTCTTATTCCATTCCGCGTCACCTGTATATGAATCGCTCAGAATACAAACCTTTTCCATATTCTATTTTGACATTTAGATACGAGCTTGCTCTCGATGTAAGAACTGTTACTTATCTTTAACAGCGAATCGCAATACCGTTTAATTCGAGCAACAAAATATGTGAAAATTTATTCCAAGACGCGAATTTATAACGGTGTTTTCTATGAAGTAGGAAATTAATAATAATCATTAAACTTTTGGAGAGATATGTATCGATTTAAATGACGTCATAAATTAAATTTAGTAAGGTTTTAAGGAAGCGACAGACTCGGTCAACCTCGGATAGGTTTTCTAATCCTCCCTCGATTGACACTCAAAAATAGGCTACCGATGACAACTAATTAAAAACCACATTGGTAAACCAGTCTTAAGATGAGAGATTGTTCGAAATTTAATGGAAGATGATTTGTATACAAGGCATGTGAAACGAAATACGCATTTAATTAATGATAATATTTAATAATTGTACACGAATGAGTTTTTATTATTGGCAGCATTTCAAACTCTGGCATAGCATTAATTGATTTCCCAAAAGGTTAAAATGAAATATTGGGTTTCGAGACACTCTATTTTTGAGTTATGAACCGCGATACGAGAACGAATTATACTCGGAAGTGGAAGCGCCTCGGAATATGGAAACAAATGATCTACGAGATGGAAATGACAAACTGTAAACTAAAGGAAATATATCAATGTTGGTTAATCGTGGGTTTTTGTGTCTATGTAACTTATTTAATGCCTTCTGGCAAAATTAGGGGTCATGAAATAATGGAAAATTGACTGAATTTCAACTACTCTGTGCCAAAAGTACAACTCAATTTTCTATGAAGCATGGTGGAAAACATTTTTCGATTTATGAATGGCGATTATCATTTTCATATCGACGTATGTTTTACATTTGCTTTCTATAAATATTCATTTGCGATCTCAGGGTGTATGTCCGTGAAGATCAACATGATGCTTCCAGTTGTCAGGTGGTGACTATTAGTACCTCACGCACCGGTTAATATCCCGACGGCCCCGAGTCAGGAGTTAATGTATTTTGAGCAGGTGCCGCTGAGTGAGCGATATTGTGTGTGCCATAAAATACCTGAATCGCCCCGTCGATTTTGTATTAAGTGACACGTTCGGATCACAACCGGATTCCGTAACCGGGGGGCTAAAAACGAAAGCGAAGGTGATTTTCGGTCGGTTCCACTTCAAGACGTTCCGCCCAGCGTCGCTCGTGCTTCCCTTCTCGATGAAACGCTCGAAAACGGTCCATTACGGTGGGAAAAAAAATAAGAGAGCGTGCATTTCTTTTTTCACCCCTCCGGAGTTGACTCACCGCCATTGGGTGGGTGAGCGGAGGGGGGGGGCGGGGGGGTTGGTTGGATCCATTCGTTTCTCGAGTGAGCCAGTACGAGGCGGTGTGGGAACGGGAGGGAAGCGGTGCATCCCTCCGCGGCGTCAATGAAAGTTTATCCGTCGACCGTGAATCCAAAGCGTGATTTTAATTATGTTAACGCCCGCGTGGCGTCAATTCGATTTTAATTTGCCCATTTATGAGCGTCGATCGGGACGGAGATCGGCCGGTGGTAAATGTGAAATTCCAGGAGTTTCTCTATCCACTGGTAAACGATGCTCCTGCTTCGAAATCGTAACGCTGACGATAAATACGAGGTTTCCAAGAGTCAGTCCTATGATAGGGGCTGAACGAGAGGATGAGGGTTGTGAAAGAGAATGAGGAAATGGAAGAAATGATTAAAGGAAGAACTTACTCTACAAGGCTAAGTAAAAAGAAGTGGATAGAAAACGGATTGCGATGAATCGCTTGTTTTTTACCGTCTCCCTGTCAAAAAAATAATGCAGTTCACCCATTATTTAGTGCTTCAATTGATTCCTATTGATTTGTTTGATTTTTTTCATGTCGGAGCATCCCACTTTTGCCCTTCATGACACAATATAAATCAGCACCTTCTCATCCTCGTAGCATAACTAATATTAGAAGAAAGGAAGAATCCGTAAACTTGACCAAAGGTGGCTGACAGGAAGAACAACTTCTTCACATGAGAGCGGAATCTGTAAAGATTGACCCAGAGTGTTTGTCAAATGATATACTTTTTGTTTCGATCAAAGAATTTGCTCTTACAGCATGAATACTTTTAATCCTATGGAGGCATAAAAAATGGATGAAGGGCGTATTGAGCGGCAGTGGGATGTTGAAGACGGTAATAGAGGGGAGAATGCTAGGCAAACGGGGAAAGGGCTGGAACAGGATAGGGATGTTGGACGGGATGAAGGGAGGAAGGAAGTACACAGAGATGAAGAGGGACCTGATGTAGAGTATGTTGCTGAATTGTGTTTTTTTTATGAGTCACAAAATATTTATTTGATAGTTGTATCCATCCAAAAACCTACTTTAACCCGTATATTACCTTATAATACTTATAATTGAGTAGTTCCCTCCCCCCCGGTTTCTTCTCCCTTGGGTCTGAACCATTGGAACAGGGTCGTTGTCTTCCCGTGTCATTCCGGCTTAGCGGCAATGGCTCGAAAGAGAAAAATTATCCCGCGACAAAAATCCGTTCGCGACGAGACCTGCCACACACCTATGGAGGCTCCTAAGCGTCGATTCGTAGGCGTTCCCATTATTAGCGCTCCGTATCCATGGACATCCAACCTCCTCCCCGGGGGGAGGCCACCTCCCTGTCTCTCCCCCATCCCCTCTCCCTCCCCCCAAAGCACCAAGTCCCAGAGAGTGTGCTGGTCCATCCCAGGGAAGGCCATTGGCTGATATCGTCCACGATTAATCTCACTCTCTCTCTCTCCCGCCCTGTTTCTCTACTTCTCACCCCTCTGTCACCCCCACCCCCTTCTCCGTCCAAGCTCACCCAACCCCCGAGGGGTTGGAAGTCTGCGACGGGAAGGGGAGGGGGTGTTTGGAGAGATAGTGGGGTTTGTCCTCTCAGCGTGGGCGACGTACTGTTGCCGATTGCAACTCCGTCTCCCTCTCTCTCTCTCTCCATTTCTCTCCCTCCCTCTATCGGCCAACGCCTCTGCCCTCTCTCGCCCCTTCTCCCTCTCTTCCTCTCCTCCATCCTCCTCTCTTTTCATCTCCTCTCTCTCTCTCTCTCTTCTTCCCAAGGTCACGGGATCAACGTCGTCTCGCCGTGGCCTCCGCCCCAAAATGTATGCAAGCGGAGACTGTGGGTCTCCGGTTCGTACGCAGCCCATGCATTCACCTGTTAATGTCGGTCGGTTGCATGGGTGAATTCGAAAGGAATGCTTGACGTCCCCTCCCTCTCTCAAAGCCGAAATCTGTGGTTGGTTTCATAAGGGACTCAAACAAGGCTATGGCAATTGTTATTAGATCTCGTTGTTTTTTCTCCTTCACGGTGTGAAATGCTTAAACAAATCTCGTCTAATAAACCTCGTACAATGAACTAAAACATCTTGATCACGGTCATATTCAACTGGAATAGACTCGAACAGTTCTTTTCTCATCCAAATCCCTGTTCAGAGCCATGCTTGAAAAATTTCATTGATGATGCTAATGAATGAAATTGACCAATTACCTTGCACTCTACAACACGTGCAACAATACAAGCAACTGTTGGTCAGCACTTTACGGAGATGGTTGACGCTTTCGTGATAAATTTCCTTCATCATCCATTTGGAAAGGCTATTAATGTTAATCGTCTTCCGTCTATTATTTTCTTTTGAGCACCTCGACAGTAAAATAATTGTTTAGGTATGTGTGTCTTTTTGCCTGTGAGTTGGGAAAAGAGTTCCTATTCTCGTTAGAGATTCTGTGGTCGCGTGAATCGTTCGCTCAAGTCGTGATTCAAGTCTGGAGTTGGATCATATGAAACATAGGCTTGCATTCAAGACAACTCGTTCAAATGAACGAGTCCAATTTTCATTGTGTCGTTGTGAAGGAGGGCTGAGTAATGTTCCCCCCGAAAAAAATCTACTGCAAGTGCGCAATACTGTTTGTAGCGCAACAATTCCCTTACCTCTCCGGCTTGCTTATTAGTCATCCAGCTATGCCCTGCGTTCTAGATAGAAGTCTCTAGCCTTACCTGACTCAGGCTGTCGCAGGTAGAGGTCCAAGATTTGGAACGAGTTGCAGGCATCTCGGATATGGTCTTAATGCTCCTGTGAGTTGTCTCGGGAATCCTGGCGCTTAATAATCCGGTTAGTATATTTCCCTGGGGAAACAAGTTCGAAGCATAGTATTTCTTGAATGAAAAGAGCCCTGTTTTTCCCAATAGTCCCAAGCATTTTCGTCTCGCAGAAGGAATGAAATGAAATTTCCTCGTTAATAATCCCTGCTCTAACTGAGATATTACATATTTCGTAAATACTCGGGCCAAAACTCATTTAGTTCAAGTAAAATTCGATTATTTTAGAATAGTTTAAAAACTAAGAGTAATAAAACCACTCTAGTCGTTTATCCTCGATCAATTAGATTTCAGATATTTAACCTAGCGTTTGAATAGTAATGCAAATTATCGGTGTTTATTCTCGAAATGACACGAAAATATAATTCAACATTCGTTACTCATTAGATAAGTATTTGTTTAATTATATAAACAATAATAGCATATCGACCCATATTAAGCTAAACTTCTCTATGGACTAACATATTGACAAATACAGAATTGCATTGGTTTATTCTTAGTTGTCATGGTGTTATGTACTAAAAATATTAAATATTGTGACTCTTTTTGACGTTGAAATCTTAGAGAAAATATGTAAAAATAGCTAATTATATATCATTTCCTATTCGTTGTTGAAGGTATTGCTAAAGTTATGCGAAATGAACTAATTAGAAATGTTACTAAGGAAAAGCCTTCCCTCAATTATAGGTTTAATAATTTTAAAGGTTTTCCTTTCACATATTTACGGTAGTATTTCGCGAACTGCAAATTTTACTCTCATAATAAATGGACGGATGTGTTAACATTGGCCATAGATTCAATGCTTTTTTTCTTAATGAATTTGTTTTTAAGTTATCTAAAACCTATGGTTGTCTCTATCTTTAGTTGATTGAAAATATAATAGGCTAGGGTTGCATTTCTGTGAAATTAGTATCATTGCAAAAGCGTATAACTCATAAAGACGAGGACGAAAGTTTATAATATTCATATTGTTGGTTACGTTAATTATGAGGGGATACAGAAAATTGTCACGTCAAATTGGTTGCGAAAAATCAGCAGTAATTATTTTCTCAAAAACACAAGTCAAGGTAAAGAGCGAAGAGCAGATTAAATTAAAACGCTGCACAGACTATGTTTCACCACCATATTTCACGTTATAGAGATCCTTAAATCAAAGACAATTGTGACGCAAAATTAGAGTTAAATGCAATATTTATGTCACATTCTATATTCATCGCAAAGTTTTTTGAACGCACAAATACTTCTCACAGATATCTTTTAGCGAAGTGAATATTTTTCCGTGTCACCAATTGTAAGAATTGAAATAGTTTAAATAATATTTCTAATCGGTCACTTGACAAGTGTAGTTTTCTAATCCAGCCCTAGCAAGGTTTTTTTTCATATTATTAGTTTCATTTTCATTGCTAGTAATCGAGCGTACGCATTTTTTAACAATCGTGGTTCTAAGAAGCGTTTTGAACTGCAGAAAACTTAGTGGGGTTGCGTTCTCGCTCAGCCCTTATTTCATACTACGCGATACCAGAACGACCCCCGTCCTTCAAGGGGTAATTCGCTGCGTGTCGATTTATAACCCCTTGCCCCCCCCACAGCACCTTCTTGTTCATTATCTCCCTCCCGCCCTCTGCGGAATCCGCCGCACAAGGGGATGGAAGGAAGTAGGATAATCTGCCTCGCGACAGGGGGGAGAGGGAGGAGGGTCGTCCGCCGACAAGATACAGCAGCCAGACGGGCGGCGACTTTGTGCTCTCCCCGTCTCTTTTTCCTCCGCTATCGACGGAGCACATGCGCCGAAGGTCTCGGGTGACCGCGAACCACTCTCGGGGATGCTCCCAGAGACTCGCTCCGGCACTAGTGTACGGATATATTTAACTCGCGATTAGTTTATCTCTCTCTCTCTTTCTCTCAAATGTCGAGAGTAGTCTTGAGTAAAATTGAACCCGGATCACCCCCTTCGCTAAATTGCGAGTCCTCAAAATCCCGAGATGCGGAGAAAATTGCAGATAAATGAAACCATTTTTTCTTTTAAGAAACATTTCTACATTAATGAAAATTAACGCTGAGAGATAAATGTGATTTAGTTATTCAACGTAACCGCGAGAAATGACCCAAGAATAATTTTAATGTGATCATTCCTTAATTTTGCACACGTGCGAAAGGAATGTCACGATGTGAAAATGGTTCGCCACAATAAATAGTTCGAGAGAATCGTCTTAGTTTAAGAAAATGATTTTTTTCATACGCCTTTTTTTCAGTCGGAGGTGATTGCATGGAGTGGTAAAAAAAACACTGCAATTCCAAAATTCAGAATTTAAAAACACACGACCATGGTTTTGCTGCCGCATCCCCTGATGCTGCGTGAGAGCGATTCCATAGTCTTTTGATAAATAAATTATGAACTTTGGAATTGCAGTGTTTTTTACCATTCCTTGCAATGTGGATAAATTTCATATAATTAACTCTGAAACATTGTCCTACTTCGAGGGTGATTTATTTGTTTCTCATTAGTCAGCGTCCAAGTTTTTAATGAACTTTATCTTTGAACGTCAGTTTGTCACGCATTGCTAAGACACAGAAGATCGAGTTGTAATCACTCAAATTTGACTGTCGTCCTGGAATCCGTCATGATTAAAAATTATACACACATGTATGTATGTATATATATATATATATATATATATATATATATATATATATATATATATATATATATATATATATATATATATATATATATATATATTTCTGTACATTAGCAAAAGAACCAATTTTTTTAATTGATAAAAATTCGCTGAGATCAGAATGCATTCACCATAAGGTCGATGTTTTTGATCATATACCAGGATTGCTCAATGAAGAGATGTACCTAAAGAAGGACGCTGGAGAGAAGCTCTGAGTCAGGCCACACTCCCCTAATACCTCCCAGAAAATGTAAATTGACACAAATTAACTCTCCTCAGTTTATTTTGAAGCATCCCTTGGGTATTAACATCGCAAATTTCATGATATAACTACATAAAACTCCCCAACGAGATTCAAAAGGGCAGAATTATAATTATGAGCTAATTATTGTCAATTCTATGCTGCAAAATTCTCAATTTATATTTTCCCGTTAGATTTGATTTGACAGCGTACATTTAGGCTTTCTTTTTTTGTGAAATAACTCCTGAGCTACTGAGTAATTCTGATCCAAGATACAGGCTGGGGTTTCTTTCTCTCTCAAATATCCGGTCACTCTAATCGATGTCTAATATCTCTCACCTTTTCGGTGTATCTTCTTTCTTCGTAGCCTTAAGTTAGGAGTTAACTTTGCATCCATAATTGCTCAAGTCATGTGAGGTTACTTATTGTGTTTTACGCATTAGAAGCGATATGAAATCGATTCTCCAAATAAATAAATATTAGGATTTTCTGCACCTGCTATTTGGTCTCTGAAGCTAGACGATAAGCGTAGATTGGAGGCATTTGAGACGATGTGGCTGCGGAGAAGGACGGAACGGAAAACAAACGAAGACGTTCTAACCATGGTGTTGGAGGAGAGTAGCCGGGAGAAATCCAAAGAAGGCAGGAGAGATGGAGTCAGAACATTTTGAAAGGCGATGGAATGCTGAAGACTGTGATAGAGGAGAGGACATAGGGCCAGCGAGGTAGTGGGTGGGAAAGGATGGGGATGTTGGACGGGATGAAGGGAGGCTGGAAGCATGCGGGATTGAAGAAGGGTTTATTGTAGTGTGGGTGCCAAAGTTGTGTCTTGTTAGGCGAGGCTAAGAAATGCAGGCGTGTTCCGTTCGTGTCCATCCGAAACCTGTCCCTGAATATACCCGCCAAACAGTCAGCGATGTTGGTACAAAAGAAGTTACTCTGCCACTCCTCGGTGCTCTCGCCTCGAGTGAGAGAGGGGTCACGGCACGCGGCGATTCCTGGCGCCCAGACGCGAGTTCAACGCCAAAAGTTCATTCTGCGGCGCCACCCTTCGCCCCATGCCGACTGCATTGGACTCAAATACCTTTTGGGGTCGCCGCCGCCAAGACAGGATTATCCAGGGGTCGCGGGACACGCCTATTGCTCGCGGCCATCGCCTTAAAACCCTTATAAAACTTCCTCCTCACGTCTCGGAAATTTTTATCGCAACCAGACTTTTTCACTGCCTGGTCGGATAAGCGGCTTTTCATTTGCTTCGATTGTTTCGACGGGGCGCGCGGGAGGAGGAGGAGGCGCGAACAAAGAACCCCGCGCCGCCAGAGCGAACTCACCTCCCCGAACGATTCCACTACCCCTTCCCTCCGGCCCTCACTCATCCATCTCCCTCCCCCCCCCCCCGCCCCTCACCCCTGGAAGCGGATTGAACAATCCTCCTGGAGAACACCTCGCGATCGTTTCATTTCCCTCTCTTTTAAGTGGGAGTCGCCGTATTTCGTTCCCCCCCTTTCCCGCCTCCCCGCCGTTTTCCTCGCCCGCTCGCTCGCCTCTGAATATGTCGATTAGTATTCCTAAGGCGGCTTGCCCGTTTTACGTGCGGTGAGGTAATGAATCAAGTCGACCCCCTCGAGCCATTTTTGCGTCCCTTGGGGAAACGTCCCCCTCCCCGAACACACGATCGCAGTGGTAGGGGAGGAGGAGGGGCATAGCGCCTTTATTGGATGCTCGGCCCGAGGTGCTCCAGTTCCTCCCTTCGGTACATTGGGAGTTCTTCTGTGGGAAATCCCGAGTGCTTTTATATATAATATTTAAAAAAAAAATAAATATATATATGTAAACCATAAGCACAGTAATCAACCCGAAGGCCGGTTTAGTAGGTGATGGTAGAGTTCACACAGTACCAAGCCCGACGGCGTGTGAAATTCACACATCAGGGTATGGGGGCCAGTTCTTTTCCCTGTGCCGGTTATGGTTTCCCAGGAAGATCTGGTATCCGAAAAACAAATATTTTTATATACACGAGGGTAAGTCAATAAATAACTCGCAAAACACGATAGATGCAATAATAAAATCAAAGTAAATTCCTGAAATTTATTTCACTTTCCTAGATATTCACCCTGTACATTCAGACACTTACCCCATCTCTTTACAAGTCCTCGATTTCCTGCAGCAAAGAAGTCTTTAGTTTGCTGTCGCAGCCAACGAGTAACCTTTAGGGCCTACGTCATCATCATTTCCACAACTTCGGCCACCCAAATGGCTTTTTAGGGGCCTGAACAGGTGAAAATCACTGGGGGCTAAGTCGGAACTGTGCGGTAGATGTTCCAAGCATTCCCAATGAAGTGTTGGTAACATCCCCCGCGTTCATCTTGCTGACATTTGCGTCTTATTATTGACCTCCCCTCGTGTGTGTGTGTATATATATATATGTTTATATAAACATATATATGTATATATGTTTATATAAACATAAATATGTTTATATAAATATATATGTATATATAAACATATATATATATATATATATATATCCCTCCCATGGACTACAACCTTGTCGTGGTGGAAGGGCTTGTGTGTTCCGATGACCCCTAGAGCTGTGCTGGCGGGAGTAATAATAATTACTCCTGGAAGGGTCACCCATGCCAGATAGGTCGAAGGTTAGGAGCCAGACGAAAGGTAGTCCACGCAGCGTCTGTTCCTCAGTGAGGCGGCTGCAATGGAGTCTGACCCCAGTGGGGCGGCCATTAAGTGATGGTGTCACGTTAAAAACACTATTGAGGAAGGCAACGGGAAACCACCTCAATTATCATTCCCAAGAAAATATGATGGACGCAAAACAGAAATTGAGTCCTGGCAACTGCGGGACTCGGCCCAAGGGGCCGTGTGTCGTGCCCGGCAGCGGGGGAGGCAAGGCTTCCGCGGTCGTCATCCCACGAAATCCTTGCGGGGGAGAAATAACAGCAGCAGGACAGAAGATGCAGAAGAAGACGAAAGTAGTTAGAATAGGAACCTGGAACGTCAGGACAATGTTGAGGAGAGGGAAATTAGAAAATATTAAGCGAGAGATGGAAAGAGGTAACATAGATGTTTTAGGCCTCTGCGAGGTGAGATGGAAGGATAGCGGGGATTACTGGAGTGACAATTATAGAGTAATATACAGCGGCGGGGACGAGAGCCAACGAGGGGTTGCCGTAATTTTAAATAAAGGGGTAGGAAGAAGCGTAGTCAACATAGAGCAAGCGACAGATAGAATTTTACTCGTAGAGATTAAAGCAGAGCCGACGAACTTGGTCATTATTCAGGTATACATGCCACCGAGCAACCACAAGGAGGAAGAAGTCGATAGGATGTATGATGAGTTAGAGGATATCATCGCGAGTGTTCCTGCAGGGAAACATTTGATAGTGATGGGGGATTGGAATGCGACGGTAGGCGAAGGAAGAGATGGTGGTGAGGTGGGGGACTATGGGTTAGGCACGAGGAATGAACGCGGGGAGAAAGCAATTGAATTCTGCAGGAGACAGGGGTTAGTCATCACTAACACATGGTTTAGACACCACAAAAGGCGTAGGTATACATGGAAAATGCCAGGTGACTCAGAAAGGTATCAGTTAGATTATATTATGGTTAGGCACAGGTTTAGGAACAGTGTGATAAATTCGCACAGTTTCCCAGGAGCGGATGCGGACTCTGACCACAATTTAGTTGTTATGAAATGTAATGTTCGTTTCAAGAAGATAAGGCAAGGGCGGCGGGCTAAAAAATGGAATTTAGAAGCAGTAAATGAATTAACGAGGAAGGAGTATCAGCAGGCTGTAGAGAAAATGATGGATGACGGTAAAGAACTGAGTACTATCGAAGAAAAATGGGAATGTATCAAGAAAGGGATATTGGAAGCCGCTAAAGACACTATAGGAACCGTTAATGGGAAAAGGATAAGGAAACCATGGGTAACGGAGGAGATGATTGCAAAGATGGATGAGAGAAGAAGATGGAAAAATGTAAACACAGAGTTAGGCAAAATGAAGTACAAAGAGTTAAACAATAAATTGAGAAGGGCCACAAATAAAGCAAAAGAAGAATGGTGGAAAACGCAATGCGAGGATATGGAAAGTTTACAGAAGAAGGGTGAAATTGGTGCTCTATACAGCAAGGTTAAGTTATTATCGGGAAGTAAGAAGGCAAGATGTGAGCTAACAGTTAAAGATAAATGGGGTAAGATAATAGTTGAACCAGGAAAAATCCAAGAGAGATGGAAGGAATATATAGAAACACTGTATGGTAAAGAACTTAGGCCGACAAGGTTAGACATAGAAAAGGAACATGACGTAGAAGAAGATAGCTTAGGTCCAGGCATACTCGACGATGAAATAGAAAGGGCATTAAAGGAGATGAAAGCAAATAAGGCTGTGGGGGTGGACAATATTCCTGTAGAAATGTTGAAATGGTTAGGGAAAGGTGGGAAAAAGGCCATATATGGACTGATTCGTAGTATCTATGAGGAAGGAATCTGGCCGGAAGATTTTGTGAGATCGGTGTTAGTTCCTATTCCAAAAAAGGCAAAGGCTTCGTCATGTGAGGATTACAGAACAATAAGTTTGATATCCCACGCAGCTAAAGTTATTCTCAGGATCATCAACAAAAGGATAGAGAGTAAGGCAAATGATTACTTAGGGGATGATCAGTTTGGGTTCAGGAAAGGAAGAGGTACGCGTGATGCCATTGCAGTAATGAGATCACTAGTCGAGAGGAATATAGAATACAATCAGGACGTTTTTGCCTGTTTTGTAGATTTCGAAAAAGCGTTTGATAGAGTGAATTGGGAAAAATTAATGCGTGTATTGCAGAAAATAGGAATGGATTGGAGGGACAGGAGACTGATCCGCAACCTGTACATGTCTCAGACTGCTCAGGTGCGAGTGGGGAACGGAGAGTCCGGATGGGCAGTGTTAGGAAGAGGTGTAAGGCAGGGTTGCCCATTGTCACCGGTACTGTTCAACGTATATGTAGAGGAAATGATTAAAGAGGCATGGGAAGAACTGGAGGTAGGAATGAAAGTCGGAGGGGAATTCCTAAAATCGGTTAGGTTTGCTGATGACCAAGCATTAGTTGCTCAGTCAGCCAAGGGGTTGCAAGCATTGTTGAGTGAATTGGAGGTTCAGTGCGATAAATATGGGATGAGAATAAATATTAATAAAACAAAGGTTATGCGATTTTCCAGAAAGAAAAAGGCTAAGCTAAATATTAAAATAGGAGGGGAAAAAATAGAGCAGGTAGAACAGTTTACATATCTCGGAAGTGTTTTGGACCAACACGGTCAAAGTGGTAGGGACGTAAGGAGAAGAATTGCGCTAGGCAAGGAGGCTTTCTCAAGGAGGAGGGAGTTGATGACGGGGACGTTGAGTAGGGATGTTAAGACAAGACTCGTAAAAACTCTGATATGGAGCGTAGCTATGTACGGCGCGGAAACATGGTCGCTGAAGCAGGAGGATAGACGTAGATTGGAGGCTTTTGAAATGTGGGTGTGGAGAAGAATGGAAAAGGTGAAATGGACCGAAAGGAAAACAAATGAGGAAGTACTAGAAATGGTGGGGGAGGAGAGGGGTTTGTTGAGAGAAATCCTATGGAGGCAGGAAAAATGGATGAAGGGCGTATTGAGCGGTAGTGGAATGTTGAAGAGGGTAATAGAGGGAAGAATGTTGGGCAAGCGAGGTAAGGGTAGGAACAGGATAGGGATGTTAGACGAGATGAAGGGAGGAAAGAAGTACACCGAGATGAAGAGGGACCTGATATAGATTAGTTTGCTAGGTGGGGAGTCACAAAATGTTTATTTGATAGTTGTGTCCATCCAAAAACCTACCTTAAACGGTAGATTACTAATAATATATATATATATATATATATATATATATATATTTTTTTTTTTTTAGGTAATCTACCGGTTAAGGTAGGTTTTTGGATGGACCCAACTATCAAATAAACATTTTGTGACTCCCCACCTAGCAAACTAATCTATATCAGGTCCCTCTTCATCTCATATATATATATATATATATATATATATATATAAACCATAAACACAGTAATCAACCCGAAGGTCGGTTTAGTAGGTGATGGTAGAGCTCACCCATGTACCAAGCCTGACGGCGTGTGAATATTCACACATCAGGGTAGGGGGGGGCCAGTTCCTTTCCCTGTACCGGTTATGGTTTCCCTGGTAGACCTGGTACCCGAAAAATCAACTAGCTTGGGTGGAGCTGCAGGTGCCCAAAGTGGTGCCCGGGAATCGAACCCGGGACCCTCTGGTCAGCAGTCCAACGCTCTACCCGCTAGACCACCGCGACCCGCATATATATATATATATATATATATACATTCAAATACGAAGTCCCGCCATACGGCGCACAAATATTCATTCAAACATAGAAATAGGTATAAGGAAAGGGGATAGGAAAACACATAAAAGGCGAACACAGGACATGTGGGGAAGGCGGTTTTTTGAGCAGATCACGAATGTAAAAAAAATATATATACATGTATATATATATATATATATATATCGATGATGCGGAAGTACTCACGAGAGCAATATAACTTTTGGACGGCACAATAGAACACAGAATAAAACATAACACGTAAAAGGACACTCACACTGTAGATGATTTAAGCTTTCGGCCTACTCGGAGACCTTCTTCAGGTCAGACTGAGAGGTTTTGAGGGAAGAGTGCCTGGGGAGAGAAGGTTTAGGGACTGTTGGGAAAGAAATTAAAGATGGCGGTTAAGGGTGGGCATTACCCCCTTATCCATCCGAATGAACAATCACCGCTACTCATGTAATTCTGCTTCACTCTCTTCTCTTCCTATCCCTTTACACGCAAGTTCACACAACCTATCATTTGACGAATGCTTTTCCCTAACAGTTCTAGAATCCCTACCCGATTCAGCCACCAACATAGAGGTGAGAACTCGCGAATCCGCATACATCCTATATTTCCGATCCTTTAAAATTCCCACCCTAAACCGCCATCTTTAATTTCTTTCCCAACAGTCCCTAAACCTTCGGCCCCCCCTCCCCTCCCCAGGCACTCTTCCCTCAAAACCTCTCAGTCTGACCTGAAGAAGGCCTCGGAGTAGGCCGAAAGCTTAAATCATCTACAGTGTGAGTGTCCTTTTACGTGTTATCTGTTTTATTCCGTGTTCTATTGTGCCGTCCAAAAGTTTTATATATATACATATATATATACGAGTATATATATATAGACACCTTAGTATCTCTCGCGAGAATCCGTGCGGGTCTTAATATTGGTGTATTCCTAGTCAAATGGACTCGGGATCGGTTCAGTTTAGTCACATAAGCCGGAAAAAAGGAGTCGAAGGGAGAGGTTTGGAAAAGAATCGATTTAAGCCTGCATAGGTATGTTTTCTTTCATGTGTGGATTCTGGTCACACATGAAAGTTCTCTTGCCTTTCCGAGCATTCGCGAGCCGTACCTATTTATAGGGTTCGACACGACCTTATGGGGGCGGATTGGCTGGCTACTAAGACAAGGATGTCTTATTTTCTGTCGTGGTTACGAGGCGGATCGTTTGGGTTGGTAATGCGTCTAAAAAGTCTCTTCGTCAGCGACCCGGGATCGAATCCCGAATTATTCTGCCGGTGTCGTTCCAGACTCCATTAGGGTTTCGTTGCAGAGGACATGTCAATCGCCTCTCCCGGCGTTTAGGTCGTAGCACACTGGTCTCCTTTACGTGGCCTTCTGGGAGACGAGCCCGACTTTGAAAAGTTACTCTACCTCTTCGTCAAATGTTCTCAAATTCTCACGCGTGGGTAAAACCACTCATTCGATAAAATCGAGAAAAAATTCGGGAATTGATATATTTCATAAATACTTTGAGATAATTAAATAAAATTAGCAATTTTCCACAAAAATAAAATTTATTAATACGACCGGTTTCAATGCAGCTACATCATCTTCTGGCACCAGAAGATGATTCCACCATATCACGCCTGAAACGTCTCTTTTTATTACTTTGAGATAAAATCAGGAATACGCAAGCACCATCACTATAGGCAGGTTCTCGGTAAATCTCGGTGATCCCAATGAGACCCCGATGAGGGTGGATCCACATAAGTGTCCGAACACTCGGGAGAAAAAATTTAGAAAAAGAACGGAATATCCTTATGGATAATCGAGAAAAGGCGGGAATGGGAATATAGAATACTAGTGTCCACCTTGTAAATAATTCATAAATCCTTTCCCTATCCTTATTTGTAACCATTTTTCTCTGTGTAATGGAGACGTTTACGTTGTCAAAAATATCACACCCACGCCGCAGTAAACACAATTTTTCATTTTTATCATAAAATTCTTCAAAATAATTATCTTCCTGGACTGAAAAGACAACAGTACATTGAATGAAAACATTTACTTAAGAGGAACGAAAATTTTAAAGAAGTATGATGAATACCTTTGAGAATGAAAAATATCGTTTCTGAACAAGGAGATAACATAATGAGAAATGATTTGAATGATAAATAAAACTAATAAACGTAGGGGTTTGCTGAAAAGTTTCTTTTAATGAAAAATAATAGCATAGCCTTGGAGAAAACTTGAGGTAATGGCGTCGTTAATAGAATACATTGGAGTATTCATTATTTCTGGAATGTGAAAACCTTTAACCTTTCCAAGAGGTGGCTCAACGTAATCCCCTATCCCCATCAGCAGTTCTTCCTTCGCTCACTTTCAAGAGATTAGTTTGAGATAGCCCATAAGTAATGGGAAAGGACCCACTTTCAGTGAGCTGGGGATTTGGGGCAGCAATGGGACCGGCTTCGGCCAGACGGATTCGGTCACGTAATCGTTCAGTCAGTCGATCCCGCGCTCGTCCTAGGCCTCCAAATACTAATAAGGATTAAAATCTTAATGAATCCCGTGGATGTTTCGTAATTCCCATCGCCTAGTGTCATGGTCACCTGAGAAGTGCGCCGCTCTAAAATATCTCCGCCACCGAAGAGATTCTGGTGGCACGGGGACGGATTGTACAACATATTTGGAGGTCGTCAACGCCCCGAGACAGTCTCCATTCCAATTCTCTTGAGGACCCGCGAGCCTTGGAGCTTAACAACAGTCCAAGCATATCCTGAAACCCAATTCTAAACGACTAGTGACCATTGAAGTACCATCACCCATTGATTAGAATATATCACATAAATAGGAAATCACATTGAACAATTTAAGTCTATTAAATTCGAGGACCATTATTCTTTTGCCATTGGATGATGTTTGAGAACGAGGGGATTATATCATTAAAAGCAGCCACATCTACACAATACCCGAATAGCCACTGAGATGGTGTTTGGCAGGGGGTGTTAGGGCGTTACCCATAGAGTAGAATGCAAGTGAATACAAGACAAACAATTATACGCTATGCACACCTATTCAGGCGAATCTATTCATTCAAAACTTATTTTAACGTACTTATGTAAAAAAATACATAAAAAAGGAACTAATATACACAACCACATGTACCTATGAATGCACTACACTGATGTTTAAGCAACCTTTAATTTTGCTCTCGCTTTTAGTGCGATTTTATTACCATTTTTACTGTGACTGCGATTTTTTACTATTGATTTTACGATTATGATTCCCGATTTTCAGAGGAAATAACGTTTATTTATGTGCGTACTCATCGGTGCTGAAGTCTTTCTCCCTTACCTTATCTCTGTGGTCTAGTCTACCAACATAGTGTGGGGCCATAATAATTCCCTTTGTGTCATAGTTAAACTCGTGTATTCTGAACCTTGCTAAAGGTCTAAGTCTCCCTGGTTCTTTTCGCGTCTCAAGCGATACCCTGTCTATTTCGTCTAATCCCACTACTGGGTAGCAAGCATGCAATTCATTCTTCTTTAAATTTTTCATGAAATTTATCTTTTTGGTCATACATTTGTGAGCTCAGACGTCATCCTCTGGGAAGGGGGGGACTGAAAAATTAATGATGCTCGTGCATTTGCAAATCTATGGTTGCAAATGCACGAGCAAATCATTTGCAAATCGATATTTTTGTTCACTGATAATCAGAGAAAAAGTAGAAATTACTACCAAAAAGCGTACATGACATCCAACGCGTCTGCACGTGGATGGAAATAGAGTGTTTCCAGAACGTGACATACTATAGATTTAGTAAGACGTGTCGCATCTTTACTTCATCCTGGTGAACCTATCTACTCTTATTTAATTTATTGACCATTATTTCACGTTGTGGTTGTTATGGCAAATGAAGTCAGAACGTTATTCAATTAATAAGTGTACCCATTTGGAACCTTCCTTCCCTTCCTTGAGAAAGGTGGCTTGGACCACCGAAAATTCGAAAACTAGTGAGTTTCTTTCCTGTTTTGTGTATTTTTGTGTTTCCGTCTTTGTCCGCTAGTGCTAACTTCATATACATATATATATGCCACTAACACGAAGGAGAATGTGTTAGAGTAATTAGTTTGGAGTGTTCGGAAGTTGAGTGGAGGGTGGGAATAATCACGATTTTGACCATCCCTTGGGTGCTTCCATGGGCGCGTCCTATAAACGAGAGGGTCAGCATAAAGAAACCCCGCTGTGAGCTCTCGGTAAGACCATTAGATTCCGAAACTAATGCAAGCATTTTTGTCCGGCGTCTCGACTTAATGGTAGGCTCGTAAAATACTTTTCCGATGAATCTAATCTCTTTTCCGCTTTTAGTTCCTTTATGCTGAGCAGTCCCCTTAGGAATTTCTTTTTACTCCAGTGAGACACTCTTTCTATGGCTGTTACGAGGGTCAGTTTCCGACAATTCCTTAGGGTATTATAGCTATACTAGCTTCCAAAATCTGTCTCCCGTCGCTTTGGGTGACCGGAAAATCTCACGTGAGATTTATTCGTGCGTTGGGGTGTTTTTTTTCAATTTGGTGCATAACCCACATCCTATCCACACCTAGAGTTCAGCCTGTTGAGAAACTTCAAGTTATTAAAAGACCGAACGTTATTCAATTCACGGAATGTCATGGTCGTGGATGGCTTTAGTCTTCGTTATGGCTGTTTTTTTTTCACTATTTCGGGAAACATATTTCAGTTACAAAGGTAGGTTATTTATGGAGTTTTCCGAGCTCATTTGGTTTTAAATACTGCTTAAAATATCTCAAAACAGTTTCGTATTTAAAATCAAGGAAAATTAAAAATACGCTCCTTTGGGTCAAAGTACTTTGTGTTCCTTTGTCATTTTGAATTTAATTAAAAATGAAATAAGTATTCGGAATTCTATTTTACATCGTCAGAATTTAGAAATTCCCTAGGTGCAATTGCCATTAAACAAATCGAGGATGGAATGTGAGTAGAACTTGGAATATTCCAAGGAATTCATAACTCGAAAGTTCTATTAACTTATAAGCAGAAGGTCCCCTTTCCGACAACTGATCCCGTTCATTATCGATTTTGCTTTGCAATTTCATTGTGGCTCATAACTTCTGACTGAGTGTCAAGAAAAAATGTGATGTCATATTGGTATTCAACTTCGTTGCCAACAGAAAGGTTTCGTTTCATGCCATAAGAGATACGAGGTGTGTTAAAAAATTAACGGGAATTTTTTCATTTCGCGAGCTTGGAGAGTCCGATTGTCAAACTTTTTTTTCTTATGTTGGTACACATGCCCCTGAAGTATAATAAAACTAAAGTACAAATAAGAAAAAAGATAAAAAAGTAAAAACTAAAAAAACAAATAAGCGCATCGCTGATAGAACTAAAGGCTATCTCAAAGATCGAGTTTGAGAAGTGTTTCGGGGATTGGAAGAAGCGCTGGCACAAGTGCATAATCTCCAATGGGGACTAATTTGAAGGTGACAATGTCAATGTATAAGAATAAACAAATATTATTGTCCAAAAAATTAAAATTCCCGTTAATTTTTTAACACATCTCGTACAGTGACGCCTTGATAGGTGAAATTTGTACATGTTCATTCTCAGTTAATTAGAGAGTGCTACCATTTTAATACTCCTAGTAGAGTTTTCATTCGACCATCTCTGTGGTTCATAAGCCAGGAGGGGTTCCTCTTTATATCACATTAGAAAAACACGGTTACTTGCGAATAGGTTTCGGTGACGAACGGAGCGATCGGTGACGTGTGAGTAGTTCGTGCGAATGCCCCAAGAGTCATCATCAGCGCTTACGGCGACGCGGGGGAAATCCAAGCTGGAGCAGGAATGCCCTCCCGGGAAACTTCAACGATGATGCTGGAAGATATTACGACTTGAGAGAGCGAGGGAGATATTTGAGGGCCGATTCCCGAATGGTCAACGTGTCATAATTTTTCCCTCCTTCATTTTGACGTGAAACTTTCGGAAAGCCTTCGTAGTAGGCCAACTTCATCCACGGGGAGAGAGGTTCAGTGTTTTGGAGCGTTGTGTGTGTGTGTGTGGTTGTTTGCGGGACCGTCGTAATAACAAAATTGTTCCCATCTTGGGTCCGGGTCGTTTCGTTCGGGCGACTCAGACTAGTCCGTTCACTCCGTCCTTTGTAAGGCTGTTCTGACCCATTTTCTCGTCGCCAAAGCCTAGGAGTGTAGAGGGGGGTCGGGGGGGGGAGAGAGAGGAAGGGGGTAAGAAGTAGGGGGACAGGAAAGGGGGAGGTGGCGAAGGGCGGAGGAGGCGGTTGGGAGGGGGGGGGCAGCGGGGTAACCCCGACGGCGACGTCCCGAGTAGATGACAAGTCATTTCAACTTTTCAATATGCCCTCCAAAGGAAATGCATGCATATGCATCAACCCTCTTCCCTTAAAGGGGTGAAAAGAAGAAGAAAATGAAAGAGGAACGGTGGGGGTGGGGGAGAAAGGACGGGGGAAATGGAGTTGGAAAGGGTTGTTGCGGGGCTTAAAATGGATGTGGAGTGGCCACGTGGGAGAGTGGTGCACAGGGAATTAAAAAAAGTGAGGCGGGCGGCTCTTTTCCTTCCCGTCTCCTCCTCCAGGCCCCCGACGGGGACTCGGGGCCGTGTCGCGAGACGGGAGGCACGTAGGTCTGGCGGCGGCCGGAGGTGCTTGTTTGGGGGGGGGGATGGGAATGGGGGGCGGCGCCCAGTGACGCACACAGCAGTCCGCGGGCCTCGCGAGGGAGGCAGGAAGTCCGCTGGCGATGGTGCGAAGGGGGTGGGGCGCAGAACAAGAGACGCGTGCGATTGCGTCAATGAATTAATATGAGCAGTGCCCGATCAGTGATTGCTATTTCGCCGGGGATTGATCCTCCGGTCGTTTCAAATGCGATTCGGGCTCGGCTCTAGGGCCGTCAAGACTCATGAATGGTGACGGATATTCCTTCCCGAACGTTCATATCCCGATGGCAGGTTCTAATGGCGGGGATTTCACGCTCAACTTACTGAAAAAAATATAAATAACTATAAGGAAGACGTGAAGGTAGGTACTTCACTAGGTGAAGTTAGAGCTTGCCTCACACTATTTATGGAATTCATATATTCAGGGCAGGGGGTCTGGTCACTTTCCCCGAGTACTCTGAGGTTTCCCAGGCAGTTCAGGTTTCCAGAAAAGCGTACAGATTCTATTTAGCTGAAAGTTTTCAAAGGCACTTTCGGACTTGCACTTAATCAGGGACCCTCCGATCAGTATCCCTTGTGGTCGATAAACTGCTACAGAATGCGCGGACCAATGTACGAAAATTGTTTCTGAAGGTGGAAAAAATAATAGATATACACATTAGACACACTTTAATGTACGATAGCATACTGGGCTACTATCACGATAGGTAAGGGAGACGATAAGTTAATAGGAAAGCCTGGGGTGAATTTCATGAAGCAAAAAATGACAAATGTTGAAAAGTAATAAATTTGGAGTTATGGCGATCGATTAGTCTTCAGGACAGCTAACAGTTTAATAGTCGAGTCAATCCCAGAATTGATGATGGTGAAATATAAGCCTACATAGAGAGCTGCCGTATACGTTTTGTTTTTTTAATTGATAATGTGCTTTGGTTTCGTTTTTCACTAAGAATTTTTTTTATTTTGGAAAACAACATTTTAGATTTAAATTTTAAATTGTTGCTGCCCCCGAACCAATCAGCAAGATATAGAACGATTATTCCAGTCTGTAGTTTTGACGAATGGTTTGGGATGGAAATATCCTGCAATGACGACAATTATGTCTTTTCCGCTACAAGTGCACTCACTTTTTAAAAACCTAAATTGTGTTTATCACTTATTCTTGCAAGTATTTCCCATAGCTTTATTAACCGAATCTAGTTCTCAGTACAATTTTCAATTTGAGCTAACTAGCTGTTATTGGAACCATAAAAGTTTTCCTTGTTTACGGATGAAATTTTCCGTAACAGATTGCATTTCTTAAATCCGTGCTGAGCGGACAATAGAGAGCGAGGTGTTTTGATGTGAGCGTTTCCAACACTGTAGACTACCCGCGACGGCATTTTAGGCGCTGCTGTTTTTCTTTAGCGTTCAACAACGTTTTACTTAATTAAAGTCTGTGTTTAAGACAAGAAGTTGCTGACGTGTGGCCTCTGAGAAATGAAATTTAATGATGTCACTGCGGATTTAGAAAATGCGCGTCGTTACTTCGAATCATCCGAATATATACACATGGAATGAACCCGCACATGTTTCTAGTTAATATCATCAGGTTTCCGGCTCACTCACATATATGATTAGTAACTTTTGCATGTCAATTAGCCTCCTTTCTTTTCCAATTTAATATTCCAGCATCAAGGAATTAAATGGTATTCGATGCGTAAGGATTTAAATCTATCGCAAATTTGCCATTTTTGTACGTACCCCTCTAAACATTAAATTTTTTGGAAAACTTCCAAATTCAAATTATAATTTAGCCCAGTAGAAGAAAGGAATTCATGCTAAATCATAGCACTAAACGTGCTAAATAAAAATTGGTCCAAATACACTACTTAAAATCGTGAACATTTCCAATTCGTCCCGTCGTTCTGCAGTCCGAGTCCTCCCTGAACCAAAGTTAGATTCTTGTGCGTAGATGATCTTTTACACCTTTCATTCGAGATCGATTATGATTAGTATTTTCGTCCTTACCAGCTTCAGATTTTCTTCTTCCGTTTGACTTGAAAACATTTGTGTAAAAGCCATTGTCCATGCGTCGGATATGCGGATATCGTCAGTCAAGACAGTCAATTCGTGCTCAATTCTCACATTCTTAGCGACTTGGATGAAATCCATCGTCCATTCAGACTTGATGCCCTCGCTCTCACGCTTGATGTCGTCGACTGGTTTGGCAAACGCCTTCACTTCCTGACAACGGATTTATCGTGGAGTGCTCGAAAGGGTTCGTAATTATTTGGACGACTCCCGAATATCTTTGCATCCGCTGCTTGCACATTTCTAACATTCCCTCACCTGAGAGACGCTAGAGCTCTTTTCCCAGGATGCGCTTTAGATTCTCGTCTCATTCCTCAAATAGTTCCACGAAGAAAGTTCGTATTTTTCCGACGTCGATTATGTCCTCCTTTTCCTTCGTCCGTCTCTTTGATTCGCGGGCAGGTGGTCTCCCGAGACCCAAGTCGAGTCGCATGTTTGAAGTTCCTGCCGTTGTAGTCTAACGTAAATGGGTTCAAATTTTTTGCGATGTAAATATAAAATGACCATCGCATATTATCCCATCACGGAAGAATGTTGTTGTTGTTTTTTTTTAATTTTCATCCATTCTTGGAAAATATTCTTGTTGAAGGATGAGCTTTTCTTTCGAAAATATTTTCATGCGCACGAATGTTTCCATTTCGAGGTGGATTTTTTTACATTATTCCTAAATGTATAGTTTATAAAAAATAAAATATAAATGAGACAATGAAATAAACTTTGTTATCACCCTTATTTATTTTAATATGCTCAATAGTCCTCCCTTGTCGTGTTTAATTAATGGAAAGTAGTTATGTAGGTCATAGTAACATACAACAGCTTACGTTACTTAAACTACCAGCTCAAAAATATTCAGAATTTGCTTAATTCGGAATATGAAACATGTTCCAAACGAAGGAAAATATGACTTGCACCACTTTTGCTATTTCTGGTTGCGTAGAAGGTTTATGTTGGCTCGTAAAATGAACATTTTTAATTGAAGGTGGGATGGGTGATAAGTAATGTTTGGGGTTATGCAATGTATGCTACTTTATGTGGAGAGTAAAGGCTGAGAGAAAAGGATATTAAATGCTTTGAGAGTATAAATATGAGATCATTGAAGATGAGTCGGGCACAGGAATGAAGGTAATGGGACAGGTAAGAAAAATATACACAATGGTAAAACGGAAAGAAAGGTAAAGGAAAACGGAAAAAAAAGTGTAAGAAAAGCTGTGTTTAGTAAGAGAAAGAATTCGAACGTGGATTACTCTAAAAAAGGAAATACCAGCTTAAGCACATATATGTGTGTTGAGGGAATGGCGTATGAATTAGAGGATGGGTGTGAAGGACGATCTAACAAAACTACGAAAAGGTCTGACGCTAGACAAAAGACTGTACAAGTCATAGCACATTAGGCACGCATGGGCTAATAATATTGACATCTCCCCCTTCCCCATAAATTATTCCTAAAGTTTAAATTCGTGTTCACGGAAAAACGGACCCGTCCTCTGTTTTAACTTTAAAATAGTATGTGAAAGTGCCGGAACGGATTGAATGTCGTTGCGGCAGCTGAGGGGATGAGGGAGGGAGGATTAATTCTCAGATTCCAATGGCTTGTAAGATGTAAATCGCCTTCTTTGGAAACGATTACGCGGTGCGCGGTTCTCGAACTCTTTTATCTCTGCTGTGTTAATGACGGGAACGTATTCTGTTTAATTTTCACCGCCGTTCCGCGCGAACAATGGAGTCTGAATTCCCCGCGGGGGAGGCCCGGGGCGGAATTGCACGCCTCGAGACACGTCGCCTGTCTATGAGGAATGGTCTGGGAATGAATCACTCTTCCTCACTCGTTCCCTCGCCCGCATTCGAGTCGCCCTTTCGCCGCTGCTTAAACGCATGGCCTTCCACTCCCCAATCTCTCCGTACTCTTCCTTTTCGCTCGTCAAAGACGGTTGTCGGATTCCATCAACGCTCTCCTTAATTAATTCCCTTGTTGACATTGTGCCCGTATATCCCCCATTCTTCTTTCCTTCTCTCTCTCACTCTCGATCCAAAACCGTCTTTGGCTTTTCGGAGATTCCTCGCACGTCCCATAAATGGAGAGCCTTTTCCTTCGACCGCTAACGCATTTGGGACAGGGCGACCTTCGGAGGAACACGAGTATTTCGGGTTGTTCTTATTTTTATCTTGAACTTGCATATGCACGTTTGTATATGAACCTTCGTGTTATCATGTGCGTTCTTGTTACTTGGCCTGTTAAGTGCACGTGGTTGAGCCTGACAGAGACCAGATGGGAGTGTAATTTTTCTAGGATAAACAAATTTTCCATGTCAGACATTAAAAAAAAATTTGATTCGAATTTTGTCGATAGAAGTTTTAAAACACAGTATGAAGGACTAGATGTAGTTACTAAATCATGTTCCTTTGAAAACATAGGTCCCCAAAATTAATTCATACTATTTAAATAAATCTAAGTTCAATTAGCAACCTACATCTTGTGCTTGCAAATCATGGAAGAGTTAGAAAAGAGATAAAACTTGACCAAAACTTATTCCAAGAACCTTTCAATTTTTTTATTTTTTTTATTTTTTTTCTTATGAATTCGTCATAGAGTGTTAAAAATAAAGCCATATATCTACAGTTCTTTCATAGAAGTCCTATCCCACGTCACCTTGGCACTTTTTTTCTAAGCGGTGACGTAGCTGCAGGTGTTTGCCAGAAGGGCGGATTAATCGATCTAGATTCGACCAGACCGCGCCAGAAAAATTTGATTGGTTATAATTTTCATATCTCCTTTCACGGATTTAAACACAGTTACTCCGCGAGCAAGAGAAAAACGCTTGCGCAAAATGCCCTCCGACCACGTTTCCCAAGTCGGTTCCGTCCGTTTGGGGGACTTCGAGGACAGGGTCGCCCCTATTTTAGGGAAAGAGCCGAATAAAGATTTTTGTCGGCGTTTTTGTTTTTCTTCCGCCTGTCCGCGAGGAGGCTGGGAATGGGCCGGGGGGGGGGGGTTATACTGAATTGGATGGATGCCTCGTCTTCGGCTAAATGGGAATCCTTCGGTCCTTAGAAATAAATGGGACAGACGCCTCCACCCGAATGTTAAAAGCAACCTGCAAAAAGTTTCCTTCGGTAGGCGCTTGTTTCTTAAACCGTGCCCGACTAGGGAAGAAGAAAAATAGAAAGTTATGATTCCTTCCCCCCCCCATCCTCCCCCTCTCCCCCCCCTCAACCAAAGCCATTGCCATCCAACCCCACTTCGGAGACAGAAAATCCTCGTTTTATTTTTTTTCACATTTCTTTTCTTATTTAATTGTCTACCTACTCAAATCTGTGACGCGAATGAATTGAAATTGTTGGGCGGCGCGAAGAAAGTTAAAAAAAAATGGCCAGCATAGCGCTCGCCGGGCGGTCCCCTGCTTTTATTTTCATTTTTGCGTGTCTATTTTTTTGCGCACGCGGACCAGAAAACCTCGCCGACGATGATCCTTTGTGCCTGTTGCCTTCATTTCTTTTCCTTTTTTAGCGATTTCAATTTATCCGAATACTTTGCCGGTCTCCCCTTCCCTAACCCGTGTTCATGAATTCCCTGACTGAAATCCTGCCGATGAAAGCGCCGCGCATAACCTTTTCGGCCTAGGCACTCCATTTGTATCCGGAAAGGACTCTTTGATTTTCGTCTGTGCAGTCGGCTACGATATAAATATTCAGTGGTGTTCCCTCCTCTGTATTCCACTTCGTTGTCGAAGAACCCAGGCAGCATAAAGCTATAATTTTCTCAAAATCCTTGGCGTATACGTGCGGTTCAAAAGTTTGTGTCATTGGCATGGAATTTCATTCGGATGAATTTCCGAATTAGGACGTATGGGGGGCAAAATAAATTGGTATTAGAGAGAGGTAAATGGCATATTTCGATTCTAAAAATAAATTTCGATCGATCTCGTGGAAAACTGTAAAGAGAAGAGATGCAGTTGAATAGATATCCCAATCACATTTCCATACAACGAATTACGCTAGTGTTGAGTTAAAGATAAAAGTGAAAATTGGAGCCAATAATTGAGAATAAAGGAAAACGTATGGGGAATCTATGCCGTGATGTATCGTTGATGACGAAACACTTATGCAGTAGGGTAAGCGATCAAAACGTATCATCATCCATTCATCACGTGATCAAGTAATCAAGTGATTGAGTAATTAATATTTAAACTTATTTACAATGTGGCATTACCGCTATGATGCGCTACTTTTTCAAGTTCGCGCTGCGCCTCGGAATATTGTCTCCAGCAATTGTTATTGGTATTCTTGATTATTTGTAACTCGCACGGGGTTCAGATGTGGTGAAGAAAATATCATGTTCTCTGGCTATTAATTCAATGTTTTATCATTTCAGTTTCCATAATATACTCGTAGAAACCTTGAGTTAACAGTTTTAGTTAAAGTATCAATCCTCTTAAGATAATCACACCGTAGTTGACTTTTAAATTATTACTGAAACCACCTGGACCTGGGAATTAAAGTCTCCTTGTCGAACTGAGAATGTTTAGACTCCTAACCTCAGTAAACCTCTCAGCTGTCTGTGATCGACTAATTATTCGAATACTTTTGTCGTGCCCGATGGATATATTTATTAAAAATCCGTGACGCAAAAATATTATTTGGCCAATGATTTATTCGTAGCAAAAATTCAGCACGTTTTTTATTATGCAATTATTATCTGAGCGAGAGATAATAAGCGTGACCAAGTTCTCCGTTGAAGCGGAAAAGTTTGGCTGGGTTTCCCAAGTTTACCCCTGACTTCCTTTGTAGCCTCGCCTTTCCTTCTCCGATATTCATCTCCTCTCATCAAGTATGCGCAAGAACATTCCATCTCCTCCCCAGGTTAACGCGTAAGCATATCCCTCGGTATCTCAGTGCTGATTCGCAGGGTTTAACTTTGGGCTATGGTCTTAAGGCGGGTACTTCAAAATTTTTGGCAAAATCTTCCCTACCATTGGACAATATCACAATGTTTACAGTTTTACTTATTGCCAAAAATGTACACTTGCATTTGGTAGAATTTACATCAAAATACCTTCGTAATTTTCTCCACGGTGCCAAAAGAAAATCTTCAGCCCTATACTATAAATACTGTTCGTAGATTTCAATATTACTATAAAGTTCCTGTTTCATCTCAAGAATTGTTTCAATATCCCGCCTAGTTTTGCTGATGGATGAGTTTTTCATTAATGTGGATGTTGAGTTTAAAAAACTCGAGGAGTATTTTTTTTAGTAAAGAAGACCTTTGCGAAGCAGAAATTTGCAATTTATGAAGCAAAGAATTTAATATTTTCTGCAACATTTAACTTAGCTAAAGATTGCTTAAAGTCGACGGAATAGTTTTTTATAGGGGACATGATAAAATGTTTTTTTTTACCAATCCGAAACATAAATATAAGAAGGTCCCTCGAATCCATTCATACCTTAAATTTATAATAGTTATAGTTTTGTAGAAATAATTTATAGTCCTGTATTTTATAGGGTACTGAGAAAATAGAGAGAGGAAAGTATAAATGGTTAAATCCCTCGTTGGAGATTCCCTTAGGAGTCTACAGCATTAAGTAGTATGCCCTGCCACACACCTTTTTTGGTGGTTCGCAGGGTATTTACGTAGATGTAGTAGTAGTTTTGTTGGGGAGGCGACTGACAGCTAAGGTCATTTGTGCCATTTGGGATGGGCAGGAAAGGATGAAGGGTGGAGAGAAACCCGGTGGCGGCATTAGCCTGCTCTTAACGAAAGGCGCCAAGGGGTCCGCAGTTTAACGTCCCATCCGACGGACGTCGTACTCACTCAAAGTGCTCTCCACAAAGCACCTCAAGTAGGGATACCACTGAAAAATATTTGTTGTCTCCAGGATTTGAACCCGGGCCTTCGCGGTGGTAAGCCTTTACTTTAGCCTCCGCACCATCCCGATGCCTCCACAGCATTAAAATTGTCAATGTGACTCTAGGTATGGAGTACTTTTATGTGATTACTCCTATGGACAATGGTTTTTGATGCACTGTGGTATTCCAAATATTAGTATCTCAATATTCTGGAAAAAATGCTTGCGTATAATCTCAAAATTCCTTCGCCCAAGAGATACTCGTAGGAACCAACTTGCATCTGAGAGCTTATTTAGAAAAATAATTCTAAGAACAAATAGAAAAAATTCTACTACTACAACTTACTAAGCTAGGGTATTTCACTTTTAGTTAACATCTTGCTGGCATATATTTTATGAGTCATTTTCTTCACTCAACTTTTTAAATTTTAACTCGACTCTTTATAAAGATAACATCTCTTAACTTAAAGCATTCAACTTTTACATTCATCTTATCCAAGAGGAGAGGAGAGAAGGTGTTATAATGGGCGAGTTTGCCTTCTTTATGCATGCGGCTGCTGTAGAATAATGAACGGTTCGTTGCGCTTTCTCCGATGCAATCAGTTTTTAGTTAAAATGAACCTCTCTGTGTAGATATATCTTTGCTTAATAATTTCTCTTTGTTTCATGTGACTGCATATCGTTGCATTTCGTTTTCACAGACTAGGTCAGCCCTCGGGTATTTTATTCCATCGTCAGGTCTGTCTGACCTGAAATGTCTAACCGCGCAGCCCAAGAACTTGGCTCAAGAGTTCTGAATACCTACGCGTTCTTGGGTTTATTATCTGTTTGTTTTCCTCAGTCGGGCGTGTTTCAGAACACGGAAAGGTGTCCACACACTCCACAACACATGGCACTAAACAGCAAGTGGAGTAGATCAGTCGGCATGAATGAGTATGAAATAATGTGACCTAATACGCAGAATTCTCGTGAAACTAGGACCTTGTGTGCTGAAAGCAGAGAGTGCACCCAGTTCAATCATTGTTGTCGTTGCCAGAGAGGTGACCTCAGTGGGGTCTTCGCGTTAGTTTCTTCCTAACCCGTCATGATGAGATGAGATCCTCCTTTTCAGCAGAAAATTGTGGTCCGGCGATCGTGAAGAAGGCTGAGGTAACGCTTGGACCGCCAAATAAAGACTCAAGCACCCCTCATTCCCCTCATCGGAGGAGGATCCAATTCAAATACACCTCGTGAAGAATTTGTCGAGGACGTTTGATGAGCGATGGGACCATTGAGTTGCCCCATGTAGAAATCACATCCGGTGCGAGGTGGAAATCTGTTCACCAAAAGGTTTTTATGAATGTTTTCCCAGCTTGCAAAAGTCACGGATTTTTCGAAGGGAGTGAGGGAGGCGTCGGTGAAAACAGCAGGTGAAGAATGACGGTGTCGTTCGGGCGGAAAGGCAAATCTGGGCAGAGGGAAAGGAAGTAGGGTGAGAGAAAAATCTCAAGGGAAACATTGATCAATCTGTTTCCTGGAAGGAACAGCGTTCTTTCCTTTAGAAGGAGGAAATAAACCGTGAATTTGGCACCGTGTGATTTTCGATATCTTCCATCAGCGGAAACGCGGACCGAAAAATAAAACAAGATCTCTGAGGGTGCGGGAAAATTTGGATGAAATATGAATCGACTGTGATTTATACCTCCCCGAAGTTTCCTCACAAATTTCATTCAATGCATTTGATGGACTATTTTCGTTTGCCAATGATAAACCTAGTAACAAAATCTGAGAACCTTCTTGACCTGTATCTTTCGGAAAGAAATGATACGTATTCCCAAGATATGTGATGCAAGGTTTCTATGAATTCTGTTTTCCTATAATGATTACTTGTGCAGACATTTCCAGAATAATGTGAGTTCATGTCATCTTTGTTAGCGCTGTATGAAAACTGTTGGAAATAAACAATTGCATGTGGCACAATCATCAATCCGTCCAACAAAAGATACATTATTATAACTGTGATCATTACCTCAATGAGACGGACTACAATGTTTTGGTCGTTAATAACAATTCAGAATTGTCATTAATTGGATGTTGGGTATAATCATTTTTCTCATTCAGATATCGATACGGTAAAACTTTCAGTGCCAAAATGTGTCATTCTTCTGCCTATGGGAAACAATTAGGTGGTCCGATTCGTTTCCGAATACTTTCTCAAGTGCGCATCGAGGACTTAAATAAGGGTCCAACCTTGCGAAATGATTATTTTTCTTCCTTTGCCGTTACAGTCTTAGCGGAGCGACGATGACGAAAATGAATAGGGTCGAAGATATGAAAAGGTGACGACTCGCTTCGTGACCGTAACCCACGGAAGCACTTTTGCCCGCCTCACGTCAACTGTTTTTTTTCGTAATCAATCGCCTACCGTGAGGGCCGTCACCGTGGGTCCGTTGGGGGAGGAAGGGGGCGGGGGAGGGAAAATACGACCGACACCGATATCCCTCCCCTCTTTCCCTCTCGCAAAAAAAGAAGCACAACACTAGCGCAAGGCCCGGCGAAGAGGGGTTAAGGAGGCACGCGCCGCGAGAAATCAGACGTGTCCACACGACTCCGTGAACTCCCCGCTCTCTCACGCGCCGCTTCCCCCCCCCTGAAACGGGGACGACGAGCGGGCGGAAGGTGAGGTTTGGAGGGCGAAAAATCATTGTTTAAAAGGGAGAGAAATATGTGAGGGAGTATGGGGTTAGGAGAGGTAGTCTCTCGAGAAAAAGAAAGGAAGAGAGAGAGATTGAGTGTGTGTGTTTGGGGGAAGGAGAAATTCTGTGGGAGAAAGACGGAGAGAGGAGAAAGGGAAGAGATACGATGGGGGATAAAAGAGTGGATTTGGGTGATGAGGATCGAATTTCACGGTGGGTATCTCTCGGCGACGAAAAGGGAAGAGTGCGGTTATGAATCGTCTGACTTTTGTGTCCATAAGGACGTTGAGTGGAGGGGTTGGATGGGAGTAGGTTGGGAACGAGTGGAAGGAGGGATTTGAGAGGTGCAGGAGAGAGAGGGGAGGATGGGGTGAGGGTGGAAAGGCACTGAACTGGAGAACAGTGCCGGAGGCGAGGAGAGGAGGATATACCGGTGTGCATGCACCACAAGCTTCTCTCGCGTCCTTGTCGCGTTTGTTTAGAGATGGCGGCGATGCATCCGACCCGTGTGTGACGCTCAATCCGGCATAGGCGCCGTCGGTTGCTCCTTGTATCCCTATCTCCATAGAGAGCACGAACTGCAAAAGCTTTCACCGAGATAAAGGGGGATAAAATTAAACCCATGTGCGGCGGGCACTCCTCTTTTGTTCCAGTGCCGTTGAAATATCCAGCGTCCGAGGCACGTGTAAAAATTCTAATGATAAAAATGGCATGCACGAAATCACGGTTGAGCTGAGGAACGTTAAGGTTTTAACAGAATCAATATGAAAATGTTTGGGAGAAGGTTTTTCCGCTGATTTTAAGTTTCTCTGATCGAAGTGAAACGAAGGGGTTTTGCACCGTCGACCTCGTTTCCCAGTTACTCTGATCTTTGCTAACCGCTCGTGTTTTTCTTAAGCCAGAAATGTTCCTTTAATAATTTTTCCATCAGCCGGATATAAGTCTATACGGAAAAATTATGTGTTGTGACATTTTTTGCGCTACTCATAGATGATCAATCGACGAAAGAGGGCCGGCGGTGTGAAGTGAGTGGAGTTAATCCATTAAATGTTTCACAAAGACGTACCCTCGGAAATCTAAAACCAAAAACTTTATAAAAAAAGATTCATTCAGAATCAATCATCATAAGCATGTATATGCGAATTTCATCCGATTCAACAAATGAAATCTGGAGCTATCTATGACCTGCTGGTAATCTTATTGAAAACATTTGGAGCGGTGACCCCCTGAACTTGGGATTTTAGAAAGTACCTGCATATTCCCAAGAGTAAATCGAATTGTATTAATTTTCCTATCATTATTTTTCTATAGTTTTCCTTTTCTCACACTTCAATCATTCTTCACCATTCA
Source organism: Hetaerina titia (assembly GCA_037158775.1). Taxonomy (NCBI): domain Eukaryota; kingdom Metazoa; phylum Arthropoda; class Insecta; order Odonata; family Calopterygidae; genus Hetaerina; species Hetaerina titia. The sequence goes on along the minus strand of CM073772.1, from coordinate 42,316,838 downwards.
CCTATACAGCCACTCTCTCTCTCTCAGAGAAGAAATTGCAGCTACATCATTGAGATTGGTGCTACTGAGTCGGAGATGAATCGACTGTTTCATATATGTTTTGCCCAGGTGTTTTATTCTGCTATATTACTTTGTCATACTAGTACTTTGTCCTTGTATTTCCTCTTGGGTGAGAGTGTACGAGCACATATCCGCCATCCCTTCCGTGTCCTCCTTTAGACAATAATCAATCTGGCTATATTTCCCCCGGACGTGAAAAAACAAACACCATTCAATGCCCACTCACGAGAAAATTCAGGAAAGAACAACAAAGAGTAAGAGGCGGGTCGAAGGGAAGTACAAAGGGTAAAGGATTTAATTACCTATCCCTTGAATTTGTCATCACTCGTCATTATTTCCTCCCATATCTCTCCCGTTGAGAGTTTCGGGGTAAGAAACTTTGGATTCGATCCACATTTCAGTAATAGAGTTCCTTCTCCATTAGTGCCGATCCGTGACGTAGTCTCGGGAGTAACAGACTCTTACGAAATGAAACAAGGCCTTCGTTTTGTAAATTTCACTTGCCAGTCGAATGAAATTCCCTTTTTGAAAAGTCATTATTTTTATCTACACTCGACCGGTTTGAAAATAAAACAGCCGCTTTCCTTGTCATTAATATCCGAAGCCTAGATTCGTCCGTGTGCGCATGGAGTGGAAAAGACGAGGAAGGGAGGATTGTTTCACTCTCGTCCGTATTGTTATGCTAGTCCTTATGGAGAGTGGAAGCCCGCACATTTGGCAAGACGTTCTCTCCCCGGCCTCTCGTGTAAACGATTTCGCTTTGTTTTCTTTCTTTCTTCCTTTCCCTCTCCCTCCGCAACAACTTCCGCCTTCGTCTACTCTGATGCCTCATCGCCGAGGGATCGTTGGGTCGGTCGGTCGATATGCGCCAGGAAGCCGGCGCCTTAAAGCCATTCCCTCCCTCATATTTCTTTCACTGATCCCCCTCCTCAACCCTACCGTCTCCTTCCTCCCTCTCTCTCTCTCTCTTCTTCTCTGTTCCTCTCCTCTTCTCCCTGTATCTCCTTTTTCCTCTCCTCCGCTCACCTCACTCGTTTCCCAACCTCACTCTTAACTTCCCCTCTTCCCGCGACTCGCCTTCTTTTACGTACCTCCTCCTTCCAGTCTCCCGTCCACTCCCATCGATCTCGCGAGAAGTGGATCGACGCGGTCTCGCCCTTTCTCACTCGGTCCCAGACCTTTGTTTTTTTTTAATTTTTATTCCCAAATGCATCTATACATATTCACTGAAGTATCTCCGTCTCCGGAAGTGCTCGTCTTTCTTTTAAAGTGATTTAACGTTGTAGGGGGGGTTGAAAATTCGGCGAATTTCAGTGGTTGGACACGAGATTTTATTTTCTTCGCCCTCAAGACTTTCAGGGGTCAGGCTTCAAATTAAATCCGAAGTGACGTTTCGACACAGCATTAAGGAAACACGATCCTGAGTGGAGAGTTTCGCGGCGTGGGAAATAACCAGTGCGCGGCGATCGTATTGGAAACTTCGGATCCGCACGACTCAAGTTTTTTTCTCTTCACCGAGGTGAAGTTTGGAAGATGATTTCTTGAACATTTTAAATTTAAGCTTAGGCGCCACTTTTCTTATGTTTATATAGCCTCAATGTTGCTTTCGAGATGCATTTGCGTATTTCAAAGGCTTCCACGGACTTGACTTGATTCATACTTCACTACCACAGAGCGTCAACCAGGTTTTTCTGTGTGACCGAGTTTTAGCAAATGCGCTTGGCCTTTAAACTCCTTTTCTATACATTCTGTTTCTAGCTCTCTACCTAGTTTCTAGCTCTGCTGTGATGGAAAAAGCACGTTAGTTTTCTTTACCCTTAATTATAAACAGAGCGTCGTAAATTTAAAAAAAAACTCATAATAATTATTCTGGACCATATTCGAGCTCTATTGGGTGAAAATTTTGTATCAGAAAAGTTCATTCTACATTATAAATAGTGAATATGAATCACGGAATTTTTCTTTGCAGCAATGAAAAAAATTTGGGATTACCGTCATAAATTTGTGTATGAAAATGAGATGTAACTATCGAGACTTGTATATAAAAAAGATTCTCTGGTACCTATTTCGAAGTTTGTGAAGTGGATTTGAAATTGCAGTACACGAAACATATTATTGTTCTCCAGATCACGTCGACTTATGACGTACTCTTACCTCCCGTACTGCCGCAAGTGCATACTCAACTTACCCCGGTTCACGATTCCACTTCATAATGGTCCGTCCTTCGGTTTCCAGATTAGTTTCTGAAATTGGAGCAGTTCCGCTTCATGAGTGTTCAGGATATCCCCTCAACGAATGTCGTTGAGGGGAGGTTAATGCCGACGCCAGGTGTCTTGACTAAACCTAATTCCCTCTCCAGCATGTCCTGATTTCTCATAAATAATCAACAGCATTAATTACCTCTGCAAAAGGAATCTTGCGCAATAGCTGCAAATGCATATTTCTGTTGTCTAGGCATAATATGCAGAAAAACATCTTTCGATTTGTGGTCTGTCTGTTGGAGTGTCCATTGTAGTTTTTTCCGGATAAGTTGTTAAGTTATTGTTAGCTATCGCATTTGTTCGAAACTTTCAATGTAGCAAGAAAACAGTACATTTATTAAATTACATTTTACGTCAGGCATTAGGACTAATATTTAATTTGTATCGACGTATCTACGTAAGTGTTGGCAAGAGCAACCAAAGTGTGTGTTTGCAAAACCGTGATCTCTTCCGCTAAAACCGAAAATCAGCCAATACATGAACCTTGAATTTGGATTTATCATATAAATCATGCCTCATTACCTTACTCATTTATTCCTGTATCAGCCGTAAAAAAGTTTGTAAATTACTCCGAGAAATGAGGTCATATGTTATCGTCAAGTTTAATTAGGGAAGAACTACTACTCGAATCCGTTCTAAACCTTTGGTCCAGTCGACAACCGAACGGCCTTTTCTCCCCTGAATCTACTATATCCTTGCCAAACGAGCTATCGTTTTTTCAATATATTATCCAGATGGAAATTAAATTTCGTCTCTTGAACATTTCCCTTGTTGTAGACCTTATGCCTGTTCTCTCTTTCTTTCATTCCGAGAATTACGCAGTGATCTCCGTGAAGTCCACTAGAACTGAAGCGAGAGGCTCCATAATCACGGCTACATGAACCACGTTTTGCATGAGTCAGTGGTGTCCATTTGAAGAGCGAATGGAATCGATGTTGTCACTTGATCAATTTTCGAAAAGTAGTTTATTCCTTTGCTGATTGATAGGACGAAGGAGTTTGTCAAAATTTGTTTGTAAAAATTCAATCGGTAAGCAACAAACATGAGTCTTGTTGCTGTTCGGTGCACCAACTTAGGAGAGGGTTAGTTGGAAACTCTTCCTCGGCAACGAAAGTATTCAAGACTCGCGGATTCCACGTAGCGAACAATTCAAGGCGAATGACGCCATACGTAGGCAAAAATGTCTTCATTGCGATTAATCGCAATATTCAAGACTCACTCTTCCTCTCGTTTCGTTCTTTCTCCCTCTCCTTTTCTCAATGTTCGTGTCTTCGCATCCCAATCCGTGAAATGCTTGCAGAATAATTCGTGCATGCCGTTGGGAAGTGCAGCTGGACTACTAGCTGTCGAGGAAAATTCATGCTAATCGCATAGATGTTACGATATGCATACGGTTTGTGAATGTTCTCATGCATTTGGCGAAGTTTGCAATATTTCTCGCGGGCGTCGCTTCGTTTCTTTTCCCATCTCCGTTCATCCCCGCTTGTCCCTCCTCCCCAAAAGCTTTCCTTCCCCTTTTCCCGCCACCCCTCTTGCCCCTGCGCCGTAGACACCCGTCCACGTGAACCCCTCCTCCTCGTCCCCCACGCGCTGTCCTCATATTCCTCATCGCTGCCACTCGCGTCCATCGGTAGTCTACACTTATGCGTAGGCAGGGTCAGCCAGAAACGCAAGAGCGAAACCGAGAGGCAAGCGGCCAGTTGAGAGCGTAAGCCAGCGCCTTTTGCGGCGCTCATTCTTTCACATCTCGGGTATTTGAACTTGTGCAATATCCCCAGAGCCGTTGTATTTTTCCCCTATGACTACGCTCCTTGGGACCGATTATGGAACTCCAATAAATTTTAGATGGCATCGAGATGTTTTTTTTGTTCTCCTTTTCAGGTCCCACAGGCTTTCGTTTTCCCTTTCCTTTAATTTCGCTCCCCCCACCTCCCATCTCCCCCTGGGCCATCCTCTCCCATCGTCCTTTCGTGGATTCCTACAGCATCAAGCGGATTTCAGAAACTGCCGCGATTTTTTTGTTGATGCGTAGGTATAATGACTTCAGCAAGTCGCACGCGGGGGTTTACGTGATTGAGTGCGCGGCGTCGCCGTCTTTGATTATGACTTTTCCGACCTTGGTTCGGCAGTCGATTTGGATTTGGCACGAGGACACAAGTTAAGGTAATTAACGGTCAGCGGGGTCCGTAAAGCTTGAAGCTTGATTCCAGTTGGACTTCCAGGGACGATTTTGTTTTTCGAATTCGAATGTCTTGAGTGGTGTTTGAGGTGAAAAAGTTGAATTTGTCCTTTCTCGTCGCATTGTACGTTTTTAGGACGGCGGTGGATTTGTCCAATAGAGTGTAGACGTAGTGGCGGTAGAAAAATGTATATGGTTGTTGTTGCAGCTTGCTACGTTAATGGAACTCTGATGTTTTCGACATCGATAACTATATTTCTCATTAGACGAAATGAATCTTAGCAAATAAGCATCACATTTCCCCTTAGACGTTGTGAAAAGTTTGGCTATGCGGTAACTATCTTTTCATAAACAGTTATTATGTTTTACTAAATATATATATATATATATGTGTGTGTGTATATGTATATTATATATATATATATATATATATATATATATATATATATATATATATATATATATATATATATATATATATATATATACTCTGCAGTCTGACCTGAAGGAGGCCTCAGAGAAGGTCGAAAGTTTAAAATTTCTTGTGTTGTTTCTTCGTGTTGTTTATTTTGTTTTTGTGTTCAATTACGCCATCCAAATGTTATATTGCTCTCATGAGTGCTGTTGCATATTATATGTATAATGCTGCTGCATATTATATATATATATACACATAGAAATAGATATAGGGAAAGGGGATAGGAACACACATGAACACACATCCCCTTTCCTTGTATCTATTTCTATGTGAATGAATATTTGATCGCCGTGTGGCGGAATTTCGTGTTTGAATGTATATATATATATATATATATATATATATATATATATATATATATATATATATATATATATATATATATATATATATATATATATATATATATATATATATAACACTTTTGTGAAAATCTCACGGACGTGAACAATAATTTAAATGGAATTAACACTAGTAGACACAAACACAGAAACACATAAAAGAGGAACTCACTGGGTTTCAACCTTTGATTTGCCATGGATTTTCCATGGCAAATCTAAGGGTGATGTATACCAAGAGACCTAGTGAGTTCCTCTTTTATGTGTTTCTGTGTTTCTGTCTACTAGTGTTAATTCCATTTACATTAATATGTATACACACGCATATATATATATATATATATATATATATATATATATATATACTGTAAAAAATCTCGAATGCACAGGCCGTTCAAATACATCTTCATTTTTTCACTTCGCCTTGGGGGCGTGTCTCTTGGATAATTACCAGTTTTCCCTCGAGGTCGTGAGAGAAAATCCAGCATAAAATGCATTCTTTCGTGCATATTCAGGCCAGGAAGTTCCATCGCATTTTCCTGTGGCGATTTTTCAGGCTTTCTTTTATCTAATTCTCGTAGTGAATATCATGAGTTGAACACTCACATTCTCCGTTTCCTGAGTTATTACTTTTTTTTAATTCGTCGCCGGTGTTCACTCAATGACGTCAGTTGTTCGCATATATTTGCAGAAATACTGCTCCCATGTTTGCATACTCTCTCTCCCCCTAGGTCCTCTTTCTTTTCGCTCGGTTTATTACCCGCTGAGTCCAGAAAAAGTTTAGGCAGATGGGATGAAGATCGCGGGGGGGGGCAGGAAAAGGACATGAAAGAGTCCATGACACTTGACACTTGTAGTCCCGTTTAGGAGTTGAATTTTATGATTTTAATTGGAGCGCATTTAGAAGTCGGCTCTGAACGTCCAATGCAAGAGAGCTGACTACCGGACAGCGTGCAAAAAAGTTTTAGTAGCATATATTATCTGTATTGAAACACCAATTCGTGAGTGTGGAAAATCATCCTCACTAAAGCCGGATAATAAAATTGGTACCCTGATATCTCAACGGCAGCTGGGCTCTCCGATAGTATTCTTCTACGAAGGAGAATGGGACAAAAGCGCATTGAACGCGGGCCAATCGCACGGATGCGAACTGAACACAAATGAGCGGAGATTCGAGATGAGCAAAGCCCCCCCTCATATTCCCTCCCCCTGCTTGTTGATCTGCTCAGTGGCTCGTCCTCCCCTGCAATTGGGAGATAAAGCGTTTAGATTCTCTTCAGGCGGAAAGTTGATCTTACCTTTTATTAAAGCGACTATCCAACCGTCCCGTAATATCATCCCAACGTCACGTAGGGAGTGAAAAGTTTTACAAATCGTAATGAATCGGAATCGAGGAGGGATGGAGAGTAATGAGACGAAGTATTCTTTCATTTGTTTTTTTTGACAATCTCACCCGCATCATTGACTCATCGAATGAAGAATCAGGCGGCATAATCCGAAGGATTTCCCAACACTCGTCGCGTTTGCAACGATCGAACCTATCTTCGAGTGTGCGCGTAGAGTGCGCAATATGCTATTCCGTGCGCGCACTTCTTCTATCTACTCCTCCTTTTTAAAAAAAAGAAAAAAAATCCTCCAAGGGAAAAAAGTCACCCTGAGGATCGATCGCGCAATCGATTGATTAGTGGGGCACACGCGTCGTCGTGCCTTGTGCAGTTTGCTCGCGTTTGATCGAGCGTGGTGTTGGTTAAGGAGCAACGGAGAGAGGGAGGGAGAGATAAAACCTAAGCCCCAATGACTCGCTTCTCTCCCCGCTCTCTGCTCTCCTCCGCGTCATCCGGCTCTCTCTCTCCCTCTAATACGAAACGGCAGCTCCACAATGGGATGCAAAGTGCACTCCTTCATACTCGAGATCGTCCGCCGGAACCGCCGGCACTGCGGAAAGGAATGAAAAAAGAAAGGGACACGCGCATTGTCAAAATGCTTCCCTCTGTGTCGGCGGAAAGGACTCTTGAAATGTAAAAAAAGTTTTTCTAGAAAAAAAAAGGGGTGGTCGGACCGGGAGAATGTCTCTCCTTCGTAGAATAGTCGTCTTCTTCCCCGGGGGTACACAAAAAAAGTCTAGAGGGAGAGAAAGCACATGTGTGTTTGTGTGTGTTTTTTTCTCGCTATATTTTTTTACCCACAAAAATGAATGCCTGTGTATACATACATAGATGTGCATATAAATACAAGCACACCCACACACATTTATTTTCTTGCCTCTCCACGCTCTTCGTCCCAGGCATCGTGGGATGGACCTTGCCTCGCCACACCGCTTGTCCGATTCGTCCAGCGCGACTTGCCCCCTCCGCAGAGACGATAATCGCGATCGTTCCCGAGGAGGGTGGGGAGGCAGGAGGTTTATGGAAGGGAGGAGACCTTTATGAACTTCAAATACGTCCCGCGGAGGGATTGAGGAAAGAGGAGAGAAAATATAGTGAAAATAAATAACACTTTCTTACGGAGCCACTCTCCCCGTGTCCTCCCGCGTGGAGCAGATGGAAACGAGCGGAAAAAGTGGAAGGCCGTTTCAGGGACGGGGTTGTCTTTGTGTGTGTGTTTCTACCGAGTTGTTCGGCTTGTTCCTCCCTCTCTCTCTTTTTCCTTCCTTCCCTTCCTCTCTCCTTCTCGTAAGGGGATATATATATATTTGTACACATGTATATGTGTGTTCGTATATATATATATATATATATATATATATGTGTGTGTGTGTGTGTGTGTGTGTGTGTACACTCAGAACCGGACTATATTCCGATAGTGCCGATCGAGGTTGCGGAGCGAAGCAAATAAGTCCCGCGACCCGCTTTTCGTTTTTCCGCCGCGGCAGAAAACGACGCCGCGCGACCGACGTGCTCAATCTCCGCCGCGAGTTTTCTCCCCCTTCTCCCCGCCCCCCCTACCTACCCCTTCCCCTCCTGCCCGAACCACTCACCTTCTTCCTCCCCACCCCAGCACCTTCTCTCCACTTCCCCAAACGCCCTCTTTCTCCTCTTCGCCCCGAAACTTTTGTGCGAAGTCGACGCGGGAAGTTGAATAGGGTCTGACGGACGTCTCGCCCGCGTTCGAAATTGCTCTTGGGAATTATTCAGTCGGTAGCTCTTTGATGACGTCTCCCGCTAGATGATTGCTCTCTGGTGAAAAATGTTATTTTGCATGAAATTTTTATAAGAGCTTGTATCGCTTAAACGAAAAGCCTCTCATGCATTTGTCCGGATTGGAACCGGTGGTTTCGTGGTGGGACATCAAAATAAATACACACCAGTTGAATATCTCCGACTTCACTACATCTCTGATTTCAGAATAGTTGATGACAGTTTAAGAAAAGTTATTTTTGGAGCTCATCACATTGTAGAAAGTTGAACATCAGCATCTTATATATTTGGGTATGTACATGTTCGCCCTACATGCTATTTCTGGTACTCATATCGCGTATTTATAAATAACGTGTCTGTTAAACGTAATAGTTCAAGATGAGGACAAAAAATAAGGAAAACTTTACACTTCTACACACTTTTAATGCAATACGACCATGGTTTCGATGCTGCGCATCATCACCACCTGATGATGATGCGTAGCATCGAAACCATGGTCGAATTGCATTAAAAGTGTGTGGAAGTGTAAAGTTTTCCTCATATTTTTTATCCTCATCATGAAGGAATTCCACGAAGATAAGCCTGAAACTGTTAGCTTGCAGTTGTTCAAGTCTACCGAAAGCATTCAATTTTCCTGAAAACAAGAGGATTTTCCCCACCCGATTAATTTAGGTGGTTAAAGCTCCCATCAGGTAACCTGAAGTTCCAAGTTTCGGATCCTAATCCGAACATGTATCTCGTGTTGACATGTAATAGATTTTCTATTAGAATTCTTGATTAATAGAATTTACTATGTTAAAACTGACGGTGTTGCATAGTTAAAACCGCCAGGAAAACTGAACAGTCAATTTATAACAAAGGTTTTTCTATTCAATTGTGGTTTCATCTTCGGCAGTTTTGCCAGACAATACTGTATAATACTCACCAACTATCACTTAAGACACTTGCCAAGCTAGGACAGTCCATACTGGACCGCAAAAACAGTAAAAAGTTGGTATCCTGATTCAGTATGAAATACCTGATGTCTTATCTCAAGCACTGATTTAGAATAAGGAATTCTTACTATCCACGGTATTCAGTTTTCACAATGTCCTTTTTTTTGCCTCAATTTCCCACCTTTCCCTCTCAGGGACCAGTAATAAAAAAGGTCCTTTACCACAAAATAGAAAAAAAGCTCAAGGGTCATTCATTTATCATTTCGTGGGGTAAAGATTCGGGTTCCCATCGTGAAGGAAGAGTTGAGTCCAATTCACTTAGAAGGTTGAAGCGAATTTATACTCGTTCATCCCCCATAAAGCCACGTGCGCTAATAAAACATATCGGGTAAACTTCGGAATCGCACGATGGGGGGAAAAAAATAAGGGACTCCAATTTGAACTTTTTCCCACTTATCACACGGCTGCCATTAGCACCCTTATATTAAAAAAGAAGTGGGCAAGTGGTTGCACGTTTATTTATCCCCTTCCGAGAGATTACGACTGAGTAAGGGTGTGGGAAGGACTCCTCCGCTTGGATTCAAAGCGTGAAACGAAACCCGTGCCATTACTCGCTCTCGATAAGCCCATATTTTGTGCGTCATTCCGATGCGTGGCAAAGGGAGAAGGGAGGGGGTTGGGGGAGGATGGAATAAAAAGCTATAGCGGAGGATGGTTGATTTACCTCGCTTCATGGTAACTCCCCCGCTCGTGAAAATTTAAATCGTTTATCTTGCTGCGGAAAATGGCTTTTTCGTCGGACCGGATACTTTGCCCTACCGGGCCGGATCCGTCCCCGCCTTACTTCCCTCTCTCCTCGCGGATCCCACCTCACCTCCGTAGCAGCTATCCCACTCTCATTCCTCCTCTATCTCCCACTCCCATCACGCTCTCTAGTCCCCTCGAGGATTTGACTTACACCCCTCTCATTTCACCCACAAACTCCTCCCTCCTCAACCCTCTCCCCCCGCCCGACACACCCCCCCCCTCACCCACTGTTCCCGCCTCGACCCTCTCTCACGCCCGTCCCCCTTTCCGGACTGCCGCGACCCCCTTTAAGAGGGACTCCCGGTGAACTCTCCGCCGCGGAGTTTCCACTCCCTTTCCCTCCCCTCTCTCTCCCTCCCCCTCGTCGGTCGTGACCGCCTCCGGGGCGATTCCACTCTCCGCTCTCTCTCTCCCTCCCTGTACCACCCTCTTTCCCACATTCACTCCCCTCCCACCTTCCCTTTCCACCCGCCCACACTCCCGAGAGAGTAGTGGTAGCTCTGTCCTCATCTCCTCCTCTTCCTCCCCATTCACTCTTTCCGCCTTCGGATCTCTTTTTGGCCCAGTATTACGCGCCGGTTAAAAAGACGTCCTCCGGTTACAAAGCCACCTCCCGCACCGTGCGTCGTGACTCAGTGGGGGTCTTCATATCGTCTGTCTCCTCACGGTCCCTTTCTCACTGCGTGGCGGGCGAAAATTTGTCCGCGTCCTGCTATCCGTGGGGAAGGAAGGGCTTTTTTGAGACACGTAAGACAAGTGTTGTATTCAAGCGTCCGTCGACCATTCGTTTTGTTCTCTGTCGTTGCGTTTTTCGATCCCTGTTCCGGTCGTATGTACACGTATTATATCCGCTCGATCTTCCCGTTATTCGATTAATATTTCTTGTTCCATTAATATATTTTCCTTGACTAAAATTATTTATCAGCCAATCGACAGAAAAACCTAACGCGACGGTAATTAAGAATAATGCTAATAATAAGCTGCTCTATAACTAGATAAACGTAAACAGTCTTTTACCATGGCATGAAAAGTCAGACGAAATTTGCGCTAGCCTTTATGTCGTTGAATCAGCAGAATATCCTGGTGCAAGAGTTCATCTCCAATCCAAAGATGACATTTTTGAAAAAGAAACCACAATCTTCTTCCAATTTTTTTCTGAGTCCTGAAATGTTTATTTCGTTCGACTCAATCCATTCGTTCGTCCAATCAGTTCGTATCGTATTTCATGAATGACATGACCTGAAACCACAACCATGGTTTTAGTACCTACGATGTAATTAGGTTCTTACAGGTTTACACCTTGGGTTACCCGAACTGTGAAAGTAAAGAAAATTGTAGTGAATGTGAATAAAAATTAACAATGTCAAATATAACGTCCTGTTTATGTCGCCGCAGCATCAGAACCGGTCTTACTTTAACAGATATATTATGATCTTTCGTGATTTCATAAACATAGACCCCAAATTTCACTGTTTAGTATGATATGATTGGGAAAGTGACGTACTGAGGACAGCTTCAAAGATTTAGGGTTTGCGAATTGATCCCCTTCGATTCAAACAATCCATCATCTTCTAAAGATACCCTTGACTGTGATATTTTAAAATACCAATTTTTGATAAGTATTTCCTGCCACTGTGAATGATCGACAAATCCAGGGTTCATTTAGACTTCGCTGCTACTTGTATGTGAAATCCCTATGTCTTCTCGCGCAGGAGATCCCTTTACGCTCATGCCTGGTTCCTCACAGTAATATATTTCGGTGCTCACATGCTCCAGACCAAGGTAATTTCGCTAACCGCTATAAGCGAATGCGTGAGTCTTTTCATTTTTCCACCGTCACTGTCACCGGGCATATTTTCTGTATCGAAGACTAGAACGATCTTTAGAAGATGTGTGGTTCCTACGTCAATATCTTTACTCGTGATCGGAAAGAATGTGGTGACTTGTAATTATGCTTTCTTCCCTGTTCACCGAAATAACACTTAAGGTGAACTGTAATTTCCTTCCTCTTCCCGACTGTGATACGCCTTTATTCGTATCCAAAGAGGAAGCTATTATTTCTTTGTTGTTTTCGTGCGACCCCGATTAAAAAGTTTCCAAAAGTGGCCCATCTAGTGACTCTCTTGAATCGCCTATTGAGTTGCCCGGGTTCACACTTCCCGACAGATGAGGGTCAGTAGCCTTGATGTTTGCCAGGAGGTTTCGGAAGTTGCATGGGTCGTGACGCGCTGGTCCTACAGTTATTGGAGAGCACATTAACTATGTGGGTCACTAATGGAGCGAAATAAATTACTTTTGAGTTTGTGTATCATATATAATCATGATGCATGCGGTGGCTTTCCGCCGTTGGCGCGAACCTTTACCGTGATGGCTACATGCCTGGAAAATATTTAAAAGAACTTGAAATGAGTATTGGTTATTTAAAATCTTTAATGGAAGGGAAATCCATCGACGATTCTGGAAATTCTGTGTTGTTAGTATTGAGGTTCTTAAATGATGTATCGTAGATTTCTGCGCGGCGATTCGAAAAGACTGGCTGGATACATAGTTTCGCGTTGAACCAAATCTACATAGTACCCCGGAATTTGCCGAAGTGGTGTGTGGCGGGTGATCTCAGACATCATCAAAGATTTTGCACCGTTCATCAATCTTTATATTTTTTATATTGTCGAATCATTTTGTTATTTTATATTCTCATGATTTCCGACATTTCAATGTGCTGTGGGTTTTTGATTATTTTTTAAGTGTCTTGATTACAATAACATCATTGCTAAATTAACGAATGAGTTTCAATATTTGACTTAATATTGATTGTTGGGCGACTTTTCTTCTTGCACAGCATTTACCCTCGGACCTGACTTTCCTTCTCATTGCTATAGACTTTCGTTCAATTTTTGGTCTCGGCTCTCTGAGCTGAATCCGGAATGAACGCAGTGTTTTCGATGTAAGGTTTAGCTAAAGGGAAACGCTCTCCTCTCCATCGCCGTATTTTCCAACTATGTATGTGTCTGGACAAATGCAACTCTTTTCAAGGCGGCGCCGTATGTGCACGCTACATATGTTATTCCCATGTTAGGTTCGAGGTGAACGTGAGACTCAAGTACCGTATTGTGCGTTTTCAGCAACGCTCTTTTTAACCTCTTCAAAACGAGTATGACTGCTTGCTTGATTTTTCTACTTTCTCCTTGCCTAGTGGTGCTGTGGGGGGGGGGGGGGGGAAAGTGTCGTGTTTATGAAAAGTTTGAACTTCGGGATGTCGGCAGAATAAGTTTATAAGTACTCCGTTTTTAACATTCTCCGAGAGAAACCCTTACGTTCCTATTCCGAAAATATTTAAAGTAGTCGTCATTATTAGATAAACACTTGACACATTCTCCCAAATGGACGAAGCAAAAATTATGTGAAACAGGTTACTAAGTGAACAAAGATATTAACCTGTATACCCTAGATACTACGTGCATCCCGTTTCGAGGTACAGCAAGGAAAATTATGATTGCATTTTAGGAATGAGAAAAGTAAGCTCAACTTTTCGCAGGTATGAATAGATCGTCCAAGACTGTAAATGTAACGAAAGAATTATGTAGTTAAAAGTGAATATATAATCAAGGATTTTCATAAATTATGAAAAGAGGAAACTTGGGTGAAATGACTTAGGTAATTAACTTACGGGGAGGGCTCATATAATATTAGTTATTATGGGAAAAATGTTTTGCGTCGAAAATTTGAGAGACAGCGTTATTGAATCATAATGGTTGTATTCAGAAAGGAAATATAATATTTTCAAATTAATGAATTATGGCTGTAATGTAATTGTAGTTTTCAAACGGGGGTGTCACAAATGTGGAGAAACTGGAGAAATAATATTTTGCCGCACAAGTGTCGAAAAAAATGGCAAGATCATATGTTTTCGTATGCAATGCTAGTCAACATTTAGTTAACTAATCGTCGATGAATTCGTGATGGATCTCGTATAATATGGTGTAATGGTGCATGTCATAGCATACCAGCATCAATAACTTTCAATGTGAGACTTAATTATATCAGTAAATACTTCATTAAATACGTGCGCGAAAAAAAACGCACCGAAAAAATTGGATAATTGTAACATCAGCTCACCATCAAATGACTTTTTGTTTGTGAAAAAATTATTTTCCGGCTGATAATCCTGAGAAAATGGAGATATTAATAATCCCGCAGCACAGTATGAGACCTTGGTTTGTCCGCGCCCGGGCGAACGCGACGACGGCCCAGCGAAAGGGCCGATGACTTGACAAAGCTCCTCAGCGAATATCATTACTTCCATCCATCTTAATTTCCCCGCCCCCGTTTATTTTTTTTCCTAAAAAAAGAATAGGTGTGCGCGCCCATTCTCATTATCTGGATGCTGGGAACAAATTACGCACCGGACCTAGCGAACCGTGGCGGCGTGACGTGCACTGACGAGCGTTTACGACTCGGTCCGATCCGACCTCGCACAGCGATCTATCAACCACCTCGCCCCCCCTCACTCTTCCCTTCTCCCTCCCTCTCCCCCCTTCGCCACCTCCCTCCTGCCTCCCTGTCAACACGCTTGACAGCCGGTTAACACAATCCGATCGCCCTCCAATTGGACGCGTCTCATCTGGTTTTGTTCAAATCGGTCCGTGGACAAGCCATGGCGAGTCACGTGTCTCGGCTTGCGTCGGAGCGTCCCCGCTCCCCCGTCTCGGATAACAGCCGGCGTCACGCGGGCCGCGATTTGTCCTCGTCATTAAGGTTTAGGAATCGCGCCCACGCCCAAACGCCGGTTTCATTCTTTCCTACAATTTCATCACTCTTGCCGCTGACCACTGAATCGGATGCTAATTGCACTCTCACCACCAAAGTAATCAACCTGGAGGTTGGTTTTGACGGGTTGAGGTCGGTACTCAACCTCACCCGTACGAGAAGAGCCCCTGCGGCGTCTCAATTGCACACTTTTAGGGTTAGAGGGGACCGGTTCCAGTCCTCACCATCACTCGCGGTTTACCACGCTTCTTATACACGGTGTAAGGCTCGGATTTCAGCCGAGGGTGTACAGAGACGTCAGCTGGATCTGAACTCGAGACCCTTCGGTTGGTAGCCGAACGCTCTCTACTTTCCACTTTCTTTAAGTTGATTGAAGCTGAAGACTACCCACTTTCCTTAAGTTGATGGGACTGAGTCGGTATTTGTATGGATTGTGTCGGTACAATAAGAAAAAAATGTTATTTCACCCGTTTTGTTAAATTAACAATTCTATCTCTTTTTTCCTAAATCCTGCCGAACTTGAGCTTACGGTGGATGCGAACTTTCTCAATTAATGCGATACGCTACATGTTCCCAGAAAAGTACTCACAATCGTAAGGATCTGAATTTATTCCAATCTGTTCCCATAACCTACCGTAATTATTTTTATGATTCACTTCAAACAAATAATAACGGTAATTTCAAATTTTGCGTGGATTTAATGGAAGCGCAGATTTTGATGAACGCAGAAGTTCGAACGAAGTGCATTCCATTGTTTATCAGGAATATAGTATTTACTTTCAGTTATTCATAAGAGCGGAGATCTGATTATGATTAGCGGAACAGATTATCTTAATTCCCATGTGGAAATGAAAAATTAGAAAAGTCAAAACCATTCGTTGACCGAAAATCACCTCTTTAATCCTTTTAATGTAGCATAAGATACGGAAAAATTGGACGAAATGAAAATTCGGTGTTACAGTTGGGTGGCGAAGTTTAAAGAGGACGTGGGAAATCAATGATGAATGCTCACAGGGGAAAATAACTTATAAATCTGATAAAAATATGCTTAAAATGATGGGCTTTGATGCTGCATACACTATGGCATGATGCCCCTCTAAACGATGGTTGAAGGATAGTTGAATGCTAGACCATGAATGTATACGTGAAACAGATGATGATATCCTCGAAGCTAGATGAAATGAAGTTACTGGCTCAAAAAAAGAGTGGAAGGGTACGGCAAAATCTTCTCTTCAACCTTAATTATTGCTGAAAATTGATGAGGCTTGCTTAAAGAAATCAATGAAAAGAAAATTCATAATTCTTAGGCTCACCGTTCTTGCGCAATTCCGTAGAAATTTGTGTGTTCTCTTTCTAAAAAAATTTTTTTATTGAGTGTACTAAATGACTTTCTGAACGTGTTATCCATTTCTAAGTTAGGACTCCTATTTGTCCATTGCGTCTCTCCACTCGCGAGCTGCTAGCTTTCGGACACGTGTATCACCAAATATGAACCCATATAGCGGACCGGAATTTACTCTAAGGGTTATTTTGGACGTGACCTCGTAATAGTCTCCGTTCTGCATGGAAGGATCTTATGGGGGGGGGGGGAGGTTTTCCTCGAAGGGGATCACACAGGGGAGGAATACTAATCCCCCACTCTTCCGCGATGCCATTTAATCAACCAGTTTCGGTCCCTTGGTGGGGGCGAACGCACCCTGACCTTAAAAGAGAATCTTCCCCCAATTCGGACTGATGGGATGCCTCCCTTTTTTTCTCATGGGCGAAATAAGAAAAAGCAGGAAAACTCACCCCGAAAACTGCGCGCCATAACTCCTGAAAGCCGGCTTGATGGCATGGCAACTCATTAAACTAAGCGACTCCACCGTTCTCTCCTTCCACGCCTGTTTAAACTGGCCATTTTTTTTCATCATCTATGGTTTTTGTGTCGCCGACCTGGCATTCTTCCCAGTGGTAATATTCCCCTCGGAGCTCTTGAGGAAGTAGAAGCGATGATTTCGTTTCCTCAAAAAATAAATAGCGTGGTCCGTCGGCGTCTTAAGACCCCTTAAAAGTCGGTAATTTTAAAAATGACGATGGTGAAAAGGACAGAGACGCCTCAGCCTAATCCTGGATTGTTTCTTATTGATCATAATTTACATAAATATTCGTGGAATTTCCGAATCGTGTTCGATGGCAAAAAAGTATGTTCTTCGAGTTTCCACCGGGAGATCGGAGAAACCTCAAAACTTTCCGTTGATTTGAGATCCCCGCGGTCTGCAGTTATGCAGCTTGCTCTCTCGCTGTTTCCGGCGTCGATCTGCGGGAGCTTCTGCACATTTTCCGGAGACTTTCTCTCCGCGGTGACGCAAGAAATCCTATGGCAACGCAAAACCCTCTTGGTTATTTTTTTGTGTCAGTGGTACAGGGAAATAAACGAGACTAATTGAAATGGTCGATATCTATTTTAAGCGCTCAACTTCTTGATTAGTCTGTTGGTAATGCACTCGCCGATCAACCGAGCATAGAGCGTTTATGAATTCCACCTCCCATGACGACTGTTGTGATTTCATTTAATGTATTTTCCTTAATTGGTTTCAACGTGTAATCTCTGACCTCGGGTGTTCGATCGCACTAATGACCAACTTAGTGGCACCATTCGATAATAAATTATGGATATCCATGTCTAAGAAAGAATCCGTCACTATTCTAAGTAGATACGTGAACATGAGGGTTGAAAAGATGACAAGGCTCACTTCGGCGCTGATAACACGGAAGTATTTGACGGGATAGGCATAGGTGAACAAGAAACAAGTAAAGTTGATACTTTTTTGAGCTCTTTCTCTTCTCCATCGCATGGAGATAATGTAATTATGTTTTTCTACATGACTACAGGGTCGCACCCAAAAGTGGTAGGACTGATTTTTTTACAAGAATTTTATTGACGACATACTTACATCGACTTAATAATCTTCAAAGTATGCTCCTTGAGCTGCTACACACTTAGTATAACGTTGCTCCCATTCCCCGAACGCCCGCTGGAAATTTTCTTTGGGGATGCCGTTGATGACCCTCGTCGAAGCCTCTTGAACGGCCTTTTTCCAGTCAAAGCGTCGTCCCTTGAGCTGTCTTTTCATCAGGGGGAAGAGGAAGAAGTCCGGTGGTGCCAGATCGGGAGAAAAGGGCGGGTGCGGCAACGTGGCAACGCCGTATTTGGCCAGGAGCTGTCCGACGACGAGGGCGCCATGGTAGGAATTTTCGGCACCATCTTGGCGCACACCTTGCGCATGGCCAAATCCTGTGAAATAATGCGTTGGACGTTGGAAAATCAGTTTTACCACTTTTTAAGTGCAACCCTGTACATTCACTCCGTTTGAAATTTATTCATTAAGCGCGTTGTCGGTGTTGTATTTAAAATGTAAAGGAGAGTTGATCAATATTACAGAACGATCTGACCACATTTATTATGCGTCCTGAGTATTAAAGGCTCATCGTTTAATGAACTAATTAGATAAATGTACGCAGTTCTGATAGTAAACGTGCATTAGGGAATTAGCGGGGCAGTCCACTTGGTCCACACGAAAAATGCCCTCTTTTGCGATCCCCTCCCTCCCGCTTCCGACCTCTGTCGTCCGCTGTTTTTTATTTCTTCTCGGCATGTCCTAAAGTTTCGTTTGCAATGTCACTATTGGATGTGAAGTTTTTAACCTGACAATCGTTATTCTATTCGGTCCTACACCTTCCAAACGAATGGGGGAACGAAGGTTTCCTTTAAGTCACTTGATCACAAACTGTCACTCAGTAGAATTTAACAGTTAAGTTAGGGTGTCGTTGCCTCCAGTCTCGAAGAGAATGGAAGAGATGAGTAAAACCTGTTCAATATTAAGTGATACACGAATTTTCTCCTGGCAGTGATGGATTCATTGTTGGTGCACCCTTTAATTTCTCCGCGATGACTGATGTTGTAGCATTCTCCCTTTTAGCATGCTGGGAGATATTGTTCGGGTTGAATTGCTGCCCCCTCCCCTCCCTTGCGAATAAAGGGCTGTTTTGGGATGCCTCCAACCCTTCGGCCCGAAAACTCATCAAACTTTCGGCCGGGGTTGAAAGAGGGAAAGAGGCCATGGAATCCTGTGGATGTCCTCTCGGGTGCGTGCGGCCCCTCTTTACCCCGTGGCCCCTCCCCCCCCCAGTCCATTTGAAAGCGACGGCGAGTGCATTGTCTTCTGCGAATCATTGTTTCCGTCTTTCTCTCGCGCGGGGCGCGTTCCATTTAGCCGAATTGGCGAATGCCAATCGAACGAGAAAGTGGGGAATTGCGAGGATTTTGGGCTTGGGAGGAAAACCCTTCGGATGTATTGATGACCTCCAAAATGTCGAGTGGAGACTGATGCTCGATGCGTGAATGTTATTTTCACCCTATCATGTTTTTCTATCCTTCTAGAGGACATTATCTTGTTTCCGACCACTGATTCGGTACTCAAGTTTAACAAAATAATATAAACGGGATTTATAGCATCATAAAATTCATAGACAACCAAATTTAAAATATTAATTAACAGGGTTGGGCTTTCTTGTTCTTTTAACAAGAGGGTAACTTTAATGTTAAAAAAATTATGTACATACTAATTCGGAGAGTTATTCATACTTTCGCTATCAATTTAACTAATCCGTCCCACGATTTGGCGACATGAGTGTTACTTTCATGAACTTGATCGGCTTCTTTCTTGGTGATGGAGCTTTATTTTCGCAAACAGTGGAAACATACAAATATAATGTTATTCTACGAGGTGATGTGTTTACTATAGCAATTTTCTTATGTTTTTTTAATTTGCATTACTTGACAATTTATGCGTAACAGCTTGTATTTGTCGCTTTTGTTAATGACAGATTGCTCCTATAAATGAAATTAATTTCACGCCGAATCCCGCACAACAGTAAATTAGGACTAGTTCGTTTCACCTTTGAATCGTTTGTATACATGAGCGTAAATCGTACTATATATCCGATAATTCAATCCATTAATCAACAAAGCGAAACTGCAAGATTTTCTACGTATAAATTAATTCTTCAAATGTTAATTAATGTCATCTGTATTTTTATTTTCAGTATTTGAACTGTTTTATTTATGTTCGGTTCCTGATTGTAATTCTAACATTATTGCAATCTTGGTTCTTCATACGCACCTTTAGAAACGGATTGGTCTTTGTGGGACAAGAGTTCACAAAAAAGCTTACTTTCATCTGAGACTTCGTGGCGCAGAAAGATCCCAATTCCCCTCATCCAATCTCATATTTGAGTGTGTGTAGCCATTAATTTCACTAAGTGCTCCAGGATATTAGGCGCCTAAATGTTGTTACAATAATTACATGGAAATAAATTGCACATCGTAACTTCTTTCTTGTGCGAGTTTAATAAAAATTTTAAGCTGTATTGCGTCTAAAGAGCCACATTTTGTGGCATAACCACGGTTCGGTTGCGTTTAAGCCAACGGGCCTCGCCATAGGGTCGAATTATTCCGATAAGATACATCCAACCAGTGTATGAAATTAACGTCGGAGAGTATGATCGACCACGCGCACGTGTGGGGCTATCTATGCTTTTCAGGCTGCTTGCCTGTGGAAAATTGCGCTCTGTTTAAAGAAGTACGGAGATAGATATGTGCATGACTGGAAAAGGTTCAAGGTGCCGCATGTGCCCCTTGCACTCGAATGGGAAGCTGTGGAGGCCACGGGCAATTACTGAACGCGCATCGCAGCCATCTGTGCTGATGCTCGATGTTTAAGGAAAGCGCTGACTAGCTTTTACCAAATCGGTCAGAGCCTCGTTCGCTAGCGAAAAAGCCTCTTTAGGTCACGAGGAGGGCTTACCCGAGACTCTCTGGCTATTCGCTCATTTCGCCTGTAACGGAATAAACAACTCGTGAACCACTCCGAAAACTAGTTGCTTTCGCGGGGTATTTTAGAAGGGGTGCTCACATATCGTCTCTCCGCAAGATCCGATTACAAGCGCAAATACGTAACAAGTGATTTTGGCGGAGTGGTGACGTAGGGTTGGGTAATCTTCATCATTGTTTCGGCTCTCGCGTTCCTATAGTATCACGTCAATTTCTTCAGCGATCCTTCCGATTACAGTAATTGGGGAAAGAGTGGAAAACTACTCGTTGGAACAGCGCTTTTTTTTCATCAGCGAAAGTCCTTTTCTGACACAAATTTCCGCACATGGCGCGAGAAAGGAAAGGCGCAAAAGAAATACCAATTTGCTTGCGCGGTTAGCTCAGATGGTGCATCTTCCGACGTTTTTTGTTTTCTTCAGAGTGATCGTTGTGGTGAGTTCATGAAATTTCGCTTCTCTCTAGAAATGGCCATAATTGATTTCTGGAATCGGAAACAGTATTTGCGCCTCTAGTGATTTCACTTCTCATAACGCCCATAACGGACGGGAAAGAATGTCCCAGAAGTCAGTGTACTTTTTAACATGTTTTTCTGGCCCATGCGGCCTAAGCTATAAGCTAAGCACACGATTTTGAAATAAGCAAAAATATGCCTTATTCCTACAGTGCTGTAAACTTTCATTCTATAGTCATGCTTAGGGATCAAAGAAAAAGTCATACGGGTGTATTTTCCATTCCTGAATATGGGAACCAAGTCTTGGGAGGATTGATCTTTTAAAGGTTGCCGTGTGGGTTGTGGTATTAAGTTTCCATGTTGATGTAATATATTAAAACTCCCAAGTCGCCCTGAGAGATCAAACGTTTCCTGTTATCCAGACTGTTAATGAGTATCACATTGCGTCATAACGGTGTAGAGTATTGGTGCTTCACACATTGAACGCGTCACAGGGTCTCTCCCTTTATGAATTATCCAGAATAATATTAAGGAACGGAATTTCCACGGCACGGTTTGCTCATTCACTCCTCAAAACTTTCATCGGTTGATGAAGTTCGATAAAGCTATCCCGCCCGAGGGTCCATTATGTCGAAATCGGTTTATTCCTGCCCTCACGAACTCTTAATTTAAGTTCGTCAGTTTCGAGATTAGCATCAGGTTTTTACAAAAATTTTTTAATCTAAATTTATGACCGTTCTTGAAGTCTCCCCTCCTGGAATATGAATTGGAAAGTTTCTTGCGGCGTCAATATTTATCGGAGCTACGTAGTGGTAGGTTAAGTGATTCACACTAATTATGACCTCCCAAATGGGTCAACCGGGCGGCTTTCCAAAAAAACATTCAGATGACTAGTGCCGGCACTGAGCCGTTCATATATTTTATGTGCTGTCGTGTATCACCCGCGTGGTGCCATTGTTTGCACCAAAGAATTTTCTCATCCCGACAAGAACTTGTTCCTTCCTGGTCGGCGAAAGTTTTCGTATCCCCTCATCTAAACAGACAATGCACACTAAGATACAGCTCCGTGGCATTCACATGCGAAGCATGAGACTTGGGAGGTAGAACGTTCTCGCCGCTAATAGAGTGGCCCATTAAGACTCCTATAATTTGTGTGTGCTCCTAAGAAACCTCCCAGAATTTTAATTTTTCTGACCCATCTGAACGATTACAAATTACCCGCCCGGGATGTATTTTTCTTTCTACTCGTGTGCAATACAAATGATAATCAAATGATTGCACACAGATTGTGTATCTCGTCTCAGATTTCTCACGGAGAATCACAGAAGAAATGTTAATATAACAATCCAGGACACATATGTTCACGCCCGACAATTATGTGTACGTTATTTCTCTCACGCGTAAAGTAAATGGGTCTCGCGATATTTTTCCGATCGCATTATCCTGTGATCTATTTAGAAATCATGTATTTGTCCTCTTCTTTAATAAATATTACTATGTCATTCCTAAATATTATGTGTCACTGCCAACGTAAATTAACCTGAGAAAATAGTCGAGGAAAACTGGCAACCTTAGTCCTCCTAATTGTTTGCATCAATTAGATCTGCTACCTTATATTCGCACGCACTCTTTTAACCATTTCGGGCTTACTTCCCTTATAAATTCTGACCGCTATGTTGTTCTCTCGAAGTGTTTTTCCAATCCCCCAATTTTTAACTTAAGTCTCTTTCAACCATAAGCAGTGTATCTCTCAAGGTTTCTCTTGACATAGAAATGGAGCCTTATACCAATTTCTTGTACACTTAATCATCTGCATGGAAAACCTTCACGTAATTTTTATCAGTCATGAGAAACATTAGGCGTGCCTCAAATTTTTCAACTCCGACGATAATCGTTTTCTTATCAATTCTGGCCGGGAACAGTCTATCAAATAGTCGCACTATTTAAAGGAAAGGACTAGAAATAAAATTGGATTATCCTCCTAAAACATTAGAAATAGCTCAGCGCATTCAATATAACATTCCATCTAAAAAGGTTTGCTATCAGATAAAGAATCCTCATGTGCGGCTTACTTCCATAGATTAGAAAAGCCTGATTTGTGCTGTCAGCTGTATGTTTATTTCTGTTTTTGATAATGGCAAACCTTTGTGTAGTAAATAAGGCCAGTTGAATTTCTAAGTGCAAATATTTTTTTTATGATTTAAGCGGTCCCTAGTGGTAGACAATGTAGAATGCACTTACTCATATGTCGCGAGGAAACTCGTGCCAATGAACTCACATGTATGTAAATTGTCAATTTTCATGAAACAGGAACAATCCCACTTTCCCATAACCTCGGTGGCGGAATGTGTTTTTCATATTGGATCACGGAGGATATTTTTTCCACTCGCTCTCGGGATAATGACGGTCCTGAAGCCGGGGAAAGGGATGCGAAGTTTCAATCCTGTATGAAAAAAAGGTGATAACGCGTCATTCCTGTGCATCGTGCCTTTCTCTCTCTCTCTCTCTCCCTCTCCCGTTCTGGTTATCGACCGTGTACATCTCTCCCTCTTCCGTTCCTTTCTCTTTTTTCCGAAACTCCTTCCCTTCCGCGTCATCCCCGGCCTTTTTTCTCCCGCTTTGTGCTCGCCTCCCGCGAGTTTTTCTCGCCTCCCAAAGATCCCATGATTAGGTCTCTTTTCTCGCGCTCCTCCTCGCATTGCATGAGTATCCATTCAAACGTCTCTCCCTCCCTCCCTCTCTCTCCCTTTCCGATACAGTCGGCTGTTGCCACTCCCATTTATCTTGAACGACTCATTCAACCTTCACACATTCATTCAATCAATGTGTATGTATGCATATAAATATATTTATATATATATATATATACATATATATATTCATTCATTCACATGGAAATACATATTAGGAAAAGGGATACGAACACACATAAAAGACGAAAACAGGAAAGATGGGGGAAGGCGGAATCAAGCAGACTACAAGTGTAAAAAAATATTTACATATATATATATATATATATATATATATATATATATATATATATATATATATATATATATAGCGGGTCGCGGTGGTCTAGTGGGTAGAGCGTTGAACTACTGACCGGAGGGTCCCGGGTTCGATTCCCGGGCAAGGCACTTTGGGCACCTGCAGCTCCACCCAAGCTAGTTGATTTTTCGGGTACCAGGTCTTCCTGGGAAACCATAACCGGCACAGGGAAAGGAACTGGCCCCCCTACCCTGATGTGTGAATTCACACGCCGTCGGGCTTGGTACATGGGTGAGCTCTACCATCACCTACTAAACCGACCTTCGGGTTGATTACTGTGTTTATGGTTTATATATATATATATATATATATATATATATATATATATATATATACGTATACTCAAACGTATATTCAAACTTGAAAATCCCGCCATACGGCGAACAAATATTATTTTCGCACATAGAAATAGACATATAAGGAAAGGGGATAGGAAAACACATAAGAAAGGAAAAGGCAAAGCTAAACATTAAAATAAGAGGGGAAAAAATAGAGCAAGTAAAACAGTTTACATATCTCGGAAGTGTTTTGGAGAAACACGGTCATAGTAGCAGCGTAAGGAGAAGAATTGTGCTAGTAAAAGAGGCTTTCGCAAGGAGAAGGGAGTTGATGACGGGGACGTTGAGTAAGGATGTTAAGCCAAGATTCGTCAAAACTTTATATGGAGCGTAGTCATGTGCAGCGCGGAAACGTGATTACTGAAGTAGGATGGTAGAAGTAGATTGGAGGCTTTTGAAATGTGGATGTGGAGAAAAATGGAGAAGGTGAAATGGACCGAAAGGAAAACAAAAGAAGAAGTGCTAAGTATGGTGGGCGAGGAGAGGGGTTTGATTGGAGAAATCCTAAGGAGGCAAGAAAAATGGATGAAGGGCGCATTGATCGGTAGTGAAATGCTGAAAACTGTAATAGAAGGGAGAATGTTAAGTAAACGAGGAAAGGGCAGGAATAGGATAGGAATGTTGGACGGGATGAAGGGAGGAAAGAAGTACACAGAGATGAAGAGGGACCTGATGTAGATGAGGTTGCTGGATTGGGTTTTGTTTCGACTCACAAAATATATATTTGGTAGTTGTACCTTAACAAACCTACAACAACAAACGAACAAAACCTACCTTAACCGGTAGATTACCTAATAATATATATATATATATATATATATATATATATATATATATATTTAAACATAAACTATGTGAAATAGAAAAGAAATGTAATGTCGTGAAGCTGGGGGGTGGTGGGCGTTTCGGGGCCAGAAGGCGGCCCATATATCTCCATCTCTCTTCCGTTTGTCAGCTTCTCAAGAGAGATGCAGACTATTATCTCGCGTTGCATAAGGTGGGAGTACAAAGTCTCGGGTGAGTATTTCCGAAATGAGAGGTTCCAAGCGCAAACCCCCCCCCTTTCCACCCCTCCCCCAATCGGTTCGATTCATCATCTCCAAGGAGAGATTATTCATCGGGAGCGGTGGTTGTGTTCGTTACCGCTCCCCGCACGAAGGGAAAAGAGCGTCTCAGAACTGGAGGGCGAATGAATGGTGAGCGCGGAAATTACCGGGACGGGACTCGCGCAGCCCTCGGACGTCGGACAGCTTTTTGATGTTTGCCCCCCCGCCTCCTTCCACCCCCCCCCCCCGTCTTTTGATCCTACCCCTTTCGAATGCTCGCCCTGTCAATCAGTCATTCCGAAGAATAACGATCCCCGACGAGTAGATGTCCGTGGCTTCTTAGGTCAAACCAAAAATTAACTCCCTCGCTTGTATGGATGCGTTTTGAACATCAGGAAGATGGAATTCCCTGTCAGTGGTCGGCGCAGCCGGAGGGGAAGGCATTTGAATTTGAATGCGCTTTGTATCTGGTGGCCGAATGGTAGCTTCTGGATTCAATAATAAGTATATGTCATGCCAGGTGAGCCGCAGCTGGGGATTTTTCGGGGATTTGGGGAGGAAATAGTGGAACACCACCTACTACCTCTTTAGCTGCAAAAAAGTGATGAATTATTTAATGAGGTTGTTTGATGAAGGAAAACCGTCGTACTCGTTTTATCGAGTAAAAAAAATATTAATATAAATAATATCCTAAAAGCATACGTTTGGCTATTTAAACTTAATGTTTTTCATATTGTTGATTTTTTGAGGTAAAAGAATTAGTCAAAGTTTTCTATTCGTGAGTACGTGTCCCATTTATTTTGTTGGGTAAAATATTCCCATGCAGTGTTGGATTTGAGTGATTACTTCGGTCTGAAATGTGAAAGTACGTATATGCTTTCTCAATTCTTGACTCTTGCTTGGTACATTTTACAACTTAGGAACTCATTCGATCCACTCCTAATAACTTTAAACGTTCATAATATAAAGCATTTTTGACAAATTTAACGATTCTCCTTTGATAGTATCTAATTCATCTGTTTAATTTCTCGTAGACCCCAGATGATAACTGCATATTCCTTGTGTGGGCCAAATTATGTGAAATGACCAATGATGTTTACTTTTACACCACGTTTTCTCCATTCCTCCGTCATCAACGGATCTCATTTTCTGACAGGTAACGTTCTATCGAGAACATGGCAAGAAATCGAATAAAGCTACCTCGCTATATTTTTTTCGTTCATCTTTTTGTTGAAGTGAATACTTATGGTCTTCTATTTTCTCTGAGATTTGCCTCAAATGCCCGCGTTTTGATGTTGCTCAAATAGATGTTCATTTGGAACGTATTTGCCGTGTTGGAGCTTACCAGCTAAATACGTATTCATATTTTCTGACACAATTTTCTGCCCACGTTTTCCACTTTCCCCTCCACACAGCCCTGTGGAATTCCCTGTGGGATTCCACATGGCTGGGAAGCAATTTTCGGAACTGAGCAAACTAAGAGAGTCAAAGAGATCACATAAGTGGTTATTAATCTTTTTTGTGCTAGGCTTTTGTGCTGTGCGAGGCTTTTCGCCTCATTTTAAATACCATAAACCCCCTTTCCAGGTTTATTGGGGTAAACATTTGCATTCCAAAAAATGCGCTATTATAAAATGTACGATTTCCCCAATGGAGAAATGTTCGTCTTTTCAGTTTGGGCAATTCATAAATGTCAAGCTTCGCGTTATTTTTTATGTTGCTGGATTCTCCACATGGAGGATTAGGTATTCGCCAAGCTAGAGAGTAGTCCCGAGGCTGCATTCATCCAGCGACATAAACATGGAATTCGTGAAACCAACCGACCATCGCTTCTTTTTCCTTTGATATTTCATGAGCGATACCTTCCTGCGGACGAGGTGAAAATGTCAAACCCACCTATTCCTTGGTGAGTATTCGTGTGTCAATCCGGACACCCGAACGCAAGAGGTTACTGAAGTCCACCGTGTCCCTACCAGTGACATCCGATTGCCCAAGAATGGTGCTTCACACAAATTAGCAGCGGCAAACCTTTTTTTTGTATTGATACCAGCAGTAAATCGAGAGCTCGTCTCACCCTGCCCGGTGCCTCTTTTCGGCATTAGGGGGAATCGTCGACTTCCCTTTTGCGCCCGGCCTTCCAAGCGGTGAGACGCCCCGCGGGGCAATCCGCGGGTCGCCGTCCTGCTCCGAGAGGGGTGGGAGAAGGAAGATCGAGAGACACATCACACGCACACGCTCACAAACCCAACAGACAAAGACGCAGAGGTGCTTGCCCGTCCGTCGTAATAAAGCCATGATGTTGATTGCCTCCGGGAGTGTTTTGTTTTCTGTTTCCAACTCTTATACGAAATCGTTTGTTTTTTATCGTCGCCTCTGCCCACCCACGCGAGCAACGCACTCGCGGCTCGCTTTCTCGCTCTCGGCGGTCGCATGAATTCCCGTTCCGACTTCTAAATTGAATACAAACATGAAAAGAATGGTGAAAAGTTTGTTGCGGAGCGTAGCGTTACGTGGTTCCATAGCCTGGTCTTTGGGAAAGGAGAAAGGTGACTAGATTGGGGAC
The DNA here is from genome assembly GCA_037158775.1 of Hetaerina titia. Classification (NCBI taxonomy): domain Eukaryota; kingdom Metazoa; phylum Arthropoda; class Insecta; order Odonata; family Calopterygidae; genus Hetaerina; species Hetaerina titia. Next base: position 42,288,555 of record CM073772.1, on the reverse strand, counting down.
TTGTTAGTTTCGGCATCGAGGAAAGCAGAGATGAGCTAGACAAGAGGATGGAGAGAAATTAATGTGCTTTTGCGGGTAATGCGTGGACTAAAGTTATAAGATGCTGAAGATTGAAAGAGCGATGGGTAAAGGGAGGAATGTTATTGGGTGCGTATTATCCACACAAAGATGTTTGATAGTCGTATGGAACTGTCACAAACTTCTCTAAATTCGCCTGACTACAAATAAATGAAACATTTCAAAATACAGCCGGGGCTCTCCTTGCCCAATTCCAATCATAGGCTTTGATATACATACTTTTACACCCAGTTAGACTAAAGGAAACCTAAAATCTGCTGTTATAAATCAAAATACTTTGCATAAAATGTTTGATCAAATGAAATGTTTTGTTGGGTACCGATCCCACATGTACGGAATGTATTGCATCAGTAATACAAGGGAGTGCTGAAAGGGGCGAGTTTTGTGCGCAACCTTGCTCATTGAACCTTCTAAATATTATCCTGCGCACTCACAGTAATTGGTGCATCAAAGAATGGGTTCCAATATAGTACAGGGACTTGGGCATTCCTTCAAAGTCCGTCTTTCCCCCTAATTCAGTAGGTAGACCCACACAATACCTCGCGAAGCCGTGGGGTGGGGTGTGTTAGGACACCAGCTAATCATGCACAGTTTCGAGTTCACATATGCTTATGAATATGCATTATCTCATATGGACAAGCGCACTTAGACATACGCGCTCACATGCCTAAATGTATGCATCATCGAAAGTGTTTTGTCCAAAGCGTTAAATTTTGCTCTTTAAATCCAAAATATTCGGCTGATTATGTTCGAGCTTGTTATGACTTTATCGTCCGAGTGAAGAGCAAGTACTTGTACCTGTCAGTGACCGTGTTTATCCCTCATATTTTGTTCTGTCGCCGACTTTTCCGTTATAATTTACGGCCATAATAACTCCTTTAGTGTCAAAAAGCAAACGTGTGTCCCGTCCCACTCTGAAAGTCTAGTCTTGCTTGTTTTCTTCGTGAATCAAGGGGCTCCCAACAAAATTCCTCATACATAACACCAACTCACTTCTCTTACCAATTTATTTTAACGAATCCGTAGGATTTTCTCTGAAACTTTTCCAATTCCTTAATTAAGGTTTTCTCACATGGATCCCCCAATGCTTACCGCGTATTCCAAATGTTGACTGTCTGAAGCAGGTAGGATGAAGATCCATAATCTTACCTTATTCGTTGCCTAATGCCATTTCTGGGTTGAAATTAATTTCTCTAATTAACGTTATTAATTTGGGTGTTGTTTCATAAGAAGAGGAAATGGTCAGTGGAAATGTTTATGGAGAGAGTTCTCGGGTTGGGGGGACGATTCATTACCCTCCTAAGAGGGGTCTCCAGTAAAAAGTCGTCCCGGAGTTTGACGTCGAGAGCGAGAGTCGTTCCGCCGCTTCCCGCGTCTGGATCGAGATGAGCTAATAACCGACGCGTGATGCGTCCAACCGTTTGCCGTTCGCGCTCGACTTAACTTCCTCCTCCCACCCACTCCACCACTTACCTCCCGGCCACTCTCTCGACTCGCTTCCCCGGTTTAAGAGCACAGGCGCCGGAGCGTTTGAATGGTTCAAAATACCCATCCTCCCGCGCCATTCAAGCCACGTAACGCATTAAAGGCACTCCAGAGAGTGAAAACGTTCGTGTAATAAGGAGCACCCCTTTCAACTCGGTTACGCTCATCTCTTTTTTCGTTTTTTTTGTAATTTTTTTTATATCTCCTTCGATCAACATTCGGTGCCGGGGAGATTGCCTGCGATTGTGTGTGCATGATGTCTTAAATAATTGTTCAACCCGCAATGGAGAGGCTACATCATCCTCTACTCCTTTTCTCTAGATTTTTACGCTATCGGATTTTTATTGAAGTTGCTTGTAAAGGACAGGTTTTATGTCACCGGACTACAGACGGAGGATTTATTTGGCGAATTAAAAAAAAGTTGAGGAAAACGATTCTTCGAGGTGTGCGAGAATTTCCCCCAACTCTCCAACACTTTTTCCTTTCCTCCCCGTCCCTCCCTCCGCCTACAAGAGCGTCGCATATTTAGCTGTGTATTGTATTCGCAAAGTTACGGGTTTTTACGGCTCCTTCTCTCGCCCATAATAAGTCCGCTTGCCAATTTGTAGGGGAGGCTCGACCATTTTCTTTTATCATCAATGGCCGTATTTCATCGGCGAAAAGGTGTGCCGTGCAATTGACTCATCTCTCCTCGGGAATGGGAGCGGCTGTTCCGGGGCACCATGGGGTTCAAGCATTAAAAAAGGCGGTCCAAAGTCCGGATCCAAGGTCTCATGATTTTTCTCTCCTCATTTCAATTTTAGTTTCCTTCTCACTCCATCCCTATCACCTTTTCATTGCCATCATCAACCCCTTTGTGTTTTGCAGCTGCTCAGTAGCAACGTACAGTTTTTCAATGTTAAAAAAATGCAAGTGTTCACCTCAGCGAGGTAGTCTGTCAGCGTGGTCAGCCTTCAATCCAGGATTGCAAGGAAATATACCCCACTGAAATTTGTTTTTCTTGTTAGTTCAAAAGATTCCTATAGACTTTCTTTGAAATTCACGAGTATGAAATGCAAATCCAACGCAAGCGGATTGAAATTTAGCTTCTAGTATCGATCATTCTAAAGTTTATTTTAGCGTATAAAAAATATTTCCGATCGCAGAAATCAACGAAAGAGTTTATATGATGGTTCAGGGTAGAGCTCACCTGATACCAAGCTTTATTCGGCCAATCCGCACATCTGGGTAGGGAAGATATTTCCTTATCTAGGGCCTATGGTTCTTCAGGGATATGTGTTATCCAAAAAAAACACATAAGTTTGTTGATGTTGCGAGAGTTCAGAGAAGACGCTCGAATAACGGTTACTATACGAATACTCAAACCACTAGGCCACCATTATTATTAGGTAATCTACCGGCTAAGGTAGGTTTTTGGATGGACACAACTATCAAATAAACATTTTGTAACTCCAAACAAAACCCAATCCAGCAACCTACTCTACATCAGGTCCCTCTTCCTCTCTGTGTCCTTCTTTCCTCCCTTCATCCCGTCCAACATCCCTATCCTGTCCTACCCTTACCTCGTTTGCCTAACATTCTCCCCTCTATTAATTTCTTCAACATTCCACTACCGCTCAGTACGTCTTTCATCCATTTTTCCTGCCTCCATAGGATTTCTCTCAACAAACCCCTCTCCTCACCCACCATCACCAGTACTTCCTCATTTGTTTTCCTTTCGGTCCTAGGCCACTATATCGTAATTAATGAATGACATCATGCATTGCATGAATTCTTCGCCGAATGCTTTGCACTTTTGCTTTTCAAATCATCATTAATACAACAGCAATCATATTCAAATGGTTTTCTCTCCCCATCATTCGTGAGGGCGTCTTTCATTCAGTGCTTGCGAAATAAGTAATACTTACTTTGATAAGTGTGTCAGCGAAATTGGTGCGCGACAATAGTTTTGTGCTCGTGAAAGGCGGCGTGTAAATCTATTCAAAGCTTTCTATGTAGTGTCGCTAAAAATTTGCATCTATAAATGACTCTCCCCCACCCAATATCGTTTAAATTGTGACGTAAGTCGGACATAAAAGTGACAACACAATGCCTCCTGATTCATCCTTCTTCATTGACCTCCGTATCTGAGGTCTTTCGATCCGTAGTCCCTGCCCCGCCTTTGATCTGCGGATCGCCCCGACCGCAGCAGCTGAGGACCCTCCACTGACGCCGTCGCCGCCGCTCTAGCCACCACCAACAGCCTCCCTCGTCTCGAGATCGCGGAACCCGTTTTGGTTGCGCAAAATTGTGAGGTGCCGATTGGGAGTGAACGCTCTTGCTCTTGAACTTCATTCTGTAACCACGGAAATACGTTTTTAAATCACTTCTCTCTTTTAAGGAGTACTTCTTTCAGTCCGGCATTCCCTACCCGGTGTTCCGAACACGCACTCTCGTTTGAAATATAGCGCAATCGGAGACGCGGCGCTTTGAGTATCAACTGCCGGTAAATTTCCTCGATGTGTACGCTTGCTCAGGTCCTTGTGGGGGATACGTTTTCATTTATTCTTGACGGGTTTCTTACATCTTTGGTTTAAAATCCTTGGTGCTTCGTTAACTATCAGTTCGCTGCGAAACCATATCTCTTGACATCGGACCTGGCTGCAAAGACAAACCGGTTAGATCCTAGGATAAGGGAAGATAGCAGCGTTTCC